>VDFB02271358.1:1086028281-1086649043 GCA_007258455.2 Sequoia sempervirens | reverse complement strand
GATTCCAACACAACTTGAATGGAGCGAAAAGGAGTTCGTTTGTGCAAGTTATGGCAAGTCAAACCTTGGGTCAAACTAAGATCAGGGGGCATCGAGGAAGCAAAAAAATGACATCATCAAAAGTTGTCGAAGTTGGCGTCATCATGAAGAGCTCGTCAAGATGATTCTGACAATGTTCATTTCATCGAAATCCGACATCATATGCTCAACTTATCAGTGGTCAAAGTTTGTAGTTGATTTTTGAGGTGGACCGTACAGATGCTGATGTCAGCATTCTGTACTATACGGACAATGAAGTGGACCAGTCAGAATCTGACACGTGTCATCCACATTAGCATTTGTATAGAACCAATCAAAGACTGACATGTGGCATCCGTACACCCAGTCAGTAGGTCCAGTCAGCGTCCACCTTGGCAGTCCACTCAGCACGCCACGTCAGCACGTAGTCAACATTGTTGTCGAATCAGGTTTTGCCACGTGGCACATCCTTGCCATGCCACGTGGCCTGTCACTTCGTTTGGCGGATGGATTAGTCTGTTTGTTTGTTAAAAGGGTTTGTTATATTGTTGAGCAAAATGTGTGATTGGCTGGCATGGGACTCGAACTCCCAACCACCCGCTAGCGAAATCACCGGGCAACCAATGCACCAAACCGTCAGTCATTACTATGTATGGTGGCCGTTTGCTTTTGTTATGAAGGTTGTGGACATTGGTTATTAAAAGCCAGCGGCGGGGGTTGAACCCCCAATCGCCGGCCTAACAAAATTAACACCCACCGGTAAGCCATTCGCTGGATTTAAAATATATTTAGCATCGGTCGGTTTTACTAACTTCTTGAAACTGAATGCCTATAATGAAACAATTTCCCTCCAAATTTTAAAAAACAAACTCCCTTAAATTTAAATAAGAACAAACAATAACCTCCCAAAAACCAAATAGCCGACAAGGCTTAAACAAATTGAAAGGTTATTATTATTTTGAATATTTTATAAGGGAGATTATTAAAATCTAAATGTTAAATTGGGAGATTTAGTTGTTTTTAGGGGGATTTGGAGTATATTGTAAAATCAATTGGTTAGTAACCAATTTGATTCATTTTTTTGTATAAAAAGGGGTGTGAGGTGAGTGTGGAGATAAAGTTTTTTTCAGGTGATGAAGTCTTGAAGCTGAGGTGACGAAAGAGAGGTCTTGTAGAGATTATTTTGAGCCATTCTTGCATGTCAGAGTGTTGTTATGCTGCCGAAGTGCTTGAAGAATGGTTGTGGTGCATTTGTAATTGATTTTTGGAGTTAATCGGATCGGTCTCTCTATTGGAGTGGACCCGGAGACATAGTCACATTTGTGACGAACTCCGTAATCAAACACTATTTGCACTTCTCTTCTTTTCTCTCACCTTCTCTCAGTTTGTTAATTCCTTCATTTTGTTATTTCCTTAAGTTAATTTTGATTTAATTAACTTGGAATAATCATTGTAAAAGTTTAAGCATTCAATACTGCATATAGTCTAGATCCTATACAGATCACACCCCCTCTCCCTCTCTCCGGACTCTCTCCCTCTCCCCATCGCACCCTACCTAGACAACTCTTTCTCTCTTAAAATTAACCCTCCCTCTAACTTGGACATACATAAATACATACAAGCATAGTACATATGTACATAAAATCCTACATCAATAAAATATACATGCACTAATACATATAGGCATATATACATACATTAACATTAACGAAGACATAATTTGAGTGCATTATAATGCGTTAGCGTTATGTCTTGCTTGACATATATCTTGGATAAGAAAAATGTCAAAACTAGGACATAACGCGAGGGCGTTATATCATGCTCACGTTATAATGCACTTGTGTTATATTTTGCTTTGGGAATCCCCGAGCCTCAGCATTGTTATTTCCCTTGGAATACCAACCCAAAGGCTTGGAAGGCATTCCCAAAGACCAGAGACTTGTTTTTGCAAATTCTACAATTTTTTCACATAATTGGGTTCTTGCTCACTGTCAGGATTGCATCTGGTTCAATATCAACAAAATCAAACACATGGGTAATGTTAGGTTCTCTCTTAGCTATCCAACGATGTAATTTTTTTCACATTTTAACAATGTTAATCCTTTCATTCATAACTTCTTTTGTTTGTATCTCTTTTTTGCCAGAAAATAGTGTTTGGTGTTTGTTTTCATTATAAATTAATCGTTCATCGAAATTTCAAATAAATTACATTTTTAGAAACTAGACTCCATTCTACAAATTTGAAAAATAAAATTAAAAAAAAAAAATTACCTTCAAAAATTTTTAGGGGGAGCACGGCCAAAATTCTACTTTTTAGGAAGTGCCCACTTAGAAAATTAGTAAAATAACAAATATTCATTAAAAATTTATCAAAAAAATAATGCATCAACTAGATACTGTTAGCTAACTTTTGACCATAGCAATTTTAAAAATACTACAAAAAAGTTCACCATGCTTGGGTCGTACAAGATTTGCTATTTTATGTTTTTTCTAACAAAAATTGCACCAATTTGTGTACGTCCCTCTTTTGAAACCCTTAATCTCAACCATTTTTAAAATAAATTAGTAGTTTAGAAAGTAGAATCAGATTACTTCCATCCTTATTTTTGTTCTATCTCAAAATTTTGAGTGTAACTATCCTCAATTTCATGTCCAAGGTAACTATTTCCTTATTTCAGAAAAAAATTGGCCACTTAAGACCCCTTTTATGGAACCATCTTGGTGCACTTACCCGGAATAGGAACCCATAGGAATCATGGTCAATGGGATTCATCTTAAGTTGTTCCATTAAGTGTCGAGTTCTATTTTTGTACATATGTGAATAATGCTTTTATTTTATTTTCCTTTCTTTGGCCGATCTTTTCCGAAATTGGTTTGTGTTTCTTCGGAAATAACCCATTATTATGGAGGATAAAGCAGCAAAATTTCTTTACATAAAACAAACCCATGTGCAAATAAAATGAACACATGCTATAAAAGAGCCCATAAAATTGAAATGTAGAATGAAAGAAAGGGCCATGGACTTTTATAAAGATATATATCTATTTATATATATTCTTTTTTTTTTACATTGCAAAATTGCTAAGGAAGCCATAATCCAAAAATTATATCACTATTCGAGCTTTTCCTTTATATATGCAAAATTTATAGCCTTTTTCAAGCTTATATACAAAACTATAAGGCAAGTGGTGTATACAACAACATGAAATAAAGAAACTAGGAGGCTTTTCATCCTTGTACTCTATGCAGTCCCTACCCAGAACCCATTTTATGGCTACCAAAACCAAGGAATGTTTATTCTTGGTCATTCTTTTCAACCGCCTAGTGGAAACCTCCCCCAAAAATGTTTTCTGTGACTTATAGGAGATTAACCTAATAGGAGTATCCATGATTTTGACACTATGTTTATACCTTCTAACCAATACTAAAACTTACCTACCACCTAGCCTATGAGGAAAACTTGTTTAAAACTACGCCAACAACCTATCACTGCTCAAATGGTAAGTGTGATTTCCTCACTACTTATCGACCTATTTATAGAAAAGAAGAGAAGATCAATGCTAATACATTTTCAGAAAAACATGATTATAACTAGATGCCAACTTGAAAGGCGTGTCTGCGTTTGCTCACATTTTCGGACCAATTGCATTTGCAGAGGTATAGTTCAATGCATGCTAGATTAATAGGGGATAATTAATTAGCTTTGCAAAGGTGACACTCATCGACAATAAGCTACATGGCCGTAGGCTATTGTGTCATCTCATAGGCATTTCTCATAGCCCAAGGAAATATCCATATCTTTTCAGGCTGTGATCATTTTCTTTGGCTTAATCATTCCGTCCAGGATATTAATTACCGGCACATATTAATGTAAGGTTAGAAAGAAAATTGTTGGCTCAAGTTTCAAGGGAATCACAACATATCACATGGTTGCCAAACACAATAATGAACTCTTGCCGCCTCAAATGGCAAGTCGTTCATTTTGCACGAATCACGAAATTAATAGTACATGTCGAATTGAATGCAAAAAGCATGTTTTCCTCTACCACCTTGAGAAAAGATAGACAAATATTGCATGAAAAGGTTTAATAATTCAAATTATTTTCAAAAACACCAAAGGCTAAGGTGCACAAAAGTTTTTTTTTTAGCATATCCAAAGTCTGATAAGAATAACAAAGTCCAAAATTCACAGAAGTCTTCATCTGAAGAAAAATGTTTGAGAGCTCATCGCAGAAAATGCAAGAGGAGATTGGCCAGGAGTTGTTTACAACCATACGGTCGTTAGAGGATGTGTATGTCTATGAGAATTTGGAATATGCTATGCCTTGTATACCAAGCAAGCTGAAGAGGGCGTATACAATAGAGCTGAGCAGATCTGAAGATTGGAGAAATAAGAAAAGGATTGAGGAGAAATGTGTTAATATTTATGACCCATGACTCGCAAAAAACCCTAAATCCTTAAGAGAAGCAGCCTGTGCAAGGTTGACAGTACCAAAGGTAGACACATCTACAACAAGAAATGTTTGGTATAGTAGTATTCCACAATACATGGTCCCGCTGGTGCATTACTACCCAGAGATAGTTGACGCTGCCATCTAGTGTTATAACCCTAGCACCTGCTACATCGAGGGATGAAACTTAAGAGTTCACATCACCCCACAGGCCATTTGGCATATGATATGCATCCCAGACCCAAGTAAAAGAAGAGATAACATCAAGTCCTTTTACCCTGGAAAAGGAGAAAAAACATGGAAGATGATGAGAAAGAACTCACATTTCTTGTTGGAGGATATTGGTAAGAAAAATGTCCCAGGTGCTAAAATACCAAGTATTGTATTGCAGCGCAGTGCATTACACGAGGATATGTAGGATGTGATGTCCATGCTAGCTTTTGTATGTGGTCAAGACTCCGATGAGATGGTGGAAACCTTTCAACTAGGACTAGCCTTCCAGTTCCACAAACAACACAATACCTTCTATTATGCTTTCATTGAGTTCATGGTAGATGAAATGATACAAAAAATAAAGAATTACCTAGTGGAGGGAAAGTTTAGATTTTGTTCTTTCCTGGTTCACATGTTCCTACATCAAAACCCTGATTTTTTCGCCTGGTATTTTGAATTGTCAATTTTTTATGAGCGGGGTAAGAGGAAGCCAGTATCCATGTAGACACCTTTTCTTTCCGTGTCATATGATTATTATGCATTTTTAGATTATTTTATAACTCTAGTCATGCATGATTTATGAGGAGAAGGTAACATAATCTAACTCGATAGGGATCAGACTAGATAGATGCAGAGTTTCACTCCTGCCTGTGACTGGTTCTTAAGAACAAATTTTAGGATTCTTTGGATGGAGGGTTTCAGTAGTCAACCTTTCCTTCTCCCAGTCTATGTCACAGATAGGGTGCTCATGCTTGAAATGTATAGGCAAGTGTGTATCATTTATTTTACCTTGTGCAACATCAAAAGTGTCAAGAGAAAAGGATTCTTCACTTGTCTGAAGAATTTCAAACCGATGACTCTGTTAAAGAAACAATCAGATTAGTTATTGCAAGATAAACTGGATCATTTAGGGTTGGTTTTGGTAAATGATAAGTGGGATTACAACCCTTTCAATGACTTTCTAGAGCTGCACATGAAAGTTACACATGTTCCCCAACCTTACTAGGAGAAGCGGCGTAACCTGCAGGTAGACAAACATGAAAATTTTGTTGAACTGGCGCGTATTCCCACACAAGATAACAGAGGGTTGTGGTACAAGTTCCACTTTGTTGTGGCAGTGGCCAAGGATAATATTTACATGGAACACACCATGTATAACAAGTTGCGGAAGGATGAGGAATGGATTGATGAAAAAATAGAATCTTTCTGGAAGTATCACCAAGAGATAGGGCAATTGGATACCCCTTATGATAGTCTGAAGGAGGACAAGCAATTTGAACAATGGTGGGATGATGACCACCCCAGCCTAGACTCTAGCATTAATAGGAGTGAGGACCCCAAAGGATGAGTCTGAAGAGAAAGAAGAAGAAGTGGCAACTTCTGCATCCTCCTCGCCGAAGGAAAAAGGGTCTGCACAACCCTCCTATGTGGCCACAAATGTGTGTTTTAATATATCAAGGGCTTCACATACACTTAGGCTACTAAGGCAACCATGGTATCACAGTAGCAAATGACAATAGCTACCAAAGCTTGGGAGACCTTGCCTGCAAAGCGGTAGCGCACAAAGAGCATTATCAGAAAAGGTTTGCAAGAGCCCACTGTAAGACAAGTGTTTGTAGCTAGCCAGGAGCTTGAGGTTGGGGAAGAGTCACCAATGATTCTAGAGCCACCATCAACCAGTCAATAGGTAAAATTTGCTCCTTCCCTTGCTTCTCATTCCTTGGTATCTGCACCTACCTCAACAGCGATCCCTACCACGAGTACTGGCCCTCTGTTTCCCACTTTTAATCTAACATATATGGGAGGTTTCACCCAATTCTCGTAGACCACTCCACCTAGTCTTACTCCTCCATGAACCCTTACACCCGCTATTGCTGCTCAGGCTTTCCTTGCCTCACTTTCCAAAAACATACCCCCTGCAGGTATGCCTTCTTTCGCTATTGCTCAAGATCCTCTTCCATCGCAACATGCTAACTTCGCAATGACAACTTTTCCACCATCCCAGCCTATGAGTCCTTCAGTCGATTCACCAATTCAGTCATGGCAAGTGACTAGCCCTTCTACTAGTTCTCAGAGCAAGCTTTGGATTGTGCCCCACTTCTCCCTACAAACCATCACTCTCCAGAAGAAACGAATGCCCACTCTTATGAGGGTTACCTATCCCTATGTCCTACCTTATGGTGCTCCTTTCGCAAGAAGAATAGTTTCATCGCTAGCCAAATTTATGGCACAAATTGATTGCAAAAAGGAGGCACGTGCAAGTATAATGTGAAAGTGCAGGGAAAAAAATGATAGTGCTTTTGTTGAGCCAAAAAATACATACTCTTTATGATGAGACCTGACAGGAATTGAAGTTTGCAACCATGTACCTAAGAGTAACCAGCTCTTAGGGAGAGATGCATCCAGAAGATTATGAAATATATGTGGTAGGGCTCAACATGAAGGTATCCTAACCACAAGATAAGGTTGATATTATGGAAGAAACACAGTGGGTGGTCACCTCTGACTTTCTCAAAACTGGTCGCCAGCTAAAGAAGAAGGATGAGTAGTTTAAAGTGGTAAGGGAAAGGGTTATTTTTTGGACAAAAAAGAGAAATCCCTGGAGGCAGATATTACACGTATGACAGAGAGGGCATTGGTATTAGAGGATGAGAAGAATAGACTACTGACCCTGCCATGGTAAAAGAGATACAGTCAAAGAATCTAGAGATGGAGCAGAATCTTCGGCTGAAGAATGAAGAGCTAGAGTGACTTCACCTTGAGTATAGTCAAGGAATGGCATAGAGAAATGAAGCTTTGGATAAACAACAAGCTCAATATGAGCAGAAAATACAAGAAAAAGAGGCTAAATTTAAGGGCCTAAAAGCTTAATTAGAGGAAGAGCTCCAAGAGACAAAGTTTTCTCTAGACATGCACTTAGCAAATCACTCCCTAGCCAAGGAGAATTGGAATAAAGAAATGACCAGCTCTGCCAAGCAACTACCATTTGAGAAAAAGAAAAGGGAAGAATTGGCTGAGGTGATTAATTCAAGGGATGTGTAGATTTCTTCTCTTAAAAGCTCTCTCCTATCCTCTCCTACACAGCCATACATTATTTCGTTGGTTAGGAAGTTGTACATCTCCCACTGGGAAAAGATTAAAACCTTTTTGCTAGTACTACAGCCTACCCTCCAATTCATCACCAAGGGATAAAAGCTGAGCTAGGAGGCTCATGATATGATTGAGCAGTTTCCACGGTTCATCTTGGAGAAGGTTCCAGAAGTAAAAGATCTACTCATTGAGCTATACTCGACCTCTGATGAAAACCTCGCTAGAGCGGGTATTGAAGATCAGGATGTTGCTGCTTAGACAGAAAATAAGTTCATCCATTGCTACTCTTCCTTCTAGTGCACTAAAGCAGCCACGACTACTCTGAGCAAGACATTGGACAATATACAAGGGAGTTTCTCTGAGTTAAGTGGGATGGGTTTGCCGTCCCCATTCCTTGAAAATGGTTGTATTGCCACGGCTGAGTAGATTGCAGAAAGAATAGAAGAAAGGGAAAATGATCAAGACGCTTTGAGAAATTTTAGTAATCCTCCCACTGCAACTGACATTGAGGGAATTATTCATCTGCTTGCACAACTAGTGTTTCATTGTGAAGCAAGGGCCAGTTTACCTAATGTACTGCCTCATAAAGAGACTATTGATCTAAGTGGAGCATAGGAGAATTTGTGCAACATGGTGAAGCCATCTGAGGATGAATGGTCACCTCTGTAGGTAGCTCTTTCCAATCTATGACTCCATTATCTAATGAAATGGCACTCTAGCCTATAAACCAAAGAAATTTTGGGTTCTTCGTTCCTTAAGCGAAACACCCCTGGTAGTTACCAAAAGTTGTTAATAAATATTTAATGAGCTCCCTTTAGGTGTATTTTCCTCTATGGATCAGCCCGTGCATCACAAGTAAACAACTCGGCCTTTTATCTAAGTTCTACTCTCCTACTCCATGTGTCTACTCCTCGCAACCCCAAGTTTTTGCATTCCTTTTGCATCCTGGGAAACCTAGCTATGCTTCAACGTGTCATGGTTGCAGGATAATTTTGATCATTCTTCTTGCTGCCTCATCAGGCTCCACTTGAGTGCCATGAATTCCTCATTACCAAAAATTTTCCCCAAAATTGTTATCTACGGTGTAATCTTGCTATGTGTCTGCTCTTCACAAAACTTTCAGCGTAGAGATGAAGGAACAACTGCAGGTGCCAGTGAAATGTTACCACGCATCTCTTTTGTGCTCAATTGGGGATCATTCCCTCCACTATTAGTTAAGTGCTCTACCCATTCAACACGTGTAGCCTTAGCAAAAGTCTTTAGTGGTGAGAGAGAAAGGTTCACATAGGCAGTAAAAGGCCACAACGTGTTTAGTCGGTGGATCTCATATTCAAGCAATCAACCAAATGAACCAAATGCTACTATTGGCCACTACATGTCATAATCATTTGCTTGGGATGGTGAAACTTGTCTGATTAAGCCTTGCAGAGACCACTGCCATCATTTCTAGATGATGCACCTATGTCTGGAATGACCAGATGCTTGGTTTCAAATCGTTTCTATTGCAATGGCTTGGGTAATATTCTATTTTTGCATCATTGCTAGGGGATTGTGAAATCTTTTATGTTACTGCGCTCTGTAGCGGTGGGGGTTTTTTCTCGCTATATATACTTTTCTCTATTGTGAGAAAAGGGTCTAAAATTTAGAGGAAACACTGGTTTTGGTTAAAGACACTAGGCCTTTATTGCTATTTTATTTTATTGCAAAGACTCAAAGACTGTGCCAACTTTTCAGCCTTTCTATTTTTTCATGCTATTTGATCAAACTATAAACTGTACATTTATTGTCTGGATATTTCAGTTGAGAACTTCTATATATGTTGAATGCAAGTTTTCTGATCTATACCATGTCTAATGACTCTTCCTGGTAGTAGGAATGTATGCAATATTATTTTATATCAATGAATGGATTGTCTATGTTGTAATCTCCAATTTCTAATTTTCTAGAATACTACAAACATCAATCAGGCCCTTAGATCTATGATTTATCATGCCAATTTTTAAGTCTTGGTGCATCACCTTAGGTTAGACTTTATTTTATTATATTTGTTTTCTTTTCCCTTTCCAAACCCCCATTATAGAAGAAGTTGGCTTCTCTAAAAACCTAGAGGTCACTCAGTTTAGCACAAAAGGGTCCCCTATAAACTGAGTTTCCCATAAGACATCATTACCTCATCAAATTTTGGTGTCAACAATTTCCAAGACTTCACTCGAGGAAACTATGTATCACAACTTCTTCACAAATTTCTATAAATTCCACACTTCTTTCTCAAATTCTTCACACATTTACTTAGATTTCTTATTATTTGGATTTCTTGCTAATTTGCTTGTTCTTGTTTGCTTCTAGGTCATGGATACTCAAATTTACCTAACCAACCTTACCCACCATAATTTTTTCTTAGGTAATATCACACCATAAAAGGCTTGAAAAGGTTTTCTTCATTAGGAATTCTAGTTTTACTATGCCAAACTTATGCTTAGTCCTTGGGGAAAAGTATGTAGAATCCAGTCACTACTTCTGGTTCTATTTCGACGTAGTTTCTCATTTTGTAGCATCACTTCTGTATATTGGGGTTTTTGTTGAAGATGTTTGCTCTACTATGAGACAAATACAGCCTAAATTATTGGAGAATTCACATACTATTCTCTTTCTTGCACACTCAACCATCAGAATCCATTCCATGGATGATATTCCTCAATTCCTGGAACACGGGGAAGTGGTTCC
Source organism: Sequoia sempervirens (assembly GCA_007258455.2). Taxonomy (NCBI): domain Eukaryota; kingdom Viridiplantae; phylum Streptophyta; class Pinopsida; order Cupressales; family Cupressaceae; genus Sequoia; species Sequoia sempervirens. The sequence continues at coordinate 1,086,638,547 of VDFB02271358.1, read as the reverse complement.
AAGTTTTGGCCTTTCCTCACTAACCTCCATATTAATGACTTTGAAGTTCACCGAGAACTTACCTACATAGGGTATTTAGCCTTGATGGATGATGCATCACACATCAACTGAATGACTACTCATATCTATAGCTCGGCTACCTCGTTTCTCTCTTTTTTTTATCTTTTGCTCCTCTACAACAAGTATTTTAATACTTGGTGTATATATGTGATATGCATACATATATAGCTTTGTCATTCATCTTAAAGCATGTATTTACTATGTATAGTTTTATCATTTTACATTTCACAACAAAATTTCATAAATGTTTGAATTAACTCTCATGTGTATGATAAGTTAAGAATAATTTTCTAATGCAAAGGGCCAAATAGAAAAAGGAAAAAATAAAAACAAACAAAACAAAAAGAAAACAAACCCTACAAAAAGGAAACTAACCCTAACTAACCAAACATCTAATATAACAAATTACTAACCCTAACAAAGCAATTTTTTTTAATTTCTATGACTATTTCCATTGTTGTTTTGGTACGAATTACATGTTTATCTTTAAATTCATTCAAAGAAAGTTCAAATGTCCTAGTGTAACAATGAATTCTTTTAAATTTTATGCATTTAATAAACATAAATTAAAAGGTGTACTTACAAATGACTTGGCTCATATGTATGAAAAGGACCTCATTAAAGGTCGATTGCACACACTTCGTTTTATGTGACCATACTCCAACTTCTTTCAGCCCTGGTTCATGATTTGTTTCTTTACTTTGTTCATTTTCATGAATGGTTGTGTCCATTTTTTGACTCCCTTCTCCTCCAAATTTTTTTGTGACTCTAGTCCTATCTTCACTTTGTACTTTGTTAGACCAAACAATATCACAATTTATATTACTATCAGAGAGAGAAAAACTAAAAACTTGATACTCTTTATCTTGTATGAAATTAGAAAAAATTCTTATTTTAGCTTGTAAATTTTCAACTTGGAGAAAAAGACACACATCTCCTACTCAATTTTCCCACTCTTTCTCTTTACTTGTGTTTCCCATGTATACAAAGAATGATGAATCATCAATGTTGTTTTCTCTTTTTTGATGTGGTCTCTAAATCTCAACATTCTTGCTTATTTTCCTACAAAACATTAGCATTTTCTTTATAAGAATTTTAGTTCTCAAACTATTTTGAGGTATTGACTATTTTTTTAGTATTTTCAATTCCACTAGGGTTATTCTCTTTTCTCATTAATATTCCCTTTATTCTAGCAGTTAAAAATTCTTCAGTTAATAGAATCACCTTACACATAGAAAAACTTACCCTAGTTAAAAAAAATTCACAAACAAGTTCACCATGATTAGTTGTATCATGAATGCTACACTCGGTGAATCTACCAAAGGTGAATAAACTTAGATGGTGATTTCTCTTGTTAAAATTTTTCAAAAGTTTCTTAACTTCCATTTTGAAGAACCAGCTTGAATATGACTTTCACCTTACAAGCTACTTTTAAAACTTGGGAATAACACAATTTATGGAGTTTCCTTCCTTCTAGTGCCAGTTCCTATTGATGACAATGTTACTCATAGCAGAAGTGAAAATAAATTCCTCATAGGAAAAATGCTAATATCCTATCCTTCTTGAAAGATCTAGAACAAAGAGAACCTAAAAGAGGAATCTATTTAATAGGAAAAGATTGGTCAGTTCAATCCCAAGTCTTCGGTAGTTAGGTATTGACTATGCTAGGTTCATTTCAAGGTATGATGTGATTATATATTGAGTTTTAGTTCAATCATGAGATAATATCATGGAATTGAAATATTTGAAATAATATTTCATGAACATCCACAAATTCTACTATCACTTAAGTAGATTTAGCTTTAAGTAATTAACAATTTCATAGAAAATGAAATATTTTCAATATGTTTCCATCCATTTATCTATTTTTTAAAGAATTTAAACATCTATTCTAAAATAAAGCATAAAAAATACTGAAAATTAAAATTTCTCCCAGTTATTCTCCACGCATTTGTTAGAAACCAAGATCTAAAATGCAAACCAGAAAAGCCTTCCATAGAAGAGAAAATCAGAAAAAGCAAGAGCTTTGCAAAAGATGTGCAAAATAATATTATTCAGGAATTCAATAATTACAAGATATGATTTGCTTTATAAAAGAAAAGATTCATAGCCCTAATCTTATCTTGAGCAACAAGATATAGCTCAATAAGATAAGAATGAGAATAATAAATCTAGGAATTAAATATTACCTAAGTAAAGTTATGCAAGTGTAATTAAATATTAATTACACTAACACCCACCATAAGTGCAACTTAGGGATAATAAAAAAGAATGCACCTAAAAACTAAGATGAATGCAATAAAGCATGAGTGGGTCCTGACAACAAGGCCTGATCAAGTACCCAAGTACAAATGCAATAATGAGGTAGAGAAGGAAAACCCAGTGGGACATAACCCCCCTACGATGAGATGACTACTGTAAAGAAGCACTGGAAGAACATTGTGGAGTAACACTAGAACCACAATTCAAAAAGCAAGGAAAGATACTTTTGTCTACAAGAAACCAAAGTGGAATCATAATAATGCGACAACAGACCTGATGCCACGGAACACTGGAAAACTCACAAACTGGAACAACCCTGGAATTTGTGAAGCAACAATAGATGATATGATGACAAAATCTAGAAACTGTGTTGTAGATAGGGTAAAAATCAGCAAATTTAGTGTAATGAAAAAAATAATCTAATTAGATCCTATCAAGCATAATAGAGTATGAAACAACATGGAAATCACAATAAGAAGCACAAATGCAAACTGATCTTCACGCTAACTCGATTTATCTCCATTGCTCTTCTCCACCTGCATGAGAATACAAGATTTTGAAGGGTTGACAATGGAGGAATGTTAGATGCTCATTCCTACAGCATAACGACTTGACAATGACAATGATAAATAGAGAGAATGATAGGTAGAGACAAAAGACTGATTTTGATAGAGTCTGGATGCTAGACGAATCAACCCCCCAAACGTATTATGAGAGGTCATATTTATAGAGTCGTGATGATGAAGATAAGATTTGACAAGATTCGACAAGGATTTGATTTTTGACAAAAGAGGAAATACAACAAGATGAGATAAGATGTCAAAAAAGATAGAAAGATTCATTTCCTATTTTAAAGGAAATAAATCTTGAAAAAGATGAGAAGGATAATTGATGAATTATCTAATTAAATAAATTAATTAGATACACATGAGTTCAGTTTTGGAAAGAAAGCGAGATCTTTTTAGGATTTTATTAATTAAATAAATTTTGGATTTATTTAATTAACATGAATAGAAAATGATTTAATTAATTAAATAATATAAACTATTTAATTTACATTAGAGGAATGGATGGATTATGCATATGAATTTAATTAAATAAATAAAACCTATTTAATTAAATAGATGATGACATGGGTACCTAGGGCAAAGCGTGCTACAAGATGCCTAGATGATGTAATGCTGAGACAGGTGTTGTAAGAGGACATTTTTGGGTGTCTACATTTTGTCCCTCTTTGAGATGATGTTCAAGATGATGCGATTTGTGTCGAGTAACATCATTTCAAAGAAACTAAGGTATGGATAGAGGGAAATGGATAATGATATCAGAATATGATGATGCCCACTTGAGAGGATAGGTGGGTTGGACAAACATGGGTAGGCTCTCGAAATGAAAGGGATGGGTCAAGAATGAAAGATAAAAGGAATGGATAGAGAAAGTGAAAGATGCATTATGCTACAATGAAAGTGAGCAACCATGATGTTTGATTTAGCACTAGACGTTATGCACCAAGGTATAAGGACCAAGGTGATGATTTGTCTCATGCCCCAACATAATACAACCTTGTATATATGCATGAGGAAGTAAACTTAGAGCATTAAAGTCCTAATGCACAAAAGGTATGATATGACCTTAAATACAAAGGATAGTGCAAAAAGATACTCCAACATGCACAAGATATGAATATTAGCTAGAATGATATGGATTCGATACAAATGAAAGATAAAATGATAACACACACAAGCAAGCAAGCAAGCATGCACAAATGATACAAAAACAAACAAGGTATTGCCCTCGTCAAGCTATAAACCGTTGATTGATGGATTGGTTGATGATGATAGTGTTGTCATTGCGGGGAGTGACATATCCCTAGATCAACACAAGGATGATTGATAATTGACAGATTAACTTTGATTGATTGGGTTTACAACAAGATTAGGATCAAGACCAAAGGATGTGATTGGATAATTTGACAAGATTGATCGACTTGATTGGTATGGATTAAGGACTGACTTGCATTTGAATTATTGCTTGGATTTTTGTTGGCTATTTAATTTTTTTGGATTTTTGAAATGTTTTGATTTTTTAAATGTTTTTGAAATGTTTTGATTTTTGGACTTTTGAAATGTTTTGACTTTTGAACTTTTGAAATGTTTTGACTTTTTGGACTTTTGAAATGTTTGACATTTTGGTTTTGAAATTTTTGTTTTGGACTTTTGAAATGTTTTGACTTTTGGACTTTTGAAATGTTTTGACTTTTGGACTTTGAAATGTTTGACTTTTGGAAATGTTTTTTTTGGACTTTTTAAATGTTTTAATTTTTTGGACTTTTGAAAAGTTTTTATTTTTGACTTTTAAAATGTTTTAATTTTTTGGACTTTTGAAATGTTTTGAGGTGTCAAAGGATGAAAATTTGAGTAGCCTTTGTGCTAGATACCAATGACAAGGGGGAAAACCAAGTTTAGGTGCAAGGGTGGGTGATGGGATAAGGGATAAAAGGCTCATGATAGATGGATGGATGGTATGGATGTATGCATCATAAGAGAGAAAGTATGTGATCTCCAAAGACTATGTCGCATAGGAATAACATGCCCCATTTTAGGTACTAGACTTAGGATTTTTTTGGATAAAATGTGTGGTAAAAAGGATAATGATAGGCTTGTTTAGAAAGATGAGGTATGTCAAGAGATACTCAAAGCATGATTCAACCCTTTCCCCTATATCTTCATCAAGATCAAAAGAAGAAGGGTGGATGAATGGACCCAATATGATAGGTATGTATGATGGGTAAAGATGGTAGGTAGGATGCAAATGATATGACATGAAAATGATAGGTTGGATAGATAAGAAATTATGCCCCCAGGTGTAAGTGACATAGAAGATCAACCTACACATGATGCCTGTTTGCCAGGTTTTCATCATGGTACTTATCTAGGGCACCTGTTTACCAGGTTTTCACTGTTGGACGAAGGGATTTCTCTTTACTTTTTATTTTTATTTTTTGAATATTTTACTTTGATGGGAGAAGGGGAATATGGATAGGAGGCACTCAAGTTTCTCATTCCATGAAAGGTGATAGTCCCACGAGGGATGGATGTCATTGCATGGACCATGTCAAATGTAATTATGCTCATAGATGTTGGTAAGGGATGACATGAAAGGGGGATGGAGTAGGTAGATGATGGATTATGATGTGGATTATGGAGGACAATAATGGATTATGATATGGATTATGTAGGGAAGATGATAGGTATTATATGGGACTTATGGAAAAGATGAATGGGGAGGCTTAGCCAAAAGCATGGACCATAGGAAGATGATGGGGGGGATATGTAGGACAATGAGTGAAGGGTGGGGAGATGGAGGTATGTGGAATTGGTGTGAAATGGAAAGGAACCATGACCAATGGTTGCACACATTGTGATAAACCTTGAAGCTTTTGATGTGGATGGGGTGTAGGAAGCAATGGAGATGTTTGCTTAGGAGGTGGTGGATGAAGTGCCTTAGGTACCCACATAGACTTGATATTTGTATAATTTTTGTTTGGCTTGTGGGATGGAATATGAGATGTTTGAATGGAATGTGCATTTTGGATGGGAGGGTATGGTTGGGATTTTTGTGATGTGGATGTCTCGTTTGACTTGATTTCTTTTTGCTTAGGTACCCAAACCATTTTAGCTTTGGCCTTTACTTTTGGAGGTATGGGCTTATATAGCCTTTTAGATGTACTTGGTATTGATATTTTGCAATTGTATGCTAAGGAATTAGGACCATTAGAATTTTTGAATTTATGTGTAGAGGCATCCAAATTTTTATTTTGGAATCCCTTGGGTTTGGTGGAATGAGTGGAAGCTTTATGTTTAGACAATGTGTGCATTGATTGGTCATAAGAGGATTGAATGGTAGGGATATTAGGTGTTGGGAGTAATGGTGGTAAAGTGGATGGAGGGATATTAGGAGTTGGAAGCAATGGTGGTAGAGTGGATGGAGGGAAGTGTATGGTCACATGCTTTTAACATTTGTAGGATGAAGGTGGTGGAATGACAACATATGTTTTAGGCATATGATAGGCTTTATGATGTAAAGTGGACTTAGGATGCATGGAGGAAATACCAACATTGTGAGATTGGTGTCCTTGAGGTGTATGTCCAAGGCTAAATGAGTGTGGAGGGAATTTGACATGGATGGGCTCTAAAATTCCTTGTTCATGAAGGTCTAGACCTTTACCTTGGTGGTTCATATTTTGGAGTGTGCAATGGACAGTGGGACTAGGTGTAGGTGAAACACTAGACTTGAGTTCCTTATTAGATGGAGAAGATAATGGTTGTTGTTGTTCTAAGGAGGAACAATCATGAATGAGGATAGAAGGATCAATAGGATATGATGGAGGACTTGCAGTGGGGTCCATAGTGGGTGATGAGGGATCATTAGGATCTTGATTAGCATTGTGTTCACTTAGATCCAAGGTATTTGTTTGATCTTCTATGTGTGCTTGGGAGGCACTTGTATCATCAAGGGAAGTGGATGTTGATGGATCATGGATAGGACTTTGTGGAGGTGAATTTGGAACATCTTTCTCATGGATCAGTATAGGATCAAGTTTCTCATGGATAGGCTCTTCATCATTATGGATATCATCTTGATCATAAAAATGATATAGATTATGGATAGGTTGAATGAAAATGATTTGATCTTGATTAGGACTAGGGCTTGATGTTTCCACATGCTTGGGAGTAGACTCTTGATATAAATCTTGGGTTTCTTGAATGGAAGTGGAAGGGGGTGACTCTTGAAGAGACTTGACATGTTCTTGATGGTCAACATAGAAGCATGAAATAGGGTGACTTGGACTTATGACAGGAGACTCTTGAATTGGCTCAAGGGGTTGTGGATGACATGGTTGACATGAAGGACTTGGCATGACATTTGAGGAATCTTTTGTATGTTCAAGTATATGTGTTGAATGACATGGCAACAATTGATTCCCTACTTGTAGTCCTTGGGTCACATCCTTTATAGGTGGATGGGTGGATTTAGGTAATGCCATCAATTTGTTTTTTAAATATCTAAATGTAAGGCATTGATTTGATGGAAGATTAGATGATGATGGGGGTAATGAGGAGTTTGATTGGTAAGAAGGTAAAGAGGCCAATGAATTAGGACTTGGACATGGTGGCTTATGGATAGGCATTTGATTGGATAGTTGTAAGGGTGTATGAACTAGATTGGTTTTCCCCTTGTCAAAGGTGACATTAAGACTTAAATGCTCTTGATTTTGTTTCCAAGGTGGACTTGGGATCCTATTTTCTTGTTGTGATATGGGTGGAAATGTTGATGTGGCATTGCCATGATAGATAGATGTGTTAGGTTGGCATGATGATGAAGGTGACACGTAGGATTGGGGTTGAAATGGTGTTTGGACTTGTGATATGATTTGTTGTTGTAATGATGATTGAGGGGTTGTATAGGATAATGATTTTTGAGAGGTGGATTGGTATGGATAAGGGTTGACATTAGAAGACGTGTGATAGGTTGACGAAGGGGTAACATGATATGTGGAGGAATGAGGTTGATATGATGATATAGGTGACACATAGGATTGATGTGAAATTTGTTGATGTGGTGATTGGACTTGATGATGTGCTTGTTGGATTTGACAAGTGGCCATGAGGTATTGGATTTGAGCTATGAGTTGTTGCATTTGAGGTGATTGGTTGGTTTGAAGTTTTTGGATCATGTCATGGAATCTGTGAGTGATTTGTTGGGGTAAAGGTGCTTGACTTGTTTTAGCCACATGAAGCATGTGAACAAGCTCTTGTGCTATTCCTTCCAATGTTTCATGGTATAAAATGATGTTGATTGGATTAAAGAAATGATGATGTTTAGGATATGATGTGGAATGAAAAGATTGAATGATTTGGATGATGTGGCGAGTGTTTATTGGAAGTTTGACTTGGGCACTATCAAACACAATATTTCACATGTAAATGCATGAACACACACACCAAACACAATGAAAAATTTGTCTTTGAAGATTAAATTTTATGATTAAGCAAACACTTGAATACAGAACAACAAGCCCTATGACCAGTCAAGTGGGGTATGGTCAATTAGGTCTCAAGCTAGTTTGCACTAGGTTGACTAAGGGATTATTTGAAAGAAAATTCTTGCCAATAAGCTCGGAGAAAGGGGTAACCCACCCTTCACCTTCACTTCCCAAAGGTATAAATTTCTTTGGGGCTTAGCTCATAGTGACAAGATTTCAACTCCCAAATGAGCGTCTCTTTGGATTTACACTCTATTGAGGTCGTCCCTTAGAGGGGTGTGTGCTCCAAGCAGGCCTCCTACGAAGGGTATGACAAAATAAAACCAAGTGAGGTGTTTTGGAGGACACACACTTGATTCACACTTGCAAAGATTAATTTCCCTTAGAAGTGAAATGTGTGTAAAACAGTTCAAGCACTTGTTCTTTTTAACCCCAAATCAAGATGTGTGATTGAAGACAAAATTTGTTTTAAGCCCAATTTCAAATATGTGATCAAACAAGATTGATTTTATGCCCCAAATTGAAATGTGTTGACAAGCAATGATTAATGAGAGATGAAAGATTAGAATGTATGCACTTGATTATTCGCTTTCCAATTTGACATGTGTGTGACTGATGCCAATGTTGTTCCCACTCCTAGATACCCTGAAAGTCACCAAGACAGGAAAAAGAACACAAACTTGCAAGCCAATATGAGATTAGGTCAAAAACATGCAATATGTTAAAAACTAAAAATTAAAAAAATCTAAATTACTTTAAAAAGTTAAAAATCTAAATTAAATTAAAAAAACTATTAATTGAAATAAATTAAAAATTAAAAAATCTAACTAAATTAAAAATCTAAAATAAATTAGAATTAGAAATCTAACTAAATTAAAAAAAAATAAAATTACTTTAAGTCTAAACTAATCTTAAATCTAAAATCAGAAATCTAAATAAAATTAGAAGCTATGTCTAACATCTAGATTAGAAAATTTTAAATCTAACTAAAAAAAAAACTAAATTATAACTTTAAATGACAAAAATCTAAATCTGTATAAAAAAAACTAAATCTGAATTCTAAAAATCTAAATCTAAAATTAGTAACCTTAAATCCAAAATATAAAGTCTAATTTAAAAAGGTAACTTAAAAAAAAATCTAAAATGTAATTTAAAAATCTAAGAGTCTAATTTAAAAAGCTAACTTAAAAAAAATCTAAGAGTTTTCCTAAAAGCTAACGTAAAAAAGCATAAATGCTAAAATTACATTCTAAGTAAGGCTACTAAGGAAACAACAACTTGCAGCAAGCTAATGGCGAGCTATGATTAAATGTAAAGAGAATGAGATTGGGTGAGGATTATAAGGATGACCGGGATGAGTGATTGTCTAGCCGCACCAAGTAGATGACAATGCAAAAGAAAGCATCACTTGCCTCTTAATGGTAGGGAGGAGATCTCAAGACATGAAATTTTGAAGAAATGACACTCGAATTGGAAGACACAACGCTGTGAAGAAATGATGTAAGACTGGAAATCGCTACATGTTGATGATTTTAAAGGTTTTTTCCCATGTACACACAGATGATGTGGGAAAATGGGTGCATATCTTGTGCAATCGTTTGCTTTTCTCTATTGGATTTATTGTTTTGACTATCTGATTTAATCAACCACCCAAAAGCCACTTCCTTGTGACGTTCATGGATGACAAATACACCAACAATGTTGACAATGAACTAAAGTGCCGATCTACAAAGAATTCAATGCATGGTACCGCTGATTTATGATGCCAAGCAGAGAGGATGGATCTCATAGGGAGAGGATGAAATATCTAATAGTGGTAGGAGGCCAAGGGTTTAGCCAATGGGGCAAAGGAATCATAAAAGGTGAGCAGAGGAGATGAGGACTAAGATGTGGTGTCCCTCTATAGCGACAGGGGGAGCTTTTTTAAAGCTAATGTAATAATGGTACCCGCTCGAGACTTGACCAGACGGTGGGTGACGAAACCAGTGATTTGATTGCTACAATGTCCGCAAGTTCAAACCATTGTAAATGGAAAGGATGGTGAATTCAATTCTGATAGTGATGAAGGATTGATGAAGGGAGAAACATGTGGATGAAGGAAATCAATGCCAATGGAGATCCATGTGCATTGACAGTCACTAGATCTGGGAAACTTTGGCAGACAGGAGATTTGAGGGAAAAGATGCTAGCGGGAAGAACAGATAAACGCTCGGCAAGAAATGTATGTACGACGACAGGACTATAGAAGTGATGAAGGATTGAGGAAGGATGGCAGTCAAGGGTCTATGACAGATCTGTGGATGATCCTGCAATATGTAGCCGATAAGACCAACACATATACCAAGGGAGGACACATAAGAACTCTCAAGACAATGATTTGACAAGCCAACAAGAATCCACGCACGTACAAGATAGACGATTGAATAAAAGAGAAGAACTGGGCCTTGAATTGTCGTAAATCCAAACAAGTTAGAAGTACCACTCTCACAAAAGATTTGCATCCAAATTTTCTAATACCATTCTCACAAAAGATTTGCAACCAAATTTTCTAATGCCCAGGGAATCACGCAGGGAAAGCAACAACACTGAATGATTTTAAAGATATAGAAATAACTTCAACTGAGAATTCCAAAGTGCATAAAAGAAGATTCCTTGGAAAACTTGAAAAATGATAGTTAGATAATCAGAAGGTTGCGTGTTCAATTCATGTCAGGTTCACCAAATGTAGATAGGGTAAAAATCAGAAAATTTAGTGTAATGAAAACAATAATCTAATTAGATCCTATCAAGCACAATAGAGTATGAAACAACATAGAAATCACAATAAGAAGCACAAATGCAAACCAATCTTCACGCTAACTCAATTTATCTCCATTACTCTTCTCCACCTGCATGAGAATACGAGATTTTAAAGGGTTGACAATGGAAGAATGTTGGATGCTCATTCCTACAGCATAACAACTTGAAAATGACAATGATAAATAGAGAGAATGATAGGTAGAGATAGAAGACTAATTTTGACAAAGTCTGGATGCTAGACGAATCAAACCCCCAAACATATTGTGAGAGGTTGTATTTATAGAGTCGTGATGTTGACGAAGATAAGATTTGACAAGATTCGACAAGGATTTGATTTTTGACAAAAGAGGAAATACAACGAGATGAAATAAGATCTCAAAAAAGATAGAAAGATTCATTTCCTGTTTTAAAGGAAATAAATCTTGAAAAAGATGAGAAGGATAATTGATGAATTATCTAATTAAATAAATTAATTAAATACACATGAGTTCAGTTCTGGAAAGAAAGAAAGATCTTTTTAGGATTTTATTAATTAAATAAAATTTGGATTTATTTAATTAAGGTTGAATTTATGACTTTATTAATTAAATAATATAAATTATTTAATTAATATTAGAGGAATGGATGGATTATGCATATTAATTTAATTAAATAAATAAAACTTATTTAATTAAATAGATGATGACATGGGTACCTAGGGCAAAGCATGCTACAAGATGCCTAAATGATGGAATGTCGAGACATGTGTTGTAAGAGGACATTTTTGGGTGTCTACATGTGTATCTTGATGCCGATGCAAAACTGAGACTAAAAATATTCCATGGGAATGAGTTCCATAAAGACACTAGAACATTAACTATAAAAACATGGCCCTCAAACTATGAAGGTTCTAAACCAATGCAGATCAAGAAACATAAACTCTCAATCTAAACTGTGAATCGATGTGAGTTTGATATGTGTCAAGCTAAGACAAGAATGTGGCCAAAAGAAACTAAGAAACCAGATAACCCATTTGAGCTATCATCAAATCAAGATTGAGGTGGAGATCAAAGTGCATGCACACTCTAATTAGACTATTATACAAGAAATCCCCCTGATGAAACTTTATCTCAGTTCATTTATTACAAGAACCCACCAATTGTAAAAGGAGAGAATTCTAATTTACATAAAAAAAAATAGACCTCAAATGTGTGTAGAGGACTGAACCAACTTTCCAACGCCACAAGAATGACGAAAAAAGGATCACTAAATCAAAAGATATGGCCTCCAAAGTGAAAACAACATCTCAGTTCAAGGACCTACAAAAAAAACTGTAGAAAAATCAGAAGAAGCTACCTTCACCAATGGATTAGTATCAGAATGAACTTTCCAACGGTATCTTGTTTGTGAAAAAAGGACATCGTACAGAAAAGTTACGCCCGATTTCGTAAATGTGCTCCAGAAAGGCCAATCTGGCCTACAGGCTGCCCTAGGGGTTAAAAAAAAAGCCCCTAATCCTGTGCATGACCAAGGGCTAGTGGACTGGGGGCTGGGGTGGAGCCCTTGGTCATCAATATGACCGCTGGTTATTGTAGAGGGGTCAACTGAGGGCTGGGCACATAGCGCTCAACCCCCCATACGACTGATAGTTTGTTGGTGGAAGACTGTAGGGGCTGAGTTCGGCCCTTGGTCCATCATAGGACTGCCACTGCTGGAGGAGGAGCCCACAGGGGCTAGAGGTAGATGGGTGGGTGCTGGCGGTGGTGGTGGTAGACCAGTGACCACTTGGTGGCTGCCTGGTGGCCGCCTAGCGGCAGAACCCTTTAGAACTAGAGGCACCACACAAACTTAAAAAATGCATGCTTTTTATTTTATTTTAAAATTTGAGCCTCGAGAAGCATGCAAGGGAGGCTGTATGACCCCCCAGACTATTTTTTTTGACTTCCGGACCAATTTCACCAAAATCAATGAAACGAAGGGCAATTTTAGGGCTTTTGGCCATTGTGAACATGATGGTGACCTCTGTTTCTTCCCAAACTGCTCCAAAAGATTGGCTACCTCTAGAACTTGCAAAAAATATCCCAACTTGAAACCCTCATGGGTCTGAAAAATAATGGCCAAAATCTGCAAAACAAAAGTCAATCCTAACTTTTTCTAGTGCTCTAAATCCAATGGTGAAGCCCAATCTGATCCAAGACTCTGCATAGATGAACTCAAGGCATGATACCCTTGAGGAATCCCGAATAACTCTATAATGATTTTCTCAAAAAATCTGAGAAGGGGTTGCAAATCAAGGTTATGATACCATGTTAGAAACAAAAATCTGAAATGCAAACCAAAAAAGCCTTCCACAAAGGAGAAAATCAGAAAAGAAAGAGCTTTGCAAAAGATGTGCAAAATAATATTATTTAGGAATTCAATAATTACAAGATATGATTTGCTTTATAAAAGCAATGATAGATAACCCTAATCTTATCTTGAGGAACAAGATAGCTCAACAAGATAAGGATGAGAATAATAAACCTAGGAATTAAATATTACCTAAGTAAAGTTATGCAAGTGTAATTAAATATTAATTACACTAACAACATTCCCCAAAGACTTAATCACATCAAAGAAAACTGCCTTATACTTCACCAGATTGCTTCACAACTACATGTAAAATGGTGTGAGCTTTTAAAGAGAGGGGTTTTAGTTTGTACACCAAGTAGGTTCTACATGCACCCTTAAACAACGCAACACACAGTTTTGTCCAGCTAAACTAACAGAACCAGCTAAAAATATTCATGAGATAGGTAGCTATCAAATTGGCTTTGATATTGATTAAATTCTACAATTTGTAGTGTAGAAAAATGTATCTATTTAAATTTTCACACTTGTTTAGGCCCACCTTATTCAAATTTATGCTTCTAAATATGCCTTGAATGGTCCATTTTCTCCATGTTTGAATTAAATTCAAAAATTTTCTTTTCCCTCTTCTTCTATAATTGAATAATTATTTTAATTATTTAATTATTCATTAGCCTTTTCTATCTATAATTCAATAAATGTTATATTTATTTAACTATTTATGCTTTCTTTATCTCCCCAATTAAATAATTATTTTAATTATTTAATTATCCCTTCGCTCTCCATTAAATAATTACTTTTAATTATTTAATGTTTAACACTCCACCTTTCCTTTATAATTAAATATATTTTTTTAATTATTTAATTATCTCATTATTTGTTCTCATCTTTCTTTTTAAATAAATAAAATAAATATTTTATTTATTTCTCCTATGTTGGCATCTTAAATCAAATAATTTTATTATTTAATTTCTCCTATCACCTCTTTTTCTATGCCAATCTTATCTTCCACCCCAAGTCCATATCTATCCATGTCTTTCTTCTCTCAATCAACCTCCATCCTTGATTAAATTATTTTCTAATTTAATATTGTCCCTCGATCATGATCCTTATTCTAGTCAGTCACTTAACTCTCATCTATTAAAGGATACCTTTAACCCTAATTAATGATTCATCCATATTGTCAAGACAAGCAAGGAAAAATCAAGCATTCAAGATAGCATTCAAGGTCAATTATAAGGCATTCAAGAGAAAGATTCTCCATCCATTGTTGTAGTAATTCAAGATCCATCATCATGGGAAGTTTCTAGTTGGATTTTTTCATGTTTCATGCTTCATTATCTTATTTCATCATTTTGGTTTAATTACCTAGACGGAGTCTCACCAAGGAAAACCCCCAATCCCTAACAATCAACATTTTCTCTCTCTTCTTTTGTGTGATTGTAGATTTAGTTGCTTGGATGGGTTGTACATGATTGAGGAATAGGTTTCAAACTTTTTAAAGTCATCTCCTTATTAGAGAGGTCAAAATATACACAAAAGGTCATGTACAGCCTCAAAAATTAGGGTTTCAGATCTAGATACCTTGAGTAGAAGGTGTAGACCGAGAGCTTCCATTTCCACTTTCAGTTTTTCAAAAAAGAAAGTGTACTAAGTCACCATCAATGGTGAATTAGTAACATTGTACCTATTTTTCAAATATTTTTGTATATTCAAATACCCATTTGGCTGAAATGGGCTTAGGAATAGTTTTCCATATCTAGGACTAAGTTGCCCAGAATCACATAAGTATCCTAGTAGGTAAAACATTCATGATTAACAATATTTCCAATCTGCAACACATTTCTAGGTTGACCTCTTTAGTTCTATAGTTTTTTTTTTGTTTCATGGTCCTTTCTAGGTCATTTAGTATATGTTTGCACATTGCATTGTGTTTTCAAACACTTCACAATGCAAAAGAAAGCGTCACTTGCCTCTTAATGGTAGGGAGGAGATCTCAAGACATGAAATTTTGAAGAAATGACACTCGATTTGGAAGACACAACTCTGTGAAGAAATGATGTAAGACTGGAAATTGCTACATGTTGATGATTTTAAAGGTTTTTTGTCATGTACACATAGATGATGTGGGAAAATGGGTGCATATCTTGTGCAATCATTTGGTTTTCTCTATTGGATTTATTGTTTTGACTATCTGATTTAATCAACCACCCAAAAGCCACTTGCTTGTGACGTTCGTGGATGACAAATACGCCAACAATGTTGACAATGAACTAAAGTGCTGATCTACAAAGAATTCAATGCAGGGTACCACTGATTTATGATGCCAAGCAGAGAGGATGGATCTCATAGGGAAAGGATGAAAGATCGAATAGCAGTAGGAGGCCAAGGTTTTAGCCAATGGGGCGAAGGAAACATAAAAGGTGAGCAGAGGAGATGAGGACTAAGATGTGGTGTCCCTCTACAGCGACATGGGCAGATTTTTTAGAGCTGATGTAACAGTGGTACCCGCTAGAGACTTGACTAGATGGTGGGTGACAAAACCAGTGATTTGATTGCTACAATGTCAGCAAGTTCAAAACACTGTAAATGGACAGGATGGTGAATTCAATTCTAATAGTGATGAAGGATTGATGAAGGGAGAAACATCTGAATGAAGGAAATCAATGCCAATGGAGATTCGTGTGCATCGACAGTCACTAGATCTGGGAAACTTTGGCAGACAAGAGATTTGAGGGAAAAGATGCTAGCGGGAAGAATGGATAAACGCTCGACAAGAAATGTAGGCAGGACGACAGGACTGTAGAAGTGATGAAGGATTGAGGAAGGATGGCGGTCAAGGGTCTATGACAGATCTGTGGATGATCCTGCAATATGTAGCCGATAAGACCAACACATATACAAGGGGAGGACACATAAGAACTCTCAAGACAATGATTTGACAAGCCAACAAGACTCCGCGCACGTACAAGATAGATGATTGAATAAAAGAGAAGAACTGGGTCTTGAATTGTCGTAAATCCAAACAAGTTAGAAGTACCACTCTCACAAAAGATTTGCATCCAAATTTTCTAATACCATTCTCACAAAAGATTTGCAAGAAAATTTTCTAATGCCCAGGGAATCACGCAGGGAAACCAACAACACTGAATGATTTTAAAGATATAGAAATAACTTCAACTGAGAATTCTAAAGTGCATAAAAGAAGATTCCTTGCAAAACTTGAAAAATGATAGTTAGATAATCAGAAGGTTGCGTGTTCAATTCATGTCAGCTTCACCAAATGTAGATAGGGTAAAAATCAGCAAATTTAGTGTAATGAAAACAATAATCTAATTAGATCCTATCAAGCACAATAGACTACGAAACAACATAGAAATCACAATAAGAAGCACAAATGCAAACCAATCTTCGCGCTAACTCGATTTATCTCCATTACTCTTCTCCACCTGCATGAGAATACGAGATTTTGAAGGGTTGACAATGGAGGAATGTTGGATGCTCATTCCTACAGCATAACAACTTGACAATGACAATGATAAATAGAGAGAATGATAGGTAGAGATAGAAGACTGATTTTGACAAAGTTTGGATGCTAGACGAATCAAACCCCCAAACATATTGTGAGAGGTTGTATTTATAGAGTTGTGATGTTGACGAAGATAAGATTTGACAAGATTCGACAAGGATTTGATTTTTGACAAAAGAGGACATACAATGAGATGAGATAAGATGTCAAAAAAGATAGAAAGATTCATTTCCTGTTTTAAAGGAAATAAATCTTGAAAAAGATTAGAAGGATAATTGATGAATTATCTAATTAAATAAATTAATTAGATACACATGAGTTCAGTTTTGGAAAGAAAGCAAGATCTTTTTAGGATTTTATTAATTAAATAAATTTTGGATTTATTTAATTAATGTTGAATTTATGACTTTATTAATTAAATAATATAAATTATTTAATTAAGATGAATAGAAATGATTTAATTAATTAAATAATATAACTTATTTAATTAATATTAGAGGAATGGATGGATTATGCATATTAATTTAATTAAATAAATAAAACTTATTTAATTAAATAGATGATGACATGGGTACCTAGGGCAAAGCATGCTACAAGATGCTTAAATGATGTAATGCCGAGACAGGTGTTGTAAGAGGAAATTTTTGGGTGTCTACATGTGTACCTTGATGTCGATGCAAAACTAAGACTAAAAATCTTCCATGGGAATGAGTGCCATAAAGACTCTGGAACATTAACTATAAAAACATGGCCCTCAAACTACGAAGGATCTAAACCAATGTAGATCAAGAAACATAAACTCTCAATCTAAACTGTGAACCGATGTGAGTTTGATATGTGTCAAGCTAAGACAAGAATGTGGCCAAAAGAAACTAAGAAACTAGATAACCCATGTGAGCTATCATCAAATCAAGATTGAGATGGAGATCAAAGTTCATGCACACTCTAATTAGATTATTATATAGGAAATCCCCCTGATGAAACTTTATCTCAGTTCATTTATTACAAGAACCCACCAATTGTAAAAGGAGAGAATTCAAATGTACATAAAAAAAAATAGACCTCAAATGTGTGTAGAGGACTGAACGAACTTTCCAACGCCACAAGAATAATGAAAAAAGGATCACCGAGTCAAAAGATATGCCCTCCAAAGTGAAAACAACATCTCAGTTCAAGGACCTACAAAAAAAACTACAAAAAAATTCGAAGATGGTACCTTCACCAATGGATCAGCTTTAGAATCAGCTTTCCAACGGTATCTTGTTTGTGAAAAAAGGACATCGTACACAAAAGTTACGCCCGATTTCGTAAATGTGCTCTAGAAAGGCCAATCTAACCTACAGGCTGCCCTAGGGGTTAAAAAAAATGCCCCTAGTCCTGTGCACGACCAAGGGCTGGTGGACTGGGGGCTGGGGTGGAGCCCTTGGTCATCAATATGACCGATGGTTATTGTAGAGGGGTCGACTGAGGGCTGGGCACATAGCGCTCGACCCCCCATATGACTGACAGTTTGCTGGTGGAAGCCTGTAGGGGCTGAGCTCGGCCCCTAGTCCATCATAGGACTGCCACTGCTGGAGGAGGAGCCCACAGGGGCTGGAGGTAGATGGGTGGGTGCTGGCGATGGTGGTGGTAGACTGGTGACCACTTGGTGGCTGGCTGGTGGCCGCTTGGTGGCTGCCTGGTGGCCGCCTAGTGGAAAAACCCTTTAGAACTAGAGGCACCACACAAACTTAAAAAAATGCATGCTTTTTATTTTATTTTTAAATTTGAGCCTCGAGAAGCATGCAAGGGAGGCTGCATGGCCCCCCAAACTATTTTTTTGACTTCCAGACCAATTTCACCAAAATCAATGAAACGAAGGGCAATCTTAGGGTTTTTGGCCATTGTGAACACGATGGTGACCTCTGTTTCTTCCCAAACTGCTCCAAAAAATTGGCTACCTCTAGAACTTGCAAAAAATATCCCAACTTGAAACCCTCATGGGTCTGGAAAACAATGGCCAAAATCTGCAAAACAAAAGTCAATCCTGACTTTTTCTAGTGCTCTAAATCTAATGGTGAAGCCCAATCTAATCCAAGATGCTGCATAGATGAACTCAAGGCATGATACCATTGAGGAATCCCGAACGACTTTGTAATGATTTTCTCAAAAAATCTAAGAAGGGGTTGCAAATCAAGGTTATGATACCATGTTAGAAACAAAAATCTGAAATGCAAACCAAAAAGGCCTTCCACAAAGGAGAAAATCAGAAAAGAAAGAGCTTTGCAAAAGATGTGCAAAATAATATTATTTAGGAATTCAATAATTACAAGATATGATTTGCTTTATAAAAGAAAAGATAGATAACCCTAATCTTATCTTGAGCAACAAGATAGCTCAACAAGATAAGGATGAGAATAATAAACCTAGGAATTAAATATTACCTAAGTAAAGTTATGCAAGTGTAATTAAATATTAATTACACTAACAACATTCCCCAAAGACTTAATCACATCAAAGAAAATTGCCTTATACTTCACCAGATTGCTTCACAACTACATGTAAAATGGTGTGAGCTTTTAAAGAGAGGGGTTTTAGTTTGTACACCAAGTAGGTTCTGCATGCACCCTTAAATGACGCAACACATAGTCTTCTTCGACTAAACTAACAGAACCAGCTAAAAATATTCATGAGATAGGTACCTATCAAATTGGATTTGATATTGATTAAATTCTACGTGTTGTAGTGTAGAAAAATGTATCTATTTAAATTTTCACACTTGTTTAGGCCCACCTTATTCAAATTTATGCTTCTAAATATGCCTTGAATGGTCCATTTTCACCATGTTTGAATTAAATTCAAAAGTTTGTTTTTCCCTCTTCTTCTATAATTGAATAATTATTTTAATTATTTAATTATTCATTAGCCTTTTCTATCTATAATTCAATAAATGTTATATTTATTTAACTATTTATGCTTTCTTTATCTCCCCAATTAAATAATTATTTTAATTATTTAATTATCCCTTTGCTCTCCATTAAATAATTACTTTTAATTATTTAATGTTTAACACTCCACCTTTCCTCTATAATTAAATAAATATTTTTAATTATTTAATTATCTCATTATTTGTTCTCATCTTTCTTTTTAAATAAATAAAATAAATATTTTATTTATTTCTCCTATGTTGTCATCTTAAATTAAATAATTTTATTATTTAATTTCTCCTATCACCTCTTTTTCTATGCCAATCTTATCTTCCACCCCAAGTCCATATCTATCCATGTCTTTCTTCTCTCAATCAACCTCCATCCTTGATTAAATTATTTTCTAATTTAATATTGTCCCTTGATCATGATCCTTATTCTAGTCATTCACTTAACTCTCATCTATTAAAGGATACCTTTAACCTTGATTAATGATTCATCCATATTGTCAAGACAAGCAAGGAAAAATCAAGCATTCAAGATAGCATTCAAGGTCAATTCTAAGGCATTCAAGAGAAAGATTCTCCATCCATTGTTGTAGTAATTCAAGATCCATCATCATGGGAAGTTTCTAGTTGGAATTTTTCATGTTTCATGCTTCATTATCTTATTTCATCATTTTGGTTTAATTACCTAGACGGGGTTTGACCAAGGAAAACCCCCAATCCCTAACAATCAACATTTTCTCTCTCTTCTTTTGTGTGATTGTAGATTTAGGTGCTTGGATGGCTTGTACATGATTGAAGAATAGGTTTCAAACATCTTAAAGTCATCTCCTTATTAGAAAGGTCAAAATATACACAAAAGGTCATGTACAGCCTCAAAAATTAGGGTTTCAGATCTAGATACCTTGAGTAGAAGGTGTAGACCGAGAGCTTCCATTTCCACTTTCAAATTTTCAAAAAAGAAAAAGTGTACTAAGTCACCATCAATGGTGAATGAGTCCCATTGTACCTATTTTTCAAATATTTTTGTATATTCAAATACCCATTTGGCTGAAACGGGCTTAGGAATATTTTTCCATATCTGGGACTAGGTTGCCCAGAATCACAGAAGTATCCTAGTAGGTAAAACTTTCATGATTAACAATATTTCCAGTCTGCAACACATTTCTAGGTCGACCTATTTAGTTTTATAGTTTTTTTTTTGTTTCATGGTCCTTTCTAGGTCATTTAGTATATGTTTGCACATTGCATTGTGTTTTCAAACACTTCACATTTCCTTCATTTTCTTTCATTAGTCAATATATTTTATCTATTGTCAGCATTTAGGTCATTCTCCTTTGATATATTTCAATCATATTTACATTAGTCTTGAGTGAGCCACCTATATTTTTTGGATACCTTTCTCCTTTTAGGTACAAATCCCTGGAAGTGCAAGAGAGCCCCTATCCACAAAAATCTATGGTTCATTTTGTTGAACCTACTTTTCGAATACCTTCTTGTCTGATTTGAAGTCCATCATCATCCTAGAATTTTCTTGCATTGACTTTGCATTGCATTTTGCAATAGTTAAGTTGCATTCTAGGGTTTCAAATTTTGGATTAGTGAAAGTTCATATAGGTTGCATTTTTGCATCTCAAATCATTAATTTTTATTGAAATTATGCATTTGCATCTTAGATCTACATCATAGAGGAAAACAACATAAAAATCAGTCAAAAAAATCTTAAAATTCTTTAAAAAATCCCCACTAGGACTCATTCACCACCTTGGATGACTTCATCCCTTTGCACCCCTGAAACTACCTTTCACTACATTGAAAACCCTATTTTTTCACTTTTGTTTGCTACCATTAACTATCTGTATCAGTTGGTTAAGTTCCTATTACATGAATATCATTAAATCTAGCTCAATTTGGCTCATTTCATGCATTTCTTAATTTCAAAATTTGCATTCACAACATCTCATTTTTAGATCATTCCATAATATAATCAGTACATTACCTTGTGTGAAATCTGAAAAGTTGTATTTTATCCTATCGTTACATTGCATTTTAAGTTTGCATAGATCCTATTACATTTAAATCATTAGAATTAAGCATTGTTTACATTCATGGAAATTATGGATAGCATTAGATTTTTGCAATTTTCATTTTTAGCATTAGTTCCTAGTTCATTTAGATTAGATTCATTAGAAAACAAAAATAAAAAACTAAAACATCAAACAAAACAATTCAAAAAATGATTTAATTTAGAAAAAATAATATCATCCAAGCCCTTTAGTAGTGATGACTTGGACATTTTAGATGAATCCCTTAAGGACTTCCTCTCACTAAAATCATCCACTAAATGTTTGACACAAAATGATGCATGCATTGATAATCATGATAATCATAATGGTTCTTATCTTGATATCTCTCCCATTGGTGATGAAGGTATCTTTATCAAAGAAGACACAATAATTGAAGATCATGAAAGTCTTTCTTTTCTTCCTTATCCTCCTCCTTGCAAAGACATTATGACATACAAAGGTGAAATCAAGGCCATTACCTTACCTATTCTCCATTCATCTCCTAACACCTCCCCTCTTTTAAAAATGCTTTAGTGCTTAAGGATACAATATTGAATGATCATGAAAAACATATTTGTGTGGAGAATATGATTGAGAGCTATGAAAATCCTACCTCTCCCACTCAAAAATAAATTATGAGACATGGGCATGCAAATGTAGAAAATCACGATAATCACACCTTTCCTTATCCTAATATCTTCTCCAGACATGAAGAAGATAGTTTAGTGTTAGAAGATGTATATCATTATTGAGACACATGAAAATCTTATTCCTCCCTTTCTTGATGTCCAATCATTGGTAACCATGACACTCCTAGTTATCCTTCTCTTGATGCCTCTCCTATGAGTGATGAAGCTACTTTATCAATCCAACCATGAAATGTGATGGACCTATTGTTTGTCACTTTCCTAAAAGCTCTCCTACTATGGATAACATTATGGCACAAGAAAACAAGATCTTAGAGAAAAAGGATTAAACTATGGACAACAATCAAATTTCCCCCTCTCCTAACATCTCTCCTATTGGTGAAGAATATCATGAGAATCTTCAGGAAAACACCATGCATTGAATTTTCTATGAGCTTATTAACAAGCATGATAGTCATCCTTCGAATATCTTTCCTAGTTATGAGAGTTTCTTAGTGCAAGAGAATAACAATGTTGACACACTCCATAGTTCCACACTCTCTAATATCTCTTCTATTTTTGGTGATGAAGTGATATTATAGAACACTATGAAATCATTGAAAATCATGATAATCATAGTTCCTCTTCTCCCAATATCTCTCCTACATATGACGAAGGTATTTTGGAACTAGAAGATACACCCATTGAGAATCATGACAATGTTGAAAGCTCCTCTTCTATAACTTCTTCTACTTTGGAAGATATTATGGAACAAGATAATGATATCATAAACACATCTCTTAACATCCCTCTACCTAGTCTACATTCATCTTCCAACTCCTCCCCTATTTGTGACAATGTTTTTCTAAGCAATCATGACAATCACATTATTTTTGTGGAGGATATGTTGGCATTATATGATCAAACCTTTAAGACCTATGACAATTCTCTTTATTTTTCCTCCCCTATTTTGGAAGAAATTATTGGAAAAAGAGATCTAATCATAGATAATTATGATAATCAAACTTGTGGGTATGTGCAGGATCATCATGGAAAAAATAGGCCCTTAAGTGGCAAAAAAATCAAAAAAATCAGAGTTACGCAACTTGGCATAAAAATTTGAATAAGTTATCTATATTATTTAAAAAATATGTAAGAATAGAATTTGTAGCAAATTGAATGTAGTTTCTAAACTACTAGGTTTATTTTAAAAAAACAAAAATCTATTTGGTGAAAATTTGGAATTTCAATGTAGTAGTACTTAAATTTCAGGGAAAAAATAAGTAGGTGTCTGTCTGACCACCCTAACCACAATAAAATGATAATATTTTATTATAATATTTTAGAAATAAGTAGAGGAATCATGTTCAGATGTGATGCATATTTTTTTGTAATTTTTTTCCAAGTAAACAATTAATTATGATTTTTTTATTACAAATTTTAAAAAATATAAAAACTCATATGTCTGACCACCATAACTTGGTCAAAACTTCATGAAATTCAATTTTTCTTTTTTTAATCCTATAGCATATGAATCATAGAGTGCGATGCATATTTTGGATTCAAAATATGTGATACCATTTGAAAGTTATAGATGTTTTTCAATCAGCCTATCAATTAGGACTTTAGTCGTAATTCAAATAGAAAATGAATAATAATTATTTATTAAATTCAAAGTAAAGAATAATTTATATTGGCAGAAAGATGAGAATCTCCTTTAAAAACCCTTTTCATTTCATCAATGTCGGGTTAAAAAAAAGTCACCAGCCACATACCCTACAAATACCCATCATATCGCCACTTTTTGGCCCATCATGATCCTGCACATACCCTTGTTCTTCTCCTATTGTCTCTTCTAATAGTGAAGAAGATATTTTGGGATTAAACCAAATATTCATTCAAAGTCATGAGAATATTCTTGCTCCCTTTGCTAATGTTTCCCCCATCCAGGAATACATAATTGAGCAAAAGGATCCAATCATCTAAAAACAAGAATGTGATGCTTTTTCTTCTCTTGATGCCTCCTCTCATTGTGATGAAGTTACTCTACAAAACCTATTAATGGAATGTGATTAAATTCTTGTTTACTTCTCTCCTAAAAAGTCTCCTACTAGGTAGAATATCATGGTGCAAGCAAACAACAACACTATTGAATGTGCAAACCAAAAAATGAACCTCACTCTAAAGCATCTTGAATTGCTTGATATAGATTTACAACCACCATGGGAATGCTTTGACAATCATGAAACCTTGAAGCTAATGTTAGGAGCTTATGACAAGTCACCTTATACTCCTCAAAATAAAAAGATTACATGTGCTATGATTAGTATCAAGCATAAGGATATAGAAAAAGAAAAGAAAATCAGAGATGCCACAAAGTTATTGGAAGATGCTTCAGAAACATCTAATTTCATACCTACATCCATGGGAGAATAAAAAATCATAACAAAAGAGTCTGAAAAGAGAAAACAGAAATTGGTAACAATAATACAACATTCAATAACATCCACTTCACCCACCTTAGAAGATAAGCCAACATCTAGAACAAACTTTGAGGAAATTGAACAACCATCGAATCAAAAACACATGAGAAATTTTTGGATGAAAACTTGGGAAAGGATATGATGCTATAGAACAAGGTATACATGTCCCTATATAGCATAATGATCTTGGTTATTTTCATTCACAACAACTACCTTCAATAAATGTCAACACCATCACAAATAATTATTCCAAGACAACCTTAACCTTGATACATAATAAACTGATAGACATATCATTAAATATGTATCAAGTAGAAACTTTGTTTACTTATCAACATAAATAAAATTATCTTCTTCTCCTTTCCATGTAATATTTATAGGATCATAGCATACTCACTATTACAAGGAGAAACATATCATCATCCACTCCAGCCTCATCCTTGTCCCACAGTAAGTGGGGGAAAGAGGTTAGGTAGCCTTTTCCTTGTATGTCATTGGTCATTGTCTCTTTTGGCTATTCATTAACCTTTCATGAACATATAAGAGAGAGCTTGGGATGTGGATGAGATTCTTTAAGTTGGCTCGCATGTCACATACTACCTTATTCATGATGTAGCTCAATTTGGAAACATATGACTTGACATAGGGCTTTCCAAGTTGGCTCTCATGTCTTCTTTCATTTATCATTGGACACTTTAAAGAAATTTCTCATAGTAATGGTGTTAGCACTCGGTTTAAAGTGGGGGCATACATAAACGAAATCTTTTGGAAAAAAATCATGCCATGATTTTTATTTCTTCTTGTGATGTGTCCTCTTCTTGATGGTGTCATTGGGTTTGATGTTGTCCAAGAGTGTATGATCTACTTACATGGCATGATGTGAACAAGGCATCCCATGGGTGATGATCTGACACCTTGACTTGTCCTCTCTTGGAGATATTAAGCACACTGAGCTCCCTAAGAATAATACCTTACATGAACAAAGCAAAATCCCCTTAAATAAAGTCTTTACATAACATTCAAGAGTACTTACAAGAGAATTTTCATTGTGTTTACATATCAAAGTTATGAGGAGATATAACTTTGGTATGGTTGAGCGGGAAGCCCAATTTGAGGCATGACTTTCCCCATAGCCATGAGTGTATGTTTCTCACTGTTTAGGACTTCTCAACTGACCGACAACCAATAGTTCTGTCACCTTAGAGTGAGTATGCATTTTTGGAAAAACAACCTAGATCTGATCCACATCATGTTGGAAAAATGGTCAAAGATTGATCCATCTCATTCTTATTTCTATGTCTTCTTATTTTGATTTCTTTTAGTTCTTGCCATTGCATATTCATGTATCTTGTTCTACTACATATTATACAGCTTGTGTGTGTCCTTTTGTCCTTATGCCAGCTTGACTTGGGATCTTGGATCCTGGGGGCTTGACCATTGCCTTGATCTTTTCCATCCTTTATCATCCCCATCGGTACACTTAGACCCCTCTTGCATGTCTACTTTAGTGTGATTTTTAAGCAACTTGATCCTCTCACTAAAGTGGGGCCTCAATGTAGTGTAGAAAAATGTATCTCTTTACATTTTCACACTTGTTTGGGCCCGACTTATTCAAATTTATGCTTCTTTATTCCTTAAATGGTCCCTTTTCCCCATGTTTGAATTATATTCAAAAGTTAGTTTTTCCCTCTTCTTCTATAATTAAATAATTATTTCAATTATTTAATTATTCATTAGCCTTTTCTCTCTATAATTAAATAAATGTTATATTTATTTAAATATTTATCCTTTATCTCCCCAAATAAATAAGTATTTTAATTATTTAATTATCCCTTCCCTCTCTATTAAATAATTTCTTTTAATTATTTAATGTTTAACATTCCACCTTTCCTTATAATTAAATAATTATTTTTAATTATTTAATTATCTCATTATTTGTTCTCACCTTTCTTTTTAGATAAATAAAATCACTATTTTATTTATTTATCCTATGTTGGAGTCCTAAATTAAATATTTTTATTATTTAATTTCTCCTATCGCCTCTTTTTATGTGCCAATGTTATCTTCCAGCTCAAGTCTTTATCTATCCATGTATTTCTTCTCTGAATTAACCACCACCCTTGATTAAATTGTTTTCTAATTTAATCTTGGCCCTTGATCACAATCCTTATTCTATCCATTCACTTAACTCTCCTTTATAAAAGGATGCATTTAACCATAATTCATGATTCATTCATCATTCATCATTCATCCATGTTGTCAAGACAGGCAATCAAAAATCAAGCATTCAAGATAGGATTCAAGCTCAATTCTAAGGCATTCAAGAGCAAGATTTTGCATCCATTGTTGCAGAAATTCAAGATCCATCATCGTGGAATGTTTTTCGCTACATTGTTTCATGTTTCATGCTTCATTATCTTATTTCATCATTTTGGTTTAATTACCTAAATAGTGTTTGACCATGGCAAACCCCCAATCCCTAACAATAAAAAATTTCTCTCTTCTTTTGTGTGATTGTAGATTTAGGTGCTTGGATGGATTTCACATGATTTAATAATAGGTTTCAAATTTTTTGAAGTCATCTCCTTATTGGAAAGGTCAAAATATACACAAAAGTTCACTTACAACCTCAAAAATTAGGGGTTCGGATCCAGATACCTAGCGGAGCAGAAAGTGCAGACTGAGATCTTCCATTTCCATTTTCAGATTTTCAAAAAAGCCAAAGTGGACTAAGTTGCCATCAATGGTGACTTCGTCCCACTTTACCTATTTTCATAGATTTCTATAGATTTAGATACCCATTTGGTTGAAATGGGCTTCATAATAGATTTCTAGATCTAGGACTAAGTTGCCCAGAATGACATAAGTGTCCTAGTAGGTGAAAATTTTAGGATCAACAAAATTTCTAGTCTCCATTCTAGTCGGTAACACATTTCTAGGTGCACCTATTTAGTTCTATAGTTTTATTTTTTATTTCATGGTCATTTCTAGGTCATTTAGTATGTGTTTGCAGACTGCATTGTGTTTTGAAACACTTTACATTTCCTTAGTTTTCATTCATTATTCAATATCTTTTATCAATTTTCAACATTTAGGTCATTCTCCTTTAATATATTTCAATCATATTTACATTAGTCTTGAGTGAGCCACTTAGATTTTTGGGATACCTTTCTCCTTTTAGGTTAAAAAACATAGAAGTGTAAGAGAGCCCCTATCCCCAATAATCTATGGTTCATGTGCATACAAGTTTTCAGACCAGAATTATTGAAAAAATATGAAAATAGAATAAAACTTAAAGAATTTTTGGATCTTTTGACATCCACAAATTCTGAACTTAACTTTAAAGAAAAAGACATCCTCTAGCCTTTTATAGAGATAAGACATAGATAGGACAAGACAAATACATGAAAGGAAATCCAAGGGACGAATCACATCAAGGCACATGGAATATAGTGATTAGTAAGAGAATTGCAACTAAAGTCAATGAAGGTCAACTTCAATATGTATGCTGAAGCACTTTGGGTTTTTCATCCTTTTATTAGCAGGGTTCCTTCTTGGAAATAAACAAATCCGCTCAAACAAAATGTAGGAACTGCCCGTATATTTAGAATGATCACGTGGAATTTTCATTCCTACATTCAGGTTCACACTCAATTTGAACATTCCAGGAGTAATCCCCAAGATGTATCCACTTCTTTGTTGCATGCTTAAACTCTAGAGTCTAGGTTTCTAAGTATCCGATGTATCTTTGCAATGAACTCTATCCCAAAATGATCCATAAGTGTTAGTTTTCTCTTGGGTCCCCAAATCTTATAGTCTTGGGGCATTTTATGAGACTACACAACAAATTGCATTAGTTAATTTTCATTTAGGGATTCTTTAAAACATTGCATTAGTGAAAAGTGTATATAGGTTGCATTTTTGCATCTTAAATCATTCCATTTCATTGAAAATATGTAATTGCAAACAGTCAAGTCAACATAGAACTTAGACACCTTAACATCAACTTAGATTTTGTTGATTCAAGTTTAAAAACCCTAATCAGGACTCATTCTCCCATCTGGGTGATTTTGTCCCTGTTTAGGTCTTTGCTCCCAATTTTTACAAATTTTGTGTTCTCTATTTTCACTATTTGAACCTATCAACAACCCTAACTGGGACTGATACACCCATCTAGGGAAATGAGTCCTTGGAGGCTTACAAAAACCAACTTTTCTGAGTTTTCTGGTGATTTTTTGTATTTCCTAGGCTTCTTGGAAACCTATAGTATTAGTCTAAAAATTTTTAGCAACTTCTGGTTTATGCATCTAGGTCAAAAATATCCAATTAGTGTAGTCATTTTTTAATCATTCCAAAATTATTTATTTAGAAAAAATCATTAGATCTAAAAATGTTTACATTTCTAAAATTTTACATTTTTGCAAAAATAATGTTTATACTCATGAAACTTTGCAAAAGTTGGATAAAATTACTTTTTACTTTTGCATACAAAATGTTTACACTAATGAAGCTTTACATAAGTTTGATAAAAGAGATTTTTATTTTTGGATACACATTGTTTTCATTGTTAAAGCTTTGTATAAATTGGATAAAGGTACTTTTCATCTTTGGATATATAGTGTTTACATTTTTGAAGCATTGCATAAGTTAGATAGATTACTTTGCACAAATGTTAGTATCTTTCTTTTCCAAGTTTGCAAAGAAACAAGGCATTAGAAAGCATGTTAGCCATGAGAATATCTCAATGAAAGAGATTGATCTTGTTGACATATTCCATGCTACCCTATTTCCCATCACCCCTCATCCCCTATTATTTTTCCTATTTATGAGAAGGTTCTAGTGAAAGAGGAGGTAAGCATAGAAAATCATCATAATCATAGTTGTGCTTCTCTCAATACCTATCCTATTCATGATGAAGGTATCTTGGTGAAGGAAGATACAATCATTAAGAATCATGAAAGTTGTTTTTATCCCTCACCTCCTCTCCCTTGGGAATATATTATCATTGAAACTACTTTACTTAGTCTCCATTCATCTCCCAAAACCTCCCCTACTTGTGAGAACACTTTAGTGAAAGAGGATAAAATCATAGAAAATCATGAAAATCATATTTGTGAGGAGGATATGTTGGTGTTAAGAGATCCAATTATTGAGAGCTATGGAAATCCTATCTCTCCTACTTCATAAGACATTATAGGACATGGGAATGTAACTATAGAAAATCACGACAATCAAATTTTTCCTTCTCCTAGAAAATGATAGTTTGGTGTTAGAAGATACACTTATTGAGACTCATGGAAATCTTGTTTATCCCTTTCCTAATGATCCTACCATTTGGAAAGATCTATTTGAATGAAAAATTCCAATGATTTCTAAGCATGGATATCATAGTTGTCCATCTCTTGATGCCTCCCCTATTTGTGATGAAGCTACTTTACAAAGTCTAGCCATGGGATGTGATGAACCCTTTGTTTTCTCCTCTCCTAAAAAATCTCCTAATAAGGAGGATATCATGGTGCAAGAACATGACATCATTGACAATAGTGATATATTTTCCTTAGATGAAGATGATGAAGTGACATTAGACTCTCCTTCACTAAGAGATAATAAAAATAAGGATAAGTCTTCTAAGATTATATGCACTTTAGACATCCCTAGAAGTAATCTCCTGAGCCCAAACTTATCTTTTAACTACCTTCAAACCAACCAAAAAACTCAAAACAAACCCATCATCATGCTTGAACCACTGACAAATAATATGTCATAGCAGTCGAGTTACAATATTGTTGCTCATACATATAACACTAGAAACAATCCACAACCAAGAAAAACAACTCCAACATCTCTCTCCTTACCTCAACCTATCTTTCCTAGTGCCCCTTGCTTGTCTTTACATAATGGAAATGAGTATCAACTTGTTGAACAACTTAAGAACACTCCTGCTAAGATATAATTTGAGGACCTTATTTAATCCTCCCCTCATTATCATAACATGATTCAAAGTGTCTTACAAAAATTCCCTATCCCCCCTAACATGTAATCAAATGAATTGGAAGCCCAAATTCAATATATAACTCTAGGAAACTTAAACAATACTTTCCATCAAGATGAGTTACCTCTGTTAGAAGTGTAAAAAAAAAATAAAGATTTCGTGATAATATCTCAACATAATAGAATAGGGATAAAGTGAACTCTTGTTGAAAATGGCTCATCCCTTAATGTGTGTCATGTAACCCTTTGGATAAGCTTGGTGTGGATAAATCAAGAATTGAACCTAATTCCTTATCAATTCGGGGATTTGACAATGTAGGAAAACAATCACTTGGTGTGATCACTTTTCCTATTACAGTTGGAAACACCATGTTACAAACTCGTATTCATGTTATTCCTCGCAATATTTCATATAATCTTCTTTTAGGAAGGCCATGGATTGATGCAATGAATGGGGTGCCTTCTACTCTTCATCATATAATGAAGTTTTCATACAACAAAAAGATGTATACAATTGAGGCTAACCCTAAAGCAGTTACACAAGTGGATCCCATGCAAGAGAAAGGAAAAGAGAATCATATTGAAGAAATTCCAAAGTTATTGGAAGATGATTGAGGTTCCTTAGATTTCACACCAACATTCATGGGATAATATAAGATTATAAACAATGAGTCTAAAAAGGGAAAAGAAAAAATGGTAGTGTCAAAAAAAAAATTGAAAGCGGGTATGCGCAAGATCATTATGGAAAAAACAGGCCCTTAAGTGGCAAAAAATCAGAAAAATTAGAGTTAGGAAACTTGACATAAAAAATTGAATAAGTTATCTATATTATTTTAAAAATATGTAAGAATAGAATCTATAGAAAATTGAATGTAGTTTCTAAACTACTAGGTTTATTTAAAAATAAATAAATCTATTTGGTGAAAATTTGAAATTTCAATGCAGTAGTACTTAAATTTTAGGGAAAAAATAAGTAGGTGTCAGTATGACCACCCTAACCACAATAAAATGATAATATTTTTTTATAAGATTTTACATATAAGTAGAGGACCCATGTTCCAATGTGATGCATTTTTTTTGTAATTTTTTTCCAAGCAAATAATTAATTATGATTTGTTTATTACAACTTTTAAAAAATATAAAAAACTTGTATGTCTAACCAACTTAACTTGGTCAAAACTTCATGAAATTGAATTTTTATTATTTTAATCCTATAGTATGCAAAGCATAGAATGTGACGTATGTTTTGGATTCAAGAAATGTGATACCGTTTGAAAGCTATAGATGTTTTTCAATCACTCTATCAATCAGGACTTTAGTAGTAATTTGAATAGAAAATGAATAATAATTACTTATTAAATTCAATGTAAATCATAATTTATATTGATGTAAAGCTGAGAATCTCCTTTAAAAACCTTTTTTGTTTCATCAATTTTGGGTAAAAAAAAGTTGTCAGCCACATACCCATCATATTGCCACTTTTTGGCCCATCATGATCCTACACATACCCAAGCATCCACATAAACAACTTTAGAAGAAGAAGAAAATTGCATAACAAACTTTACTGAAGCTGACTAAGAGCAACCATCAAATCTAAAAGAAATGAAAAAGCTTTATGGAAGAGGTTATAAACTTATGAAACAACTTGGGTATAGTGGGAAAGGATGTGGTGCTAGAGAATAAGGTATTTGTGTCCCTATAGAGCCTAATATGAAAGGAATGACTAAAGTTCTTGGTTATTTCCCTTCAAAAAAAAAAATATATCAAAAAGACCTTCACTTAATATCAAAACTCTTACAAAAGATTCCTCCAAGATAACTAACTTTGATGTATCTTGAACTAATAGATACTACATGTGGCAATATCTCATTAGATATGCATCAAATTGATACATTGTTCTCAGTATAATCAATAGTATTAGTTGGTGCTACTTGCCATGTAATAGTCTTAGGATCATAGTGCACTCACTATTGCATGCTTAACATTCATTGCAAATTATTTTCTTTTTGCAAGGAGCAACATATCATCACCCATCTCAGCTCATCCTTGTCTTGGAATAACTGGGGGCAAGGGGTTAGGTAGCCTTGTCCTCATATATCACTTGTCATTGTCTCTTTTGGCTAGTTCACCACCTTCCATGTATATATTAGAGTGAGCTTGGGATGTGGATGGCATGCCTGAAGTTGGATTACATGTGACATACGGGTATGTGTAGGATCATGATGGGCCAAAAAGTGGCAATATGATGGGTATGTGGTTGACGACTTTATTTTACCAAAAGTTAATAATATGAAAATGGTTTTTAAAGGAGATTCTCAGATTTCCACCAATATGAATTATGCTTTACTTTGAATTTAATAAGTATTTATTATTCATTTTCTATTCAAATTACGACTAAAGTCTTGATTAATAGACTAATTGAAAAACATATATAGCTTTCAAACGATATCATATTTTTTGAATCCAAAACATGAGTCGCATTCTATGCTTCACATAATATAGGGTTAAAAAAATAAAATTTGAATTTTATGAAGTTTTGACCAAGTTAAAGTGGTCAGACATACGAGTTTTTTATATTTTTTTAAAATTCTAATAAAAAATTCTTAATTAATTGTTTACTTAGAAAAAAATTATAAAAAAATATGCATCACATCGGGACATGATTTCTCTATTTATATCTAAAATATTATAAAATAATATTATCATTTTACTGTGGTTAGGGTGGCTAGACATACACCTACTTCTTATTTTTTCCCTAAAATTTAAGTACTACTGTATTGAAATTTCAAATTTTCACCAAATAGATTTTTTTGTTTTAAACAAACCTAGTATTTTAGAAACTACATTCAATTTGATATAAATTCTATTCTTACATATTTTTCAAATAATATAGATAAATTATTCAAATTTTTACATCAAGTTGCCTAACTCTAGTTTTTTTTATTTTTTTGCCACTTAAGGGCCTGTTTTTTCCATGATGATCTTGCACATACCCATACTTTCATTTCTATGTTTAGCATTACATTTTAGGGGTGACCCATTTTCATATGTCATTTTTTGTTGTTATTTTTGGCTAGTTGACCACCTTCCATGTATACATTGGAGTGAGCTTGGGATGTGGATGACATGCCTGAAGTTGGATCACATGTGACATACTTTTCTTTCTATGATTAGCATTATATTTTTGGGGTGACCCCTTTTCATGATGTAGCTTCATTTATAATCATATGACTTGGCATAGGGCTTTGAAAATAAGCTCTCATGTCCTCTTTATTGTTAGTTGTTATCATTTGCTACTTTAAAGTAGTTGCTCACATCATGACCTGTTTAGCAATTTGTTTGAAGTGGGGGCATATATTAGTATTATTATTTTTCAAATCATGTTTCATTGTGTGTTATTACTATTTTCAATACATATTTCTCTTTGTGGTGACATTGGGTGTGATGTCCTTAGAGAGCATGATCTCTCTTAGCATATTACATTCCTCTTAGTGGCTTGATGCGACACACTAAATCCCCTAAGTTGTGAATCTTCTATTCTTCGATTGGTCCTCTCTTGGAGACATTACACAGAATGTTACCTAAGTTAAGACCTTAAATGAACTAAGAAAAACCCATTTGAATGTACCTTATACTATTTTGAATTTACAATAAGGGTGAGTGCAGGATCATGGGGGTCCAAAAAGTGGCGATATGACCAAAAAACTTGGTTAATAAATTTTTTATCCAAATTTGATGAAATAAAAAGGGTTTATTGAGAAAATTTTCAAATTTTTAAAAATATAATATATGCCTTATTTGGAATTAAATGGATAATTATTATTAATTTTCTACATATATTATAACTAGACAAACATGTTTTAATATTTAAAAAAATTAATAAAAGATCCATAACTAATTATTTACTTGCAAAAAAAATACAAAAAAATTGTGGCAAATCTAGGCATGTTTCCTCTACTTATATTCAAAGTTTCAAAAAATACATTTATTTTTTCTTGTACTTAGGTTGGTCAGACATACACCTATTTTTTGGTTTTTCCAAAAAAGTTAGTATTACTGCACTGAAATTTCAAATTTTCACTAAACAAATTTATTTTTTTCCAAAAAAGGAATAGTATATTAGAAACTACATTCAATTTTTTACAAATTTTTCTCTTACATATTTTTCATATTATGTTAATAACTTATTCAAAATTTTATAGCAAATTTCTTAACTCTATTTTTTTGAATTTTCATTGCCACTTAAGGGCCTTGTTTGGACCTCCATGATCCTGCATTGATAGATGGTTGTTATATGGAAACCTTGCATAATACAATTTTATTTTCTATGGAGCCATCTTTTTTATTCATGGATGTTAGCATATGAAATTTTTTTTGCCTCATGAATCTTGTTGTTCGTGTTGTGTGACACCTTATCAAAGTTATCAGGAGGTATAGCTTTCGTATGGTTAGCGTATGAGATCTAAAATTAGGGGTGAATTTTCCATAGCCACTTGCTCATGTGTTTTAGTACATACTAGCCACACACGTATGTGTCTCACCTCTCTAGGGGCTCATCTAGCGGATGACCTGAGGCTCCACTAGCCCTTGTGAGCATGCATTTGGTTTGCATAGTGTACATTGTGTTCCACTTGTAAAAAATTTTGGAAAACAACTTAGATCTAATCCTAATCATGTTGGACAAATGGTTGAGGCTTGATTCACACCTCTTTTTCTATTTCTTTATTGTTATGTCTTTAACGGTGTATTCTTGTATCTTGTTGTTGCTTCATACATCATTCATATGTGTGTTCTTTTGTGCCTATGTTGGTTTAATGTAGGATCTTGGATATTTGGGGCTTGAACATCTTGGTACACTTGGAACCCTCTTGAATGTCTACTTTAGTGTGAGTTTGAAGCAAGTTCATTCTCTCACTAAAGTGGGGGCTAAATTAGTGATGAAAAAATATCCCTTTTCTTGACTTAATTTGGGAATTAATAAAGTGAGCTAAGTGATGCCTTAATTTGGTTTTTTAATATGTTTTAAATATTCACATTAAATTTTGGGAATTTTTCTTTAAAAATTTTCTTCTTTATGCTCTAATTGGTCCTATTTTACATCCAAAATCCTAACTAAATGCATTTTTTTGAGGATAATCCCGATATTTTTGAAATGGCCAATTATAATTCAATGTTTCTAGTTATGTGTTCTAGATCTTGTGATCTAGGACTCATATGCCACCTTGGGTGTATAGGTCCCACATAGGTCTTGGGACTTTATTTCAAACTACACATTGAACAATAAACTCCTAGAAATATGTGTCCCAACTTTTAGCCACTAGGACTCATATGCCCCAATTGGTGTATGAGTCCCGATTTAACTTGGACCTATTTTAAATCAAATTGTTGGCAAGATTTTATTATCCTAGATCTGATGTTGGCTTGTAGTGTTGTATTTTTTGTAATTTTGGCATCAAAAAGTATATATACAAGGGTATTTCACTTAGTTTAACCTAGAAATTTTGAGTCAAACATCCTAATATTTCTCAAGAGAAAATCGTCAAGAATTTTTAGCAGCATTTAAGATTCAAGCATCATGTCAAAGTCTTGATGCATCATGCATGTGGTTTTGAGCTAATGTTGTGAGGTATTGTTCAAGATCAATTCAAGTATTCAAAGGAATTATCTTCCATCAAGAATCATGATAAAGATCTAAATCCATTGAGGCCACTTCATGCTTTTTTGTAGATCTACAAGGTTTTAATCAAAGTTCTATTGTTTCATCTTATGTTTTATGTTTCATTTCATTCATGCTTCATTTCTCATTAAGGTTTAATTTTCAAAATGAGGTTTGACCAAGGAAAACCCCCATTCCCTAAAAATAACATTTTTTTCTTCTCTTTGTATGTTGCAAGTTTATAGGTTGAAGAAAAAGTGGATTTGTAGTCTTCAAAAGTACCAAAATTGTGAAGTTGCAAAAGTTGCAGAAGTTATCATAAGAACTTGTCAAGGATCATGGAAACTCAGATGTAGAGAAAAATATCCAACTTATTTAAATGAAATTAGTGGGAGAGTACTTATTTAATCCATCTTTAGAGGCTCACCAAGTTTCAGTTCAAAATTTTACTCCTACGAAACTTTTCACTTTTTTGGGGTACTTTGCAATAGTTTGGACATATGAGTCCCAGTACACCCTTTCTATCAGTCTTTTGTAGATCCAAATCATTCACCAGGAGATTCCAAATTTTGCAAAGAAACCCTAGACTAGGACTAAATCATCCAGCTTGGCATATGAGTCCTAGCGCACTTTAAAACAATAGTTTTTTTTGGTTTTTAGACCTTGTTTGACCTCTCCTTTCTTCCAGGTACTTTTCTATTTCATGCTATATTTCAATATAATTTCATGTTCTTAAGTTTCTATGGTTTTCTGCATAGAGTTTGGATTTCTTCTTTGAAACTTCATATTTATGGTGAACCCCCATCCAATTACACCAAAGAAAACCCACTTGGTTGAGGGATATAGTTTCCTAATGAAATGAGTTGAAAGATAGAGGGTTAGTATCCCTTCATTATGAATCATCCACTCTATTTTTCACCTTGTCACACCTCTCAACAAAAAAAAAGGCTAAATAGATTAATAGAACTCTTTTAGAAATTTCTCATTGTATGTTACATTTTTAAAGTTTACATAATAAATTTTGAGGTTTGAATATTTCTTGTGCTACACATATTATGAATAGAATCCCCACAAAATACCTCAAAAAATTTCATCTCTGAAGAAGCATGGAGTGGAAAAAATCCTCACATTAGGTATTCTAAAGCATTTGGGTGTATTGCTTGGGCCCACATCCTAGAATAAAACAAGAAAAATATAGAGCCAAAAAGTCATAAGTGTTTGAACTTACATACTATAAAGAATAATCAAAGGCTAATAGATTGTATGATTTGGTAAAAAAAGTAATCTTCATTAAAAGAGATGTAAAGTTTGATGAACAAATGTTCACAAATTACATCCATAAATAATTTTTTATATTTTAGATATTTTATAAAGAAATGGAAACTCTATTGATGAGGATGATAATTTCACTACTACTAACAAAGACAACACTATTAAAAAATAAACAACTAATCCTTGTGGTGAGCTATTTTCTATATGTGGCAATAATGATGAACATCCAACTAGTGAAGAAGACAAGTTTTGAGAGATATATAGAAAATACTTGAAGATCCATGAAAGGAATGATAGTTTCTTCATGGTGAAATTCTTTAAAAAAATGAACCAATCTCATATGAACAAGTTGAAGATAAGAAGTAATGAGAGAATGTCATAAAAAAGGAATTTAATGCAATATTAAAAAATTAAGAATGTATACCCATCCCCAAAGTTGATTATGTTATTGGTTGCAAATGGGTTTACAACAAAAAAGTAAAATTGGGTGGAGCTATAGAAAAATTCAAAATTATATTAGTTACTAAGGGATCCAATAAAAAGGAAGGTATTTATTATGAAGAAATATTTTCTCTTTTCATCAAAATTAATACAATTAAAACTATTCTTTCTTTGGATGCTAGTCTTGGGTGGTATATTCATCAAATGAATGTTCAATTTATTCTTTCATAAATTAATATTTAACTAAAGAAATATAGGTGAATCAACAAAATAGTTTTGTAGATGAAAACATCTTAACCTTTTTTGTAGATTAAAGAATCACTTTATGTTCTAAAACAAGCACCAAGAGCATGAAAATAAAATATTGACATGCACATTCAATCTCATAGGTTTAAAAGGTGTAGATTTGATCCAAATATTTATGTGAATAAGGATCAAGATGAGATTATTGTTGTTGCAATTTATGTAGAGTATTTAGTTATTGGACCAAATATTAGGCTAATCAATGCTTTAAAATCAGATCCTAAAAGGGAATTTCATATGAGTTTTTTGAGAGAATCAAAATATTTTATTGGTTTATGATTTTGTAGACTAAATGATGGATTGTTCATCTTCCAATCAAAATATTATTTTAATATTTTAGAAAATTTTAACAATGCTAGAATGCAAGCCAACTTTCTACTCCCTTTCAATTTGGTATGAATATTACTAAATGATTTCCTTCTTAGAGAGTAGATGCTCATTTATATAGAGAAATATTTTAAATCTTGGTTTACCTAACTCATTCTAGAGTAAATTTTTTTTTGTAGTTAATCTACTATCCATATTTATGTAGGCACCTAAAGGAATTCATTGGTTGGCTACAAAAATAATTTTGTGATATATTTGTGGAATAATACATTGTGGCATCCACTTTGTCTATAAGTCCTCAATATCTTTGGTTTGTTTTACAAATTTAGATTGGGGAGGTGATATAGATGACAAAAAATATAGATTGTTATGTTTTAGAGTTTGGGTCAAGCCATATTACATGGAGTACCAAAAATAAAATAACTACATCATTGTATGAACATGTGAAGTAGAATATAGAGAAAAAATTAAAAGTATGAAAGGAAGAAATATGGTTTCAAAATATTCTTTTTGAGATTAGTTTTCTATAATTTTTTTCTACTAATTTGTACTATGAAAATCAAAGAAACATACAAGTTACAAACAACACAAATTTCAATGCTAAAAAAGAGCATATTGAGATTGATGTTGACTATATATGAGATATTTTTCAAGGAACTATTATCAATCTACAATTTTTTCAAAGTCAAGAAAAAATAACTAATATATTTACTAACAGTATGACTAAAGCCAAAATTTTGAAATTGCAAGGAATGCATGGCATATTAGGGGTAAAAAGTATGGGGGATAGATAGATGTCTAATTTTCCCTCTCCCTTGTATCTTATTTGCAATATTCTAGAAAATATTAATGGGCGATGTTAAAGAATAATATTATTTAAAAAGTGACAAAATATTTCTAAAGAGATAAAATCTTCTAAAAATAGAACCAATTCTAGAAACTATCCAAGAAAAGAAAAAGGTTTTAGAATTCTCTAGAATAATAGAAGTTTATATATTTTAGAAGCACCATATATAAATATGAGGTTGTTCATTAAAAATAACACTGTTGTACACATTTTTGGATTGGATATAATAAAAATATAGATCAATATAATTTTCTTTAGTCATTTCACTCTATTTTATACTTAGTTTTTTTTTTTATTGTTAGTTTATTTTATAGTTATTTTTTGGCTTGTTTTTACAAATGTGACATTTGAACCTATTTAATATGATTATCTAAATAATTTCTATCTAATTTCCTAAACCTAAAAAAAGTGAAAAATTTATGGCCAATTATATTAGCCATTGGATTCACTATATTTTCTATACCAAAAGTGAAATAATGCAACTTTCATTATAGAAAATGTGTACTATATATAGTGATGGAATTGAAAAATGTATCTAGTGAAGGTAAAGTAGCTATAAAAAAGTTACTAGAGAATGATAATGTGTTGATATGATGAATGTTTTTACAAAAATGTGATCCCACAAAATAAAATAATATTGTAGCACAAGTAAGTTATGAATAAATAGCATAAAAGACTAAATGTAATAACACAATAAAGTTTCACATGACAAAAATTTACATAGTGAAACCTAGACAATATGGAAATGAAGTATGCATAGGACAAAGCATATGTATTCATATTTCCCAAAGAATTTAATTACACTTTTCCTTTAAAGGATGGATATATACATAGAAAAGTAGAATTTTGTTTGCTTCTATGCTTGGGAGATAGAATTAAAATCTTCCACACTCTCTATGGACATGGAAAAAGTATCCATTTTTTCTTGCTTCATTTGGGATTAATTGATGATAAATTGGACTTAATAAGGCCTTGATTTAGTGCTGAGAAGTGTTTTTCACATCCACACTAGGTCTTTGACCCTTGTAAAATGAATAAAATGCATTTAGCAATGTCTTGTAAAGGTGTTGTAAAGTGTTATAAAATAATTTCACACCTCTCTAGACTTAATGAACTCATTTTCCATTAATTCAACATTATAAAATGTATTTAATTGCATTCTCACAGTAGTCTAGAAGGCTTGTAAATTAAACTTGACTTTAATCTAGTGTTGTATTGTGTTTCACACATTCACATTGGATGTTGTGGCTTTCTACGCTATGTGGACCTCATTTTAATGGTGTAAAGTGTATTTAATAACACTTTCACATTGAATTTTGTGTGCCAAGCACTAATTAACCTTGACATCATTATCAAGGCCTCTATGGCCCCATATTATGCATTCCAAGGCATAATTTGATGAAATAACCAACAAAGTCAACATATAAAGTTGCTTTCCTTACTTCCTAGCATTCTAGCTAGCCGAATGGCCCCTATGTGACCCATTATCCATAAGGAGTGAATCAGTCCCATCTAGGTAGGACACATTTTCCCTTGATGGTGAATGAGTCCCATTTGAGCCATTTTTTTGGGTTTAAGTGGAAAATTTTGGATTTTAAGTTTTATTTTTCTCCATGGTGGCCTTAGGGATCAAATTAATTGGGAAATAAGGTGAGTTACCTATAAATATAAGCTTCTAAACCCTAATTTACATCTCTTAACTCGTTCACAACTCATTAATCATTTTTCTTCCACTTCAAGTCAAGCAAGCTAGGGTTTTAATATTCCAGGTCATTCAAGATCATTTTTCAGACATTCAAGGGTAGAATCTTCATCTTTTGATGCATAAATTCAAGATAAAGCATCATGGAAAATATTTAACTCCATCATTTCATGTTTCATTACATTCTTTCTTCATTTTGGTTTAATTACCTAAAAAGGGGTTTGACCAAGGAAAGCCCCCATGCCTTAACATTCAACATTTATCTTTCTCTTCTTGTGTGTTTAGAGATTTAGGCATCTTGAACACTTGAAAATCATTGAAGATCAAGTTTAAAAGTTGTTGAAAACATCTCTCCTTGTTGACCAAGTCAAAATATCAACTAAAAGTCACTTTTCTAGTCTGGAAACCAAACTTTCAGAGCAAGACACCTATTAGGAACCAAAGTGCAGATTGGGGGCTTCAATTTCTACTTTTGGATTTTTAGAAATTAAAAAGTGGACTAATTTTCCATTAGTTGTGAATGAGACTAACTTGCAAGCCTAAAAAAGGTTTTCTGGAGTTTTGGATACCCATTTTTCTGAAACGGACTCCAGAATAGCTTCCTAGATCTGGGAATAATTCAC
Organism: Sequoia sempervirens; assembly: GCA_007258455.2. Taxonomy (NCBI): domain Eukaryota; kingdom Viridiplantae; phylum Streptophyta; class Pinopsida; order Cupressales; family Cupressaceae; genus Sequoia; species Sequoia sempervirens. The sequence goes on along the minus strand of VDFB02271358.1, from coordinate 1,086,596,275 downwards.
CTAGAATGGAAAATGAGTCCTAGTATGCAAAATTTTCAACATCAGCAGCATTTCAAAAGTCATTTCCAACCTCTAGCAAGATCTTAGGTGCACACTTTTGTTTGAATCATTTTTGTTACAATTTGCATTTATTTCTAGATGTTTTTGCATATCATAATATGTTTTCAAGCAACTTGCATTTCTCTAATTTCTCTTTAATAATCAATGCATTTCATTAGTTTTTTTCATTCACATCATCTTATTTCAACATATTTCATTCATATTTACATTAATATTGAGTGTTTACATTGCATTTTGTCCCATTTCTCTCCTTTTATGTGAAAAACCCAAGAAGTGCAAGAAAAACCTAGGTTGAAAAAATCTTTGTTTACATGTTGGTCAACCAAAATTTTGAATACTTTATTTTTTCATTTGAAGTCCATCATCATCCTAGATTTAGCTTGCATTAACTTTTCATTAGGGTTTTACATTGGTTAATTTGCATTGTAGGGTTTTAAAACTTGCATTGGTGAAAAGCTCATTTAGGTTGGATTTTTGCATATAATTTCCTTAAAAAATTTTGAAATCCTGCAACTAAATCTTAGGTCTACATCGTGCTGTTGGAAACACAAGGGAAAACAACCGAGAGGGGGGTGAATCAATTGTCTCAAAAAATTAAACCTATTAAACTTGTTCTCAGATTTGATTAATAACCATGAAAGCATAAATCATTAACACATTAGGAAAACACATAACACCAAGATTTTTTATGTGGAAACCCTATTAGGGGAAAAAAATGGAGGTTAGTCCTCAAGATTATACCCTATTAAAATTATAAAGGAATAAATGGGGAATGCACATGCATTCAAGCACACTCCCTAGAGCTCACTGCTCAAATACAACAAGCCTTACTACCCAAAGGAAGACTCACTATCTTACAAAAAGATTCAAATTACATCCACAATATTTTGAACTAAGAAAATAGCATCTGCTCATGCCTGATTATAGTTTTGGTTAAGCACATAAACTCTGCTCACTCTTCTTCACACCTAACTTCTTCCTTTGAATGATTAGAACATTATTCACACATAGGACTCACACACTTCTCTTCCACAATTCCATTCAATTGAAAAAAAAATCGCTAATATATATCCGCAACCAAAAATAACATCATCTACATGTCGACTTCAATAAAATATAAAATGAATAAAAATTGTCTGCCCAAAACATAAATAATTATCAATGTGAATCAACCAACATCAACCAAAACATAGTGAAGACCCAAAATAATATTGTCAAACATGAAACATCTTCAAATTATTCCTCAAAGATCCACAATACGCTACAATCACCCTGTTGGCCAAGAACATGAAAAATATGAGCAAACAAGAGAAAATATCCAATCACGAGCACACCGATCAATGTAGACATACAACAAAGATAGAGCATGATATAGAAACATCCACAAGCATCATGAATCACTAGAAAAGAATCAACAACACTTCATGTTACCAGATTCAAATCATCTTCTTTCAAGAACACCAACTGAAGCAATAAAAAAACTATCAGAACACAGATACTCATAACTCGATCAAATATTCATGCGGATCTCTAAAAATTAACATGGATAAACTATATATACTTGAAAAAGAACCCTTTAATCCACAACCTCTGGTCATCAATATATTGAGTTCGACAACATACTGAACTTCACTACACCATTTATAACTTGTAAGTTATTTTATTACAATTTTCTCAATATCCTCGACATATACAACGTTTAATGACATTAATGATAATAGTGTTGACATCAATGAAAACCGCATAGCAACAACATCCAACAATCTCCCCCTTTGGCATTGATGGCAACACATGATGTGAAAAACACCATCAACCTAACTTTCTCTTAGCACTTTATCCCCCTTAGGTTTTGACTCTTTTCTCTTCAACTCTTTCACATGAATCTTCTCCCCAAAATTTTTTTTACATGACTCTTTTCCCCCTTTGACATCAATGAAAAAGATATAGAATCTCTGAACCACATTTCTAAACATCTGACTACTCCCCCTGAGTAGTAGTCATGACAACATCAATCTGGATCAAGATATGACTATGAAATGAATAGACTGATGCAAGTTAATGCATCTTAGTTTTGATTAGGAGGGGTAATCGCCCCTAGCTTCCCTCTGAGATACTCAAAAGTATCCTTAGGAAATGGCTTAGTAAAGATATCTTCAATCTGTTCCTTAGTGGGCACATACTCCAATCTAACTTCCTTTTCACTCACCTTCTCTCTCAAAAAGTGAAACTTGATAGATATATGCTTGAATTATGAATACAACACCAGATTCTTAGAAATGTTAATTGCACTTTAATTATCATAGAATATAGCAATAGGTTCATCATACACAACTCTAATATCTTTAAACATTTTCTTCATCCATAATACTTGAGTACAATTGTTAGCAATAGCAATGTATTCTACACCTATAGTAGATAAAGAAATGGCATTTTACTTCTTACTTAACCACAAAATCAACTTCTTTCCCAAGAAGAATGCACCATCACTGGTACTCTTTCTGTCATTCACATCTCCTATGCAATCAACATTAGTAAAAGCACTCAAAGTAAAGTCATATTTTTTAGGATACCATAGGCCAAACTCAACTTTCCCCTTTAAGTATCTAAAAATTCTCTTCATAGCTATCATATGAGATTCCTTAGGATCAACTTGAAATATTGCAACAATGCATATAAAATTCATGATATCAGTTCTAGTTTGAGTCAAATAAAGCAATCCACTAATCATGGATTGATATCTAGTCTGGTTTGCTTTAGGAGAATCATCATCTTGAGTAAACTTACAGGGTATGTGCAGGATCATGATGAGCCAAAAAGTGGCAATATGATGGGTATGTGGTTGACGACTTTTTTTTTACCTAAAATTCATGAAAGAAAAAGGGTTTCTAAACGAGATTCTCAGCTTTCCACCAATATAAATTATGATTTACTTTGAATTTAATAAGTAATTATTATTCATTTTCTATTCAAATTATGACTAAAGTCCTAATTGATAGACTGATTGAAAAACATCTATAGCTTTCAAACGATATCAAATTTTTTGAATCCAAAAAATATGTCACATTCTATGCTTTGCATACTATAGGATTAAAAAAAGAAAAACTGAATTTCATGAAGTTTTGACCAAGTTAAGGTGGTCAAACATACGAGTTTTTTATATTCTTTAAAAGTTGTAATAAAAAATTCATAATTAATTATTTACTTGGAAAAAAATTACAAAAAAATATGCATCGCATCAGAACATGAGTCCTCTACTTATATATAAAATATTATAAAAACATATTATCATTTTACTATGGTTAGGGTGGTTAGACAGACACCTACTTCTTATTTTTTCCCTTAAATTTAAGTACTAATACATTGAAATTTCAAAATTTCACCAAATAGATTTTATTTTTTTAAACAAACCTAGTAGTTTAGAAACTACATTCAATTTTCTACAAATTCTATTCTTACATATTTTTGAAATAATAGAGATAACTTATTCAAATTTTTGTGTCAAGTTTCCTAACTCTGATTTTTCTAACTATTTTGCCACTTAAGGGCCTATTTTTTTGATGATGATCCTACACATACCCTACATCCGGTCACCATAGGTGTACCAACTAGCTTTGAATATTCCATACCAAACTTCTTTAGCAATTCTTTCACATACTTGGACTGAGATATAAAGATCCCTTTATCTAACTGAGTAATTTTCAATCCCAAAAAGAATTTCATATCTCCAATCATAGACATCTCAAACTCATATTGCATCTCATCATAAAAATTCATGCACAAACTTCAACAATCAAATCTTTATCATGATTAATCTTGAAATATAGATTACTATCAGCAGTATCTTTGTTGAATCCAAGTTTCATCAAATACTTATCCAATCTGACATATGACGCTCTTGGGGCTTGCCTAAGTCCATACAATGATTTCTTTAACCGACAAACCATATATCCTTGATCAGTCAATTGAAATCCATTAGGTTGCTCAATATACACTTCTTCTTCTAGTTCACCATTTATAAATGTTGACTTGACATCCATTTGATTAACCTTGAAGTTTTTGTAAGAAGCATAAGCAAAAAATAATCTCACAGCTTCAATCCTAGCAATAGGGGAAAAAGTTTCTTCAAAGTCAATTCCTTCCATCTGTGAATATCCTTTGCACACCAATATTGCTTTGTTTCTAACAACTTCCCCTTGCTCATTAAGTTTGTTCTAAAAGACCCATTTAGTTCCACTTACTTTTTTGTTCTTAGGTCTAGGAACAAGAATCCATGTATTATTCTTCTCAATTTGTTGTAGCTCTTCTTTCATTGCTTCCATCCAATGTTCATCTTTGCATGCTTCATTGACACTATTAGGCTCAGTCTTTGAAATCAAACAACATTCTTCTGTAATTCTTCTCCTAGTTTGATCACCTTTGTTCTTATCACCTATAATATGATCTTTTGAATGATTTATTCTTACATACCTTAGAGTCTTAAGATGTTCTTGAACTTCAAGCTCTTGTGATCTCACTTCTGCACTTTCACTAGTTCCTTCCTCTTGGATTTCCTAATTCATCAAAAAGATCTGCACTTCATTTTGAGTCTGAACTAAACTAACATTTTCATCATCTGAATCATATCCATATGCTCTGGATGGTCTAGTTGTGTCTACATCAACCTTGACATTATCACTTTCAACTACTTTCCTCAATCTCTTGTTGAAGCATTGGTAGGATTTAGTTTTAGTAGAATAACCAAGAAATATTCCTTCATCACTTCTAGCATAAAACTTTCCTATATATTCATCTCTTTTGATATAGCATTTAATAAATAAAAAATGGAAGTATCTAATAGTAGGCTTATGACCAAACAATAGCTCATAAGGGGTCTTACCGGTATCACCTTTGATATGTACTTGATTGAGTGTGTAAACAACAATACTCACAACTTCTCTGTAGTAAATATGTGGGACATTTCCTTCCAGCATCATAGTCCTAACAACATCTAGAAATGTCTTGTTCTTCCTTTCCACAACTCCATTTGGATGATGGGTCCATGGGGTAGATAATTGTCTCTTTATCCCATGCTCTTCAAAAAAAAATTAAACTCACCATAATAAATTTACCACCTCTATTTGATCTTAGCCATTTAATCTTTAGGCATGTCTATGTCTCAACCTTAGCCTTAAAAATCTTGAATTTCTCTAGAGCTTCAAATTTTTCCCTTAAGAAAGAAACCCACATCAATCTAGAATAATCATGAATGAGTAACATCAAATACCTGTCTCCTTGTAAACTTTTGACTCTATAAGGACCACATAGATTAGTATGCACAAGCTCCAACAATTCATTTGAACAATGTTGTTTGCTCTGAAACAAAATTATAGTTTGTTTCCCTAACTGATATTCCTTGCATATGGTATTAGTAGGCTTTACCATCTTAGGAAGATTTCTCACAACCAGAGTAGAACTTATCTTGATAATACTATCAAAGTATACATGATACAATCTCCTATGCCACAACCAACTTTCATCAACTTGAGCAATCAGACAACTTTTAGTAGTAACACTCAAGTGAAAGATGTTACCTTTTGTTTTTGTACCTAATGCAATCATATTTTCAGGACTCCCCAATATTCTACACTTTCCATCCTTGAATTGAATATTGTATCCTTTGTTAACCATCTATCCAACACTTAAAATATTATACTTCAAACTTTCCACATATAGAACATCATCAGTATTATTCTTACCATCAAGAGAAATGGATCCTCTGCCATAGATTACACCAGCTTTATCATCACCAAATATTACAACACCACCATCATACTTTTCAAGACTCACAAATTTACTTTTATCACCTATCATATGATGAGAGTATCCATTATCAATCACCCATTCATCCTTTTCTTCAATTTTGGCTACCAGAGCTTTCTCCACATTCATGTAATTAGCAGATTCAGTAGGTACTAGATCATTTTCCTTGATAGCAATAAATACCCATTCACCTTCACTTGCATTCTCTTTATCAAATTCATCATCTGTCACACCTTCATCAGCAACATAATAACACTTTCTTTGGAATCTAGGATTGTTAGGTCTTGGATTACGAACTCTTTCTATATACCTTGAGGAAAAATGACCTATCTTATTGCAAGAAAAAAATTTAAGAGGCAATTTCCCTTTATACTTACTTTGTACTGTGGGTACTCTCTTGAAAATAAGTGCTTCAAGCTCATCTAGCTTTCTCTCTTCTTCATTCTCTCTCATTTCCTACTCATACTTGGACAAGTTTCTAGAAAAACTTTCTCCTAGATCATATCTCTACTTATCTTTTCTAGAGGTAGTAGCTTTGAATGTAGATTCTATCTTAGGAAGAGCATCACCAAACTCACTTATCTTAAAAGTAGCAAGCTTACCAATCAACATGTCTTTGGTTACATTTGTCATAGTCCAAATCTCTTCAATAGTAGCAACTTTGTGTTTGTATGTAGAAGGAAAGGGTTTGAGCACTTTAGCAAAAATCTCTGATTCTTCCAATGTTCCACCAGCACATTGGATATTACACACAAGTTCATTCACTCTCTACATGAAAGCAGTGATGCTCTCATTTTCACCCATTTTCAATTTTTCATATTTCCCTTTCAGACTTTGTAGCTTAGCAATCTTCACATGAGCATCACCTTCATACAAGGTTTCCAACTTTTTTGAGATCTCATAAGTAGTCTTCAAATCCATTAAATTTGTCATCTCAGAATTAGTTAAAGCACTCAACAATGCTTCCTTAGCCCTAATATTGTACTCAAAATTTTTAATCTTAACAAAAGTAGAATGACCATTCTATGGGATGATATACCTATTCTTTGTAATGTTCTAGAAGGATTCACCAATGCATCTCAGATGGCAATCAATTTGAGTCTTCCATAGAGAATAATTGTTTCCATCAAATCTCAGACTATCCTTATATGTCACCATCTCGGATCACCTCAAGCTATTAAAAATATTTTGAGGAACCTGCTCTAATACCATGAAAGCATAAATCATTAATAAAGGAATAAATCATTACCACATTGAAAACACACATAGCACCAATATTTTTTACGTGGAAACCCTGTTAGGGGAAAAACCATGGTGGAGTTTAGTACTCACGATTATACCTTGTTAAAAGTATAAAGGAATAAATGGGGAATTAACATGAATTTAGGAACACTACCTAAAGCTCACTACTCAAATACAACAAGGCTTACTTCCCAAAGGAAGAATCAGTATCTTAAAAAAATATTCGGATTACATCCACAAGAATTTGAACTAATAAAATAGCATTTGCTCATGCCTGATTACAGTTTTAGTTAAGCACATAAGCTCTGCCACTCTTCTTCACACTTAACTTCTGCCTTCGAATGATTAGAAAATTATTCACACATAAGGCTTGCCCACTTCTATTCCATAATTCCATTCAAATGATAAATAAATCACTCATATATATCTGCAACAAAGAATAACATCATCTACATGTCGGCTTCAATAAAATATAAAATGAATACAAACTATTGGCCCAAAACATAAATAATTATCAATGTGAATCAACCAACGCTGGCATCAACATAGTGAAGACCCAAAATAATATCCTCGAACATGAAACATCTTCAATAATTATTCCTCGAAGATCCACAACATGCTACAATCACCTTGTTGACCAAGAACATGAAAAACATGAACACATAATAGAAAATATCCAATCGCGAGCACATCAATCAATGCAGACGTACAACAAAGATAAAGAAAAATATAGAAACATCCAAAAGCATCATGAATCACCAAAGAAGCATCCTGGTGCAGGAGCACCCAAGCTCTTCAAGGAACACTTCAAGAGACATGAGGATGTAGGGGTCATGAAGACCTATCAAGGAACTCAAAAAATTAATTATGACATTTTGAAGCCTATAATGGCTTTTGGAATGGTTAAAAACATTAAGGGAGTCAAATGTCTTAAGGGTCTTGATAAGGACCATAGGACCAAAATGCATTGTAATTGGACCAATAATGTCCTAAGAGTCTAGATAGGTTTTTAGTGTTTTAATCATGTTAATTAAGTTTGAATAATTCCATTTAATAGGTTTTAAGGATTTTTAGTTAGTAGGAGTTAATAAAATAAAAGTTGGAAAATTCAAATTGTAAACTTCCAACTTTGGGCGGGAAAGTGATTTTTAGGAGTTTTAGCAACTTTAATGTAATAAAACAAATTCCAAATGGTCTGAGCAATTTCCAGATGGGTCTATAACCCTAAAGGAATCATTTTTATAGAGTTTGGGTTTCTGGTACAGATTTTGTACGGACTGCTACAGGAAAAAGAAAAACAACAACAATTTCTTGCATTTTTCTTATGCTCTTTTGATGATTTATTGATTTATATTGAAGATTTGTTTAGTAGGATGGTTTAGGAACTTGTATCAACTTGTTTTGAAGTCATTTGAATTTCCTAAAAGCAACATCAATCAATTCTTTATATATTATTGCTGACTGTCCTCAAGAAAGTGTATATTTTTCACTAATTTTGAGGTTTTTCATGGATGTTTGATACATTTCATGAGGAAATGATGCTGTAACTTGTGAAATGGATCTATTATAAAATGTATAATACAAACCTAAAAAACTAATGTGCAGGAAGGAGGAATATTAAGGTGTACACCAAGATTGGACAATGCAAAGTGCATGAGGATGGGGGCTAAGGTATAGCAGTAGGAGATCTGCCTTAATAAGGGGAAATTTTTTGAGTTTGGATTGATTTATTATGTTGAACTAATGGTGAAAAGTCAAGGATTAGGATCTGGAAGTGTTTGGAAGGCCAAGATCCAAGAAGCCCTAGTTTTGAGGCAATTTAGTGACTGTTTTGTGTTTGAGGGTGTCAAGGGTGTCATAGGCACCTAAGAACCTAAAAATCCTTGGTTTGGGAAAATTTTAAGGTACTGTTGAAAGTATTATAATGTGGAGTTAAGATTTGAGTAGGGTTACTTTGAAAAAGAGGGCTAATTTGGCCTAGTTTTTGTGGAAACAATAGGATTTGGGAAGTCTGATCCAAAAAAAGTGCCATCAAGGTCTGGGTATGTTGTTTAGGGTCATAAACCACATCTAAAACAATCATTATTTTGGTAAGTCCTTGGGGAAGTTGTGAATAAATTTAAAAAAACCACCGCAGGAGGCCTAGTTGGGCTAGAAGTCTAGTCAAGGTGCAAAAAGTGAGTTTGTGTTTAAGTCAGAGGTTTGGGGCTTGAAACCATTCAAGAAAAGTTTTTTTGAGTCTTTTAAAATCTTCCCAAGGGTTTGGGTCCATAAGTGAAGGTTTAAAGTCATAAGTGTAACTTTGAGGCTTATCTCCTGCAGGGTGCCTAGAAGAGGGTTTGAGATTGCTTCATTGAAATACTTGAAATCATTGTGTGTTTCCAAAAGTCCCTGACCCTCTGCATCAGAGTGGTATCAGAGTAGTGAGTAGGTCCTTTAGGCATTGAAGAAACAACAATGGCACCTAAGAATTAATTGGCAAGAGAGTTGGAGGAGTTAAGGGAAATCTTGGAAAGGGGGAGGAGAGAAAGAAGAGAACAAGAAGTAGCAAGAGAGCAGGCTAGAGCAAGGGAAGAAAGGAAATGGAGAAGGGAGAGAGATACTATGCAAGCAAGGATAAACAGACTTGAGATAAATAGAAGAGAAGAGCAATAAAACCAAGAAGATAATGATGTAGATGAAGAGCATGTGAGGGTAAATCAAGAACAACCAGTAGTTGAGATAGAAGACCCTAAGGAAAGGAGGTTAGTGAGGTTGTTGAAAGCAGTACAAGGTCATGGAGGAAAGAGTCACATAGATTTTCCCATCTATAAGGGAAGATGGATAGTGAAGAGGTGTTAGGATGGCTTGATGCCTTAGAGAACTATTTTGAGTTTGAGGAGATGGATGAAGAGAGGAAGGTTAAGTTTCCCAAAACCAAGTTGAGAGGTACAACATTGACATGGTGGACTAGTTTTCAGAATGATAGGATGGCTAGGGGATTGGAAAAAGTCTCTGTATGGGCAAGGATGAGGAGTTTGGTCAAGGGACAATTCCTACCATTTGATTACATAATTCATGTGAAGAGGATGATGCAGAATTTAAGACAAAAGGACATGGATGTATTGTCCTATACTGAGCAATTTCACAAGCTTAGTATCATAGGAGGATATGAGGAAGAAGATGAGAAAGTAGCCAGGTATATCAATGGCTTGAGGTATAATCTACAAGATGAAATTGGTTTGCAATTGCTAAGGACATTAGGAGAATGTTTTCAGTTGGCCATTAGAGTAGAAGAAAAGGTGAAGAGGAAGCAAGAAATATCAAGCAATGGTGGAAGAGGAGGTAGTTCAAATAGGGGTATAGGTAATAGAGAACAAGGACAAGGCAACAATGACAAGAGTAGCAATGACAAAGGCAAAGAGATATTTTCTGATCCAAGAGGAGGATACACTCCTAGAGGAGAATGCAGATTTGGACAAGGTAGAGTACCATTCACAGGTAGGTGTTTCAATTGTAATGAACTAGGGCATCCTTCCTTCAAGTGTCCTAAATGGGAACAAGCTGATAAGGGTAGGGATAGGAGAGCTAAATTGGTACAAGAAGAAGAAGACAAGAAGGAGGAATCAAAAACATTCATGGAAGACCCTGTGACTGATGGTGAGTTTCTTATGGTCAAGCAAGGAGAAAGACTTCATCAAGAGCCAAAGGTAACTATCTTTACGACTAATTGTCTCAGTCATGGTAAAATATGCAGATTGCTCATAGATTTTGGGTCACATAGCAATTTAGTTTCAACTGATATGGTGACCAAGTTGGGTATTGAAACTTTTGATCATCCTACTCCCTACAAGGCCACTTGGGTAACTCAAATGCAGCATGTAGAGATTGCTAAGAAAGATTTTGTGGATTTTTCAATTGGATCTTATCATGACAGGGTGCTTTGTGAAGTCATTCCAATGACTTGTGGTCATATCATCTTGGGGAGACCATGGTAGTATGCTAGGAGGACAGTGCATGATGGTTTTCACAACACGTATTTGGTGCATAAATATGCTAGTATATATAAGTTGGCTCCTTTGCCTTTGGAGCAGTCTAGTGAGAGTTTTGTGATATGTTTTGAGAAGAATTTGCAGGTGAAAGTGCAGGGTAAGACAGGGGAAGATATTGGTTGGAAGAGAAATGATAGGTTGCATAAGAGATATGAAGCATATAGTCCTAAAAATCAGAATTTTTGGGACTTGGACAGTATTAAGATTGGAAGTATTGAATGCCCTATTTTTGAGGGTAATAGGGGTGGTGTTTCTTCATAAGGAAATCAATGGCATAGAGGCAGAAACAGGGCACAAAATCAAACTGAGTTCAAGCAGAAAAAAGGACAAACAAAACAGATTTTTGACACTAACATGTTGAGTGACATGAATGCAGGTTGGAAGAAAAGGAAGAAGGTAACTTTGGGAGATTTCATGCTTGGTAATCAGAAGGTGTAAACATCTAGGACTAAGGAGAAATGTGGTGGCAGCAAGTTGGATACTTCTTGGGGCAAGAGATCTTTCTTTCTTGGGGAGAATGGTGCAGGAGCACCCAAGCTCTTCAAGGAACACTTCAAGAGACATGAGGATGTAGGAGTCATGAAGACCTATAATTATGACATTTTGAAGCCTATAATGGCTTTTGAAATGGTTAAAAACATTAAGGGCGTCAAATGTCCTAAGGGTCTTGATAAGGACCATAGGACCAAAATGCATTGTAATTGGACAAATAATCTCCTAAGAGTTTAGATAGGTTTTTAGTGTTTTAATCATGTTAATTAAGGTTGAATAATGCCATTTTATAGGTTTTAAGGATTTTTAGTTAGTAGGAGTTAATAAAATAAAAGTTGGAAAATTCAAATTTTAAACTTCCAACTTTGGGCGGGAAAGTGATTTTTAGGAGTTTTAGCAAACTTTAATGTAATCAAACCAATTCCAAACAGTTTGAGCAGTTGTGGGATGGGTATATAACCCTAAAGGAATAATTTTTATGGAGTTTTGGTTTTTGGTATGGATTTTGTACGTACTGCTATAGGAAAAAGCAAAAAAACAACAATTTCTTGCATTTTTCTTATGCTCTTTTGATGATTTACTGATTTATATTGAAGATTTGTTTAGTAGGATGGTTTAGGGACTTGTATCAAATTTTTTTGAAGTCACTTGAATGTCCTGAAAGCAACAGCAATCAATTCTTTGTATATTATTGCTGACTATCCTCAAGAAAGTGCAGATTTTTCACTAATTTTGAGGTTTTTCATGGATGTTTGATCCATTTCATGAGGAAATGATGCTGTAACTTGTGAACTGGATCTATTCTAACATGTATAATACAAAAATAACAAACTAATGTGTAGAAGGGAGGAATATTAAGGTGTACACCAAGATTGGACAATGCAAAGTGCATGAGGATGGGGGCTAAGGTATAGCAGCAGGAGATCTGCCTTAATAAGGGGAAATTTTTTGAGTTTGGATTGATTTATTATGTTGAACTAATAGTGAAAAGTCAAGGATTAGGATCTAGAAGTGTTTGGAAGGCCAAGATCCAAGAAGCCCTAGTTTTGAGGCAATTTGGTGAGTGTTTTGTGTTTGAGGGTGTCAAGGGTGTCATAGGCACCTAAAAAATTGAAAATCCTTGGTTTGGGAACATTTTAAGGTACTTTTGAAAGTATTATAATCTAGAGTTAAGATTTGAGTAGGGTTTCTTTGAAATAGAGGGCTAATTTAGCCTAGTTTTTGTGGAAACAATAGGATTTGGGAAGTCTGATCCAAAACAAGTGCCATCAAGGTCTAGGTATGTTATTTAGGGTCATAAACCACATCTAAAACAATCATTATTTTGGTAAGTCCTTTGGGGAAGTTGTGAGTAAAGTTAAAAAAACCACCGCAGGGGGCCTAGTTGGGCTATAAGCCTAGTCAAGGTGCAAAAACTAAGTTGATGTTTAAGTCAGAGGTTTGGGGCTTGAAACCATTGAAGAAAAGTTTGTTGAAGTCTTTTAAAATCTTCCCAAGGGTTTGGGTCCATAAGTGAAGGTTTAAAGTCATAAGTGTAACTTTGAGGCTTATCCCCTGCAGGGTGCCTAGAAGAGGGTTTGAGATTGCTTCATTGAAATACTTGAAATCATTGTGTGTTTCCAAAAGTCCCTGACCCTCTCCATCACATCCACAACACTTCACATTACCAAAATCACATCATCTTCTTCTAGGAACACAAACTGAAGCAACATAAAAACTATAAGAACATAGATACTCATAATTCAATCAAATCTTCATGTAGATCTTTAAAAATTAATGTGGATAAACTAGATATACTTGACAATGAACACTTTAATCCAAAACCTCTGATCATCAATATAGTGAGTTGGAAAAAATATTGAACTCCACTGCACCACTAACAACCTGCAACTTATTTTCTTACAATTTTCTCAATATCCTCGACATTTACAACCTCTAATGACATTAATGCTAATAGTGTTGAAATCAATGAAAACCACATATCAGAAACATACAACATATACAACATCAAAAGCATCAAAACCAATTGAAAATCTTTGAAAATTTTGCAAAAAACCCTTATTGGGACTCATTTTCCATTCTGGGAGAATCAATCCCCTTCTAGATTTTTAACTATCTATTGCATCATTAGAAACCTCATTTATGTACTTCTTATCCTTCTTAATACCATATATTATAAGTTTGGACAATTTTGGAGAGATTTTTTTATGCATTTAGTCCAAAAACATCATTTTAGACTACTTATTTTCAAATCGCTTCAATTACAAACATCATTAGATATGAAAATGCTTACATTTATGATATTTTGCATCACATGCCTAAAATTAATTTTCAATTTTGCATACACAATGTTTCTATTCATAGAACTTTGTATAAGTTTGGTAAAAGTTCTTTTTATTCTCACATGTACATTGTTTGCATTCTTAAGGTTTTGCATACATTGGATAAAAGTGTTTTGCATCTTTGGATATACATTGCTTACATTGCTAAAACATTGCATGAAATGGTTACAAGTGTTTTTTATTCTTGTTCGAACACTGTTAGTGTCTTATATATTTAGACATACTAAGAAACATTTCCTCTCCCCTCCCTATGAGAGTGTTTTTGTGAAAGATAATATAACTTTGGACATTCCTAATGATCATACTTGTTCTTCTCCTAATATCTCTCCTCTTGGTGAAGAAGATATTTTGGTGGATGAATCAATTCATGAGATTTTGTGAATCCTACTTGTTTCTCTCCTTTTACCTTTCTTAGTGGACAATACATTCACAACCAGCCTATCACAACCATAGGCAATCATGAAAATAACATTTTTCCTTCTCCTAGTATTTCTCCTAGTTGTGAAGAAGATACTTTGTTGTTAGAAAACACAATCAATGATGGTCATGAGAATTTTACTTGTCCCCTTTCACCTAAGCAAGAAAATTCAAACATTTATCATTCCCCTACTTGCGATGATGTCTTTTTAGAGGAATCAATCCATAAATGTCAAAAAAAATTGATTCATAGTTCTCCTAAAAACTCTCCATCTCCAGAGAATATCATGATACAATACAAAGCCCACATTGACAATAATGTTATTATGCCCTTAGAAGAACATGAAGAGCCCATGTTAGACTCTCATTCACCAAGGGATGTTAATATTATTCAACCTCAACTCATCCTTTACCCCATTCACACAAACCTCAACCTCAAAACAAACCCAAACTTGTCCTTTACCAACCTACAAACAATGTGTCACAACAATCAAGTCATAATACCATTCTCATACATATAAAACTAGAAACAATCTGTCACCACCACAACCAACCCCAACTTCCTTACCTTTTCCGAATTTTGTATTGCCACTTAAGGGAGTATGATCTTGTTGAGAAATTTAAGAGCACTCCTGCTAAGATATTTCATTGGGACCCTCTTCAGACTTCACCTACCTATCACACCATACTTCAAAAATCCTTACAACAAGTTCCTATCTCCTCTAATGTGCAACTAAATGACATAGCAGTCATAATTCAAGGATTGAATGATAACATTTTTTTCCACCAAAGTGAACTCCCCCCTTTGGATGTGCAAAACCAAAATGAAGCTTTCCAAATAATATCTCAATACAATATGACAAGGATAAAGTGAACCCTTGTTGACAATGGCTCCACTCTTAATGTGTGTAGTGTAAAAATCGTTGATAGGCTTCATGTGGATAAGTAAAAAATTCAGCTAGATTCTCTATCTTTTAAAGGCTTTCACAATGCACCAAAACAATTTCTTGGTGTGATTACTTTCTCTATTACAGTTGGAGTGGCCACATTAGATACAAAATTTCATCTTATGCCTCATGAAATTTCATATAATCTCCTTCTAGGAAGACCATGGATTCATCAAATGAATAGCAGTGCCTTCCACTCTGACGGAGCTCCCAAAATCCTACAAAAAAAATTCTAAGAAAGCTATAATTTGAGTCATGGTTTATCAACACTATGGCAAAAATGGGCTAGGGGTCTGTTTTAAACCCTACCTTCATAGTTTTCCCATCCTAAAATCCTCGGATGTTATAATTATTTGGTGACTTGTTCTTGCTAGTCGCCAGTCAAGTAAGTCATGACCTAAGCCTTCAAACCTATCAGGTAAGCAGTCCCTTCTGGTTAGGATTAGTGATAACATCGCATTCCATCACGCATTCAATTTTTTCCTAAGTCAAGCGAATTATTTCAATAGGCTTAGGTTGTTCTCACCAAGGTTCTCGTCACTATCGACCTAGTCATGGATCCTTCATGATTAACGTTTAAAGTGATGCAAGAATAGGAGCTATTGGATTTGAATTTTTAATCCCGACCAACCATTGTACACCATGTGGGAATTAATGAAGATCCATCTAGAGACGTGCAAGGTATTTGAGATGCTAATGTGTGTCCTTGTCATATGGAGCCCAACTTTTGTACTGATGCTTGATAATCGATGGCGATGAAATCAATGGTTGTGGTGATGAGGTGTAATCTAATCTCAGTCGTTCATTGCACACCTCGTGATACATGATTAATGCCTATCCATTAAATTGTAAGTTACATGAAATGGTGACACATGGTGTCCTCGGCTATAGAACCAAGCACAATAGAGCTCATGAGGCAAGTGACTTGGCATCAAATTAGAATCCTCTTAATGGGTGAATGGTGATAAATTGAGGGTTTGGGTTTTCAAACCTCATTTGACTGTATCTGGATCGATGAATCATCCATCTCATTCAAAGATCAACAATGTACATTCAAACTTGACAACACACATAGGGGTTAGTTGTTCTATCATGTAACTAGCGAGCATTAATGGTGTATTCTCTTCACAAGTGATCAAGTGGATCCTTTGTGCATGCAATTAATTAATTCCTATCCATTATGAAGTGATTTTCAAATCTCCAAGTACTTGGGCTAATAATGACAAGGAGAATGATGCCAACGATTAATTGACCTTTTAAGTGTGTGACATCATCAAAATTCCTTGATAAATATGGATGAATTAGTGGTTATTTTAAAAAATATAAGAAAAGTATTTAGAATCTCGCTAAATCTATGAAGAGCGAGGAATTATCATATGGTGAGGATGAGCAAACCAGTTGTTTCTACATGACTAGTTATAAGGTCATCTAGACTAAATTTATAGAGGCCCCATGATGATATTATAGAACATGCATTGGTTTCGAAGGACAAGGTTCCTATCAACAAGCCCATGAGTGCGCCTTCAAGATGTAGCAAGAGGCTACAATTCCAGGGACCTGCTATTGGGATGACTAAGGATAAAGGCAAGGGACTGGTACAATTCACTTCTAGAGCTTGCAAGAAGGTGAGATATGTATGTGGCTCCTTTGGTCAGAAGAATTCACCCATTGATGTTACAGACAACCATTTGAGAGTGAAATAGAGATGGAATTTGGCTATCGCCAGTATCTCATGACTCTAGACCGAGCTCTGAGCCCAGGAGTGGAGGTATTGTTTTTCCCAGCATTGGCTTCCAATACTCCAAGCGAGAAGGATTGTTTTGTGCTCAAAAGGGAGAAGGATGAAGAGGGAGTTGAGGTCACTTATCCATCTCTCGTGATGACACAAAGTGGACATTGTACCATGGATTGGGTGTTGGTGGTGGAAATTCTTCTAGTCAGTGATAAGGTGGTGTGAGGGATGGTAAATTTTGTGATGTTTGATAAATTTCTACGGTGGTCACTTTTTTTGTGTACGTGGGTGGTATTTTTGGGGTGTTTTATGTTGATTGTGTACCTTCATGGTGATGTGGACATTAGATTCATTGCTTACCTGGTGACTAAAGGAAATTATGGCAACACTTGACATTTCCCTTTCAATGGTGGTTACAATTTTGGTTTTCCCCATTTTCAATGTGCTTCTGCAAGACTAGTATGTGGGGGAATTTGGAAATGCAATTGAAATTTAGGTTGAAATGGTATTTGTAATGTAATTTGCATTTTGAACTGGAAGCTTGTTTTCTCCCTTATATTATAAAATGGAATTCATGGATCATTTGCAAGGGGTTTTAATTTTTGATTCTTCATGTCCAGTATACACAAGGGTAGAAGCTAGGAAGGATACCTGTGCATAGAATAGTTGAATTTTCTTGGATTTCGAGTTATACATATGTAAATCTTAAATGGTCTTATAGAAATTACTGATATTGAAAAAAATCTAATACATAAGGTATTTACCCTCCTTTGTAAATCATCTTGCAAATTTTGAATGAAATATCAAGCATATTCTATTCATCTTCAAATCTTTTGTTTGAATGCATGCTCTTATTTTTTCTTTGGTTCAAAGAATCAATCAGACACTTAAGTGAGGTCATGAATTTGTGAGAATTTCTAAAAGATTTGGTAAGAAGTGATGTTTTATGCACAATGAGTTCTCATAATTAAAATCCTTATGGGAATTGTGCATAATTATCAGGGTTAAACAATTTCTATATAACTAATTGTAAGATGTGTGACTCCATTGCCCAATTGATGAAGACACTAATCTATTTGCTAAGGTATTTTCAATCTAAAGGATAATAATATTATACCAGATCTTCAACTTAGGATTCTAGGACATAAATCTTTTAAAATTTACTTATCATGAGGCATGAATGTGGAGTACTTCTTTTTTCCTGGTGAATTAATAGTGATTTGCTTAAAGATTAGCCAACCTTTGAGTGAATTATGTTATTTTCCCCTCATAGGAACCAGTCTGCCATTTGATTTGTCATTTAGTGATATTTTCAAATTGAATATTGTTGGGAAAACCCTCCTAGGTCCCATAGAGCTTAAACTATAGAAGATTTCAGTCTTCAACTGAATCTTGTCAATTGGCCATTCATTTTAAGGGTCTTGAGTATAGGAGTTGGTTACTCTTTAGATAATCCTTAGGTGCACTAGAAAACCCCAACAAAATGGAAATTTTTTTGAGGATAATACTCACTCTCTAGACACATATTTTTGCATTAGAGAGTCAAAAAGTGAAAGAATTGTGAACATCTTGTTCAGACATTGATCAATTCGAAGACCTGGTAAGGATTTTATTGTAGCAATGTTTGAGGAACCAGAAGGTGACTCTGCTATGGAAGCCAACACAGAGCCTATATTATTTTGTAGACATTTCATTTCATTTGAAGTTCAATCCTCCTTGACAAGAGGTGGCGAATCTGATAAGAAAACCTAACAAAGTTTACATCAAATATCCAAATCTATAGATTTGAAGACAAAAGATAGGTTGTTGCTACAAAATCCCAGGTATTTTCCTATAATTGGCGATGACTTGATCTTGTTATGAGAAAATTAAGGTAAATATTTTATGTTCAAAGTGTAAATGTTTCCCTATTAGGTGAATTAGCACTTGATCAGGGAATAATAAGGAAAATTTAGCATGGATTTTCTAATGAAAGTTGTAATTAGTTCATAATAATGGATAAGCATGCTAGTGTGAAATATCCTAAGGAAAAATAATGAAAATATGTATTGTAAAAGGCTTAGGGTTACAATTGTGAAAGAGAATTGATCTAGTAGTGTGTAAGTGTAGTTCAAATTTACAATTCTCTTTTAAAGTGTGAAGTTACATATATTCAAGTTACATACTTTGGTGAAAACATGAATGTAATTGAGTATGATCAACAACCTTTGCTGGGTCAAAGGAGCTTCAATATTGAAAGATACAAATCCATTTGCTTTGGAAATATTTTTGGATATCTAAATGCTATCCCACAAAAGATAAGAGATTAGCTACCAAGGTTCAATGGTGCAAAGGATGAATCAACAGGAAAGCATCCGCAAGAGTTCATTGACAAGATGGGAGATTATGAACTGGATTTTGAGGATATTTTTATGAAACTCTTTGTTCAATCCTTGAAAGTAGATGCAAGAGACTGGTTCTCTTTCTTTCTAGGGTCTTATGTACATTGTTGGATTAAACTCAAGGAATTTTTCATGGAACAATTTGGTGAAAGAATAAATCCAAGTGTTGCAAGGAGAAGTTTCATGGAGATCTCTAGGGGTAAGGAAGAGTTGATCCCTACCTTTAACCTTAGCTTTGCAAAGTTCATAAGAGACATCCCTGAAGACATAATGCCAAATGATGTAGAAAGTTTGGTTGTGTATTTAGGAGTATTGGATAAGAAGATGGGTATCTTGTTGAGAGATAAAGAGCTTACTACCTTACAACAAGCCTATCAAGATGCTATAAATATTGAGAAAAAATTGAAGCACTCAATCATGAGGGGACCTATGATTGCTAGTATGAATGGCTCTAATAGATTTCAAATGAGTGAGAAAAATCAAGACATAAAAATGTATGTTTGGAAAAGGATCCTTCTGATGTTATATATGCATTACTTCCATGAGATGCAGAACAAGAGCAAGCATCAACCTCATATCAAGCAAGATTGGAAAGAGGTGATTTAATATTTCTAGTTATAAAGTTGTATGAGATGAAAAGACATGTAAATGAATCACCATATGACTTATTTTCAAGGTTCCTAAATTTTCTGATGGAGATACCCAAGGATGTCATACCTAATGACTTAATGTGCATTTATTTGTTCTATGAGGCCTAAAAAATAGGATTAATCCAATGGCCTAGGGAATTGAAGCCTTACAATCTTGATCAGGTAGTGGATTGGATAAGCACTGTGGAAGACATTGAGCATAGTTATATTCCAAATGTGGTTTCCCAAAATGTGGTCAATACTTGCCATAGTGAGGATAATCAAAGGATAAAGTTGAAAGATCAAGAAGATGCATCAGAGGGTAGACAGTTAGTCAATGATTGGTATTATCTCACAAGCAGTCTAGATTTAGGCTTAGATAATAGTGATGAAAATGAAGAAGTAGGGTACAAGGATAAATAAATAGTGTTTGATTTCCTTCCTTGGGATTTCATACTTAGTGAGCAAACACAAGAGGTACAGGATGAAACCTTGCATGTTGATCCAATAAGGAATAATGATGCACAAATTTGTGATGGAGATGCACCTAATCTCAACTATATGGCCCAAATAAGGAGTCGAAGGGATGATATCAAGCTTGGTCAATCTTCTATTGAATATGATTCATCCTATGAAATGGAAATGGAATCTTTTTCTTCAAGTAAAGGGTATGTTGATAGATTTGAAGGGGTGTGTTTCCTAGGCAGTGAGAAATTCGCTTAATGTGATGAACTTTTTGAATGTGGATCAATTGTTATGAGTGCAAATGATGAAGAGGATATTGAAGGTTCTTGTCTTTGACCTTCAAGTGATTACACTTATTTTGAATGCACTAATGACCAAAGATGTTTGGATCCTAACATTGAGAAGGGAGGGGTACATGTGACAGCCATGAAGGTGTGGAAAAATCCCCTATTTGATGAATCTTCACTAGAACACGAGGTCATAAATGATGATTTCAACTGGTGTAGGACCAATCCATTTTTTAAGGAAAATCTTGATAGACTTGTGGTTAACACTATTGGTAAATATCTTGAAAAGGATTCAAAGAAGAATCAAGTTGATATGGAGGCCTATGGCTCTGCTTTTGAATATGGTAGCACAAATTTTGACAATTTGATGAGCCAACATGTGGATGAGAAAATTGCACCTGGCATACACCCAAAGTGTAATCCAAATTTATTGATATTGACATGTGATAACTGCTCACATGATGAAGGAGTTGAAGACAATGATGGTAGCCTTTGTTGTGATAGAGCTATTGAGGGAAACACAAATGATTGGGTTTATTCTCCTATGATATCTAGATATGTGCTTGAAAAGGTGGTAGCAGTGTCAACCACCCATGTTCAACATGGTGATATTTTTCCTAACATAAAGGGAAGCCCACTCTTGGGTGATCAAAAATAAAATCAGGATGAATGAATTGATACTCAAGCAACATCATTCTATATTGAGGAGACAGGGCCATTTGATTATTCTACTAAATATATTAACATTGTAGGATTATTTGCTCCATGTGAAGAGCAATTCAAAGATGTGGACAACTAGAAGTATGATGTTCATCAATATAAAGCTATAGTTGAGTTTTTTGCAAATGCTCCTTTACTTCTCAATCTGATTATGGAGCTTGTTTCTTCCCATGAGGATAATACTTGTGACAAGCAAACTGAAGGTATGTTTAATTCTGTGTTTTTCTTCCCTGATCTTCTTCAGGATTGGACAATTATGGCCCATAATGTTTATGAGGATTTCAAATTTAATGAACAAATGGGATGTAATCTTACAATTCATGATGGTGTGGAGTATGAAGGTTTTATTTTTTGGATTCAAATTGATGAGCCTATGGTAAACAAGATTGATGAATGGGAAAAAATTACATAAAATGGAATGGATAGTATCAATTGTGATGGTGCTAGTGACCTAGAACTGCACAATGTATGTGTTGATCCACTTCCAGTAGAAAAGGACAAAATATTTGATAGAGGAAAGAGGTTGGCCTGAGTTTTGGGGGGCTAGGGGAATCCAATTTTAGGGGAGCCAATTGTAAAAGGGCCTCTCAGGGAAACCAACTGCATTGTATACTTTGCAAATAGTGTATATTGGTTCATTTAGTGTGTTAGCTTTTGTTGTTGTATCTACTTCCTTTGTCTGAGCAAGCTCTTGGTTTTTTTTTCTTCTACCCTAGTTTACTTCAACTAGAGATCTAGATTCTTGCTATACCCACTGGGGGTATGCATCCTTGAGCATGAGCCACTGATGGAGCACCCAAAATCCTACAAAAAAAATTCTGACAAAGCTATAATTTGAGTCATGGTTTTAGAGCACTATCGTAAAAATGGGCTAGGTCTCTGTTTTAAACCCTACTATCATAGGTTTCCCATACTAAAACCATCAGATGTTATAATTCTATGGTGTCTTGTTCTTGTCGATCGCCGATCAAGTAAGTCATGACCTAAGCCTTCAAAGCTATCAGGTAACCAACCCCCTTCTGTTTACGATAAGTGATTACCTCGCATTGCATCATGCGTTCAAATTTTTCCTAAGTTGGGAAAATTATTTCAAGAGGATTAAGTTGTTCTCACCAAGGGTCTCATCACCACCGGCCTAGTCATGGACCCTTCATGATTAACATTTAATGTGATGCAAGAGCAGGAGCTGTTGGATTTGAAGTTTTAATCCTGACTTCCCATCGCACATCGTGTTGGCATTAATGAAGAGTTGTCTAGAGACATTGATGTTTACGAGATGCTGATGTGTGTCCTTGCCATATGGAGCCAAAATTTTGTACCGGTGTTTGATAATTGATGGCGGTGAAATCGAGGGTTGTGGTGATGAGGTGCGATCTAATCTCGATTGTTCATCACACACCTCGCGGTACATGATTAATGCCTATCCATCAAGTTGTGAGATGCACGAACTGGCAACACATGGTATCCTCAGCCATAGAGCCAAGTACAACAGAGCTCATGAAGAAAATGACTTGGCATCTAGTTAGAATCCTCTTATTGGCTAAATGGTGACAAATTGAGGGTTTGGGATTTTAAACCCAATTTGACCATATCTAGACTGATGAATCATCCATCTCATTCAAAGATCAATAGTGTACATTCAAAATCAACAACACACATAGGGGTTAGCCATTCTATCTTGTAACTAGTGAGCATTAATGGTGTATTCTCTTTGCAAGTGATCAAATGGAGCCTTTGTGCATGTGATCAATTAATTCCTATCCATTATGGAGTGATTTGCAAATATCCAAGTACTTGCACTGATAATGATGAGGAGAATGATGAAAGCCATTAATTAACCTTTTGAGTGTGTGACATCATCAAAATTCCTTGATAAATATAGATGAAGTAGTTGTCATTTTCACCACTACAAGTAATGTATTTTGCATCTTGTTAAATATGTGAAGAGTAAGGAATGCTTAATTGTGAGCTCGAGGAATTATAATATGGTGAGGATGAGAAAACCGGTTGTTTCTGTAGGACTAGTTATAAGGTCATCTCGACTAAATTTATAGAGGCCCCATGATATTCCATATCACGTGTCGGCTGCAGAGGACAAGGTTTTTGTCAACAAGCCCATGAGTGCACCTTCAAGGTGTAGCAGGAGGTTGCAATTCAAGGGACCTATTGTTGGGATGACTAAGGATAAAGGAAAGGGACCAACACAATTCATTGCCAAATCTTCCAGGAAAGTGAGATATGGATGTGGCTCCTTTGGTTGGTAGAATTCACCCATTGATGTCATAGACAACACATCTAAAAGTGAAACAGAGACAGAATCTGGGTATCGCCAGTATCTCATGACTCTAGGCTAAGCTCTAGCATCAAGAGTGGGGGTATTGTCTGTCTCGCCATTGGCTACCAAGACTCCAAGTAGGAAGGATTGTTTTGTGCTCAAAAGGGACAAGGACGAAGAGGGATTTGAGGTCACTTCTCCATCTCTCATGACGACATGAAGTGGGTGTGTGCATAATGGATTGGGAACTAGTGGTGGTAAGTCTTCTGGTCAATGATAAGTTGGTGTGAGGGATGGTAAATTTTTTGATGTTTGATAAATTTGTGTGGTGGTCACCTTTTTGTGTGCACATGGGTGGTATTTTTGGGGTGTTTGATGCTAACTGTGTACCTTCATGGCAATCTGGACATCGGATTCATTGCTTACCTGGTGATTGACAAAAATTCTAGTGCACTTTACATTTCCATTTTAGGGTATGTCCAGGATCATGATGGGCCAAAAAGTGGTGATATGATGGGTATGTGGCTGGCGACTTTTTTTTTACGCAAAATTGATGAAATGAAAAGAGTTTTTAAAGGATATTCTAAGCTTTCCAGCAATATAAATTATGCTTTGTACTTTGAATTTAATAAATTATTATTATTCATTTTCTATTTGAATTACGACTAAAGTCCTAATTGATAGGCTGATTGAAACACATCTATAGATTTCAAATGGTATCACATTTTTTGAATCTGAAACATGCATCACATTCTATGCTTTTCATACTATAGGATTAAAAAAAATTAAATTGAATTTCATGAAGTTTTGACCAAGTTAAGGTTGTTAGACATACAATTTTTTATATTTTTTAAAAGTTGTAATAAAAAATTCATAATTAATTATTTAGTTGGAAAAAAATTAAAAAAATATGCATCAGATCTGGACATGAGTCCTCTACTTATATCTAAAATATTATAAAAAAACTATTATCATTTTATTGTGGTTAGGGTGGACGGACAGACAGACTTCTTATTTTTTTCCTGAAATTTAAGTACTTGCATTGAAATTTCAAATTTTACCAAATAGATTTTTTTAAAGAAACCTAGTATTTTAGAAACTACATTTAATTTTCTATAGATTCTATTCTTACATGTTTTTGAAACAATATAGATAACTTATTCAATTTTTTATGTCAAGTTTCCTAACTCTAATTTTTCTTAACTTTTTGCCACTTAAAGTCTTATTTTTTCCATGATGATCCTCCACATACCCTTCAATGGTGGTTACAATTTTGGTTTTTCCCATTTTAAACATGCTTCTATAGGACCAGTATGTTGGGGAATTTTGAAATGTAACTAAAATTCAAGTTGAAATGGCATTTTTTAATGTAATATGCATTTCGAGCCGGAACTTTGTCTACTCCCTTAAATTATAAAATGGAATTTGGGGCTCATTTGTAAGGTGTTCTAATTTTTGATTCTTCAATTCTAGTATACACAAGGGTAGAAGCTATGAAGGATACCTGTGCATAGAATAGTTGAATTGTCTTGGCTTTCAATTTATACATATGTAAATCTTAAATGGTCTGATAGAAATTTTTGATATCAAAACAAATCTAATGCATAAGGAATTTACTCTCCTTTGTAAATCATCTCACAAATTTTGAATGAAATATCAAGCAAATTATGTTCATCTTCAAATCTTTTGTTTGAATGCATGCTCTTATTTCTACTTTGGTTCAACAAATCAATTAGACGCTTCAATGAGGTCATGAATTTGTGAGAATTTCTAAAGGAATCGGTAAGAAGTGATATTTTATGCATAGTGAATTCTCATAACGCAAAGCCTTATGGGTCATCCATAATTATCAGGGTTAAACAATTTCTATATAACTAATTGTAAAATGTGTGACTCCATTGCCCAATTGATGAAGACACTAATTTGTTTGCTAAGGTATTTTCCATCTAAAGGATAATAATAGTGTGCTAGATCTTGGACTCAGGATTAAGACATAAATCTTTTAAAATTTACTTATCATGAGGGATGTATGTGGAGTACTTCTTCATTCCTAGTGAATTAATAGTTATTTTCTTAAATATTGGTCAACCTTTGAGTGAATTATGTTATTTTCCCCTCATGGGAAGCAATATATGATTTGATTTGTCATTCAGTGAGATTGTTGAATTGAATATTGTTAGGAACACCCTCCTAGGTCCCACAGAGCCTAAACTTCAGAAGATTTCAGTCTTCAATTGAATCTTGTCAATTGGCCATTCATTTTAAGGGTCTTGAGTATAGGAGTTGGTTACTCAGAGAATCATTAGGTGCACTGGAAAATAGCAGCATACTCTTCATCGCAAAATGAAATTCATTCACAACAAAAAAGTGTACACACTTGAAGCTGACCCTGATCCCAATAGTCATTTGCGCATTGAGAAAAACAATGTGCATCATTTAAACACATTAACACCAAATTTACACAAGTGAAACCTGTGCAACAAAGAGAAAAAAAAAATCATATTGGACAAGTAAAAAATCTATTAGATGATGATTGGGGTTCCTTATACTTCACACCAACATTTGTTGGAGAATACAAGATCATACATAAAGATTCTGACAATGGAAACAAAACAACAACACAAAACTCTGATGACCCTTGAAAAGCATCCACCTCAACCACTTTAGACCAAAACATAGCCAATTACACAACAAAATTTAACAAACACAACAATGAACAACAACTCGATCCAAAAGCAATGAAAAATATTTGTGGAAAAGGATGTGGTGCTAATGAACAAGGTATTTGTGTCCCCATCAATCTTAGCACACAATAAACAAATTATGGTCTTGGATATTGTACTTTGATAGAAATCGCCAAGCCTTCACTCAACACTATCACATCTTCACTTAATGTCAATTTCATCTCACAAAACACTAATGAATTGAATTCGTTAGATTTTACACCCTCCTATAAAGGAGAGAACAAAATTTTGCAATCTCAAGAATCTTGCGTAGGTATGATAGCTAATACTAAGCAAGAGGTATCTTTTTCACCAACTACATGACCACCTTCTATCATTGATCAAGAGGGTGTCTTATCAAGACTCCTCTAAGATCACTTGATATCCCTTCCTCCAAGAACTTGCAAGAAATGCTATTACAAGACTTCATTTTTTGCATATCACAGAGTTCATGGCCATTCCACTAATAAATGTAAGGATTTGATTTGTAAAATCCAACATCTTAAGGAGTTTAGTGTTCTTCCTTATGTGGGGGCACATAATTCCTCTAATTGATACTTATTTTAACTCTAGCATACATCTTATCAAGCATTTTGGCTCACCCTTGTCCTACACTAAGTGGGGGCAAGGGGTTCACTAGCCTTGTCCTCGTATTTCACTTTTTGTTGCCTCCTTTCGCTAACCATTAACCTTTCATGAAAATATAAGATCAATCTTGGGATGTGGATGACATGCCTTAATTTGGCTTGCATGTGACATACTACCCCTTTTCATGATGTAGCTTATTAGAAACATATGACTTGGCATAGGGCTTTCCAAGTTAGCTCTCATGTCTTCTTCTTCTAGTTTAAAGAAATTTCTCATAGTAATGGTGTTAGAAACCACTTTAAAGTGGGGGAATACATCCACACTCACATTTCATTGTGTAATTTTCTTTTTCTTGTGATTTCCTATCTTGGAAACATTAGGTATAATTTTGATCAAGATGAGACATTGAACTTGTCCTCTCTTGGAAACAAGATGAGACCATTTGCACTTATCCTCTCTTGGAAATATTAGGCATAATGTTCCCTAGGATGAGACCTTGCATGAACTAAGAAAAATCCCTTTGAGCACACCTTACACTATTTTTTCATTTACAACAATTGTTACATGACCACCTTGCATAATACAACTTGTATTCCTTTGGTGCCATCCTGTTTTTCCATGAGTGTCAAGCATATAAAGTTTTTCTTACCTCATAAAGCTTGAAGTTCATTTTCATTTTGGTGCCTTATCAACATTATCAAGAGGTATAACTTTGGTATGGTTGTGCAGGAAGCCCATTCCAAGGCATGACTTTCCCCATGGACAACCAGAAGTTTTGTGTCCCTAGAGTGTGTTTATTATGGATTTTGCAACCCACAGATGACTAGAAGTTTCATGGCCCTAGAGTGAGTATACTTGGGCCTTATCACCCGAAGGACAGCCAAGAGTTTTTTCACCCCAGAGTGAGTATGCATTTTATGAACAAAGAAACTAGATCTGATCGACAA
Organism: Sequoia sempervirens; assembly: GCA_007258455.2. Lineage (NCBI taxonomy): Eukaryota > Viridiplantae > Streptophyta > Pinopsida > Cupressales > Cupressaceae > Sequoia > Sequoia sempervirens. Next base: position 1,086,568,198 of record VDFB02271358.1, on the reverse strand, counting down.
CATGTTGGAAAAATGGTTGAAGCTTGATCCACTTTATTTTCATTTCTCTTCCTTCTATTTATTTCCATTGCATGATCATGAATCTTTTCTTGCTACAAATCATTTAGCTTACATGTGTCCTTTCATGCTTATGTCAAATTGACTTAGGATCTTGGATCTTGTGGGCTTGATCATTTCCTTCATCTTTGTTATCCTATACCATCCACATTGGTACGATTGGATCCTTCTTGAATGTCTACTTTAGTGTGAGTTTGAAGTAGGTTCATCCTCTCACTAAAGTGGGGGCTAACTGTGGACACGGAAATGGTATCCCTTTTTGCTTGCTTAATTTAGTATTAATTGATGATAAATTGGACTTAATGAGGCCTTGATTTAGTGTTGTGAAGTGTTTTTCACATCCACACTAGGTCTTGGACCCTTGTAAACTGAATAAAATGCATTTAACAATGTCTTGTAAAGGTGTTGTAAAAGACTTTCACACCTCTCTAGACTTAATGAATCCATTTTCCCTTAATTCAATATTATAAAATTTATTTAATTGCATTCTCACATTAATCTAGAAGGCTTGTAAATTAAACTTGACTTTAATCTAGTGTTGTAATGAGTTTTACACATTCACATTGGATGCTGTACTTTCTAGGCTATTTGGACCTCGTTTTAGTGGTGTAAAGTGTATTTAATAACACTTTCACATTGAATTTTGTGTCCCAAGATCTAATTAACCTTTACTTAATCATGAATAGGCCACTTTGGACCTATATTGTGCATCTCAAGGCATAATTTGATGAAATAACTGACAAAGTCACCATATAAACCCAATTTCCTTACTTCTTGGAATTCTAGCTAGCAGAATGGCCCCTATGGGACCTATTCACTAGAAGGGATGAATCATTCCCATCCAAGTAAGACACATTCACCCTTGAATTAAAATGAGTCCCATTTGAGCCATTTTTGGGGTTAGAGCGGGAAAAGTTGGATTTTAAGTTTATTTTTCTCCATGTCGGCATTAGGGATCAAATTAACGAGCAAATAAGGTGAATTTTCCTATAAATATAAGCTTATAAACCTTAATTTACATCTCTCAACTCATTCACAATTCATTCATCATTTTTCTTCCACTTCAAGTCAAGCAAGCTGAGGTTTTAACATTCCAATTCATTCAAGATCATTTTTCATACATTCAAGGGAAAAATCTTCATCTTTTGTTGTAGAAATTCAAGATCAAGCATAATGGAAAATATTTAACACCATAATTTCATGTTTCATTAAATTTTTTCTTCATTTTGGTTTAATTACCTAAAAAGGGATTTGACCAAGGAAAACCCACATACCTTAACATTCAACATATCTCTTTCTCTTCTTGTGTGTTTGCATATTTAGGCATCTTGAAGGCTTAGAAATCATTGAAGATAAAATTTCAAATTTGTTGAAGACATATCCTTGTTGAAAAAGTCAAAATATGAACTAAAAGTCACTTTTTGGTCTAAAAATTAGACTTTCAAAGGCAGACACCTATCAGGAACTGAAGTGCAGATCAAGGGCTTTAGTTTCCACTTTTGGATTTTTCATAAATTCAAAAGTAGAATAATTCACATTTAGTGGCTAATGAGTCCCACTTCCTGGCCTCAAAATGGTTTTCTATAGTTTGGATACCCAATTTTTTGAAATGAGCTTCAAAATAGTTTCCCATATCTGGGATTAAATTGTCCAAAATGGTGAATAAGTCCCAGTATGCCAAATTTTCAGCATCAAAAGCATTTCAAAATTCATTTCCAGCCTCCAACAAGAGATCAAGTGAACACTTTCTATTTGATTCATTTTTTTTATAATTTGCATTCATTTCTAGGTGTTTTGCATATCACAATGTGTTTTCCAACAACTTGCATTTCTCTAATTTCCATTTAATAATCAATGTCTTTCATTAGTTTTCTACATTTAGATAATCTCATTTAGACATATTTCTTTCATATTTGCATTAATATTGATTGTTTACAATTAATTTTTGCCCATTTTTCTCCTTTTAGGTGAAAAACCCTAGAAGTGCAAGAGAATCCTAGGTTGACAAAATCTTTATTTACACTCTCATTCAAGGAAAACCCTAGAGATTTCAGTCCAAAGTATGCAAAGAAGAAATAGATCTTGCAATAGGGTTGTCCTAGGGCCTAACTATAAACTAAAGAGGGTTTCACCACCAAGCTAGGGCATGAAAAGACTAATGAAATGCAAGACTTAATGTCAAAACCTAATGTAATACAAAACTTCACTAAATGATCTAGAAAAGCATGTAAACTAGAAAATAAAGGTGAGAAATCATAATTTTGCACTTGGGAATCTATAGCAGGCTAGAATGAGCTATAAAACATTGAAAATACTAGAATTAGGGCACACTGGGACTCATATGCCAGTCAGGGTGTATCAGCCCCAGACTAGGGTTTCTAGTCTAGAATAGGTTTCTAGTAGTGTAGATTCAAGATCTGCAAAATTTTAAATATTTTCTTGTAATGAGACTCATACACCAATTTTGGAATATTAGTCCCATTTCATTTTTTCAGTAATTTAAAGTTTAGATCTATGCTATAATCTCTGCTATTCCCTTCCAAACTAATTTATGGATTTGAATTTGTAAAAAGACCTTCAAAACACAATATAGAGTTGATTTTCTTATGGGGGTTTTGGCTTGGTCAAACCCATAGTTTGGTAATTAAACCTTGATAGAAATAATGAATCTTGAAAGTAAATGTGAACATAGACCCTAACCTTAAGTGTGTCTACAATTAGGAAATTTTAAATGTAATGAAACCCTATTCTATTGTGTTAGAATGAGATGCAAGAATGAAACATGAAGATGAATGACTCACTTTAAGAGATCCCTAATCACCCATATGAGCTGTAGTAATGTATCTACCTTCCTTATGTTGAATGTAGAATGATGATGGAGGATGGAATCACTTAGGAAACAAGTCATTAGAATTGGCTTGATGGCTAGTTGCATCTACCCAACCTAGAATCCATCATGATTCACCATAGGCAATCATAATTAACTCTTGGAAATGGTAGATCTTGAATGAAGGTGAGCTTGAAGACCTACAAAAACAATATAATGCTACTCCAAGGATTCAACTTTTTTGATTACTTGTTCTTGAATGCTCTTGTGAAGAATGCTTGAAAGATCTCAAATGATTGGATATATATATATATATATATATATAGTCAAAAGTAGATTTTTTTTTGTTTCTATGCTTGGGAGATAGAATTAAAATCTTGCACACTCTCATTCAAGGAAAGCCCGAGAGATCTCAATCTAAAGTATGCAAAGGAGAAAGAGATCTTGCAATATGGTTGTCCTAGGGTCTGATTATAAACTAAAGAGGGGTTCACCACTAAGCTAGGGATTGGAAAGACTAATTAAATGCAAGACCTAATGTCAAAACCTAACATAGTACAAAACTTCACTAAATGATCTAGAAAATCATGTAAACTAGAACAAAAAGGTGAGAAATTAGAACTATGAACCTAGGAATCTATTGAGGTCTACAATGAGTTCTAAAACACTGAAAGTACTAGAATTAGGGAACATTGGGACTCGTATTCTAGTTTGGGCATATCAGTCCCAAACTAGGGTTTCTAGTCTAGAACAATTTTTTGGTAATGTAGATTCAAGATCTACAAAAATCTAAATTTTTTCCTCTAAATGGGACTCATACACAACTTTCGGTGTATCAGTCTGATTCTATTTTTTTCTGTAATTCAAAGTTCAGATCTATGCTCTAATTTCTGCTCTTCCCTTCCAAACTGATTTATGGATTTGAACATGTAAAAAGAGTTAAAAAATAAAATATAGAATTGATTTGCTTATGGGGGGTTTGGTTTGGGAAAACCCCTTAGTTTTGTAATTAAACCTTGATAGAAATAATGAATCTTGAATGTAAATGTGAACATAAACCCTAACCTTAAGTGTGTCTAAGATTAGGAAATTTAAAATAGAATGAAACCCTATTCTATAGTGCTAGAATGAGATACAAGAATGAAACATGAAGATTAATGACTCACTTTGAGAGATCCCTAATCACCCAAATGAGCCCTAGTAATCTATGTACCTTCCTTATGTTGAATGTAGAATGATAATGGAGGATGGAATCACTTAGGAAATAGGTCATTAGGCTTGGCTTAATGGCTAGTTGCATCTCCCCAACTTAGAATCCATCATGATTCACCATAGGAAACCATAATCAACTATTGAAAATGCTAGATCTTGAATGAAAGTGAGCTCGAAGACCTACAAAAACATAATAATGTTGCTTGAAGGATTCATTTTTTTAATTACTTGTTCTTGAATGCTCTAATGAAGAATTCTTGAAAGCTCTCAAATGCTTGGATCTTGAATTTTCTCTTCTAAATTCTTTCTTAGATGAAAAATGACATTAGAAGCTTGTTTATATAGGCATTACACCTAATTTTCCATTATTTAGATGTCAAGAACCAACATCAACCAAAAATTTGAATTAAAAACTTGAATTTCTTGCTCAAACCCTAAAAAATTCCTAAGTAGGACTCATACGCTACTCGTGGGATATGGATCCTACCTATGGAAATCATATGCCCATGGTGGCATATGAGTCCCACCCTAGATTTTTGGGATGGGTTGTTAAAAATTTTAATGCTTTTGATGATTTTGTTAGGTTTTTAGTTGAAATAAGCCTTGAGATCTAAAATAAAGAGTCTTAGGGGCTATTAATGATGATTTAAAAGGGAAGTTAATGCAAGGGAACCGAAATAGGTCCAAATTAGGCAATAAATTACACTATCTCCAAGAAGGGAGAACAAATTTTGTTGCCACTTTTAGCCCCCACTTTAGTACCCATATGATTCTATGTGCATATGCAATTTAAAGGATTTTGAATAGTATACTTCATTTTGTGAAAGGATACTCATATGGATTCATTCATAATACGAGAAAATGAAGCCCCCACTATAGCTATTTGTAAAACCACAATGTTACGAACCACATCTTGCAACACAAATTCTTTAGTTGTTAAGAAATCCTCTTATCTAACTTATCATAGAAATCAAATTTGAGGGTACATGTATGCACCACCTTGATTCTACTTGCTTTATGGAGTTGGTAAAGGTACTGATCTAGCCACATCAAATTGGATAAGTCGTATTATAGGCTATTTCCAAGTACCATACCACACAATGATAGACATTTGATGAGAACAAGAGAAAATCATGATTCCAATGCAACAAATGACATAAAAAATGGAGTTCAATAGCCCCCGATATTCTAGTTTGAATGAAAATCACTCTTAACCCTAATATAGTAAAACCCTAATTCTAACATATTTTAGAGAAAAAAGTGAAGTAATTTCTAATTATTTTATCTTTTATCTTCTTGTAGTTTGACTTTGTTGAAGAGTAGGTGAAAATTCTGAGTTGATGAGAGTACAGGCCCTCCAGACTTGATACACTATGAGAGGAGGTAGCGCAAGGCAACCTTCAATGCTAGATGAGTTGATTTTCTATACCTTAGCTTTAGTTTTATGCAATTAATTTATATTTTATGCATTTCTAGGTTGATTTAGGACACTATAAGAAAACATCACAGTTTCCCACTTTTTCACAAAGTGTCCTCTTTCTTTGCAAACTATCCCAAAAGGGAAATAAAGTGTTTAGGAAATTTAGAAAAGTACACCAAAACAACTTGATCACACTTTTTGATTATTGATGTAAATATTTTTGAGTTTAAAATGCTTATTGGATATATTTTTTCTCTTTTTTGTTAGACACCCTCTCGGTCGTGATAGCATCTCAGTGGCAGATAATTATGTAACATGCAAGAGATGGTCTTGACACTATCAAAGGTGGATGTTAAGAAATTGCAAACTATTGGTATCTATAAGTGTGGAAAAATGTAAACAAACTACAATTAATTACACCTCTTAATGAAACATTGTATCAAGATTAAACATGAATTAAACTAATTTAAAACACAAAAAAGCTTGAAAGCGTCTCATTGTCTCCTATCTCCAAAGATTTATGAAATTATAGAGGCTCTCATATTTGTAAGCACCGTAACTGTTTAAAATGCCTATCTAGAGAATGGAATGGATGCTAAATATTGTGATGTTATGATTGCTAATGATTTCTAAATGATATGAAGCTATTGTAAATGAAGCCTGATGGATGAAAGCTATAGTAAAAATAAACTATGATGCTGCCCTGATATGAAATCTACTGATGCCATGATGCTATGATGATACTAAAATGCTAATGCTAAATGATTGCTTGGTTGCTTGAGTACTAATTCCTGCAAATTAAGTTTGCATAAAGGATGATGATTCTCAGATGATTTTCATGCTTCAGAAGACTGTATATATAGATTCTCAGTAGCACATTTGCACAAGGGTAACACAACAAAGGCTGAGATTAAATCAGAAGATTTGAATGGTATGAGATGAGAAGGTGGAGTTGATCATGGAGGATTGTTCCTCCCCATGAAAACACCAAGCAAGATGAGAGGAAAGATTTGAGGCTGAAGATTGAGAGGATTTCCTACAGGTTTTTCCACGAGGCTTTTCCCATGAATGATAGTTGCATTAATTAGATTTAAAAAATCTAATTTTATTGGTGAGTGAATAGAGGGATTAGACTTATGCATTATTTAAATATTTTTGGTTTATTTAAATTCAGCAAAAGAGGAATAAATAATTTAATAAAATAAACTGTAGAAGCTTGTTTATTAAATTAAAATAGAAAGAATATGATAATTAAATTAAAGATTTTAGGATATCTTTATTTAATTAAGAAGAAATATGATGAGATAATTAAATAATATCAACTATTGAAGCTGTGTATTTAATTTTAGGATATAATTGATGGATAGTATAGAAGAAATAATAATGATAATAATTAAATGAAACAAAGTATTTAATTTTGTTTACTTAATTAAGAGGAAAATAATGTGATAAGATAGAAGAATTAATAGTGAACTTAATATAAATAAATATTTCTATTTATTTACTAAGTAGATGAATTTTAGATTAATTAATCAAAGACAATGTATTTAATTAATTAGATTCTCCAGACCATTTTTAGTTGTCTACATTTTTCCCCTCTTTGAAGTGACGTGTTTACGCATTGCTTTCAAAGAAAATTTTGTGCTGTTGCGGCTAGTATTGACAAGAATTTTTTTTCAGAATGCCCCAGACATGATTTTTAGGTGATTGATGGATATATGCCCCCTCGGGAGATAAATTAATGATTTTTTTATTTTTTGATGATTTAATATAGATTCGATGAAGATTTGGCGATGAAATAATTTATCTCCTGATAATTGATGTAGAAATTTGTTCTGAATAAGTTTCAATTAATCTCCCCTAAAAAAAAAAATCAATGTCATAAAAATCCCTTTTTGAAATAACCTATAAAAGGTTAAAAAGGTCCTTTTCAAAATCATTTGTAGATTGTGAGTTTTGAAAGTTTGAGAGAGAGATTTTGTGCTATGTGGAGCAAGATGTCGATTCCCTTTCACACTCACCATTTTGAGTGTGTTCAACAACATCAGCGGCTAGCCGCGTTCAGACCTCTGGTATGTCCTTTATTTTTTCTTGGTTTTTGTGCATTTTTCATTTTTTAGTGTATTTTGAGCTTTTTACAAAAGAAACTTTTTTTAGTGCTTCAACATTCCATTGTAGCACATTTTGACTCTGTTGTAGCGCATCTAGGGTCTGTGTTAGCGCTTTTGATCTTTTAGTGCTTTAAGAGTCTATTTTAGCGAGTTTAGGGTGTAGGTTGGTGCTTTTCAAATTTTAGCGCTTAGGTTAGCTGTTGTAGCACTTCTCTAAAGTAGATTAGTGCATTAAGAGTTTTAGTGCTTAGGATAGATTTTGTAGTGCTTTTAAGGTCTGTTTTAGCATGTTTCAAGTTTTAGCACTTTTTTGAAAAACATTAGCGCTTTGACCCGATAAAATGGTGCTTTTGCTAAAATGGCACTTTTATCCATTGAAATGGAGAATTTTTTTGTTCTAGCATGATTTTCGATCTCATGATAAGTAAGGCTCAATGTTTTGAGTTGATGACAATTACCCTCACGATAGGTGAGGAATAATTAGAATTGATGTACCTCATGATAAGCGAGGTTGATTTTGATATGTTGATGATGACCTCATGATAGGTGAGGCTTGATATGATGCATTGATGATGACCTCATGATAGGTGAGGTTGATTTGATTTGTGCTCATGAGATTTGATTAGAATTCTCACCAAGAGCTAACTTGATTTGATATGGTATCTTGATGTTATTCGATGATTGACATGAATTTATTGACCTTGATTTTTGTTGTGATAATAGGAGCGATTAGGGAACCTCTAGATTCGAGAGCATTTTCCTTGGACATTTGATCTCATTCCCAAGTTGGCATAGCCTGAGACGGCCATCATTACACATTGTGGATTATCTCCTCTTCTTTACATGTCCCATATTAGGATTAATTGGGGTTTGTTGACAGCTCTAGATGAGAGGTGGCATAGTGAGCACAACACCTTTCACGTTCCCACTAGAGAGATGAAATTCACCCCAAAGGATGTTTGGTGGATCCTTTAGCTTTTGATTGTTAGAGATGTTGCTGTATATGATTTGAGAGAGTAGGGTGGGACCGATGCACTTCATAGAGTGTTTCAAGATGATCAGATTGCAGGAGAGTGGATTCCATGGTGTGACATGGTTGATGCATATGCGACTTTGCTGACAGTACTTGTTGGTTTCATTGGTGGATTCCTTAGTCCTGATTGTAGATCTAAGGGATTTTCAGTTGGTTGGGGCCAAGTTCTGGAGAGAATGGTTGTTCATGGCACCCAATTTGCTTGGGGCATGTGTTTGATTGCCCAGTTATATCATGATTTACATTCAGTTGTGTATCTCAATGGTCAGAGTTTATCAACCAGCATTACTTTGCTTCAGGTATAGGCGTGGGAGCACATAGCTATCACATGTCCAGTTCTAGCTGGATAGAGGCCACCTAGGAGACCTTATGTATTTTGATATTCTGGGAGGTTTACCCAGTCTAAAATGGGTAATTTAAAGTATTTGAGGAGAGTGATTGATGATATAGAGTCTGTGACATGGCATCCCTACCTATATTGTGATCATTGGGATGATGATGATGTTTAGCTACCATTTCTTTGTAAGTTGATGATCCTAATTGGTTGTGCTCATCCGATTTTAGAGAGATTCTTGATCAGATGTGTCTACAGACAGTATAGGATGGTACAGGGTATGCCCCAGGGTGTCGCTTAGTATGCACATTGGCAGTCAGATACAATAGATTGGGGACCTTGTTTTTCATATGGTACAGAAGTTTAGCAATTTCAAGCTTTACATCCCTTTGTGTGGGACATTCAGCAAGATATTGTCAAGGCTCCTCTTACAGCATATTATGTGGAGTATTGTGCTTTGCATCCATTTTCATGCCTGACTATTCCAGATGAGCCTACCCCATTATGTGCTGAAGAGGATGTTCCTATCGCTCATGGTCATAGATGGAGGAGAGAGGATGTTGGTGGTGAGGAGGATGTTGGTGGCGAGATTAGTGGAGATGATAGCAGTGGAGATGATAGATTTGATAGTTTAGAGGCTATAGTTGGTTCAAGCCTTGCCTTAGATTTTCCTGGTGAGACCATGCCTTATAAGAGGTAGGCTGTGGGAGATGTTTCAGTGTAGCTGCAGATGGCAAATATTCAAGTGTAGTTAGAGACTATTCAAGAGCAGCTTCTACAGACACAAGGTTTTATTAGAGTAGACATAGGCTTAGACGCAGGTACAGGCTGAGTTGCATACAAAGACTCTTTCAGCTATGCAGGCTCAGTTAGTCACAATGCAGTCACAAATTGCAGCATTGACAACCGAGAGGGATTTGGCGAGACAGACAGTCGAGACAACTCATGGGGTGCTGTCATAATAGTGGTTTACAATTCCTAAGAGGAACGAATTTTAGCTGAAATCACATATTTTTAGAAAATATAATGATTTAAGCCTTAAAAAGTTCCATTTTAAGGATTCCAATTGAAGAGGGTTTGATCAAATCACCTTAGATCAAACCCCCTTGGATAGAACCTCGCTAGTTTTAAACCATACCTATAAATGCATCTCCTTTACACCTATCAAAATGCTGATAAAAAATCACTTTTGATTTAGATTTTGGGGGATAAAATGAATTCATTTAAAATTTATTTCAAATGATTATGGTATTCCTCAGAACAAGCTATCTAATGAATATAATTTTAATATGTTTTGGTTTTGTTATGTATTTGTTTTTTAAGTTTTATTAAACATAGGTTTTTCATCGAAAATGAATTTCTTTGTTCTTCACATGTGGAAAAATAGAAGATTATAAAAAAAAAAATTGAAAAATATGAGTGCACCAAATATTGAAGTCCTTGATCCAACAAAAAAAATAAAATAAAATTTTAACATATACAAAAAAAGTTACGCTTATACGTCGGTTGTGTCGAATTGTAATTCGTTTGACTTTGAAACTTGATTAAGGAAAAAAATATTCAATAAAAAACTATCTAACTAATTGGAAGCACTAGATATCAGAGTTACAAATCTAAATTTGAAAGAATTAGAATTTTATCCTTCATGGAAAAAAGTTATGCATTATAAGGGGCCACTTTTAAAAATGTTGTTTTCTGAAATAAATCTATTTTGGGAGATGGAAAAAGAAGTACAATTTGATTCCAAAAATTTTGAAAAAATATTTTTAGAATCTATAGACAAAATTTGATGAGACTCTAGTTTGCACCATCTTCAAATTCCTCACAGTTTAGCCGCTATAGGTGCCCGAATGTGAAGATTTAGTTAAAAATAATAATTTTAGTGTCCAGTTTGGCCAAAAATTGTAAACCACTATTATGGGATCACCCCATGCTCAGATTACCTCATTGATATTTGAGAGAGATGTAGCTAGGAAGAAAATAGGGATAGCTTAGGCTCAGGTTACCTCATTTACAGCCGAAAGAGATGCGGTAAGGTTTGCAACAAAGGGTGCTCAGGCTTTGGCTAATAGATTAAAGAGACTAGCAGATGGTACCTCCTTGGCAGATTACATGTGAGAGGTTGCTCGCATTGGTGAGGAGACTGAGTTTTATAGAGAAAAGTATTATGATGCAGTGCCTTCTGAGCAGAGACTAAGCTATGCAAGGTCCCATTCTGGGAGGTCATGATCCAGCACTGTCAGTGCAGGTGTTACTCAGCCATTACCCAGAGATCATAGGGATCCTGGTTCCTCTGGTGGTAGGGGCCCTGATCCTGCTATGCCTACACCATTTGGAGCCAGCAACACATGATTGTGTCTATGATGTACTTTGATTATTTTGATGTACAACCATTATTGATGTTTTATCTCTCTTCATTTTATACATCATTGTATACTTGACATTGTGATTTTGATATATATGAGATGCAGTAGATTCTATGGTATACTATGTGTTTTATTTGACTTTCTGATGGATTCATTTTGTTTTGATGTTTATATGCTATGTGATTGTTTTATTTTCATGATGTTATGCTTTGATATGATGTTGTTCTATCTATGATGCAACTAATGGTAATGTATGGATGCATTGTATATGGATACATAATTTATGATGTTCATGGATTTATGATGTATATGGATGTATGATTATGGATTGATGTGTGTAGATGGTATACTATATGTGATGTAGGTATTACCTATAGGATGAAAATATGAAATGATACATGTAATAAATTGATGGAATTTATTATCAAATGGATGGATTATATGTGAATATGTCATACAAGAAAAGGATGAATGTGATGATTGTGATGTATTTTAAGTATAATTGAATGATATAGATATATGTATGTTGAAATGATTGAATGATGAAATAATGATTCAAATTTTTTGAATATATGCAAATTATTATGATGATGCAACCTATATGATTATGATGTTGGTTTGTTTGTAGTTTTCAAGTATACTCAATCTTGTAAAAAAAGATAATTTATTTAAGGAATGATTCACCAGTTTTCTTTGTAACAAATACTCTACAGATATGTCAGTATTATGGATGCAGTCTACTTTTGTTATTCAAATCTATATGTTGGTATAGGAATTTTAACAATACTTTTGTGCTTTTGTATCATCATTGAGCTTTAAAATGTTGAAAGTGAGTACAAGCATCAATGGTATAATATAAACCAATGATGACCTTAGTACTACTTTCATGATTTTTGATATTGCAAGATAACATAAGCATCGAGGTATAATTAAACCAATATGACCTAAGCATTTCTTGTGTAAAACAAACAAGAATAAACCACTTTCCTATGTGAATTGGAATGTCTTCCATGATACTTTTGTAGAGCATTTCCCATGACGATTCACACAGTAATTATGATTAACTCATAGACAGTAGACAAAGAAAAATACCATTTCTTCTTCCTAGCTTCTCTAGTTCAATACATCATTGAGTTGCTCCAAAGAAATGATAACATTGATCAAAAGTACAACATCTCTTCCATTTGCTTATAGTATTCAATCATTTATTTAGATTAGATCATCCATCTTGATTTTGTGATGTTTTTGTGTTTTCGAGATTTTGGATCAAACTAACTTAAAGACCTATCCTAGGGGCCTCGGGGGATGATCAAATATTAGTCTTGCCTACGTTATAGACATAGAGACCACGTAGTTCGACTAACACAAACACATATTTTTTTGGATTTTCTGAGACTGACTTTTTGACTTGTTTTTGGATTTTATGTTGTGATATGGATGTCCAATGTGTTTCTGATGGTGATTGATGTTTCATGTTGGGTTGTGTTTTGATTGCTCTTTTTGTTTCTTTTTTCCATTTTTTGAAGCTCAAGATTTATTTCCCCCGAGTGAGGTTGAGACATGACCATGTGATATGATATGATAATGGATGTAAAATGATGGTTGAAGTAATGACCATGACATGTTTCCAAATAGATGGGAGAGCTAGTTTTAAATCAAAAATAGCACCTGTTTCCATGTTTTCACTATATTTTTTTATTGCACCTTTTCATTCTTTCTTTTTTTTGTATTTTTTTGTCACTTGAATGCCTGTTTGCCAGGTTTTTCATCAAGGTAACCATTTCCAAAAACTAATTCATGCACTAATTGATTCAGGTGTAGAATTTTATAAGATGGATGTTATTGATAGGTTCATCAAATAGATCCCCTTTTGGTGTAGACAATTGATATGCTCCTGAGCCATACACTGATATGATAAAAAAGAGACCTAACTAGTTAGGTTCAAATTTCCCTTTCTTTTCTCTATCTTGCTGATTTTTAGGGTTTTCCTTTAGGACCAACTCACCAAATTGAAAAATTCTAGGTTTTACCCTATGATTGTAACTCCTTGACATTCTTTGTTGGTAGGATTTCAAATGATTTATTGCTTGTAGCCTTGAAATTATGTAATCCTCGTCTACTATGAGACCTTTTAGTGATACACAGAGTGATGGTATTTCTATCTCAATTGGTAGAATGGCCTCTAATCCATACACCAAGGCGTATCGTGTAGATCTTGTTGGTGTTCTGATGCTAGTTCTATAGGCCCATAATGCAAGATTTAACTGAACATTCCAATCACATCCACCATCATCTACCATCTTCTTTAGTATTTTCAGGATTGTCTTGTTTGAGGCTTCTGCTTGTCCATTTCCTTGTGGATAGTATGGTGTTGAAAAACGATGTTGAATATGGAATTGTTCACATAATTCTTGAACATCCTAATTTTTAAAAGGCCTTCCATTATCTAAAATAATGGATTGAGGTACCCCATATTGACAGATGAGATAGTTGAGTATAAAAGAAGAAATATGTTTTCCAGTGATAGTTGCCAAAGGAACTGCTTCTATCCATTTTGTAAAATATTGTGTTGTTGTGATGATGAACTTGTGGCCATTTGACGAAGAAGGATGTATTTTCCCCACCAGGTCTAGTCCCCATTGACAAAAGGGCCATGTGGATGTGAATGGTTGTAATTCTTGTGTCAATGCATGAATTAGATTACCATGAATCTGACATTTTTGACATCTTTTAACATATTGATATGCTTCCTTCTCCATATTCGGCCAGTAATACCCTAAACGGAGGAGTTTCTTAGCTAGGGTTAGCCCATTTGCATGAGTCCCACAAATACCTTCATGGACCTCTCGTAAGGATGTTTCAGATTCGTGATGCTTCAGACATTGGAGAAGAGTACCATCTAAACCTCGACAGTAAAGGATGTCAGTGATTAATGCATGTCGTGCTAATTGACAGATAAAGTTACGTTTTTAGTTTCTAGAGAGGTCAAAAGGAAGAATGTTGTCTTTGAGGTAAGTATAGATCTCTCCATATTGTGAGGGTTGAATTTTGGGTATGTGGCATATGGTATGTGAATCAGGGTTATCGTATGTGGGACTAGATACTTGTTCAACCATAAACTCATATCAACCTTTCTTTTCTAATAATTGCAAAAGGGATGCAATTGTTGCCATGGCATTTGCATCTTTGTTTTATGCCCGTGGTATTTTCTCGAACTTGATATCCATGAATTATTTCTTTAGATCATGTATCATTTTCTTATAAGGCATGAGCTTCTCATCTTTTGTTTGATACTCATTATTTACTTGATAAATGACAAGTTGTGAGTCCCCATATACTTGTATTTATGTGATTTTCCACTCAATAGCTTTTTTGATGCCAATAATCAATACTTCATATTCAACTATATTGTTTGTGCATGGAAACATTTACCTGTAAGATCTAGGAATAGTGTGTCCTTGAGGTGTGACAAATAGAATTCCTGCCCCCGCTCCTCTCTGTGTATATGATCCATCAAAGTAAAAACTCCATTGTTGAGTTGTAATATTCATAATGTCAACATCTGGAAATTCAATGTGCATTGGATGATGATCCTATAATGGAGCTTCAGCTAGTTGATCTACTATTAGCTTTCCTTTGATGGATTTCCTATCAACATATTGGATATCAAACTCACTCAATATCATGACCCATTTTGCAAGTCTTCTTCTGAGTGCAGCTTTACTGAGTAAGTATTTTAATGGATCTATTTTTGCTATGAGCCTGACTGTATGAGTCAACATGTAGTGTCACAATTGCTGAGTTGCAAATACTACTGCTAAACAAGCTTTTTCTATGAATGTATAGTTTATTTCATATCTGTTGAGAGTCCTGCTGATGTAGTAAATTGCTTGTTATTTTCCTTTAGAATCCTCTTGTGCTAATAGAGCTCCTAAAGATATTTCAGTTGTTACAATATATAGTAATAGTGGTCTTTCTACTATTGGTGGCATGAGTATCAGAGGTGTCACCAAATATTGCTTTATCTGGTCAAAAGTTGTTTCAAATTTATGATCCCATTTGAATAAAACATTTTTATGAAGTAGATGATTAAATGGATGACTCTTATCTGCTAGCTGGGAGATAAATCTCTTGATGGATTGTAACCTGCCTTGTAGAGACCTTAATTGACTGATGTTTTTAGGTGGTGGCATCTCCATGATTTCCTTAACCTTAGCTAGATCTACTTCAATACCTTTTTCTAAAACTATGGATCCAAGAAGTTTTGCTGAAGTCACCCCAAAGATACACTTCTTTGGGTTCAATCTTACATTGAAATTTTCCACTCTAGTGAAGATTTTATCAAGTATTTCTAGATTTCCTTCCCTAGTGTGTGATTTTGCTAAGATGGCATCCACATAATCTTCCATGAAAGTATGCATCATATCATGAAAAATTGTGGTCATTGCTCGCTGATATGTTGCATCTGCATTTTTCAATCCAAAAGGCATGACATTCTAGCAGAATGTTCCCCAAGGGCAAGTGAATGCCATCTCTTCTTGATCCTCAGGTGCTATTTTGATCTAATTGTATCCTAAGAAGCCATCCATTATAGATAACATGGAATGTCTTGTTGTTAGATCAACAATTATGTCAATGCTTGGCAAAGGAAAATAATCCTTTCGGCATGCCTTGTTTAAATCTCTAAAATCTATGCATATTATGATGCTTTGATCATGTTTGTATATTAGCATAATGTTTGAGATCCATTCTACATAATCTATGGATCTGATAAATCCTGGATCTAATAATTTTTTTAGTTCAGCTTTAACCAAAAGGGCGATGTGGGGGTGCATCTTTCTCAATTTTTCTTGACTGGTTTGATTCCATTTGGTAGTGATAAATGATGCATTAGAAGTTGTGGATCCAATCTTGGCATGTCTAAATAAGACCATGCAAAATTTATTTGTTGTTTCTCAAAGGATCTAGTGAATTTCGGCTTTTCCTGTTCTATCATAGATGTTGCTAGATGTAAGATCCTTGCTTCTTCATATGTTCCCAGATTTATAGACTATGTTGGCTCTACCAGTACTGATGATTTGTCATGGTAGTGTTCTAGGAGAGTGTCAAATATTTCATCCTTCAGTGCCTCATAAAGGTTTTTGTTGTTGGATACATTCTTTATTTTTCTCTTTTCAAAATCTAATGCTGCCTCAAAGAGGTTTTCATCATTAGATTTAATTTTCTTGTTATCATTTTTTCAACTAAAAGATTTGGCACCCTCCTAATGTAAAGTATTGATATGAGTGTTATGGATAGTACTTGTATCACTTTTGTCACAACATAGATAATTTATGATGGCGTCATCATTTGAAAAGACTAGTATAAGACTAGGTTCGATGGGTTCCTAGTCAATAAGTTCGGGATGTATTAATGGTAACAAGTCATGAGATTGAACAAGGTCAACTGTTGTAAGTGTCATGATAGCTAGGTGGTCAAAGTTATTTGTAGGATGTTCAAGGTCTATGATGGTACTCACCTTCAAGTTTTCTGACTCACTCGATGTCTAATTGTCCTCGCTTGAGTCATCAATATTTGTTGATCCCATAACAAATGTTCTAATTCCTGAACCTTGTCCCTCCTCTCGTAAGGGTGTATACATTTGGATAATATCAATCTCTTTATCATTATATGATGTAGTAGATAGATGATCCCATTCATATTCATTTGAGTTTGTGTCAGAGCCATCTCTCATTTGTAGTATCCTTTCCATTGCTTTTTGGGTTTCTTCTTCTTTTTGCTCAATTATGTAGCCTAATCCCATTTTATCTTTATGTTGTAATGTGAGAGGCTGAATGGGCTCAATAATACCATCCTTTCTCTTTCCAATTTTTCCTTGACCTTTGTAACCCATTTTCTCTAAAATGGCCTTCCCTTTTCCATATTGATCTGTTTTGATGCTGACGTTGATGCTTCCTCATCTTTGTATAGCCAACTGCGAATGGCTTTTTCTTTAGACTCCTCTTCCAGTGTACCTACTTTTATAAACCTTTCATTTAGAGCTATGATGGGTTGTGATGATCTTGGAGATTTTAATATGGGTTGTCCATATGTTTTTGGTGAGGGGAGTAACTATGATAAGCACAAAGATTGCTCAGGAGAATATTCTCCAACACCCTCTTCCTTTATCTAAACCTTTTCTGAAAGTTGTTGTGATAATTCATTTATAGGACCTTTGGCTTTTGATGTGTCCATGGTAGTTATTTCTTTCTCTAGATTCTTTTTCTCAACCCATTTAGATATAAAATTAGGTTGGCTATCCATAGTAGATGAATTAGAAGTATTAACTTCTCGATTATGAGGTATCAGAGTGTCTTGAGTTGCTTTCAACATGCTACAAATTTGTGGATTGTTGTTGTCAATTGATATGGTGACTTCCTATCCATTCACTAGAAATTTTAGACATTGATGGTATGTTGAAGGTACTACTTGAATGTCATAGATCCATGGATGACCCAATAGTATGTTGTATGTTAGATCTCTGTCTAACACTTGTAAAACAATGTTTTTGACAATCGGCCCTACCTGGATTGGAAGTATGATAAGTCGTCTGAAAGACCTTTCTTCTTCATCATATGCCTTTATCATTATTTTTCTCTTGGTGTCAATGGCATTGTCAAAATAGCCTAGTGCATGAATTAGCTTCAAGGTACAAATATTTAGACCAGCTCCTCCATCTATCAGAACACACTTAACATAGTGTTTATGGATGAGAACTTCGATATGCAAGGTTGCATTGTGTGGGTGATGTATAGATACATCATCTTGTTCAGAGAATGATAGACAATGAGGTGTGGTGAGATGTCCCACCATGGCTTGGAATTGACAAACATCCAAATTATTAGGGACTGTTGTAGCGATGAGAGCTTGTTCTAAAACTTCCTTGTGTGATGGTGAAATTTTGAGAAGTTCTAAAATGGATATTTGCGCGGGTATCTTTTGTAATTGGTCAATGATATTGTATTGATGTGATGGGGGAGCATTGTTTTTGGAGGAAATTCCTTTCAGTATTACCCTGGATTGTCCCCTTGTCGTTATCTTGACTTGTGGATGATCTTGTGTTTTCCTTATTTTTAAAACATTGATTTGATTATCAAATGTTCTTGCATTTGTCCTCATATTCAGGGATTCAATGTTATTGTTGTTTATGTTATCCTTTGGGTTGGAAATGTCATTTTTCTCTACCTCAGAAAGGCAAAGAATGGTGGTGTCATAGACATAGTTTATATTTTTTCCCTTACCACTAGAAGAAGAAGACTCTCCTTTTTCATAGTTGGGTAATAGATTGATAAATGCACTATGATCATTGTTTGTCTAAGGCCCTTCAACAAACATCTTCTTGGCTTCGATCAAGTCTTGTATTAGGTGTTTTAGTTGCATATAGTTGTTTATCTTATGTCCTCTATTCTTATGGAATTTACAATAATCTGCATCATTCCACCATGATGATTTTACCTTTGGCTCCCATTTTCAAGCTTCTGGTAAAGTGATAAGTTTGTTTGCAATGAGTTCTTTCATTGCTGATTCTAATGTTTATCCTAATGGGGTGAATTTCCATCGATTTTATTTCCTTTGGTATGATGGTCATGATTCTCCATTTTCAGTGTTGTTGTTTTCGATAGTGCCCTGGTCATTGTTTTGGTTTTCATTTTGGTTTGCTTTGGCAGTTGACGCTGTCAAATTGAATATTGGTTTTACATTGTCAGTTGTAGGTTCATTATTTCTAGTATTTCTATTTTTTTGCCAAAATTTTGGCTTGTCATTGTTTGCATAGTGATTTTCATTGTTGGATGTTTCACTATAGTGCTTGATCACTCCATGTTTGACTAGGGATTCTTCGATTTTGAGCCCATTCTCAATTACTTTTTCGAATGTTGAGGGACATTGTAATTCAAATCGATAACTCATTTGTTCATTTAAGTTGTCTATAAATAATCCAATCTTCTCCTATTCAGGTATAGATCGAGGATACCTAGCGAACAACTTTCTCCATCATTGTAAGAATGATAAAAATGTCTCACCATTTTCCTGTTTTAGATTATAGAGATCCTATATGGTTACGTCATGTGTTATGTTGAAAGAGAATTGAGAGATGAATTTGTTAACCAATTCTTCAAAGGATTTGATACCTGGTTGTAATTTTGAGAACCATTCCATGCAATGGGCTCCCAAACTCCTAGGAAATAACTTCATGAGGTATGCATCTTCTTGCACAAATTTGAGGCTCATTGTTCTAAATTCTCGTACATGGTCAATTGGGTCTGATTTTCCATTGTATTTGTTATACTTAGGAAACTCACAATGTCTTGGGAAGGGTATCATATCCATGCATGGATGAAAAGGGTAAGGAAAATTTTCCTTTAATAAATATGTTTTTTTGGTTCCTGTTTGCATGTTTTGAATCTGTTGCTGTAGAGTTTGCATTTGAGCTATTAAAGCTACTACTTGATTTGTATCCTAGGTATGGTTTGGTTCTGTCTCATTAGTTCTAGGTGTTTCCTTCAACCAATTGATGTAAAAATCTTTCAGAAGTTTGGTACCTAACTCTACTAACACTAAGAGGTATTTCTCCATGTCTTTAACTCTAAGATATTTTCCATAAATTTATGTAAAATTGGGTCTTGTTGTGTGTGTTGTATATCCTCTTGCGTTATTTTGTTGTTCTCATCTTGTTGGTATAAAAAAAAAAGGGTTCTCTTCAGCCATGTTTAGATTTTTAGTTTCTTTTTCTCTGAGGTTTTTCCTTTGCAACCTTCTTAAGATTGGCATACACGTTTTTATTGTTTTCCCTCACTAAACTTGATCTTCTATGTGGTGTTAGTGTCAATTTGAATTTTTTTTTTTAAAGAAGACAAAATAGAATGATATAGAAAACTTCTCTCACTAATCCAGGATTTGTTTTGATGATTTGGACACTTTGTATTTTGCAAGATCTGGTTTCAGTGTACAACAATTTTAACTTGTAACCTACTTTGTTTCATGATGTTAGGACACTGTCTAGTCTATAAAATCTTTCTGACTGGTAAAATATTATGTTTCTACTATTGGTCTATCTGACGGTTGTTCTGAAAGTTTCTCTATTTTTCTCCTTCTATGGAAACGCTAATAAAGAGGGTAGAAGCGCTAAAATAGAGCTTATAAGCACTGAAACAAAGCACAGAAGTGCTAAAACATATGAAAAAAGTGCTAAAACATAGTTGAAAAGTGCTATGTTTTTCTATGGAAGGGCTAAAACAGAGAGAAAAAGTTCTAGAATGTTGGATACTAGAATTTCTTGGCAGTTTGGTTTGTTGTGATAGAAGCGCTATGAGATTGTTCAGAAGTGCCAAAATAGATTGTTGAAGCGCTAAAATAGACGGTTGAAGCGCTAAAATAGAGGGTTGAAGTGCTATAGTTTGTTTTCGAAGCACTATAGTTTCTGTTTAACTATAAGGTTTTCAAAGTTTTGTCTACCGTAAGAATTGATCTGGTCTAGTGGAGTATTCTATGGCAGGTTGTGGAATGGAGGATTGTCGAATATGATGACTATGGTTGAATTCCTGTAAAAGAGAATTTATTTGAATATAGGCTTGCGAAGTCAAAGGTTCTATAGCATAATCATCAATGTAACCCATATCGAAATTATGGAACCTATGGAGGAATGTTATATGATGAAGCAAAGTCTTCCTATTCTGATACAAGAAACGTCATCTTTGCAAAAGATGTTTGTAACTAAGTGTTTTTTTGGGTTTTTTAATTCTCTAGGCCAAAGATTTTTTGACAAACTTAGTGGTTTTCCAATCTCTAATCATGTATGATTTTGTATTTTTCAGGATGATCTTTTATCTGAATTTTAATGATTTTTGAATACACAGCACTCAAATGAAGATAGTTGTTTTTTAAGAGTTGTAATCTAAACAGATAGTGTATGTTCAAAAGAACCACATATGGTCCTATTTTCACTAGTTTGATAACAAGAAGACACTTCAGATAGACTCACTCTTAATAGTCAAAAGGTCATCGTTATACTTAGTAACCCACAACTTAAAATTGTGTCCACTCACACAGCCGTGTCAACCCCTAGAGGGCACCCATGTTTTTGTCTTTTCCAGGTGCATACTTAGAGTGACGGAAGTGGATACCGGATCCCCTGAGCAAATGGTCCTTGGAAATTATATGGTGAGTGTCTTGGGGGGAAATTCTTCCCTCCCCTTGCACTGCGAGTATTACAATTTTTGGTTACTGACTCAGCTAGATACTACACTAGGTTCTTAAAAAGGGTTTTCGTTCAGAGCGGAAATAATAGACTCCCTCAGGAGACCTCCCATCCTTTAGAACAAAGGTTTTAGGGATGGTTATCTTGCACACTTCTAGAAAAAGTGGGTTTCCCCAGATTTGCTTTAAATTTTATAGTGGGGTGGAAAAACTTGGCTTTGGTTTGAACCCACTTAGGTTGTTCTCGTAGGGTGAGTACTTTTTCCCACTACGACAGGCCTTCTAAAGGATGTAACAAAACTTGAAGAATGCATAAAAAGGATGAGTCTAGCTTTTTCGATCACCCAGTTAAGGGGAGAGCATATGCCTATCAACCATTCAAACACATAAACCACTTATTCAAATTTTAAAGCCCAAACAAAACAATTTCTAATCTATGTGAAGATGTTGCTTCACAAAAAGACATGGTGTTCATTTTATTTTAAATCTCAATTTTGCAAAGTTTGGTGACTACCCTAGATTGATAAATTTTAGTCCAATTTGAAAATATGAATATCCTAGGATTGATCCATTTAAAACCAACTAAAGAATTGTCTATCCTAGATTGATTCTTTTTAATCCAATTGAAGAAATGAAATTTACTAGCCGTGGACATGTCAGATCCAAAAAATGAGTTACATAGAAGCGTTATAGCAGTGATCAAAAACACTATAAAAATCAACAGAAGTGCTATAAAAGTGATCAAAAGCGCTATAAAAATCAATAGAAGTGCTATAGAAATAGATAGAAGCACTATAGAAATAGACAGAAGCACTATAGAAATAGACAAAAACATTATAGAAATAGATAGAAGCATTAAAATAGATGCTGGATATTACTGTTGGTCCATGTTGGATTGTGAATTGAAGTGCTAAAACAGTCATGTAAAGTGCTAGACTTTTATGTATAAGTGCTAGAACAGTCCTCAGAAGCGCTATAATTTTTTGTCAAAAGTGTTAGAACAATCCTCAAAAGCGATATAGAATCTTTTGTACGTTCTAAAATGGATCAGGCCAAATTCCTATATGAAAACTTTCCAAAAAAACTTGTTAAGAACATGGGGTACAGCCCCACGGTGGGCACCAAAATGTAAGTGTGGAAAAATGTAAACAAACTACAATTAAATACACCTCTTAATGAAACATTGTATCAAGATTAAACATGAATTAAACTAATTTAAAACACAGAAAAGCTTGAAAGCATCTCATTGTCTCCTATCTCCAAAGATCTATCAAATTATAGAAGCTCTCAAATTTGTAAGCACTATAACTATTTAAAATGACTATCTAGAGAATGGAATGGATGCTAAATGATGTAATGTTATGATTGCTAATTATTTCTAAATGATATGATGCTACTATAAATGAAGCTTGATGGATGAAAGCTATAGTAAAAAGAAACTATGTTGCTGCCGTGATATGAAATATACTAATGCCATGATGCTATGATGAGACTAAAATGCTAATGCTAAATGATTGTTTGGTTACTTGAGTACTAATTCTTGTAGAGTAAGTTTGCATAAAGGATGATGATTCTCGGATGATTTTCATGCTTTAGAAGGCTGTATATATAGATTCTCGGTAGCACATTTGTACAGGGGTAACACAACAAAGGATGAGATTAAATCTGAAGATTTGAATGGTATGAGATGAGAAGGTGGAGCTGATCATGGATGATTGTTCCTCCCCATGAAAACACCAGGCAAGATGAGAGGAAAGATTTGAGGCAGAAGATTGAGAGGATTTCTTGTAGGTTTGTCCCCAATACTTTTCCCATGAATGACAGTTGCATTAATTAGATTTAAAAAATCTAATTTTATTGGTGAGTGAATAGAGGGATTAGATTTATGCATTAATTAAATATTTTTGGTATATTTAAATTCAACAAAAAAGGAATAAATAATTTAATAAAATAAACTATAGAAGTTTGTTTATTAAATTAAAATAGAAATAATATGATAATTAGATGAAAGATTTTAGGATATCTTTATTTAATTATGAAGAAATGTGATGAGATAATTAAATAATATCAACTATTGAAGCTGTGTATTTAATTTTAGGATATAATTGATGGATAAAGTATAGAAGAAATAATAATGATAATAATTAAATGAAACAAAGTATTTAATTTTGTTTATTTAATTAAGAGGAAAATAATGTGATAAAATAGAAGAATTAATAGTGAACTTAATATAAACAAATATTCCTATTTATTTACTAAGTAGATGAATTTAAGATTAAGTAATCAAATAAATTGTACTTGATTAATTAGATTCTCCAAACCATTTTTAGGTGTCTATAGTATCTACTTGGCATACCTCATGCCTCACATGAGGTACTATGATGCCATGTTGATGGCATTAGCTGAGAGATGGGATCTTGACACCTTTACCTTTCACCTACCTATGAGTGAGATGATGAACACCCTGGATGATGTTCATCGTATCCTTTAGGTTCCTATCCATGGAAAGACAATACACATTGCATGGGAGTGGCCATATTTACAAATGTGTGCTAATATAGGATATTCATTGAATATGTAGTGCCCCTCCATTTTTAGCCCTTTGCGATGTGTAAGTAAGTTGTTTGTTTGTGTCTTATGAGTTCATGCTGATCTTGTCGTTTAACATTGTTTTAATTTAATGGTATAGTTGTTCTCGATGTGTTGAGTTTTAAATATCATTCAAAAGTAAAACAAAATCTAGCATTGGTAATTATAGTGACACAATTAAGACTAAAATTAAATGGTGGCAACACATTGTGATATAGACAACAAAATAAATAAATAAATAAATAAATAAAAATCATTATGGTAATATTGGATTCTCCTTCCCCTAAAAATTATTTAAATGGTAAATTTTGAATATTCTTTGTTATAGTAATAATTATTTGTACCATAAATTTGAACAATTATTTGTTATAGTAATAAGTATTTAAAAGGAACTCTTGCGTTTGGATAATTTCAGTTCGAATGACTGTACAACTGCTTTGCAGTTACAACATATTTGGCATTCCTTTCTGTACACGTGCCTTTCGGTTGCTTCACATTTTTTTGCATACTTGTCTACCGAAGAAAGCTGGGGTGGGGGGAAGGTTAATCACCATCTAACTCTAAGGGCGTCATTACATAGAGGTAAGTAACTCTTTTCCTGGGGGACTTTTTTGGAGTTTTTGGAAACCAGATACAACAGTTAAACTGCTACTCAAGGATGTATGTGTTGCATTGAAGGAAGATGTTGTTCATGAATTACAATTGTGGGTATGTATCATCATTTCTATGGTCACTTTCTTTTTTTAAAAAAAAAAAATTAAATATTTCACCTACTTATTTCAGATATAGCTAGGGCCATACCATCGATCTTATGAGGGTCTATACAGTTTTCAATCCATCGTGTATGTTTCTTGCAATATTTCCCCTCCATGAGATGATATCTATTTAGGGCATTCTACCAAATAGTTCACGTGCCTTGTCTCTGCTTAGCATTCTTCAACTATATCTTTGCAGCAATCTGTTAAACAATTCACGTGCCTTGTGATTTCTCTCCTTTTTGCATGCATTCTTGCCAAAGCATGTTCAAATAGTATAATTGACATAAACCCACCTTCTTTTAGTCTTTGATGGATGTACGTACCCTATTCCTTAGCTTCCATTTCATTTTAGGCAGGGAGGACGCTAGAAAATTTTGTGGAATTCTGGCTTACACTGCTAGTTACATTTTCTTAAAAGTGTCTAAAGTCGTTCAACAAATCCATTTTGAACAAATTATGCAATCATTTTCCTCCATGGGATCACATCGATTTGAGGCTTTCTGTCAAACAGATATGTGCCTTTCCTGTGTTCCACATGTTGTATATAAATCTTCCTAGACACTATATTATGGTGCAAGCTTTAATATGTAAACTCTTGACCTATGCATTTCCCTGTATGTGGCTGGATCCTTCCTTGCTATGTTTTATTTTGCTATAAAACAATTATGTTGTTATCTATTAAATGAGGGCGTTGATTTTGCATTCCTTTAAATTTGTTGTTGTTTTCATGGCTGAGATGTCTTTCCCTTATCTGCTGCCTTACTTATCTGTTGTTTTCCTTTTTTTAATGGATTGTGTGCTTTGCCTTTGCGTCCAACTCATACCTTGCTTACAACATTAGATAAATATTTTGAATCTGGGAAATAACCTGCTGCCTTCATCTGCCAAACAAATATCTCCAATTTTGTACAGATCTTCTGTGTCTTAGAATGAGATCAGTCTCATACATAGAAAGCATGTACCATTTTATGGCCTTCCCCTTCCCGCAGAACATATCCCACATTTCTTTTATTTGCTTAAACTTAACTCTCATATTATATGAAATATTAGCCTAACGTATTGTGCTTTATTAGCACTGTCATTTTTATTAGTATCCATAACCGTTTTAAAAATCACTTATAGTGGAGAGAATAGGAGGCTCCACATTTATTCCTTATGAAGTCTTTCCTTTAAAAAAAAAATATATATAATATAGTTTCCTTAAGTTTCTCTTAATTAAGAAACTACTTTTTCCTTGCTGTGGAGAAAAGTATTGATTTAAATAAAGATAAAATAAATTAGATAATTAGTAACATAACCTTTTTAAAAGGTAAGGTATCCTTTTGGTATTTTAAATGGGATATTTTCCTTTAAAGAAATTATATGGAATATTTATATAAATAAATGTATTTAATATATGAATATTATTGATAATAGTAAAAAGGTATTTTACCCCGCGAATAATGATTTTAATATTACTAGAAGTAAATTTAGAATTCGGTTAATTTAGTAAAAGAGTAAATGTATGTTGGTTGGATAATCTTTACGGATAAATAATATTGACATAGGGTTACTGATAAAGTTAAGTAATTATAATCACAGCCTTTGACTTATGGAATTTAACATTTAAAAATAAAGGATTATAGATAGAAAGTGCAATATTAAAGTGACTCCTCATTAGTATAAATGCAAGCTAATATTAATTTGTTAAGGGAAATTTAGAGTGGTAATAGATAATTTATGTTATTTATTGGAAATAGAATTTAAATAGAAATCAATTTGAAAGAGTCATCTAGATGAGATAGTGTACTTTATGGCTTTGTTTATATAAGTGTATAAAAATGTGTTTATATCCTGAGTTAAAATAAGAAGCCAATTCGTTGGTGAAAATAGAGATAATTTTATATTTAATCTATATAATTCTTTAAGTATTTAAATGACCTCATGATGGTCAAATAAAATATAGTGAAATGGTATAGGATGTTTGTTACATATAATGAATGATTATGAAAATGTAAGTAATTATAGTAAAGTTAAATTATGCTTGTGTTAGATGCTTAGCGAGATAGTTGTTAAACTACATTTCCATAATTCCCTTAACTATTTCAAATGATTTCTCAGTGAGTGAAAGAGTAACATAGTAGGCTCCTATTCATTTTGTCTTAAATTGCTCCTCATAGTATTAATCATTGTAGACTTTAAAAGAGTAGGATAGAGTGTGTATGTTGATAAATATATATATATATAGGTGTGATTTTCATATGGTTTTGTTCATTACATATATTAGGGAATAATGAAGAGATTTAAGGAAAATTGATTTAAATAATGAAGTATCCAAGTTGTGATGGATAAATTAATTAGATAATTGTAGTACTGTAATGATAAGTTATAAGTTAGCATGAAGGTTCGTACTAACTAGTTAATAGTGAGGATTGTCTTGTGTAATCCATAGGATGATTATTAGGAGCATTGCATGTTTGAGTAATGGTTTGAGTTAGCATATAGCAGTGTTATGGTGTAAAGTTCGTGTCTGAGGTAGTCACCTTTGAAAAAAAAAACCTAGAGGTTATACTCTATGAGGGTGAGTCAATGAGTTGGGAGAACTCAAGTTGGGCGAACTACGGTGCCTCTGCGAAATATATACGTAGGCAAGGCCATTAAGTGATGAGCCCCTAAGGCATTAGTTCGGGCCCCTAGGACTGTTCTTCTAAGTCTCGTATGTGATTTGTCATACTGTAAAACTGCCATTGATTTGTATAGCTCATCTTGTAATCATGTGCTAACTACCTTTGATCATATGTGTGTGCCAAGTCATGTAAACCTTGCAGGTATATGCATTGGGGAAACAAGGAAAATTCAACATGATGGAATGGAAGAGGTACGTTAAGCTGACCCAAAGTAAGTAGACTTTATTGCTAAAAATCTAGTGAACCATTTCTATATTTGCTTCTCACTAGTGTGATCTTGGACTATAGTTGTAAGTAGTGAAAAGTGTTGTCATTGTCTTTAAGTAAACAAAAATAAAATAAAATTAAAAATTGCAAAATTAGTAAAGTAGTTGCAGAGTGTTAGGTTATTTAGAGTATAAAAATGTGGGCATAAAATGATGTATTGTTTCCTCTCTCTTGTTTATGGATGATTGTATGTTATCTTTATGTAATCTTGGTTTATATTCACTTTCGTAAAAACTTACATTTTGTAATGACCGATATGTGTACCCCAGAAGATGTAGATAACTTTGTAAAAGCATAGTTTCCCTTCTTGTAATATATGCACATATTCATCTTTCGTAATGTTTCCCTTTCAAAAAAAAAAAATAGTTTGGTATTTTGTTGTCCTCTGGGGTTCACACAGCGGGGCATTACAACATTAGTATCATAGCGTATCTTCTAACACTGGGTACTATGGTTTCACATGAGCCCACTAGGTCGTCCTTGATGTATGTACTCTTATGTGTGTATTATTTTCTTTGTTTTCCTTAACTTTACTGAGTGGTTTGTGTTTAGGGAAAAACTAGGGTGACCCTAGAGGTAGATAAGATATGTTCTTCTCTCCTTCTATTCTTCCTATTATAGATGACTAAATAGTTGTTAATTATGTTAGGAGTGAATATGGGATGCTCTATCTTAAGTATTTTTGTATGTATTTATGATATGGAGTGGTGTTGAAGTTTATCCACTCTCTTGTATAAAAGAAAAAAAAAAACTTTTCTATTTTGAATAGTGAAATATGGATTTGTGTTGGGTGTATTGCAATTTTATTTAGTATGGATCAAGGTGTTCAGGATTTAAAATCTTGTTGATGTGATCATTGAATTGGAATGGAAAATGGTATGTTTCCTTCTCTCTCTTCCTTGTCATGAGATGAAGGTAATCTAGAAGATTCTTAGCAAAAGTAATTAGTTTTGATCATTAAGCATAAATTTCATAATTTTTCCTTATTAAAAGGAATGGGAGTTAGAATAAGTCTTGGGCGAAAAGATTCATTTGCATTATGTATAGATGCATAAGTTGACATTGTAAAATCATCTTAGAAATGTCATAGTAAGTAATCCTGAATGTCCTATTTAATGCAATGATAGTGGTTTAATATATTTGATGCACGAATGGTAATGATTTTGCATTAATCTATCCTCTCATGATCTGGTGTGATTTCTATGTTCCTAAATTTGTGGGAAAATTGATGAAATTATTAGGGTGGAATAGAGATGTTAGAATGGCTCAATCCAATATGGTTAATGATTTAATTCTTCCTTAATTAAAGTATGGAAAAGAAAATGCATTTGATGAAATAGTTATAACATGGAAGTGGCATAGTTATTGGGATAAGTTTCTATTATGTGCTACTTGTGATGAATTATTATGATTTTATATATGAAAGAAAATGAGTATGATATGTTCATCCTTAAGTATAGGTAGTGGTAGCTAGTTTGTAATATTGAGGAAGTGAATGTGAATTTGTTAAGTGGAGTTGTTAAGTGATCGTGAAGATCTTCAAATTTAAATTTAGCATCATGTGATATATGGAAAAAAGGGATGTGAAAGAAAATCCAATGATGGGTTGTGGATATATGTGATGATATGAATCACATGGATTATGGGAGTAAGTGTACTTATGGAATTGTGTATGTAACTTCTTTCCCTTGTAAATGTGAGAAACCAGTAATTGTGCATTGGTTGAGTGTTGTGAATACCATGTACTTGCTTTGTGGGCCCATAACCCACTGGTCAACGGATGGTGTTACAGTGTACCTATCCATTCAGAATGTTTTATTTTGGTGTTGGATTAACCATACCATCATATGTGCTTGTATTTTTGTTACCTAATTGAGGGCCAACCCACATGTGGTTGAAAATCTATATATATAAGAGTAGCCAAAAGATAGTTTCATAGATTCTTTTCTTTTGGTTCTCTAGCCCCTCAATCCATGAAGGGGTAGTAGCAGTCACAAAGTTTCCTTGGGCGGAGTGTGTAGCATACGCACATTGCGACGCAGAGCGGTCTTAGCTCAACCGATCCCAAGGAAACCTACTCACTACTTCCCCTTATGATGGATCAGGGTACTTGATCCATATGTGCTAGCCTAAACCCCACAGTTTTGAGTATAGTAGCATTGGATTGTTAGTTTATGCCTGGCCGTCCGTAGGGGCGTTGAGCTGGCATTAGCGAGTTAACCTCATCTGTATGAGAGGTGAAGCTCGAGTAGCCCCATATTGATATACTACTATATGTATTGTACCCACCGTATCCGCACGTGTTCCAACATGATGCAATGGATATGATGCCACACCCCACTGATGTTCTGACACAGTGTTGGTGATGATGCCGTGTTGCTGATGGTAGCGAGCTGGGCTCGAGGACATGATGCTATGTGCTTAGACACATGAAGGTGAACTATGAGATTGTTTTATGATAGCCTACTTGTGTGATGAGCGTAATGGGGCCTCACACACTTGTAGAGGGATACTCATGTCTGCTTTCGACAGTGTTTAGGTCAGTTAGCATATGGGTATGTCCTAGCCATGTGTAAGTAAGTTGTTTGTTTGTGTCTTATGAGTTCATGCTGATCTTGTCATTTAACATTGTTTTAATTTAATGGTATAGTTGTTCTTAGTGTGTTGAGTTTTAAATATCATTCAAAAGTAAAATAAAATCTAGCATTGGTAATTATAGTGACAAAATTAAGACTAAAATTAAATGGTGGCAACACATTGTGATATAGATAACAAAAAAAAATAATAAATAAATAAATAAAAATCATTATGGTAATATTGGATTCTCCTTCCCCTAACAATTATTTAAATGGTAAATTTTGAATATTCTTGGTTATAGTAATAATTATTTGTACCATAAATTTGAACAATTATTTGTTATAGTAATAAGTATTTAAAAGGAACTCTTCTGTTTGGATAATTTTAGTTCGAACGACTGTACAACTGCTTTGTAGTTACAACATATTTGGTATTCCTTTCTGTACACGTGCCTTTCGGTTGCTTCACATTTTTTGCATACTTGTTTGCCGAAGAAAGATGGCGTGGGGGGAAGGTTAATCACCATCTAACTCTAAGGGCATCATTACATAGAGGTAACTCTTTTCCTGGGGGACTTTTTTTGGAGTTTTTGGAAACCAGATACAACAGTTAAACTGCTACTCAAGGATGTATGTGTTGCATTGAAGGAAGATGTTGTTCATGAATTACAATTGTGGGTATGTATCATCATTTCTATGGTCACTTTCTTTTTAAAAAAAAAAAAATTAAATATTTTGCCTACTTATTTCAGATATAGCTAGGGCCATACCATCGATCTTATGAGGGTCTATACAATTTTCAATCCATCGTGTACGTTTCCTGCAATATTGCCCCTCCATGAGATGATATTTGTTTAGGGAATTCTACCAAATAGTTCGCGTGCCTTGTCTCTGCTTAGCATTCTTCAAACATATCTTTGTAGCAATCTGTTAAAAAATTCACATGCCTTGTGATTTCTCTCCTTTTTGCATGGATTCCTTCCAGAGCATGTTCAAATAGTATAACTGACATAAACCCACCTTCTTTTATTCTTTGATGGATGTGCGTACCCTGTTCCTTAGCTTCCATTTCATTTTAGGCAGGGAGGACACTAGAAAAGTTTGTGGAATTCTGGCTTACACTGCAAGTTACATTTGCTTAAAAGTGTCTAAAGTTGTTCAACAAATCCATTTTGAACAAATTCTATAATCATTTTCCTCCATGGGATCACATCGATTTGAGGCTTTATGTCAAACAGATATGTGCCTTGCCTGTGTTCCACATGTTGTATATAAATCTTCCTAGAAACTGTATTATGGTGCAAGCTTTAATATGTAAACTCTTGCCCTTTGCATTTCCCTATATGTGGCTGGATCCTTCCTTACTATGTTTTATTTCGCTGTAAAACAATTCAGTTGTTATCTATTAAATGAGGGCATTGATTTTGTGTTCCTTTAAATTTGTTGCTATTTTCATGGCTGAGATGTCTTTCCCTTATCTGCTGCCTTACTTATCTGTTGTTTTCCTTTTTCTAATGGATTGTGTGCCTTGCCTTTGCGTCCAACTCATACCTTGCTTACAACATTAGATAAATATTTTGAATATGGGAAATAACCCGCTGCCTTCATCTGCCAAACAAATATCTCCAATTTTGTATAGATCTTCTATGTCTTAGAATGAGATCAGTCTCATACACAGAAAGCATGTACCATTTTATGGCCTTCCCCTTCCCGCAGAACATCTCCCACGTTTCTTTTATTTGCTTAAACTTAACTCTCATATTATACGAAATATTAGCCTAACGTATTGTGCTTTATTAGCACTGTCATTTTTATTAGTATCCATAACCGTTTTAAAAATCACTTATAGTGGAGAGAATAGGAGGCTCCACATTTATTCCTTATGAAGTCTTTCCTTTAAAAAAAAAAAATATAATATAGTTTCCTTAAGTTTCTCTTAATTAAGCAACTACTTTTTCCTTGCTGTGGAGAAAAGTATTGATTTAAATAAAGATAAAATAAATTAGATAATTAGTAACACAACCTTTTTAAAAGGTAAGGTATCCTTTTGGTATTTTAAATGAGATATTTTCCTTTAAAGAAATTATATGGAATATTTATATAAATAAATGTATTTAATATATGAATATTATTGATAATAGTAAAAAGGTATTTTACCCCGCGAATAATGATTTTAATATTACTAGAAGTAAATTTAGAATTCGGTTAATTTAGTAAAAGAGTAAATGTATGTTGGTTGGATAATCTTTATGGATAAATAATATTGACATAGGGTTACTGATAAAGTTAAGTAATTATAATCACAGCCTTTGACTTATGGAATTTAACATTTAAAAATAAAGGATTATAGATAGAAAGTGCAATATTAAAGTGACTCCTCATTAGTATAAATGCAAGCTAATATTAATTTGTTAAGGGAAATTTAGAGTGGTAATAGATAATTTATGTTATTTCTTGGAAATAGAATTTAAATAGAAATCAATTTGAAAGAGTCATCTAGATGAGATAGTGTGCTTTATGGCTTTGTTTATATAAGTGTATAAAAATGTGTTTATATCCTGAGTTAAAATAAGAAGCAAATTCGTTGGTGAAAATAGAGATAATTTTATATTTCATCTATATAATTCTTTAAGTATTTAAATGACCTCGTGATGGTCAAATAAAATATAGTGAAATGGTATAGGATGTTTGTTACATATAATGAATGATTATGAAAATGTAAGTAGTTATAGGAAAGTTAAATTATCCTTGTGTTAGATGCTTAGCGAGATAGTTGTTAAACTACATTT
The DNA here is from genome assembly GCA_007258455.2 of Sequoia sempervirens. Lineage (NCBI taxonomy): Eukaryota > Viridiplantae > Streptophyta > Pinopsida > Cupressales > Cupressaceae > Sequoia > Sequoia sempervirens. The sequence goes on along the minus strand of VDFB02271358.1, from coordinate 1,086,534,960 downwards.
CCATAATTCCCTTAACTGTTTCAAATGATTTCTTAGTGAGTGAAAGAGTAACATAGTAGGCTCCTATTCATTTTGTCTTAAATTGCTCCTCATAGTATTAATCATTGTAGACTTTAAAATATTAGGATTGAGTGTGTATGTTGATAAATATATATATAGGTGTGATTTTCGTATGGTTTTGTTCATTACCTATATTAGGGAATAATGAAGAGATTTAAGGAAAATTGATTTAAATAATGAAGTATCCAAGTTGTGATGGATAAATTAATTAGATAATTGTAGTACTGTAATGATAAGTTGTAAGTTAGCATGAAGGTTCGTACTAACTAGTTAATAGTGAGGATTGTCTTGTGTAATCCATAGGATGATTATTAGGAGAATTGCATGTTTGAGTAATGGTTTGAGTTAGCATATAGCAGTGTTATGGTTTAAATTCGTGTCTGAGGTAGTCACCTTTGAAAAAAAAAACCTAGAGGTTATACTCTATGAGGGTGAGTCAATGAGTTGGGAGAACTCAAGTTGGGTGAACTACGGTGCCTCTACGAAATATATACATAGGCAAGGCCATTAAGTGATGAGCCCCCGAGGCATTAGGTCGGGCCCCTAGGACTATTTTTCTAAGTCTCGTATGTGATTTTTCATACTGTAAAACTGCCATTGATTTGTATAGCTCATCTTGTAATCATATGCTAACTACCTTTGATCATATGTGTGTGCCAAGTCATGTAAACCTTGCAGGTATATGCATTGGGGAACAAGGAAAATTCAACATGATGGAATGGAAGAGGTATGTTAAGCTGACCCAAAGTAAGTAGACTTTATTGCTAAAAACCTATTGAACCATTTCTATATTTGCTTCTCACTAGTGTGATCTTGGACTATAGTTGTAAGTAGTGAAAGGTGTTGTCATTGTCTTTAAGTAAACAAAAATAAAATAAAATAAAAATTGCAAAATTAGTAAAGTAGTTGCAGAGTGTTAGGTTATTTAGAGTATAAAAATGTAGGCATAAAATGATGTATTGTTTCCTCTCTCTTGTTTATGGATGATTGTATGTTATCTTTATGTAATCTTGGTTTATATTCACTTTCGTAAAAACTTACATTTTGTAATGATCGTTATGTGTATCCCAGAGGATGTAGATAACTTTGTATATGCATAGTTGCGCTTCTTGTAATATATGCACATATTCATCTTTCGTAATGTTTCCCTTTCGAAAAAAAAATAGTTTGGTATTTTGTTGTCCTTTGGGGTTCACACAGCGGTGCGTTACAAAATATACCAATTTGAGATGAGATCGTGGGGCTACACATTGAGCTATTGTGGCTACTCTATGCATAATCTTCACTCTTGAGGAGGATTGTGACTTTTACAATAGCACTATTACTCATCCCTAATGGCTGAGGATCACACCTAGATGGAGGCCTGGTCCACATGATCAAATGGATTGAGTAGTATAGTATACACATGGGGCCACAACATCTTAACACATTTATATGATGATCTTGGGAGGTTTGCATATCATGAGGTGGATAGTATGAAGCATGATACACTGCAACATGTATTATTTTTGGAGCATATCACATGCACTAGACTAACAATATTACCTTTACTATCCACCATTGGGTACCCCTATGCCTTTAGTTAACTATTGAGATGGGCATGGAAGTCTAGACATATTTTATATTGGATATTTAGATTCAACAACCTTGATTAGGAGGAGATCATGTACAAACCTTACTAACTGATACCATACTGGCTGAATGAGACTCAATAGCTAAGGAGGATGTAGAGGGAAATATTTCTAGTATGCAAACATGATTACATAGTACAACCCTTCTACTATAATCATATCATGCCATGCGATAGTTTGGTTAGATTTTGGTAGGGCCTGTAGCATAATCCTTCTATAGACGATCGGTGTGGAGTGCCCAGATGCCAAGAGACACTAGATGAATCACCTCTGATGATGTTATCACCATTGAATCTAATTGTAGTGACCATGGAATGGGCCCCTAGTCTTCAATGTCGATAATCTTGATACTATAAACAAATATGAGGAGTGGTTGAAAGTAGCATGACCAGATCTAGTGTTCCCCATGGATCAGCTGATGGGATATGCAGGACCACTCCCAAATTAGAGGGATGAGGAGGAGGATATAGCTAAGGATATAGGACTCCTGGCTTCCAACCTATTCATAGATGACATAGATGAGGATTCTAACTTGACAACAAACCTTGATTATGTGGGATAGGTGGAGGTCAAGCAGGAGGAGGAAGAGGAGTGGATGAGTGTGGGTAGTGATATAGTAGATGAGGGTCCAGTTGTCGATAAGTGGGGAGATTCATCTCCCATTCATGTTACCAGATCATAGTCAATAGCCACAATGCACACCAACACCCATGAGCATGGAGAGGCTAGCACATCTTCTATGCCTCCTACATAGGACAAGACTTTCTTTACATAGCCAACCAGAGACCTAGGTGATGACATTTTATTTATGATTATTCTTATGCTTTAATTATTATGCTTTTAATTTTAATATATACATATGTACCATGATGTGTATTGATGAGATTTATAATTTCTATCTTATAGGTGTTGTTAGAGATTTACAAGACCTCTATCGACAAGTTGCTATAGAGATAGTGCCCCCCATTCTCAAAGATGAGGGAAAAAACTACATTCCCCCACCCATCATGGAGCAGAACCAAGAGATGTTTAGGCCATATGTCAGACTTAGAGCATTGTATGAAGGTGCTACAAGGTGTGCAGATAGAGATGAGGTTGTTTATGAGGAGATTTGGTTATCTTGAGGTTCAGTGAAGGTCGAGAGACTCTGTGTAGAGGTATCTAGGTTACAAGTAGAGAGAGACCACTTAGCAGAGGAGCATCGGGAGGTGATTGGATGAGCACATGGTCTACAATATGCATTGGATGCTCTTATTAGTTCACGATCATGATCACATACCACCGTATTTGATAGACTTTCTCTAGGAAGATGTGATCACTAGATCTTGAGGGAATCAACAGTCACAGGCCACATTAGCTTATGTGTTTATTATTAAATGGAAATGTAAATTATCAAATAATCTTTGTAAGACTATTAATAAATGTTTCCATGATTTAACATGCTCTATTAGATTTAATTAGATCTATTCTAGTTTCTCTTAGATGTGACATTATGACTAAGTTTGTTATGCTAAATTAAATGCATGTAAGGATCCAATCTAACATAACACACAAGATGAACTTGAATAGCATGAAATCTAAAGTAGCCACCTAAAAGTTAATTTAAATAATTACATTAGTATTAAAGACCCACAAATAATTTTTTATCAAGAACGAAGCAATACAAAAGCATATAGAATTTCATCTACTAACTCTAACACCACTTCTTTATCACTCACACTATTCAAAAGGGTTAGACATAATATCGATGCAAATGCATGACATTAATAGGTTCTTTAAGAGTTGTATCATCCATTTATGTTAATGTGTATGCTCCAAACCCTTAATCTTTGTTTATTTTGTAAGGTCCTATCCAATTAGGGCTGAAATTTCATTTTTCTATTGGGGTGAGATTGACATTATATTGATTCTCACATAAAACAAAATCATCTTTTTTGAATGATATGTTAATTTCTCCTAGAGTAAGCTTGAAGGTGCTCAAGAGCATTAATTTGTTGTTCATTAAGCATTTCAAGCTGATCTAATAATTATTTTTTGTGTGATATCATCAATAAGTCCTTGAAGAGCAATCCTTAATGTAGGAATCTCTAACTCCAAGGGAATTATTGCTTCGGTTCCATAGACAAGGTTATAATAGGTAGTCCTAGTGGATAATATAACAATCATGCGATAGGCCCATAACACATATGCTAGTTGCGTGTGCCAATCCTTATTATGTTTACTAATAGTTTTGCTTAATATTTTTTTGAGGGTTCTATTAGTTGATTCATATTTACTATTAGATTGTGGATAGTAGGGTGTTGAGAAACAATGTTGAATGTTAAATGTCTCTAATAACTTCTTCACATCGTTATTCTTAAAGGGTGTCCCATTGTCTAAAATTAATTAATGTGGAAGGAATTCCAAAGCATGCAATAATGTTTTCCAATATGAAATGACATATTACATTGATAGTTTTTGAAAGAAAGGGAATTGCTTCTACCCATTTCATGAAATAATCTATCACAATTATTATGAATGTATGGAAGCAATGTTGTTCCATATGTCTCCAATATTATCCTATGTAGGTTAGTTTTTGGACTAATGTTCTTCCTCCAAAATGACCTCCACAGGAACCTATATGAGATTGTTCAAGTACTATGGGAATTACAATTTTTTTAAGCCATCTAAGTAAGAAACCATCAAAAGACCTCTGATATAGCACATCGATAAGAATTATATATTTAAACACAAGTTTTTGAAGGTGATCTCAAGTGTTCTTAGTTGTTGGCTCAAGAAAGGTACCATCTTTTAAATAATTAAATATTGGACTGTACCATTCCCTCGAGTTTTCTATGGTTACTTATAATACTTCTTTTGCTTTAGATTCTATTGATGGTTTCATAACTACATGCACAATAAATTTGAAGTCTTTTAAAGGATCTGTACCATAGAAAAAATGGATGATTGATATTTTCATGGTATTTTAGGTCTTTCTCTCATGATGCTTGGTTTATTTTGCTTTGATTTCATGTTGCAATGTAACTTATGCATTCACATTAAGTCCTAAACATTCAAATTATGATGTCTTGTGAATGTTTTGTGAAGTGTTTTAACACATTTCTACAATTTTCTAGACTCTTCTCATTATAATTCACCTAAAAATCACCTTTTCATAACTTATTAGGTCCTATTCTAAAGCGTTGTAAAGTCTTGTAACAAGATTTCACACATTTCTAGGCTTGTTTTCACTATTTACACCTTTCTTATGCTTTATGTGACCCCTTTATGCACTCACAAGACTTAAGTAAGTGTATTTTTGAATGTAAACCTCACAAACAACATTAAATGCAACTTAATTCGTGACACCCACTTACAAGCCTAGAGTGGGGCCCATTTGCCATCGATGGCGAATGAGTCCCTCTTGGCTCCAAAATCAAAATAATTCAAATTTTCTTTCAATTTTTTATTCAAAAGGAACCTTATGTCAACCTGTGATGAGGTAATATTGGGTAATTAGGGCATAAATGTGTATAAATAAGTGTTTTTCTACTCATTTTACATTTTGCAATTCACTTGCATTCACTCATTCAACATCAATTAATATTCAAGCACTTTGCATCATTCAATCAAGCATTCATCATGCATTTTGGAGTAGCCATTGACATATCTTTAGATTGCTTCAACAAGGTTGTGGTCAGTTGAGGAAATTTGCATGTTGTTTATTCATCATTCCTTGCTTATTTCATTTTAGTTCTTTATTAAGGGTTTGATTACCAAAGTAGGATTTGACCAAGGAAAATCCCTATAACCTAACCCTTAACAATTTTTCACCTTTTGCACGTGTGTTTACAGAATTTAATATATATATTTGTCAAGCAATTAGGTGTTGAAAGGTGGTCAAGAAGTCATCAAAGTGTTTCAAGTCAACTAAACCCTATTTCAAGCTTGTAGACATCCTACAGTCCATTTTCTGCAGATTTGACTATGTCAACTCGACAAGAAGACAAGTGTAGATCTAGAGTTACAAAACTAACCTTTGATTTCATAGAATTTTGGAGGAGGAATGATTCACCATCAGTGGCAAATGAGTCCCACCGTAAGGCCAAAAAATGTGATTTTGTTAGATTCCAGTTCCTGATAGGCAGAAACCTATTTCTGGAGATTTTACTAGTAGGAGGATTGATTCACCATCAAAGGCAAATGAGTCCCACTAGTCATGAATAGTACATTTTCTAGCATTCCAAAATCTTCTCAAATCTACAATCTTTCTCCAAGTGCACTCCTTCCAGTCTCTTTCATTTCAAAGTTCATTTGTGCATGTTTCTTGTTCATTCTTGTAAACCTCACTGTGTTTTCAGACATTGCATATCACATTAGTTTTGCATTAATAATCAGTCAGTTACATTATTTAGTTGCATTTACACCATTGCATTTAGTCTTAATTACATCACACAATCCTTTATTTGAGTGAACCACTTCAATTATAGGGTTCTATCTCTCTCATTTTTGGTGAAAGATCCTAAGAGTGCAAGAGAAGTCCATAGAACACATCAAAATTGTTGGTTTAGGATATTGAGAATATATAAGAGAAGTTGCACTTGACATTGAATCTACATGTTGATTATCCTTTTGTGGGATATTTTCAATGGTAAACGAATCAAACTTCTCTAACAAAGTCAATGTGAGATCCTTATATTTCAATAGTTTTTCATGCTTCATGCTTGATATGTTTCACTTATTTGTTTAATGACTAATTGTGAATCATTGAATATTTTAATGTTTCAGGCTCCTAGGGTTAAAGCACAATAGAATCCAACAATTAATGCTTCATACTCTATGGTATTTTTCATGCATAGGAAATTTAACTGATATGATAGGGAAATAGGATTTCCTTCATCCAAAGCTATTATAACTCCCACGTTGGAGCCTGTTCTTCACTTAGATCCATCAAAATATAATTCCCATATTTCTTCATCTTTCTTAATAGTCAACACATTCTCATTAGGAATTTTTTCCATATTAGGTAATGCTAATTAGGAAGGGGCATCAACTAATTGGTCTATCAATGCTTGTCCTTTAATTGATTTTTGTGAAACAAATTTAAGTTCAAACTCAGTTAATATCATAACCCACTTACCTAAGAATCCTAATAAATTTGTTTTAGTGAAAATTTATTTTAGAGGATCAAATTTCATCATCACATATATCTCAACATTTAGTAAGTAATGTATCAACTTACTAGTAGCGAATACAATATCTAAACATTGTTTCTCTATCATTGTGTATTGTTTCTTGTAATAAATCAAAGTTTGGCTAGTATAATAAACAAGATTCTCCTTACCATTTTCATCTTGTTGAGCCAACAATGCTACGAGAGCATGGATTGATGTTGCTATGTAAAGGATTGACATTTTTTTTTGCATAGTGGGTTGTAAAACAGGTGTAGTAGCGAGATAATCTTTCAAAATCTCAAAATCCTATTTACAATCCTCACTCCAAATAAACTAAGCCACTTTCTTAAGGAGGTATGAAAGGTAATGTTCGATCCACTAAGGATGCAAAAAAATGACGAATAGCCTGAATTCTTCCTTGTAAAGTGTGTAATTGAGAAATGTTTCTAGGAGGTGGCATGTTAACTATAGCATCAATTTTCTTTGTTCCCACCTTGATGCCCCTGTGAGATATGATAAAACCTAAAAAAGTTCCACTATCTAAACCAAAGATACACTTTTTCAGATTTAATGTCATGTTGTATTTTCACATTCGCTCAAAGATCTTCTGAAGGACATTCATATTGTCTTTTTTGGTTAAAGATTTGAATAGAATATCATCAACATAGTCTTCCAAAATATTATGTATGTAATCATGAAATATTAATGTCATAGCTCATTGATATGTTGCTCCTACATTCTTTAATGCAAATGGAATCATTACCCAAGAAAATGTTCCCCAAATAGTTGTAAAATCTATTTTGTATTGATCTTGACGGTTGATAAAGATTTGATTATATCCAAAAAATCCATCAATGAATGACAACAAAGCATTTCCCATAGTTGAATCTACTATCATGTTGATATTAGGAAGGGAAATTCATATTTTAAAGACACTTTATTCAAATCACAAAAAATAGTACACATCCTAATATGACTATCTGGTTTTGCAACTATGACAATGTTTGAGATCCAAGGAGAATAATCTATAGGTCTCATGAAACTAGATTAGAGGATTTTTTCAATATCTCCCTTAACCAACAAGGTTATCTTAGGATTCATTTTTTGTATCTTTAGTCTAACCAGTTTAGAATTTTCAACAAGCACTATATTGTGTGTCACTATCTTAACATTGATTCTTAGAAAATATGAATAACTCCAAGCAATTTTTTTTGGGAAAGTCGGGAAGTAAAGTTGCATGGTCTTCTTGTTCCTCATCATCAAGGCCCTTTCCTATTTTAATCAATTTCTCTTTATTGTTGACGTCCATTGCTATATCAATTGTATCTCCTAATGGAAGTTTGCTTTGTTTCAACAATTTAGGGTCGTATTCTTCTTATCTCATGTCAATTTCACTACTTTCCTTTCCCATCTTTTTATTTGGTGCTAATCATAGTGTAGACATCCAAATTTGGACACTTAATTTATCCAAATTTATCACTTTTCATCTAAACATCCTCTTATCTGAGTTAATTAAGTAATATTATTATTATTTAATTAATACCTATAATTCTGTCAAATCCCTAAGGTATTTAATTAATAATTAAATACCATACCCACCTTAATTTCATCAAATAAATTAAATAAATATTACATTTATCTAATTCCTCACATGTCATTTTCATCTAATCCTAATCCATCTTCTAATCTCTTCATTAAGGATGTGCACATGCCTAATCCTTGATTAGGATGTGTCACATCCTCCAACTTTTGCAAGTTAGATTCTAATCCACATTAACCCCTAATTATCCTCTGATTACTAATTAGTTAAACCTAATTAGTACCTTGGTCAACTCTCCCGACCCCCCAAGGAATTTTGAATTCCTTTTTATTCACCCTAGGCTCCTCTCTTCCCTATGTGAATTTTTAATTCACTTTTATTATTCCTAGAATTCCCTTTTCCCATGCATCTTCTAGAACCTTTGACTTGTCACATCAAGTCACATGTGACAAATTCCCACCTCTTAGGAACCTTACCTTATCCACTAGATTCTTCCAAACATTGTGAATTTTTAATTCACTTTTATTCTCCCAAAGCTTTCCCTCTCCCCATGTGATCATTGAAAGGTCACATCAAAGTACTTGGAAGGTACTTGTCCTTCCTCCACATCATGTACCTCTCTTCCACATCACTTACACATCATCCTACCTTTATCCACTTCATAATCCACATGTCAAAATGTGAGGGCTTGTGAGTCCTCAACTCACCTTAACCCTTCATCTTGACCTTGTTGGATAAATCCCAACCATTGAATTCTCTAGAGAATTCAAGTTTCCCTATAAATACCCCTCTCTAAGGCATTTGGGAGACTTAACCATTTTGCAACTAAATGGTGCCATTTTCTATACTCATCTAACCTTCAATTTCATCCATTTGCATCTACATTCAAGCATATAGTCAAGACTTTCATTTAGCCATATCAAGAGCCATCAATGAGCATACAAATCAATCCAAATCAAGAGCCAACCAAGGAGTTTCAGCTGCAAGAAGGGAGGTATAACCATTTATCTTCATTTAACACTTTCCCCTTTGCATTTACAAATTCCTTAGGCTAATCTTGAGGTGTTTCCTTATGTTTTCCATTGCATTTTAATTGCTTATAAAGGGTTAGACATTTTGGATATCACATTTTTGGCATGTCCGGTGGGACCCACAAGCGGGTTCCTATATTTCACATTTTCTATTAAGTTTTTTGTAGGAATACGTCATGAAAGGGCGACTATGCCCCTGGTTTTCCATAGTGGGGTGACTGCGCCCCTGATTTTCTGTAGTGGGGCGATTATGCCCCTCGTGGGGTGATTACGCCCCTGATTTTCCGCAATGGGGCGATTACGCCCCTAATTTTCCACAGTGGGGTGACTACGCCCCTGATTTTCTACAAAAGGGTGACTATGCCCCCTCCTTGACCAAAATTTTTGGCTAACACTTTTTCTGCAGAAGGGTGACTATGCCTCCTCCTTGACTGAAATTTTTGGCTAACACTTTTTCTACAGAAGGGAGACTATGCCCCCTCCTTGACCAAAACTTTTGGCTAACACTTTTCTTGCAGAAAGGCGACTATTCCCCCTTGACCAAAATTTTTGGCTAACACTTTTTCTGCAGAAGGGTGACTACACCCCCTCCTTGACGGAAATTTTTGGCTAACACTTTTTCTGCAGAAGGGCGACTATGCCCCCTACTTGACCAAAATTTTTGGCTAACACTTTTCTTGCTGAAAGGCGGCTATGCCCCCTTGACCAAAATTTTTGGCTAACACTTTTTTTGCAGAAGGGCGACTACGCCCCCTCCTTGACCAAAATTTTTGGCTAACACTTTTCTTGCAGAAAGGTGACTACGCCTCCTGGGCTGAAATTTTTGTGCTAACACATTTCCACAAGGGGCAACTATGCCCTTGATTTTCTGTAGTGGGGAGATTACGCCCCTGATTTTCTGTAGTGGGGCGATTACGCCCCTGATTTTCCATAGTGGGGCGATTACGCCCTTGATTTTCTGTAGTGGGGTAACTACACCCCTTATTTCCATAGTGAGGTGACTGCACCCCTGATTTACTACAGAAGGGCTACTGCACCCCCTTGTCATCGTGAAGCAACACATTTTGAAAGGTAAAACTATCATTTTGGCTTTGGTTTTTTTCTATTTTCAAGTATTAAGCCCCTAACACTGTTCTTGCAAGGATATTGGTGTTTTTTGCTAACTTTTTGCAGCATATTTTTGTGAAGTTGATGAAGAAAGCGGGATAAAACATCTAACATTTGCTTGTAGGGCTATCTGTTCACTCAAACTTTTTAAAATATCCTTGCTGTTTAGCTTAATCTAAGAACATAGTTTAATTAGGGGGAGTAATATTCATTGCTTGTTGTGTCTATCTTTTTTGTTACCCAAAGGAAGCATTAGCTTGTTTTCGCTTTCCCCTTACACTTCGTGTGAGCCTAGGGAGTAGTTGGAAACAATTAGTACTTTCTTTCTAGTGGGACCTGCTTGGGGATTTGATCACCCCAAGGGACGATTCCAACCACGTGTACTGGTGGGGTATATAAAGGGGGAAGAGCAAAAGCTGTACCCCAATCCAGTCACATCATAATTGGTAGAGCGTTGAAGCTAGGGTGATACCTAGATAGACGTGAAGATTTGGTCCGAGCCCTTCAGTCTCTCGCTGGGGTTCCCGACTCATGCTTGTGATGGGCTGGTGTTCATGGTTGTGTCTCACATACTAAGAGTATATCGAGGACTCCCTAGACACCTTGTGCATCCTAGATTAAGACCTCTTTGGCCATACCCTTAACACTAATCATAGGATTGTGTTTGCTTGAGAGTGTTTTCTTGTGAGAAACTAGTGAAATTTTTGAAAAATTAGCCTTATCATTATCATTTTAAAGTCCTTTCCATAGTCATTTTCATCAAACCAAGTCCCATATTTTCTGTAGTGGGGCGATTATGCCCCTAAGTTTTCGTAGTGGGGCGATTATGCCCCTAATTTTTTGTAGTGAGGCGATTATGGCACTGATTTTTTGCAGTGAGGTGATTATGCCCCTAATTTTCTGCAGTGAGGCGATTACGCCCCTGATTTTCCATAGTGAGGCGATTACACCCCTGATTTTCTACACTGGGGCAATTATGCCCCTAATTTTCTACAGTGAGGCGATTATGCCCCTAATTTTCTGCAGTGAGGTGATTACGCCCCTAATTTTTTGCAATGAGGTGATTATGCCCCTGATTTACTGTAGAGGGGCGAATTTTCCCTCCTGAACACTTGAAATCACCCCATTTGGATCCATTTAGCCTCTAGACCATCATTTAATCATTCCCAACCATTATCTCATCATCCCAATCCTCCGTTTTGTCATTCCAAGCCTCCAAAAACCTCCATTTGATCATTTTAAACCCCCATTTTTACCATTCCAAACTTCACTTAGCCATTCCAACATTTGTTTGATTAAGTAGTCTTTCATCCCTTTCAAATCCTCCTCTCACTCATTTCGAGTAATATTTCATCCATTCCAAGCATCCATCTCCTCATTCTAAGAGTTATTTATCCTTTCCAATCAATCGTTTACTCATTTTGAGTATTCATTCATCTATTTTTATTATCCATTCCTCCAATCAAATCATCATCTAGATCCCCTAAACTTATTTGGTGTCACAATCATCCTTTGATAATCAAATCTGATCATCATAATCAATCCCATCACATCCTCCAATCATTCTAAGCTTCAACCCAATCCTAATCTGAGCTTTAATCCAATCCTAATATGAGCTTAACCAAAACTTTAATCTGAGCTTTAGTCATTTCAACCTTTCATTCATCCATTCTGAATAGTTGTTCTCCCTTTCCAATCATTCGTTTACTCATTCTGTCTAAACACTCATATATTTTGAACCTTCATCTATCGTCTCAAACTTTGGTTTAGCAATTTTGATCATCCATTTACTTGTTCTGAGTAAACGTTCATCCATTTCACACATCCTTTCATCATTCTAAACTCTCGTTCTATCATTCCAATCATTCGTTTACTCATTCCAAGTAAACATTCATCCATTTCACACCTCCTTTCGTCATCCTGAACTCTCGCTCTGTCATTCCAATCATTCATTTACTTGTTCCAAGTAAACGTTCATCCATTTCACACCTCATTTCATCATTCCAAACTCCCATTTAGTCTCATTTGTTTACTTGTTCCGAGTAAATGGTCATCCATTTCACATCTCCATCTATCATTCTGAACTATCTTTCTGTCATTTCGATCATCTGTTTACTTGAACTCTCATTCTATTGTTCTAATCATCTGTTTACTTGTTCTGAGTAAACATTCATCCATTCCACACATCCTTTTGTCATTTTGAACTCTCGTTCTGTAATTTTGATCATCCATTTACTCATTCCAAGTGAACATTCATCCATTTCACACCACCTTCAATCATTTCAAACTCTCATTCTACAATCCTCATCAATCATCTACTCATTTTGAGTAATCTATCATTCATTCTAAGCTTTCATCTTCTCTTTCTGATAATCATTCATCTATTCTTAGTAGTCATTTACTCATTCCAAATAATCATTCATCTGTCCCGATCAATCGTTTACTCATTTTGAGTATTTGTTCATCCACTTTCTTTCATCCATTTCTCCAATCAAATCATCATTTCCCCCATCCAAATCCCTTGAAATTCCTCTCGGGTTATTATCCAAATTGACCTAAGTGTCTGATCTGATCATCATCATCAACATCTGCTTAGGATTGTCATCTGTCCTAAGTTAATCATCATCATTGTCCCAATCAATTCACCTTCAATCTCAAGGTGGATTCGGTGCTACAATCATCCATTTATCCTTTAATCTGATCAATCGGCATCCTAAGTCACCTAGGATAATCTCCGAACAGGGTTTTTAATCCCTCTCATCATCCTATCCAATCCATTAGTTGATCTTATCAATCATCAATCAACCCTCTCCAATCCAATCCAATCCAATCCAATCACATAACCTTTGACCCAATCAATCTACTTCAATCTTGAAGCAGATTCAATGTCGAACATCAGAATCAATCCCATTACATCATCCAATCATCCTAATCTGAGCTTTAGTCCATTCCCATCCAAAATATTTTATCCATTTTCTTTATCCTTTCACCATCATGAATCCTTATCCTCCATCAATAGTGGTAAAGGGAAACCCTAATTACATTGAAAACAATAACAAAAGTCTTGTCAATCAAGAAGAATGTGACATAAATCCCCTTGACACTATCATTGCTAGTAAGCTTTCTCCACTCGCTTTCCAAAATTCAATCACCTCTTCAAGTTATCCTATTATGACTTCATCCATTTCTAATAATGCTCCTTATGCTACCTTTGACAAGGGATATCCATAATATCCTTCATCTACATCATCCTCTTATCCTAGTCTTCCATCACAATACCCCTATCCTAATCCCCCATCCACATGCTCCTATCTAAATCCTTCATCCACATATACCCACTACCCTAATCTTCCATGCCAATCTGCTCACTCTAATCCTACATTCATACCTTCCTATCCTAATCCAACATCCACATCAACTTATCCTAATCTGACATCCACATTTCCCTATCGCAATCCACCATCTCAATTTTCCCATCCTAATCCACCATCCCAATATCCTTACTACAATCCACCACCTTCACCCTCATGCCCTAATTCACCATCCCAATACCCTTATCTTAACCCTTCATCTAATCTTAATCCCCCATCTATTCCCAGTCTTGCATCCAATTCCATTCCTACATCTAATCCTAGTCCACCAATCCCTAGTCCCAATCCCCCAGGAATCCACAATCCTTCATCCCCCCCTACCATGCCATCTCAGCCTAGAGTATTCAAGTTTTTCACTCCAGAAGTTCTCCAAGGACTTATAACAAAGAAGACATCTCCCACTCCACACCTTGAAATTGTGGAATCATACCATCCTAACCCATCATCCACAGTCCTTAGTGACAATACCCTTCTCCACCCAACACCTATCATTGATGGTACCACCCCTAGCACCACTCAATCCATCGAAACCATCACATCCTCTGAAGCCACTAAGCTCCCATTTCCTACCATCACATCCTCTGAATCCACTGAGCTCCCATCTCCTACCATCACATCCTTTGAATCCACTGAGCCCCCATCTCCTACCATCACATCCTCTGAATCCACTGAGCCCCCATCTCCTACCATCACATCTACCAAATCCATTGAACACCCACCTCTTACTCTGAGAGTTGTCGAACCCATCAACGAAACCCTAATCCAGTCCACTTCTTCCACTCCTAGTGTCACTAAAATCCATTCCCAGGAATGTTTTGAATCCTCCATGCCTCCATCTTCCCCACTTGAAGCATCCCACCAAGACTCCATTCTCATGCCTCCCACACATGATAAGGCATGCCAAGAGTCTAATCCAAAGCATGCCAACATATCCCCTTCTTTAGATCAAGACCTTACCATCCCATCTAGTCCACCTCAAGATCACAGTCCCCCACCCATTCCATCCCATGATCCCCTTGTCATTCAAGCTTCCACCCCTCCATCTCCCTCTCCATCACATGATCCCACTACCACAAATCTAGATCCTATCATATCCCTTAATCCCTCTCTCGATACCACCCATCCAAATGCTGCTATCCCATCATCTCCCTCTCATGATCCCCCATCATCGCTTAAAACTACTATCCTCACACCGCTTGCATATCCCCTTGGTACTCTCACATTCTTCCATGGTGGCCTCCTTGTAGACAAAAAATATAGTGTATTCACCACCCATCATCCTCCACCGAATAATGGAATTGCATCATGTTTTCAAAATAACACAAATCCTATCATGGATCACATGCTCAATAAAATGAACTATCAAGCAAAAGGTCTATGCCTTCATGAGCAAGGTATTTTGGAGCCCATCCAAGTCCAAGAACAAGTCTACATGCAAGGTCTTGGACCTATTTCCCAAGACTCACAATCTAAAGATGTTGGTACAACCTCTAGATGTCCTCAATGAGCATTTTCCAAAAGAAATGTCAGCTCTTTCCATCACTCCACCAAATCATATGTTGCCATCCCTCCTCCTCTATCATATCACCTCAAAACAACCGTCCATATTCCTCCTTCATCTACTCCATCCATTTTGGGTCCTTACATCCCTCCATCCACCATCTCCCATCCTTCATCTACTCCATCCATCTTGGGTTCTTATGTCCCTCCACCCACTCCATCTGCTTTGGGTCTGTTTATCCCAAGATCACCTCCTCCATCTCATCATTTCTTCTATACAACACCTATCTACGTCACCCATCATAAACATCTCACTCGCCTATCCCATAATCAGGCTCAACAAAGGCACATACCTAATCATCCCCCATCTCCACATAATCCCCATACTCCTACCTCCATCACTCCACATCATCCATCTCCTCACACCCATCCCATTGCTAGTAAAAGCACTTTGGATTTTAAAGAAAAAATGTATAAATCCAAACATCCACATAAATCTGAAGCTCCCCATGTCCCCTCTAAAATACATTGTGAAGAGAAGAAAAATCTAAATCCAAATCAAATTCGTAGGCCACAAAAGCCCACTAAAATAAATATCAAAACCATGTGGGTCCCAAAGAAAAAAGATGCAATGCCTTCAAATGAAAAATCTGTAACAACATCCAAAGTTGCTAATCCAAAAGCTAATCATTTTCATCCACCCTCTCCTAAATCAGTTTTCAGTCCCTATGTCCCAAAATTCACCACCCCATCTCCTCCATTATCCACACATTCTCCATCCATTAATCCTCTTATCTTTTCACATCCACCACCACATGTGCCAATGTTGGTCCTGAACACATATCCCCATCACATATCCACCCCATCATTCCATCCATACCCTTTGTAGCATCCCATCCATTATCTCATGTATCTCCCCTCTCAAATCCCTCTAATTCATTTATCCTCATAAGGTTGTACCAACATCCAATAGTCGGTTCGAACAAGGGCTATTAATGCCTCATATAGAACTTGAAGCTTAAGTCCTTCATCCATATCCTTATTGCATGTCTTCTAAATCCACTTATTTTCCTCCCTATCCTTATCCATCTCCTTTTCCATGATATCCAAAATTTCAAAAAAATCAAAAAAAAAACTCAAAAAATTAAATAAAAAATTAAATAGTAAAGAGAAATAATTCGTCCAATGGTGAAAACTTGGAAAACAAGCACCTTGGATAAATACCATGATGAAAACCTGGCAAACAGGTGTCATGCATAAATCCCCATCTGCACTTGGGGGCAGCTTCCTGATATGCATTCCCTCCATCCACTATGCTTCCTGCTATGCTATTTGTCCTCTTCATTCATCCCCTCCATCCCACGTATCTTCCGAATCTTACCATCATATCCCATTTATCTCCCATCCCTCCATCCTTCTTGTGATCTTGATTAGAACAGGGGCACCTATCTATACATGCTTTGGCCTCCTCTTGGTATACATTCCCTTCAGTTATCTCCTTTTCCCATCCACTCGTCTTCCATCCCTCATGCCTCATCATATATGACATATCTAGAGTGGAGGCATCTAATTCCCTTGTGACATAGTCCTTGGAGACATCATCTATCATAACATCCCTTCATCTCCCTATCCATTTATCACATCCCTTCCATCTCCCCATCCTTATCTTCGTATCCATCTATCCTAGCATGCCTTTCAACTCCCAATCCTTATATTCCTATCTATCCAAACAATCCCTCCCATTCCCATCCCTATATCTATATCCATTCTTTCATCTTTATCCTCATCCCATCTCACAATCCCTTGTCATTGGTATTTAGCTATAGGCCTCCCTCCATGCAACCTAATGCCATTTATCTAATCATCATCCCTCCTGCTTCTCTTGCACATCTTTCCAATCCCCTATCACTTTTCATCACTCATCTATCTATCATACCATCCTCTCGATTCATCTTTTGATGATTTGGATAACTATCCCATCCTTGAGCTGTGTGTAGTCACCATCATCCTATCCAATCCAATAGGTCTATCCTATCTTGTCATATCGGTCCCATCTTTTTATCCACCTTATCATCTTATCATCCTTTATCCATCCTTTGTCATTGGTCATTGGTCGAACTATGTTACCCCTACACTTTCACGTAGGCAAGGTCAATCACTTGATCTACCCCCGGGGCTCCTCTATCATCTAGCATCGATCTTTCTACTCTATCCATCTGCTCCTCTATCATCTAGCGTCAGTTTTTTCTTTTGTCTCTCTAGTCCTTGTCATCTGTCATCAGTCTTCATCATCCTCTTTCTACTTTTATCCATGGTTAGTCGACAACCTTTTACCTAACTACAAGGGCTTTGCACTTTCACGTAGGTAAGGCTAATCTTTGATCGGCCCCCAAGCCCCTAGGTCTTTAGGGTGTGTCAGTCTCATGTCTTGTGTCATGTCGTCAAGCTATGCCCTTATCTAGCCAGTTCTTCACAAATGATACCCACTTGTATCATGAGATCCAATCTATTTTGAACATCCAACATCATAACAATCTTTAGTTTAGTATCCATCATCTTTGGTCTCAACAGGATGCATCCTTCCTAACAAACCTCGTCAATCCCATACATCCCCTTGATTATATGGCAAAGGATGTTTGAAATTGATTGTGATATTTTGATACTTTTGGATTTTGTTTATCATTTGAGCTCCCTATCATCACTTGTCAAGGCTGCCATGATCCATATATTGTGATGTGTTTTTATTGGTCAACATAGGGGCATATCTTGATATTTTTGTCTATTTTTGTCTTCTTGGTTGTCCCACGTAGTACCTACCAAGATCCCTAAGGTCTTGTGTTACGCTGGGGCATCCTTTTATGCTTGTGGTTATCTCAATACCTGGCCTGACCAAGGTCTTTGTGACTTTGGGGTGTTGGGATAGCTTTCTTGTCTGTTGTGTTTATTTCATGCATTAGACACTATTAAACATTGGTTCCACATACCCTAGCACTTGGTGTCTTATGCTATAGCAAAAATTAGTGCTCCAAAGATGGCAAATTGCATTAGGATTACATTTCATTTTCCATTATATTGTCTTGCATGTATCCCCCCATCCATTCATCCTTCATCCTTATCTCCCATCTCTATCCAATCCCCATCCATTTCATTTAGCCTGAATCATCTAATCATATCCTTGGTCTTGTTCATCTTGATACAAGCCTGGATCTAATCATCCTCATCCTCATCATCATCATCATCCCATTTTATTCTTCCATATCCCTTTGGTGTTGTGTGGGATGTATCCTTCCCTCATCAACAACACTTTCATCATCATCATCAGGAGGTACTCTTCTCTATCCTTTAGTGGTGTTTTGGGATGTATCCTTCCCTCATAAATACCACTCATTGGGATGTATCCTTCCCTATCCTCATTGACAATATTCCATCCATCCTCAACCCCTTTTGGCTTGTACCTTGACTGGGGCAACATCATCTTCGTCTCTACATCCATTTTTGTTTCCCAACCTCTTCTCACCTTTTCTTCCTTTCATATCTATTCCTTTTCATCCTCTTCCTCATCTCCCATTTCATCATCTCATCCATTTCAAGAGCACATCCGTGTTCTCTTGAACCCGCATGTCCTCTCGAGGGGGCATCCTTATCCCTAATCTTAATCTTCACCTCCATCATACTTCTTCCTAGTCATCTGTTTGATGACCGAGGCATCCTTCTCAATCTAACCATCTCCTTTTGGGTTCTATATTTTAATATTGTTTGAAATGATGCTACTTCATAACACCATCTCAAAGAGCGGCAAAATATAGACATCCAAATTTGGACACTTAATTTATCCAAATTTATCATTTTTCATCTAAACATCCTCTTATTTGAGTTAATTAAGTAATATTATTATTATTTAATTAATACCTATAATTCTACCAAATCCCTAAGGTATTTAATTAATAATTAAATACCTTACATGCCTTAATCCTCTTTTCATCAAATGAATTAAATAAATATTACATTTATCTAATTCCTCACATGTCATTTTCATCTAATCCTAATCCATCTCCTAATCTCTTCATTAAGGATGTGCACATGCCTAATCCTTGATTAGGATGTGTCACATCCTCCAACTTTTGCAAGTTCGCTTCTAATCCACATTAACCCCTAATTATCCTCTAATTACTAATTAGTTAAACCTAATTAGTACCTTCATCAACTCTCCCCACCCCCCAAGGAATTTTTAATTCCTTTTTATTCACCCTAGGCTCCTCTCTTCCCCATGTGAATTTTAATTCACTTTTATTATTCCTAGAATCCCCTTTTCCCATGCATCTTCTATAACCTTTGACTTGTCACATCAAGTCACATGTGACAAATTCCCACCTTTTGGGAACCTTGTCTTATCCACTAGATTCTTCCAATCATTGTGAATTTTTAATTCACTTTTATTCTCCCAAAGCTTTCCCTCTCCTCATGTGATCATTGAAAGGTCACATCAAAGTACTTGGAAGGTACTTGTCCTTCCTCCACATCATGTACCTCTCTTCCACATCACCTACACATCATCCTACCTTTATCCACTTCACAGTCCACATGTCAAAATGTGAGGGCTTGTGAGTCCTCAACTCACCTTAGCCCTTCATCTTGACCTTGTTGGATAAATCCCAACCATTGAATTCTCTAGAGAATTCAAGTTTCCCTATAAGTACCCTTCTCTAAGGCATTTGGGAGACTTAGCCATTTTGCAACTAAATGTTGCCATTTTCTATACTCATCTAAACTTCAATTTCATCCATTTGTATCTACATTCAAGCATATAGTCAAGACTTGCATTTAGCCATATCAAGAGCCATCAAGGAGCATACAAATCAATCCAAATCAAGGGCCAACCAAGGAGTTTTAGCTGCATAAAGGGAGGTATAACCATTTATCTTCATTTAAGACTTTCCTCTTTGCATTTACAAATTCCTTAGGCTAATCTTCAGGTGTTTCCTTATGTTTTCCATTGCATTTTAATTCCTTAGAAGGGGTTAGACATTTTGGATATCACACATAGCACGTGTAACATGTTTCTTTTGAGGAGTAGATAGTTTGTCATAAAATCCTATCATTTCTTTCAAGGCTTCATTATCTTCGAAGTATTCTCATGATGGTTTAAAAGTCATATCAAGCAATTCAAGATGCTTAAAGGTGAGATTTATTTTAGGTTTATAAACGATCGTGTTAATGTTTAACAAGGGTCATTTGTTTGCTTGCATTATCTTAGAAGGGAAAAATCCCAAACCACTTTTTGTTTATTTCATGTTAGGTTCTACAGGAACATAGATGCCTTGTTCTTTCTTTCCACATCCTTTTCCACTATAACCCACTTGTTTCATAAGTTCATAACCTCTCCCATAAAGTATTTCTGTTTCTTTTGGGTTTGGTAGTTTTTGGTAATCTATCTCATCCAAATTAGTTCTATAGCTTGTGTCATTTTCAAGGGTAGAGGTAGATGCTTGCGAGTCTTCTTCTGAATTCTACATTGACATTACCATTGGCTGCTTTTGTTTCTCATCTTCTTTTATTGTGATTATGTATTCTCCCATAAACAAAGAGGTGAACTCCAAGGGACCCTAATCATCTTCCAATAACTTTGACACAATTTCTATTTATTGTTTCTCCTCTTCCATACGTTGTATGTTGGATGTTAGAGTTAATGTGTTTAGAGGACTTGTCATTCCTTTTTCAACTTTTAAAAACCTTTCAGGCTCGAGGCCTATTTCAATTTGGTATACTTTATTGTTGTAGACATACTTCATTATATGATGAAGAGTTGAAGGTACCCCATGCATTTCATGAATCCAAGTTCTCCCTAAAATAATATTGTATGAAAGGTTATCAAGAATTACATGAATAGGAGTTTGAAACGTATCCTTTCCAACTATAATAGTTAAAGTAATAAACCCCAATGGTTCTTTTCCTATATTATCTAAACCTTGAATCAAAAAGGAATCAGGTTGAATTTTTGACTTATCCACACCAAGTTTATCTAAAAGGTTCTTACTACACACATTAAGAATAAAACCATTGTCAACAAGGGTTCTTTTTATTCCTAACCTATTATGGATAGCAATTGTCATGAAGGCATCATTTCAATTTCTCATCTCCAAAGGAGGTAGCTCACATTGATGAAAGGTAATGTCTACATCAACTATATCCATTCCTTGTATTAGAGTTGCCATATAATTTTCATTTGTACCAGAGGGAACCATTAATTGTTGCAAAGAAACTTGAAGCATAGGGTGATAATTAGGTGTATTCTAAATTAGGTCCCATAGGGATATCTTTGCAAGAGTATTCTTAAGTTTTTCAACAAGATCATATTAGCTCCCATTATGTGAAGGTAAACACGAAGCACGAGGCATGATGGGATTAGTAAAAGGTAAGGTTATTGGGGTTGGTTTCTTTGGTTGTGGATTATTTCAAGTGTTATATATTTGAGCTATGGTACTATAACTAGATTGCTACAAAACATTATTATTAGGTGGGTAGAGAATAGGTTTAATATTTTTTTGAGTTTGAGGTTTGTGTGAAGACGGGTAAAGGATAAGTTGAGGTTGAATCACATTCACTTCTCTTGGTTTTGGTTTGTCATATCAAGCCTTATGTAAGGCCCCACCTTGTGTGCAACCCATAAAACCCTAATTTTTAAGGTGCGATATATTAATTAATAGTAGCTAGTATGAAATTGATAAATGTTGCAACTATGATTGGCATGTTGGGATATCATGGAGTATAAAGGTAAACCCTACGAAAAATATTCCCCTTTATCTATACACCAAGGCATGGATATGTTCAAGTAGCAAAGAATTGCAATAATGTATCAATGGATGCAAGGCTTAAACCTATGTGCAACAGTTGTTACATTTAACTCTTTCTTGTTTAATCTTGTTACCATAGTTAGATAAGTTAAATGAATAGATTGTGTAATCTTATTTGAATAGATATTTTGTGACTTAAGTTATCCAAGGTCGTCTATGATGCATGCAAATGGATTCATGGTGGATTGATGGTGAACTACATGGTGAAATTGAAACAATAGGAAGTAGAAATGAATTAAATATTTATGAATCAAAGAATTGGATAAAATTGGGAACATTAGTAAAATGTGATAAATTTAAATTATTATTTTTAATGTATTAACCCAAATATAGAGTTAATTGAAAAGTGTAGCTTCTATCATTCTTGTATATTGTTGATTAAAAGTGTAGAATGGTAAATGATGAAGGCAAGTTGGATTCCGATGCTTAAATTTTGAATTATTACTCTTAAGATATTATGCATTGTATAAATTCAAATAATTATTTCAAGGGGGGAGATTTGTAACTTTTCTAATAAGTAGCAAGGACTTTGCATTTGATTTCTTTTAGATCAGGTAATGACGATCATAACATTGTCAATCTGATATGTCGAGGTATGTAAATTTTACCACCGTAAATTTGTGAATTAATTATGAATACATCACTTTGGTTAATTATTTGGTGAATTAATGATGAAAACATCACTTTCATTAATTATTCCTTCTAGGGCACTGATATTGGAAAAGTGTGCAGGTGTGTAATTGGCCAATGGACAAAATGGGAGGATCACCAAAACCCTTACAAGCCCATAAAAAGGTTGTCAAGCCTAGTTAAAACATGTGCAAAGGGAAAATGTATTGTTTTATGTCATGTTATTTATTTATTTTTAATTCCCAACAAAAGGAAGTGCTAGGGTTAGGGTTTTGGAAGGGAGAGATTAAAAGGTTGCTTGGGGATTTGTTTTGTGGGGAATGTTTTAGGTTCCAGAAAAGAGGCACAGAGAGAGGGCTGGAATGGAAAAAGAATGCTGAAAATCTCCATCTCATGCTTGGCCCAATTGCTGGGAGGTAGGTACCTTCTACACCTTCTCTATGTATGCTGGAAGATTTGTGTGTGAAATGGGTGGTAGTCCTTAGTAAGGGGTGAAATTTATGTTGTTCCTGTGTTAGATTGTGATGCCTGAGCTATCATTTTAATCAAAATTCTGAGATTATAGTGCTGAACCCTTTTCCTGAAACTAGATACGTTCATGTCTGTTTTTAAGAGCATGTGTGGGTGAGAAAGCCCGGTTATATTTTTCCTTCTATGTTGGTCCTTGTTATTTGGGGTTTTGTTTATTTTCCTTGTATGTTGGTCCTGGTTATTTGGGGTTTCTGGTGATCCTCTCAGCTCAGGGGTATGGTGAGAGCTAATTGCTCGACGACCCATTACGGAAGGGTGGAGAGTTTTTTTCCATTAGCCATGAATTCCAGGTCTTCAAGTTGCTATTGGGACTCTACTCGAGTGCTACCTCCAAGCCTAACTTCTGTTGTACTCGACTTGGGGTTATTGTGTGAGCACAACCCATACAGTCCATAATTTGAAATAAGACTGTGATTTACAAAAATAGGGTTTTTGAAGTGCCTAGCTGAAGGTGAAATTTATGTATATCTCTGTACAATCTCTAGAGTTAATAAAACTTTGTATGCACAAAATGTAGATACTACCTATGTGGTTTGAAATTTAGTTTGATATGTGAAAAATAACCTATCAGTAATTGTTACTTGTGAAGGTTAATTAAATTTCTATTGTAAAATGATGAACTCCGGATTTACCCATGTGAAATATAAGCACTGTTTGTATAAGTATTATGATAAATAGATTTACCATGCCTGCCAAGAAACTGTATACACAAAAGGATTTGAGATATAGAAGTTTTCAGAATTCTACAAATGATCTTTAATTTAAATGGAATTTGAGGGACTTTCACAGTTTGACACAACTTGTATAACCTTCCCAGTATAACTTTATAATTCCTAGCTATGACTGGTAATCTTCTCAAAATTAAATTTTGAAATGAGTTGCTCCCCTGCTGGAAATTGAGCCCCAGTTTAAAATAAAGGGAAAATGACACAATATATATAATAAACAAGAATAATTGATGTGTGTGTATTCGGTGAACAAAATATATATATATATATATATGGGACGAAATCCCTGAATTGTAACCTCCGAGTTAGGCGAAAAACTTGTGAGAGGTGTGAGGCACGGATCTGGGGTGGGTGTGGCCCCTACCCAGGCTGTCGCCTTGCAGAAGGGCTTACAAACCCTTGCAGACTTGAGCAAAGGCGTCCAATTGAAATTTGATTTTTTTTTTTACTGTGTTCGCCCAGCCAACGAAGGGCAAATGGGGTTGCAGAAAAAAAAAGGGGGGCGGCGCCGTCCTATGATACCTTATTCTTGTTATTTTATTTACACCGAAGGGTTCTCTCGATGGACGAGGCGGCCTGATAAAGCGTATCGATGGCCATCCGTATCAACACAAGATGATTAAACGAATCTCAGCCGTTCTTCATTTTTTCCCTTGTATTATTTTTTTGGGTATTCTCCGCCATTGTTTTTGTTGCTCCCCTATCACTATTGGTTTCCACTCCTCTGAACTCTTCGCTGCTGCTATTGACCATTCCCATCTCCACTCTGACGAGCTACACTCACAAAATTAGGGTTTCGGCGAGGGTAGTTGAGTATGTTTATTAACATGAAAATTACGGCCAAGTTCCTTATAACCGGCACAATGTTTATTAACATGAAAAATTACGGTCAAGTTCCTTAGAATCGGCACATTTAGGTTGAACATTACACCATCCTTTATAAAATGAAAAAAAAGAAGAGCTAAATTACTCTCCATGTTTAATGCCCACGTCATAAAGAATTTGGGCATGGTAATGATTTTTTTTGTTAATATACTTTATATTCTTATTTGAGTAAGTGGTCCCCTACGTGGAGGAAGAGAAATAGTGGGAGTGGGCTAAGTTTAATAAAAAAAACATGGCTAATTAATTCATACCATATATACATATAAAATTATAAACCCATTCTTATAAGATAACTTTAAAAAAAAGAAAAGTTACAAAGGAGCATAAATAAATATCTTATATGTTATTTATATAGTGAGAAGGCTACCTTAAACATTATATATGATATATTTAAATAATAAATAAATTTACAAGTGAGATAGTAAATATATTTAAAATATATAAGTAAAGTAAATCTTGAGTATTATATTTAATATATTTAAATCATAAATTATTATACAAGTGAGGTAGTGGTTATATTTAAAATATGTAAAATAAGGTAAATATTTTTATATGTGAAATTGAATTTTGTTTAGAATTATATGGGAAGTGGTCATATCAATATTAATACTAATATTAGTAATAAAGGTTAATATTAATATTATTAACATTAAAATGATCTTAATATTAGCATCATATAAGCATGTTGATGTTCTTAATTAGTGAATATTGAAAGTACTAAGTTCTTAAATAGTAGTAACTAATATAAACTCAATTACATTAATGTATGTGATAATAGTACTATGCTTGCAACTTAACCTAGTTTTTCAATGTTTCAATTATATGATTTCTTAGAGGGATGTTCAATTCTCGTACCTTAGACCCACATTGACCTTCCAAATTGACCTATTCTTAGAAGTCGCAATTGGATTGATTGTGAAGCCAAGTCTATGTAATTAGTGACCATTAAGCTGAATTGTTTTGAAATGGGAATGATGCATCCCATTTAGGCCTCAAGTATAAAGGATTTGGTTGACTATTATTCTAACTTGCTATAAAGGGGATTGCCAACCATAGCGATACTTAAATCTTGTGGTGATGCAAGTTTAGGGAAATAAATCTTCTAGTAATTTGATCATGCATGCTTCTCGACTTTTGTTGTTCATAGCGCTTTTATTACACTATAGTGCTTCCCCAATTTGATCTAATAGTAGTGTCGCATGATCCTATATGAAATAAGGTTGGACTCCTAATCAATCCAATTTATAACATTTCATGAACCAACCTTTCCAAGTGGGGTTAGGGAATCTTTCTCCTAGTAAGCTAGAATGTGGTGTGAGCCCTGGGAGGTGCACGTCCTTGTGTTTACAAGATGATACTATGTCCCGACTCCAATTTTAGACTAAGGAGAAGATGCCTATGCGTGGAGAGAAGTAAACATCCCAAGATGGATGTTGAGAATCTTCTAAGATTTAGTTCAAAGGAACAATTTACACTTGCTTAATAACTATCTTCATTGATCTAGAGGAGTCACATACCTTAATAGTTGCCTCAAAGGAACTATCATGTTTTGGCATTAGCATATAATCTATAAGTCTTAACTCTTCTGCTTGAAGTGTGATAATGCCTTTATATTTCAAGTTATGGACTCACACAAAGTGACTTGGATGAACCTCGTCTAGTAGTTATCACGAGTTGTTGCATGTTGCACCTAGTGAGGTCTTGAGTGCTTAATTGTGGTGTCAAGTAAAATAATAAGGTTTTAAAATCAACCAACTATGGGACTTGAATGGTGAGATTTATCTATAGTACCATTTAGTTATTCAAATCTTGTGATGTTAGTTTTTCGAGAGAATATCATTCTATGATAAAAAGACCTTAGCAGTTGTGTTACGATTTGGGGGTTGCATCTCTGGCAAGTGGAGGAAAGATAGATGCAAAGTCAGGTTTTAAAAAAAAAAAGTTGTAGCATTTTTGTTTTTCCCGCATTAAAAATGTGGGCATGACATTTGGTATCAGAGCCTTAGGTTGCAACTCTAGGGAACTCTGGGAACAATTTGGGCATTAAGAGTTGTGTGTGTGTGGATAAATGTGCAAACCTCCTTGTGTTAAGTAGAATAAAATGTTGTGTTGAAAATCCTAGATAACTTACCTTGTATAGAAAAAGAGAATATAAAAGTTAATATCCAACCTAGCTAGAGTTGTTATGTAGCCTATGGTCAAAGATTGAACAAAATACATGGTTCAAATAAATGTTTAATTGAAAGCATTTTATCTTTAAGAATTAATCAGACAAAATAGGTTTCCTTGATTTAAGTAAGGACAGTGGAGGAATTAGTCTAGCTAACAATGGTTATGACATTAATCTAGTCTTTTGACATTAAACTTTCTTAAACCTTAAAAAGGTATAATTGAGCTTTGGAACATAGTCTTTTTATAAAGTGTATAAATAGTGTTATAAGACATCATGATGTGTATTATTAAAGATACATTATTTTGTAGGCTTCCTGAGTTGATGATTATCAAATACAATAGTAATGCTACTTCTTGAAGTTATGGTTGTTTTGGGAGCAACATATTTTCTTACAGGACCTTATTACAAATAAAGAATAGAAGTTATACTTTTGAAGATTTATCACTAGATAAAGGAAGGAACTATATGAATCTCTAAAGGGGATCAATGTGTTAAAGGTTGTGGTTGAATAAGGTTAGATCTCTAAACCCTTAAATTGATTAAATCAATTTGACAACAAGAATGGAACAAAAAGAAATACCCACAAACTGTGTATTATGGGGAATTTGAGCAACCATATAGTTAGATTTAAACTCTTAACAAAGATTAAAACTAAACCTTAAGGCTGTAGGTTGTTTGACAAAAATAAATAAATTAAAGACTTGTTTACAAATTGGTATTAATACACGCATGAACTAAGAATCTTTTACACCTTGACCATGGAATTTATAGGGCCTATTCTATTACCCAAATGTATTTATTTACATATAAGTGTATAAGGGTTAATCTCGTGAAGTAGCAAACAATTCACTTTATGGTTGGTAAGAAAAATTTCATGTATGATGGCATCAACCAAGGATAAAAGCCTTGCAATGCATAGTAAATCCAATTTTTAAAAGTGGTCAAAATCATATGTTAGCTTGAATTAAATGGGTAAACTTTAAGTTATCCTAACACTTTTGCAAGTAAACAAAGACTTAGTGAATGTAATAGAAATACAACAACTAATAAATCTTGGAGTTGTTTTACCAATAGACTAAAATAGCAAATGATAGAACATGATTCAAGTCATAGGTGAGAATGTATAGAAAGTTGCAACTAAGTTAAGATTGGTGAAAATTGAATTAGATATTGTATAAATAACTTAATTCTAGAAAATTAAACATACCTTTGTGATGAGACCATATCAAAATGTGAACTTGATGTTAAAACTTTATCTAGAATGCATGCTATTACTACTTTCCTTATAAATGAGCTAATAAATAAAGTCTTGTTGGAGCCAAGATAAGAACAGATTGTATGTCTAATATGAAGTAATAACATATTCAATTAGGTGTTGACCTTTAAGGTTGTGTATATGTCACAAGAATTGAAGAATCAATTGTTTGAATTTATAAATTGAGTGAGGAATTATGTAAAAAAAAAATTAGTGAATTAAATGATTGAGAAATTAAATGGTATCATCAAGGACATGAAAATTTCCATGAAAGACTCCCAACTGATGTTGTGCATTCCTAGATACCAATGACTAGTACTCTTGAGGAAAATATGTGTTTGTGTGAAAGAGAAACACACTGGAGAAAACTTAGAGGTAGGAATTGTTACTCATTGTATGTCTTTGTACCTTAAGAAGTTAGAAATAATTGTGATACAAAAAAAAAATTATGATTATAAACTGTGATTAAAGGAGTCAACCTTAGGTAGTGAAATGCAATATTGTTTAAAAATATATATAGATTAATGAGTTGTGAAAATTATTATTCTATGATTTATCATGTGTTTTATGAATTGAGTGTGCTTTCTTCTCTTGTATTATAATGTTTCAAAAGAAAATGATTGATTAACTTCTTTATTGAGTAGAAAACATTCTTTATCATGTTGCAAAATATATATAATGGAATTACCATATGGATAGGTTAGTGAACATGTAACAAACATAGTTGAATGGAAGAGGAAGGACAATATGGATTCAAATATAGAAAACCAATATTGATCATATATGTGATGTTGGACAATGGATTAGTAAGATAAAAGCATGATATACCATGTTTTGTTAAACCTAATAAAATGGAGTACTACCTAGGCTATAGTTGTGCATTGTCTAGTGATTTCCTTTACATATGCAAAGTGAGTAGAGATTTACAAAATTGATAAGAAAAGTGAATTTCACCTAAAGAAAATGGAGTGTATTTAAGTACAATGATTTTGCTATGTTATATGAAAAATTTCATAGAGTGTATTGTGTTATGTCATGTGATGTGAAACCAGTAAATGTGTTGTGCCCCAAGTATGAGATACAGGGTATCTGACTTGGGATAAGGGTGGTGGACGTCTAGTACAATCCCCTATGTGTACCCTTGTGATGGTCCATTGTGTAAGTTAGCTAGTTAAGAAATGATGTAAACATGATATGTGTGGACGTGTGTTTATTAAATGCAATGTGATGTATTCCTTTGTGTTAGTCTTGTTTGTATGTTAAATGTGTACCCCTAGCGTTTGGTTCCCCCCTAATGGGAGTGTGATGCCAGCTAGTGTAAATAGGGGTTGAGAGGCACATGGTCTACCATCAGGAGATTACGAGCTCAGGGTGTTGTCCCTAATCCTGATAAAGGATCTATGTCAAGTCATTGTAATCTTCCCATGGACGTTGACCGTGGCCTACTCCCCCACATATGAGAGCCACACTTGTTGATTCATAGTGCAAACCTATTCCTTGATTTTTATAACCCGTGGGTAAAGGATGGAATAATATGGACTACCAGTGATTCATACTTATGTGGTCAGGGACCACCAGTACTCATATTCATGTGGTTAGGGACCACCGGTGCTTCATGTTTATGTGGTCAGGGACCACCAGTGATGTATATTAATGTGGTCAGGGACCACCCGTTATTCATATTTATGTGGTCAGGGACCACCAGTTATTGCATGCTATAATACTTATGATGTGGTTAGACAACCACCATTCCCCTCCTCCCCTTAGGTGGCTTATCAAGTCACGTGGTGCTTGTAATGTGCAAATTTTATTGTTGAAATATGAATTATTTGTAATTCTTGATTGATGTTTTATTTTATTATGCGCCAGCAATGTGTAATTTTACATTTATGTACTTGGGCTATTTAGCCATTTGGAAGTTGTTATATAGTCCGATTTGCCTCAAGGACTTGTTTAATTTCGCCTTTGAATTATGATTGGAATGTTGCAATTTAGCTACAATTTATCTTTATTTTGTTTCTCTTGAATTTATAGTTCCCTTTTGGAAGTTTTATTGAAACTTTGGTTTATGATCTTATGTTATTCAGTTTGAGGCTTTCTCCTTGGTTGCAAATTTAATGGCATGTGTGGTGTAATGTGGAATTTGTAAACTGCCATATCCCGGGGGGTTCCCTGGCAGGTCGTATAGGGGAGTAGATCCGCTGGGGAATTGCTTTGAAAGGGGATTGTAAATGGGACCGGTATGGGACGGTCATTAATTCATTCTTCCCTTCATTCTATTATTGTTCTTATCTGCATGGAGGATTCCTTAGAGAAGGACCTCAAGATCATCTTCTTGATTTGCTATGGTATCCAAGAATATGCATCCTTGTAAACCCCATCGTGTGAGCCTTATGTTGTAGATTTTGTGATTGTATGAGGACAGGCGCACCCATTTGGGAAGAGCATCCTTGCTATTGTTGTGTGTACATGGTCAATTACAAATAAATGTGATATGGCATACCTGTGAGCTATGTGAGAAAAATAGTAACATGTGATGCAAAGTTAATATTATTTGAGACATGGTATGAGTGCCATAATTACAAGGTAAAATGTTCTCTTAAGCATATATTTTGACAAAATGTGAAGCTAATAATTTTGAGACATGATTGGTCAATGAAACAAAAATATTTCTAACATCATGAGTGATGTTTATGATGCAAATAAATTTTGGAGGTGTATAAAAGGTTATGAATTCATTTAGATATAGTTTTGCATAATTTAATTGAAGTCGATTACATTGTTAATAAATTAGAGCTACATGGATTGTTGTTAGCATTTGTTAAATTAATCATATATCAAATAAATGTTCCAGTATGAGAAATTTTTTTCTAAGTATTTAAATATTTAATTCATGGAAGAGATTTGCCTCTAATATGCGCTTATAGCTAAATCTTTCGATTCTTCCATCAAGAAAGTAAAAGTAATTAGTAAGTATGATATAATTGTCCTTATATTGAGATTATGTTTTCAAACCTTAACGACTTCCAGGAGGAATTCTAAGCTAAGGGGAGGGGGATGTAAGGCCCCACCTTGTGCGCAACCCATAAAACCCTAATTTTTAAGGTGCGATATATTAATTAATAGTAGCTAGTATGAAATTGATAAATGTTGCAACTATGATTGGCATGTTGGGATATCATGGAGTATAAAGGTAAACCCTACGAAAAATATTCCCCTTTATCTATACACCAAGGCATGGATATGTTCAAGTAGCAAAGAATTGCTATAATGTATCAATGGATGCAAGGCTTAAACCTATGTGCAACAGTTGCTACATTTAACTCTTTCTTGTTTAATCTTGTTACCATAGTTAGATAAGTTAAATGAATAGATTGTGTAATCTTATTTGAATAGATATTTTGTGACTTAAGTTATCCAAGGTCGTCTATGATGCATGCAAATGGATTCATGGTGGATTGATGGTGAACTACATGGTGAAATTGAAACAATAGGAAGTAGAAATGAATTAAATGTTTATGAATCAAAGAATTGGATAAAATTGGGAACATTAGTAAAATGTGATAAATTTAAATTATTATTTTTAATGTATTAACCCAAATATAGAGTTAATTGAAAAGTGTAGCTTCTATCATTCTTGTATATTGTTGATTAAAAGTGTAGAATGGTAAATGATGAAGGCAAGTTGGATCCCGATGCTTAAATTTTGAATTATTACTCTTAAGATATTATGCATTGTATAAATTCAAATAATTATTTCAAGGGGGGAGATTTGTAACTTTTCTAATAAGTAGCAAGGACTTTGCATTTGATTTCTTTTAGATCAGGTAATGACGATCATAACATTGTCAATCTGATATGTCGAGGTATGTAAATTTTACCACCGTAAATTTGTGAATTAATTATGAATACATCACTTTGGTTAATTATTTGGTGAATTAATGATGAAAACATCACTTTCATTAATTATTCCTTCTAGGGCACTGATATTGGAAAAGTGTGCAGGTGTGTAATTGGCCAATGGACAAAATGGGAGGATCACCAAAACCCTTACAAGCCCATAAAAAGGTTGTCAAGCCTAGTTAAAACATGTGCAAAGGGAAAATGTATTGTTTTATGTCATGTTATTTATTTATTTTTAATTCCCAACAAAAGGAAGTGCTAGGGTTAGGGTTTTGGAAGGGAGAGATTAAAAGGTTGCTTGGGGATTTGTTTTGGGGGGAATGTTTTTGGTTCCAGAAAAGAGGCACGAAGAGAGGGCTGGAATGGAAAAAGAATGCTAAAAATCTCCATCTCGTGCTTGGCCCAATTGCTGGGAGGTAGGTACCTTCTACACCTTCTCTATGTATACTGGAAGATTTGTGTGTGAAATGGGTGGTAGTCCTTAGTAAGGGGTGAAATTTCTGTTGTTCCTGTGTTAGATTGTGATGCCTGAGCTATCATTTTAATCGAAATTCTGATATTATAGTGTTGAACCCTTTTCCTGAAACTAGATACGTTCATGTCTGTTTTTAAGAGCATGTGTGGGTGAGAAAGCCCAGTTATATTTTTCCTTGTATGTTGGTCCTTGTTATTTGGGGTTTTGTTTCTTTTCCTTGTATGTTGCTCCTAGTTATTTGGGGTTTCTGGTGATCCTCTCAGCTCGGGGGTATGGTGAGAGCTAATTGCTCGATGACCCATTACGGAAGGGTGGAGAGTTTTTTTCCATTGGCCATGAATTGCAGGTCTTCAAGTTGCTATTGGGACTCTACCCGAGTGCTACCTCCAAGCCTAACTTCTGTTGTACTTGACTTGGGGTTATTGTGTGAGCACAACCCATACAGTCCATAATTTGAAATAAGACTGTGATTTACAAAAATAGGGTTTTTGAAGTGCCTAGCTGAAGGTGAAATTTATGTATATCTTTGTACAAGCTCTAGAGTTAATAAAACTTTGTATGCACAAAATGTAGACACTACCTATGTGGTTTGAAATTTAGTTTGATATGTGAAAAATGACCTATCAGTAATTGTTACTTGTGAAGGTTAATTAAATTTCTATTGTAAAATGATGAACTCCGAATTTACCCATGTGAAATATAAGCACTGTTTGTATGAGTATTATGATAAATAGATTTACCATGCCTGCCAAGAAACTGTATACACAAAAGGATTTGAGATATAGAAGTTTTCAGAATTCTACAAATGATCTTTAATTTAAATGGAATTTGAGGGACTTTCATAGTTTGACACAACCTGTATAACCTTCCTAGTATAACTTTATAATTCCTAGCTATGACTGGTAATCTTTTCAAAATTAAATGTTGAAATGAGTTGCTCCCCTACTGGAAATTGAGCCCCAGTTTAAAATAGAGGGAAAATGACACAATATATATAATAAACAAAAATAATTGATGTGTGTGTATTCTGTGAACAAAATATATATATATATATATATATATATATGGGATGAAATCCCTGAATTGTAACCTCCGAGTTAGGCGAAAAACTTGTGAGAGGTGTGAGGCACGGATCTGGGGTGGGTGTGGCCCCTACCCAGGCTATCGCCTTGCAGAAGGGCTTACAAACCCTTGCAGACTCGAGCAAAGGCGTCTAATTGAAATTTGAATTTTTTTTTTACTGTGTTCACCCAGCCAACGAAGGGCAAATGGGGTTGCAGAAAAAAAAAGGGGGCGGCGACCTCCTATGATACCTTATTCTTGTTATTTTATTTAGACCGAAGGGTTCTCTCTATGGACGAGGTGGCCTGATAAAGCGTATCGATGGCCATCCGTATCAACACAAGATGATTAAACGAATCTCAGCCGTTCTTCGTTTTTGCCCTTGTATTATTTTTTGGGGTATTCTCCGCCATTGTTTTTGTTGCTCCCCTATCACTATTGGTTTCCACTCCTCTGAACTCTTCGCTGCTGCTATTGACCATTCCCATCTCCACTCTGACGAGCTGCACTCACAAAATTAGGGTTTCGGCGAGGGTAGTTGAGTATGTTTATTAACATGAAAATTACGGCCAAGTTCCTTATAACCGGCACAATGTTTATTAACATGAAAAATTACAGTCAAGTTCCTTAGAATCGGCACATTTAGGTTTAACATTACACCATCCTTTATAAAATGAAAAAAAAAGAAGAGCTAAATTACTCTCCATGTTTAATGCCCACGTCATAAAGAATTTGGGCATGGTAATGATTTTTTTTGTTAATATACTTTATATTCTTATTTGAGTAAGTGGTCCCCTACGTGGAGGAAGAGAAATAGTGGGAGTGGGCTAAGTTTAATAAAAAAAACATGGCTAATTAATTCATACCATATATACATATAAAATTATGAACACATTCTTATAAGATAACTTTAAAAAAAAAGAAAAGTTACAAAGGAGCATAAATAAATATCTTATATGTTATTTATATAGTGAGAAGGCTACCTTAAACATTATATATGATATATTTAAATAATAAATAAATTTACAAGTGAGATAGTAAATATATTTAAAATATATAAGTAAAGTAAATCTTGAGTATTATATTTAATATATTTAAATCATAAATTATTATACAAGTGAGGTAGTGGTTATATTTAAAATATGTAAAATAAGGTAAATATTTTGATATGTGAAATTGAATTTTGTTTAGAATTATATGGGAAGTGGTCATATCAATATTAATACTAATATTAGTAATAAAGGTTAATATTAATATTATTAACATTAAAATGATCTTAATATTAGCATCATATAAGAATGTTGATGTTCTTAATTAGTGAATATTGAAAGTACTAAGTTCTTAAATAGTAGTAACTAATATAAACTCAATTACATTAATGTATGTGATAATAGTACTATGCTTGCAACTTAACCTAGTTTTTCAATGTTTCAATTATATGATTTCTTAGAAGGATGTTCAATTCTCGTACCTTAGACCCACATTGACCTTCCAAATTGACCTATTCTTAGAAGTCCCAATGGGATTGATTGTGAAGCCAAGTCTATGTAATTAGTGACCATTAAGCTGAATTGTTTTGAAATGGGAATGATGCATCCCATTTAGGCCTCAAGTATAAAGGATTTGGTTGACTATTATTCTAACTTGCTATAAAGGGGATTGCCAACCATAGCGATACTTAAATCTTGTGGTGATGCAAGTTTAGGGAAATAAATCTTCTAGTAATTTGATCATGCATGCTTCTCGACTTTTGTTGTTCATAGTGCTTTTATTACACTATAGTGCTTCCCCAATTTGATCTAATAGTAGTGTCGCATGATCCTATATGAAATAAGGTTGGACTCCTAATCAATCCAATTTATAACATTTCATGAACCAACCTTTCCAAGTGGGGTTAGGGAATCTTTCTCCTAGTAAGCTAGAATGTGGTGTGAGCCCTGGGAGGTGCACGTCCTTGTGTTTACAAGATGATACTATGTCCCGACTCCAATTTTAGACTAAGGAGAAGATGCCTATGCGTGGAGAGAAGTAAACATCCCAAGATGGATGTTGAGAATCTTCTAAGATTTAGTTCAAAGGAACAATTTACACTTGCTTAATAACTATCTTCATTGATCTAGAGGAGTCACATACCTTAATAGTTGCCTCAAAGGAACTATCATGTTTTGGCATTAGCATATAATCTATAAGTCTTAACTCTTCTGCTTGAAGTGTGATAATGCCTTTATATTTCAAGTTATGGACTCACACAAAGTGACTTGGATGAACCTCGTCTAGTAGTTATCACGAGTTGTTGCATGTTGCACCTAGTGAGGTCTTGAGTGCTTAATTGTGGTGTCAAGTAAAATAATAAGGTTTTAAAATCAACCAACTATGGGACTTGAATGGTGAGATTTATCTATAGTACCATTTAGTTATTCAAATCTTGTGATGTTAGTTTTTCGAGAGAATATCATTCTATGATAAAAAGACCTTAGCAGTTGTGTTACGATTTGGGGGTTGCATCTCTGGCAAGTGGAGGAAAGATAGATGCAAAGTCAGGTTTTAAAAAAAAAAAGTTGTAGCATTTTTGTTTTTCCCGCATTAAAAATGTGGGCATGACATTTGGTATCAGAGCCTTAGGTTGCAACTCTAGGGAACTCTGGGAACAATTTGGGCATTAAGAGTTGTGTGTGTGTGGATAAATGTGCAAACCTCCTTGTGTTAAGTAGAATAAAATGTTGTGTTGAAAATCCTAGATAACTTACCTTGTATAGAAAAAGAGAATATAAAAGTTAATATCCAACCTAGCTAGAGTTGTTATGTAGCCTATGGTCAAAGATTGAACAAAATACATGGTTCAAATAAATGTTTAATTGAAAGCATTTTATCTTTAAGAATTAATCAGACAAAATAGGTTTCCTTGATTTAAGTAAGGACAGTGGAGGAATTAGTCTAGCTAACAATGGTTATGACATTAATCTAGTCTTTTGACATTAAACTTTCTTAAACCTTAAAAAGGTATAATTGAGCTTTGGAACATAGTCTTTTTATAAAGTGTATAAATAGTGTTATAAGACATCATGATGTGTATTATTAAAGATACATTATTTTGTAGGCTTCCTGAGTTGATGATTATCAAATACAATAGTAATGCTACTTCTTGAAGTTATGGTTGTTTTGGGAGCAACATATTTTCTTACAGGACCTTATTACAAATAAAGAATAGAAGTTATACTTTTGAAGATTTATCACTAGATAAAGGAAGGAACTATATGAATCTCTAAAGGGGATCAATGTGTTAAAGGTTGTGGTTGAATAAGGTTAGATCTCTAAACCCTTAAATTGATTAAATCAATTTGACAACAAGAATGGAACAAAAAGAAATACCCACAAACTGTGTATTATGGGGAATTTGAGCAACCATATAGTTAGATTTAAACTCTTAACAAAGATTAAAACTAAACCTTAAGGCTGTAGGTTGTTTGACAAAAATAAATAAATTAAAGACTTGTTTACAAATTGGTATTAATACACGCATGAACTAAGAATCTTTTACACCTTGACCATGGAATTTATAGGGCCTATTCTATTACCCAAATGTATTTATTTACATATAAGTGTATAAGGGTTAATCTCGTGAAGTAGCAAACAATTCACTTTATGGTTGGTAAGAAAAATTTCATGTATGATGGCATCAACCAAGGATAAAAGCCTTGCAATGCATAGTAAATCCAATTTTTAAAAGTGGTCAAAATCATATGTTAGCTTGAATTAAATGGGTAAACTTTAAGTTATCCTAACACTTTTGCAAGTAAACAAAGACTTAGTGAATGTAATAGAAATACAACAACTAATAAATCTTGGAGTTGTTTTACCAATAGACTAAAATAGCAAATGATAGAACATGATTCAAGTCATAGGTGAGAATGTATAGAAAGTTGCAACTAAGTTAAGATTGGTGAAAATTGAATTAGATATTGTATAAATAACTTAATTCTAGAAAATTAAACATACCTTTGTGATGAGACCATATCAAAATGTGAACTTGATGTTAAAACTTTATCTAGAATGCATGCTATTACTACTTTCCTTATAAATGAGCTAATAAATAAAGTCTTGTTGGAGCCAAGATAAGAACAGATTGTATGTCTAATATGAAGTAATAACATATTCAATTAGGTGTTGACCTTTAAGGTTGTGTATATGTCACAAGAATTGAAGAATCAATTGTTTGAATTTATAAATTGAGTGAGGAATTATGTAAAAAAAAAATTAGTGAATTAAATGATTGAGAAATTAAATGGTATCATCAAGGACATGAAAATTTCCATGAAAGACTCCCAACTGATGTTGTGCATTCCTAGATACCAATGACTAGTACTCTTGAGGAAAATATGTGTTTGTGTGAAAGAGAAACACACTGGAGAAAACTTAGAGGTAGGAATTGTTACTCATTGTATGTCTTTGTACCTTAAGAAGTTAGAAATAATTGTGATTACAAAAAAAAAAAATTATGATTATAAACTGTGATTAAAGGAGTCAACCTTAGGTAGTGAAATGCAATATTGTTTAAAAATATATATAGATTAATGAGTTGTGAAAATTATTATTCTATGATTTATCATGTGTTTTATGAATTGAGTGTGCTTTCTTCTCTTGTATTATAATGTTTCAAAAGAAAATGATTGATTAACTTCTTTATTGAGTAGAAAACATTCTTTATCATGTTGCAAAATATATATAATGGAATTACCATATGGATAGGTTAGTGAACATGTAACAAACATAGTTGAATGGAAGAGGAAGGACAATATGGATTCAAATATAGAAAACCAATATTGATCATATATGTGATGTTGGACAATGGATTAGTAAGATAAAAGCATGATATACCATGTTTTGTTAAACCTAATAAAATGGAGTACTACCTAGGCTATAGTTGTGCATTGTCTAGTGATTTCCTTTACATATGCAAAGTGAGTAGAGATTTACAAAATTGATAAGAAAAGTGAATTTCACCTAAAGAAAATGGAGTGTATTTAAGTACAATGATTTTGCTATGTTATATGAAAAATTTCATAGAGTGTATTGTGTTATGTCATGTGATGTGAAACCAGTAAATGTGTTGTGCCCCAAGTATGAGATACAGGGTATCTGACTTGGGATAAGGGTGGTGGACGTCTAGTACAATCCCCTATGTGTACCCTTGTGATGGTCCATTGTGTAAGTTAGCTAGTTAAGAAATGATGTAAACATGATATGTGTGGACGTGTGTTTATTAAATGCAATGTGATGTATTCCTTTGTGTTAGTCTTGTTTGTATGTTAAATGTGTACCCCTAGCGTTTGGTTCCCCCCTAATGGGAGTGTGATGCCAGCTAGTGTA
Organism: Sequoia sempervirens; assembly: GCA_007258455.2. Lineage (NCBI taxonomy): Eukaryota > Viridiplantae > Streptophyta > Pinopsida > Cupressales > Cupressaceae > Sequoia > Sequoia sempervirens. The sequence goes on along the minus strand of VDFB02271358.1, from coordinate 1,086,495,707 downwards.
AATAGGGGTTGAGAGGCACATGGTCTACCATCAGGAGATTACGAGCTCAGGGTGTTGTCCCTAATCCTGATAAAGGATCTATGTCAAGTCATTGTAATCTTCCCATGGACGTTGACCGTGGCCTACTCCCCCACATATGAGAGCCACACTTGTTGATTCATAGTGCAAACCTATTCCTTGATTTTTATAACCCGTGGGTAAAGGATGGAATAATATGGACTACCAGTGATTCATACTTATGTGGTCAGGGACCACCAGTACTCATATTCATGTGGTTAGGGACCACCGGTGCTTCATGTTTATGTGGTCAGGGACCACCAGTGATGTATATTAATGTGGTCAGGGACCACCCGTTATTCATATTTATGTGGTCAGGGACCACCAGTTATTGCATGCTATAATACTTATGATGTGGTTAGACAACCACCATTCCCCTCCTCCCCTTAGGTGGCTTATCAAGTCACGTGGTGCTTGTAATGTGCAAATTTTATTGTTGAAATATGAATTATTTGTAATTCTTGATTGATGTTTTATTTTATTATGCGCCAGCAATGTGTAATTTTACATTTATGTACTTGGGCTATTTAGCCATTTGGAAGTTGTTATATAGTCCGATTTGCCTCAAGGACTTGTTTAATTTCGCCTTTGAATTATGATTGGAATGTTGCAATTTAGCTACAATTTATCTTTATTTTGTTTCTCTTGAATTTATAGTTCCCTTTTGGAAGTTTTATTGAAACTTTGGTTTATGATCTTATGTTATTCAGTTTGAGGCTTTCTCCTTGGTTGCAAATTTAATGGCATGTGTGGTGTAATGTGGAATTTGTAAACTGCCATATCCCGGGGGGTTCCCTGGCAGGTCGTATAGGGGAGTAGATCCGCTGGGGAATTGCTTTGAAAGGGGATTGTAAATGGGACCGGTATGGGACGGTCATTAATTCATTCTTCCCTTCATTCTATTATTGTTCTTATCTGCATGGAGGATTCCTTAGAGAAGGACCTCAAGATCATCTTCTTGATTTGCTATGGTATCCAAGAATATGCATCCTTGTAAACCCCATCGTGTGAGCCTTATGTTGTAGATTTTGTGATTGTATGAGGACAGGCGCACCCATTTGGGAAGAGCATCCTTGCTATTGTTGTGTGTACATGGTCAATTACAAATAAATGTGATATGGCATACCTGTGAGCTATGTGAGAAAAATAGTAACATGTGATGCAAAGTTAATATTATTTGAGACATGGTATGAGTGCCATAATTACAAGGTAAAATGTTCTCTTAAGCATATATTTTGACAAAATGTGAAGCTAATAATTTTGAGACATGATTGGTCAATGAAACAAAAATATTTCTAACATCATGAGTGATGTTTATGATGCAAATAAATTTTGGAGGTGTATAAAAGGTTATGAATTCATTTAGATATAGTTTTGCATAATTTAATTGAAGTCGATTACATTGTTAATAAATTAGAGCTACATGGATTGTTGTTAGCATTTGTTAAATTAATCATATATCAAATAAATGTTCCAGTATGAGAAATTTTTTTCTAAGTATTTAAATATTTAATTCATGGAAGAGATTTGCCTCTAATATGCGCTTATAGCTAAATCTTTCGATTCTTCCATCAAGAAAGTAAAAGTAATTAGTAAGTATGATATAATTGTCCTTATATTGAGATTATGTTTTCAAACCTTAACGACTTCCAGGAGGAATTCTAAGCTAAGGGGAGGGGGATGTAAGGCCCCACCTTGTGCGCAACCCATAAAACCCTAATTTTTAAGGTGCGATATATTAATTAATAGTAGCTAGTATGAAATTGATAAATGTTGCAACTATGATTGGCATGTTGGGATATCATGGAGTATAAAGGTAAACCCTACGAAAAATATTCCCCTTTATCTATACACCAAGGCATGGATATGTTCAAGTAGCAAAGAATTGCTATAATGTATCAATGGATGCAAGGCTTAAACCTATGTGCAACAGTTGCTACATTTAACTCTTTCTTGTTTAATCTTGTTACCATAGTTAGATAAGTTAAATGAATAGATTGTGTAATCTTATTTGAATAGATATTTTGTGACTTAAGTTATCCAAGGTCGTCTATGATGCATGCAAATGGATTCATGGTGGATTGATGGTGAACTACATGGTGAAATTGAAACAATAGGAAGTAGAAATGAATTAAATGTTTATGAATCAAAGAATTGGATAAAATTGGGAACATTAGTAAAATGTGATAAATTTAAATTATTATTTTTAATGTATTAACCCAAATATAGAGTTAATTGAAAAGTGTAGCTTCTATCATTCTTGTATATTGTTGATTAAAAGTGTAGAATGGTAAATGATGAAGGCAAGTTGGATCCCGATGCTTAAATTTTGAATTATTACTCTTAAGATATTATGCATTGTATAAATTCAAATAATTATTTCAAGGGGGGAGATTTGTAACTTTTCTAATAAGTAGCAAGGACTTTGCATTTGATTTCTTTTAGATCAGGTAATGACGATCATAACATTGTCAATCTGATATGTCGAGGTATGTAAATTTTACCACCGTAAATTTGTGAATTAATTATGAATACATCACTTTGGTTAATTATTTGGTGAATTAATGATGAAAACATCACTTTCATTAATTATTCCTTTTGGGGCACTGATATTGGAAAAGTGTGCAGGTGTGTAATTGGCCAATGGACAAAATGGGAGGATCACCAAAACCCTTACAAGCCCATAAAAAGGTTGTCAAGCCTAGTTAAAACATGTGCAAAGGGAAAATGTATTGTTTTATGTCATGTTATTTATTTATTTTTAATTCCCAACAAAAGGAAGTGCTAGGGTTAGGGTTTTGGAAGGGAGAGATTAAAAGGTTGCTTGGGGATTTGTTTTGGGGGGAATGTTTTTGGTTCCAGAAAAGAGGCACGAAGAGAGGGCTGGAATGGAAAAAGAATGCTAAAAATCTCCATCTCGTGCTTGGCCCAATTGCTGGGAGGTAGGTACCTTCTACACCTTCTCTATGTATACTGGAAGATTTGTGTGTGAAATGGGTGGTAGTCCTTAGTAAGGGGTGAAATTTCTGTTGTTCCTGTGTTAGATTGTGATGCCTGAGCTATCATTTTAATCGAAATTCTGATATTATAGTGTTGAACCCTTTTCCTGAAACTAGATACGTTCATGTCTGTTTTTAAGAGCATGTGTGGGTGAGAAAGCCCAGTTATATTTTTCCTTGTATGTTGGTCCTTGTTATTTGGGGTTTTGTTTCTTTTCCTTGTATGTTGCTCCTAGTTATTTGGGGTTTCTGGTGATCCTCTCAGCTCGGGGGTATGGTGAGAGCTAATTGCTCGATGACCCATTACGGAAGGGTGGAGAGTTTTTTTCCATTGGCCATGAATTGCAGGTCTTCAAGTTGCTATTGGGACTCTACCCGAGTGCTACCTCCAAGCCTAACTTCTGTTGTACTTGACTTGGGGTTATTGTGTGAGCACAACCCATACAGTCCATAATTTGAAATAAGACTGTGATTTACAAAAATAGGGTTTTTGAAGTGCCTAGCTGAAGGTGAAATTTATGTATATCTTTGTACAAGCTCTAGAGTTAATAAAACTTTGTATGCACAAAATGTAGACACTACCTATGTGGTTTGAAATTTAGTTTGATATGTGAAAAATGACCTATCAGTAATTGTTACTTGTGAAGGTTAATTAAATTTCTATTGTAAAATGATGAACTCCGAATTTACCCATGTGAAATATAAGCACTGTTTGTATGAGTATTATGATAAATAGATTTACCATGCCTGCCAAGAAACTGTATACACAAAAGGATTTGAGATATAGAAGTTTTCAGAATTCTACAAATGATCTTTAATTTAAATGGAATTTGAGGGACTTTCATAGTTTGACACAACCTGTATAACCTTCCTAGTATAACTTTATAATTCCTAGCTATGACTGGTAATCTTTTCAAAATTAAATGTTGAAATGAGTTGCTCCCCTACTGGAAATTGAGCCCCAGTTTAAAATAGAGGGAAAATGACACAATATATATAATAAACAAAAATAATTGATGTGTGTGTATTCTGTGAACAAAATATATATATATATATATATATATATATGGGATGAAATCCCTGAATTGTAACCTCCGAGTTAGGCGAAAAACTTGTGAGAGGTGTGAGGCACGGATCTGGGGTGGGTGTGGCCCCTACCCAGGCTATCGCCTTGCAGAAGGGCTTACAAACCCTTGCAGACTCGAGCAAAGGCGTCTAATTGAAATTTGAATTTTTTTTTTACTGTGTTCACCCAGCCAACGAAGGGCAAATGGGGTTGCAGAAAAAAAAAGGGGGCGGCGACCTCCTATGATACCTTATTCTTGTTATTTTATTTAGACCGAAGGGTTCTCTCTATGGACGAGGTGGCCTGATAAAGCGTATCGATGGCCATCCGTATCAACACAAGATGATTAAACGAATCTCAGCCGTTCTTCGTTTTTGCCCTTGTATTATTTTTTGGGGTATTCTCCGCCATTGTTTTTGTTGCTCCCCTATCACTATTGGTTTCCACTCCTCTGAACTCTTCGCTGCTGCTATTGACCATTCCCATCTCCACTCTGACGAGCTGCACTCACAAAATTAGGGTTTCGGCGAGGGTAGTTGAGTATGTTTATTAACATGAAAATTACGGCCAAGTTCCTTATAACCGGCACAATGTTTATTAACATGAAAAATTACAGTCAAGTTCCTTAGAATCGGCACATTTAGGTTTAACATTACACCATCCTTTATAAAATGAAAAAAAAAGAAGAGCTAAATTACTCTCCATGTTTAATGCCCACGTCATAAAGAATTTGGGCATGGTAATGATTTTTTTTGTTAATATACTTTATATTCTTATTTGAGTAAGTGGTCCCCTACGTGGAGGAAGAGAAATAGTGGGAGTGGGCTAAGTTTAATAAAAAAAACATGGCTAATTAATTCATACCATATATACATATAAAATTATGAACACATTCTTATAAGATAACTTTAAAAAAAAAGAAAAGTTACAAAGGAGCATAAATAAATATCTTATATGTTATTTATATAGTGAGAAGGCTACCTTAAACATTATATATGATATATTTAAATAATAAATAAATTTACAAGTGAGATAGTAAATATATTTAAAATATATAAGTAAAGTAAATCTTGAGTATTATATTTAATATATTTAAATCATAAATTATTATACAAGTGAGGTAGTGGTTATATTTAAAATATGTAAAATAAGGTAAATATTTTGATATGTGAAATTGAATTTTGTTTAGAATTATATGGGAAGTGGTCATATCAATATTAATACTAATATTAGTAATAAAGGTTAATATTAATATTATTAACATTAAAATGATCTTAATATTAGCATCATATAAGAATGTTGATGTTCTTAATTAGTGAATATTGAAAGTACTAAGTTCTTAAATAGTAGTAACTAATATAAACTCAATTACATTAATGTATGTGATAATAGTACTATGCTTGCAACTTAACCTAGTTTTTCAATGTTTCAATTATATGATTTCTTAGAAGGATGTTCAATTCTCGTACCTTAGACCCACATTGACCTTCCAAATTGACCTATTCTTAGAAGTCCCAATGGGATTGATTGTGAAGCCAAGTCTATGTAATTAGTGACCATTAAGCTGAATTGTTTTGAAATGGGAATGATGCATCCCATTTAGGCCTCAAGTATAAAGGATTTGGTTGACTATTATTCTAACTTGCTATAAAGGGGATTGCCAACCATAGCGATACTTAAATCTTGTGGTGATGCAAGTTTAGGGAAATAAATCTTCTAGTAATTTGATCATGCATGCTTCTCGACTTTTGTTGTTCATAGTGCTTTTATTACACTATAGTGCTTCCCCAATTTGATCTAATAGTAGTGTCGCATGATCCTATATGAAATAAGGTTGGACTCCTAATCAATCCAATTTATAACATTTCATGAACCAACCTTTCCAAGTGGGGTTAGGGAGTCTTTCTCTTAGTAAGCTAGAATGTGGTGTGAGTCCTGGGAGGTGCACATCCTTGTGTTTACAAGATGATACTATGTCCCGACTCCAATTTTAGACTAAGGAGAAGATGCCTATGCGTGGAGAGAAGTAAACATCCCAAGATGGATGTTGAGAATCTTCTAAGATTTAGTTCAAAGGAACAATTTACACTTGCTTAATAACTATCTTCATTGATCTAGAGGAGTCGCATACCTTAATAGTTGCCTCAAAGGAACTATCATGTTTTGGCATTAGCATATAATCTATAAGTCTTAACTCTTCTGCTTGAAGTGTGATAATGCCTTTATATTTCAAGTTATGGACTCACACAAAGTGACTTGGATGAACCTCGTCTAGTAGTTATCACGGGTTGTTGCATGTTGCACCTAGTGAGGTCTTGAGTGCTTAATTGCGGTGTCAAGTAAAATAATAAGGTTTTAAAATCAACCAACTGTGGGACTTGAATGGTGAGATTTATCTATAGTACCATTTAGTTATTCAAATCTTGTGATGTTAGTTTTTCGAGAGAATATCATTCTATGATAAAAAGACCTTAGCAGTTGTGTTACGATTTGGGGGTTGCATCTCTGGCAAGTGGAGGAAAGATAGATGCAAAGTCAGGTTTAAAAAAAAAAAAAAAGTTGTAGCATTTTTGTTTTTCCCGCATTAAAAATGTGGGCATGACACCTTAGTGGATGAACCTTGTGAGATTAAGTCTTCAATTTCTTCATCTAACATGTCAATTTCATCACTACTAAAAGGCCTGAGGCTTAGGTTAACTTAGACAAAGAGATTTGACATAGTCAAATAACTATGCTTTCTCCAAGTGGTTCATCGCTTTATAGGTGTTTTCAGTTTTATTTTCTAATGAATTCCAAATGTAATCTAATTTGATTGAACTATGAAATAATGCTAAAAATGAAAAGTACAATAACATAATTTTATGCATAATTGAAATGAATGTATTAAACTAGATTCAATGAAATGAATGTAACATAAATTCTGCAAATAGGAACAAAAAGTTATCAACAACAAACATAAGCTTAGAAATAGAGTTTCAAATTTCATAAAATTTAGTTTAAAATATGCATTGGGACTAAATTAGTCAGAGGGGCATATAAGTCCTAGTGAGGGTTTTCTTCACAAATTTCAGAAAATTTTAAGTGACTTTTATGTTTTATGTTTTGGATGATGTATAAACTAAGTTGAAATGTAGATTTTAATTCAATTTCAGTGATGCAAGAGACAAAAATGAAATCTCTATGCACTTTCACTAATGCAAGATTTAGAAACCCTAGATTCCAATTAACTAATGAAAAGCCTAATTAATGTTAATGCAAGCTAGATATAGGATGATAATTATGATGTTCTAAAGGTAGGTGAACACCAAAATAAAAAGAAGAAAATTATTTTCTTCTATGATTGGGAGATAGAATAAAAATCTTCCACACTCATATTCAAGGAAAACCCTAGAGATCTAAATCTAATGTATGCAAACGATAAAGAGATCTTGCAATAGGGTTGTCCTAGGGTCTAATTATAAACTAAAGAAGAGTTCACCACTAGGATAGGGCTTGGAAAGACTATTGAAATTAAAGACCTAATTTCAAAAGTTAATGCAATACAAAACTTCACTAAATGATCTAGAAAAGAATGTAAAGCAGAACATAAAGGTGAGAAATCAAAAGTGTTCACCTCAGAATCTATAGAGGCATGGAATGAGCTCTAAAACACTAAAAATACTAGAATTACGAAACACTAGGAGTCATACACTAGTTTTTCCGTATCAATCCCAGACTATGGTTTCTGGTCTGGAATAGGTTTCTAGCAATGTAGATTCAAGATCTGCAAATATATAAAAATTTTCTTCTAATGGGACTCATATGCCACTTTTGGTGTATTAGTCTTGTTACACTTTTTCAAGAATTCAAAATTTAGTTCTATGATCCAATCTCTACTCTTCCCTTCCAAAAAAAAATTTGGATCTAAACTTGCAAAAAGACCCATAAAACATAATAAAAAATTGATTTTACTATGGGGGTTTTCCTCAGTCAAAACCCTAGTTTGGTAATTAAAGCTTGATAGAAATAATGAATCTTGAATGCAAATGTGAACATAAACCCTAACCTTAAGTGTGCATAAGATTAGGAAATCTAAAATGCAATGCAACCCTATTCTATTGTTCTAGAATGACATGCAAGAATGGAGCACAAAGATTAATGACTCACTTTGATATATCCCTATTCACCCAAATGAGCCCTAGTAATGTATGTACCTTCCTAAGGTTGAATGTACAATGATAATGGAGGATGGAATCACTTAGGAAACAAGTCATTAGGTGTGGCTTGATGGCTAGTTGCATGTCCCCAACCTGGAATCCATCATGATTCACCATAGGCAACCATAATCAACTCTTTAAAATACTAGATCTTGAAAAAAAGTGAGCTTGAATGCCTACAAAAACAAAATAATGCTACTTCAAGGCTTTAACTTTTTTGATTACTTGTTCTTGAATGCTCTTGTGAAGAATGCTTGAATGCTCTCGACTACTTGGATCTTGAAATCAATCTTCTAAATTCTTAGATGAAAAATGACTTCAGAAGCTTGTTTATATAGGAATTACACATAATTTCTTGTGATTTAGATCTCAAAGCCCAACATCAACCAAAAATTTGAATTAAAAACATGAATTTCCTACTCAAACCCTAAAAAGGGCCCAAGTGGGACTCATACACCACACTTGGCATATGATTCCTACCTAGGGGGACTCATATGCCCAAGGTGGTGTATGAGTCCCACTGAGGGGGATTCATACACCTAAGGTGACATATAAGTCCCACCCTAGATTTTGTTGGATTCTGCAATAACTAAGACATTATATGTTGTCATGATTAGATCATATACACTCCACTCAACAAATGATTGAAAATCAAAATAGTAGAATGGAGAAGAAATCTAAAAGAGAGAAAGAGAGAAAATAGTGACAACACTGCAAGAAAATTTTGAGAAGACTCTCGTCACTCTCATAGAATGATCACCAAACTAGTTGAACCAGCTGAACTAGTGAAGGTGAGAGGAGAGTGCCCAATATATAGAAGAATAAGGGAAAATACATCAAAGAGGTGCATTAACTCCTACTACCCATAAAATGTGGGAGGTTATCACCTACTTGGTAAATGAAAAGACAGGTGGCATAACCTCCTCAAGTGAAGACAAGAGAGAGGTGGCAAATAAATGCAAAAGAGGTTGAAAAACACAACTACCCCATAGAATACTTAGGTGAAAACAAAGTAGTGGTTATGAGAGGTGGCACAACAAGCCAAAAGAGGATGTGTAACTCAACTACCCATGAGTGGGGAGAGAGTGACACATGTATTTGTATTTTTCCACATGTCCTCATGTTACCACATCTAATAGACCTAAGCAAGCTTAAATAATATGTGTAGGAAAAAATAAATACCCCAGACATAAGGAAAAAAAAAAACCTACACTAACACCCCCCCTTAAGCATAGATTAGGTGAGTGAAAAGATGGGTCTTGAAAAATGAGGCCATGTTAGGTACCCATGTACATAGAGATCCCCCCCAAAAGAAGAAGTCCCCCCATAAGATGAATATCCCCCCATAATAGAGAGAGAAAATACCCCCCAAAATAGAGAGAGTAGAAAGGACTAAGAAGCCCATCCTGAAGTAGACACTTGTCGCACCCCTAGCAAAGCTCATAGATGAAGGAAATTTCTCTATGTGAAGGCTTTGGTGAAGATATCCATAGTATGCTTCGATGTAGAACAATACTTAAGATCAATGATGGCTTCTTGAATTTGGTGATGAACTAGATTCCTTGAGATCTGTATAGCACTATGATTATCACAAAAGATGATTGTAGGATTTCTAAATGGAATTCCAAACTTAGTGAGAATATTCTTAAGCCAAATAGTCTCAGTGGTCACATTAATTGCCCCTCAATACTCAACCTCTGTTGATGAAAGAGAAATTGTAGACTGCTTCTTGCTCAACCAACAAATTGTACCAAAACCAAGAGAGAAGTAAAACCTAGAAGTAGACTTACAATCTTGAGAATCACCTGCCCTATCTGAATTTGTATGTCCCACCAAGTCAATGTCTACACCTATTGCATAGTGAATCCCATAACTATGAGTACCCTTAATGTAGTGGAGGATCTATTTAGTTTCCTTCCAATGAAACTCATGTGGCTCCTATATGAATCTAGAGACCATGCCCACAACATATGAAATGTCAGGTCTCATATGAGTAAAGTAGATGAGACTCCCAACAAATTTTCAGTATAAAGTGCCATCAACCAAAGGTGAGGAACACTTACCCTCAAGTTTGAACCATGATAGAAATGGAGTTGATGTAGGCTTACAATCAGCCATGTGAAATCGAGAGAGCATGTCAAGTGCATAATTGGGTTGTCCAAGGAAGATACCTGAAGGTGATTAAGTGATCTCAATCCCCAAGAAATAATGCAAAAGACCTAAGTCTAACATCAAAAATCTATTATGTAGAGAATTTTTCACCGCCTTAATGGTGGATGGGTGACCCCTAGTGATCAACAAGTCATCGACATATAGAACAAAAAATGTGAGAGTGTTATCCTACTATAGAATGTAGACATTCAAATCAGAATGACATTGAGTGAACCTAACTGTCAGAAGGAAGGATTCCATCTTGGCATACCAAGCTCGAGGAGCTTGTTTAAGGCTATAGAGAGACTTTCAAAGATGACACACAAGTGAAGGATTCTAGATGAACCCTTGTGGTTGCTCCATGTAGATTTCCTCTTGAAGGTCACCATGAAGAAAGGCACTCTTCACATCCATCTGATGAACTTCCCAACGATGGGATGCAGCGATAGCAAGGACAAGTCAGATGGAATTCATCTTAGCAACTGGTGTAAAAGTCTCAGAGTAGTCAATCTCAGGAACCTAGGAGAATCCTTTTGCAATCAAGTGAGCCTTATACTTATTAACCGATCCATCTACTACAAAATTTGTAATGATAGATCCACTTCCATCGAACAAGTTTCCTTCCTTTAGGAAGAAGGACTAGATCCCATGTGTTATTCCTCTCTAAGGAATTGAAATATTCCTACATTGTAGCATCCCACTTGAGAATACTTGAGGATTATCAAAAAGATTTTGGATTAGAAGCTGAAGCAACGAAGAGATGTGGATCCTGTTGAAATTGTGACCTAGTTCTTCTAGTATATGATGGATCACCAACCTAATCACTCGCTGATTCCAATGTTTGATGAGCCCACAGAGGTGTAAGGGATTGATGTTCTGGAGGAGAATCACCACTGTCTGAATGCTGACTAGGAGAAGAATTTGAAACTAAATCATCATTTTCATCATCTGAAGTGGAGGAAGAAGACTCCTCATCAAGATTAGGAGGATTAAAATCCTCTGAAGAACTATCATCATGATGCATAGGCTTTAATTTTATAGTGGATGGAGAAGTGGTAAGAGATGAACTTGAAGGGATCTCCTCAAAACGAGCACTCCTCTCAATGAACAACTCATGAGTGGTAGGATGGAGAAGCCTATATCCTTTGACATCATTTGGATACTCAAAAAATATGCAAGGCTTACTCTGAAAATCCATAGCCTTGCATTTCTCTACTAGAATGTGGGCCCATGCAAGAGAGCCAAATACTCTAAAGTGCTTAACTATGGGTTTCCAACCAGTCCAAGCTTGAAAAGGAGTTACCACTTTTGCATCTTTGTGAGGAACTCTATTCTAGATGTAACATGCATAATTGATGGCCTCTACCCAGTATTGAGGTGCCAAAGATTTGGAGTTTATCATACAATTAGCCATCTCTTGTAAGGACCTATTATTCCATTCTATGACACTATTATGCTGAGGACTATATGGAACTGTGTGTTGCATGTTGATACCTTATGAAGTACAAAATTGTTCAAATTGATGATTAACATATTCACCCCCATTATCTGTACACATAATCTTGATGAACTTCCCAAAATATTTCTCTACAAAAGCTTTGAAATTTTGAAAACGCTCAAAGACCTCAAAATTTTGTTTGAGAAAGTAAACCCAAGTGTATCTGGAAAAGTCATCAATAAATTTCAAGACATATCTATCCCTGCTAAAAGATGGTTGTGGAAATGGTCTTTCCAAGTCACTATGTACCAACTCCAATAGCTGAGTAGATCTCCATGCTTTTCTTTTATCAAATTTATCCTCAGAATACTTACCAAGAATGCATCCTTGGAAAACACCATCAGAAAATTGAATAGAAGGCAACCTTGTAACCATATCCTAGTGACTAAGTTGCTGCAAGTAACAGTAGTTCAAGTGGCCAAACCATTGATGCCACAAACAACTCACCTCATTTGTATGAGTGAGTAAGGCTATCGAAGGAGAGTCAGGAACAAAGTGAGAAAACTAATATAGTCTAGACTAATGATCTACTTTTCCCACAACAATTGTAGACCCATTATGAATTTCACTGATTACCACTGTATCTGGAGTGAACTTAACTTGTTTTCCAGTACTAGTGTGAGTAATCTGATAAATAGAAAGGAGATTAGTTCAAAAAGATGGAACACAAAGAAAATCCTCAAATGTCCCTTCACCCACATCAATAGACCCTTTCCCATGCACTTCAATAGGAGTGTCATCACCCATTAAAATGGTAGGCATTGAACATGGCTCCAAAGAGGTAAAATTATCCTATGACGAGGCCATGTGGTGTGAAGCACCCGAGTCAATGATCTAAGACTCTGGTTGTGAAACAACAACAACTAGGGTCTTACCCTTTCATTTCCCCTTACTTTTGTTTGTGTCCTTAGAAGACCCTTCTGATGAACTTTGTTTGATTAAATTAGGCAACTTGATATTTTTCTTTTCTAGAAAATGAGAAAGGTGATAAATTTGCTTCTTTAGACAATTATGTTCATCATGACCAGGCCTCTTACAGTAAGAACACTTGACCTTCTCCATCTTAGGTTGATCACCTTTCATTGAAGAGGTCTGATTATATGCTTTTGAAGTAGCATATTTCTAATCTTTCTTCTTCTCTCCTTGGTTGTTTTGTTTCTTATCTTGCTTACTAGGCCCTTTCATTTCTTTTGTGCCTTTATTGACAACTAAGGCATGTGACTTAGAGGGCTTAATTGTACCCATTAGAACCAATTTTTCTTGCTTCCTAGTGAGCTCTGCAACAAATTCATTTAGAGAAGGGATTTTTTAGGTTGAACCTAGGGCACATTTTGTACCATAGAATGTAGAAATAAATACATAATAGTCAGGACCAAGCTTAGAAAGAATACTCAAGATTAGTTGCTTATCATCCTTCTTGATTCCACACTGTTCTAACTAAAATCTAATGGCCTTCAATTTTGTGAAGTGTTATATAGTGTCAAAACTACTAGGACTTAACCTTATGAGTTCATTCTCTAATTAATGACCTCTTAACTCATCATGCTTACCTAAGAGTATTTCCAATTTAGTCCATACTTCATTTGGTGTAGTGGTAGATTCAATGTGAAAAAGAAGGTCAGAAGAGACTGACATGCATAGAGTACCAAAGGCTTCATCACATTTGTTGAACCATTTAATCTTTTTTGCATCATCTTTTGGTTCAGTTTCAAGTCCCATTGTAACATGATGATATGCATGTCTTTTCAAATATATTATCATCTTAAATTTTCATTCAAAATAGTTATATGGAGTTAAAAATAGAAGTGTAGATGCATCCATGAGAGTAGAAAATAAGATTGCAAAGAATAAAGAAAATTACAAAGAAAGAAGACACACAAGACACCCCCCCTTTCCACTAGTATCAAAAATCACCCCCCAAAATATTACAATGTTGGCACTTTATGATTAGTGCTTTTACAAGGCTTTCCAGATTACAAAGCTTATAAGGCTCTTTATAGCCAAAATTAAAATATTTGATACAAATTAATTTTGAAATAAAATCTGAAAAAGAAAGCCTTGTAGCTGTGATTTACCCTTCAATATCTTTCTTACACCTTTTTCTTTTTGAAAAATAGATTACAAAACTGAAAGATATGATTTACTAAAGGTAAAAAAATGCAATAGATTCAACCTATAATATCTGATAGAAAGAGGAAATTTTTTTTATCAATACCTTCATGAATGGAAAGTGCTCCTTTTCAGCTTTGCATCAAGTACTCGTTTACAAAAATCTGACACCTAAAGCAAAAGTTATGCAAATTTGAAGAACAGTGCAAAATCTACCCATCATAAATGACTCACACTTGTTTTTTACTTGATTTCTGCAAAATTTATCAATTTTTTGCAAAATATAATGACTACCCAGATGGTTTTTAACCCTAGGAATAAAACCCAGAAATCCTTTTTTTTAAATGAGTGAAAGATGGAATTTTGAAGCCAAAATGAAAACAGCTTTGGTAAAAATTTAGAAAAACAAATTACCCTAATTTTTACTGTGTCCTCCAATCTCTAATTTTGGTGAAGTAAAAGTCAATCTTGACTTTATAAAGCCCTTTGGACACTCTAGAAATGCTGAAAAGGAATCCAATATTAGCAAAAAGTTGCAATCACCTAGATCTCAAAGGAACACATACATATATAAACTAGATTAAATAAATGTTTATTTTTCCTTTAAACTATTCTGATTCTCCAAGTCATTCGAGAATATAGGAGAAGAGAATACTTGGTTTTTGAGGAAAACTTCAACAATATATTAGTCTCAAATCTCTCAAAAAAAACTCAAAAAAAAATAATGAGCTATACCAGACAAACCCGCTTTGATACCATGTTGGATTTTGCAATAACTGAGACAGGATCTGTTGTCGGTAGTAGGTCATATACACTCCACTCAACAAATGATTGAAAATCAAAATAGTAGAATGGAGAAGAAATCTGAAAGAGAGAAAGAGAGAAAATAGAGACAACACTGCAAGAGAATTTTGAGAAGACTCTTATCACTCTCACAGTATGATCATTGAACTAGCTGAACTAGCTGAACTAGTGAAGGTGAGAGGAGAGAGCCTAATATATAGAAGAATAAGGGAAAATACATCCAAGAGGTGCATTAAATCCTACTACCCATAAAAGGTGGGAGTTTATCACCTACTTGGTAAATGAATCCAAAAGAGGGTGAGAAACCCAAATACCACATAAACTACTTAGGTAAAAACAAAATAGTGGTTATGAGAGGTGGCAGAAAAATCCAAAAGAGGATGTGTAACTCAACTACCCATGTGTGGGGAGAGAGTGACACATGTAGCTATTGTATTTTTCCACATGTCTTCATATTGCCACATCTAATAAACGTAAGCAAGCTTAAATAATATGTGTAGGAAAAAAATAAATACCCCAAACATAAGGAAAATAAAATAACCTACACTAACAGAATCTTAGGATGGTTTGTTAAAAAATTTAATGTTTTTGATGATTTTGTTGGATTTTTAGTTGAAATAAGCCTCAAAATTTGAAATAAAGGGTGTTAAGGGCCTATTAATGATGATTTAAAAGGGTATTTAATGCAAGGGTACCAAAATAGGTCCAAATTAGGAAAGAAATTGCACTATCTCCTTGAAGGGAGTACAATTTTTGTTTCCCCATATATATATATATATATATTCATGATAACAATTGTCATCAAACCTAGAAAAATATTGATCTATCTATCAAGGAAATTAAGAATTCTCTTAAGAAAAAGTAGATTTTAACAAGATAATTTTTTAATATATTATAAGTATTTTTACTATCCAATAATCTCCTCCGTAATAAAAAAATTACCTAGTTCTTGCATATGCCCATTCATCACCTCTTGTACAATCCAAAAGAAGTTAAAAACCAAATCAACTTCTCTAATTATATTAATTTTGTAAACGTATCTACACAATTTTCTTGTCTATGGACTTTCTCAAGAGCTACTCCACCTCCATTAATAAAATTCCTTACAATATGGAATTTAATCAAATAACGCTTGATCCTATTGTGATAAGCTATAATTTTAGCCAAATGGAATACTTTGACTATGACAATATACAACCATGTTTTCTTGCACTTCTTCAAACTCACCCAATAGACTATTTAACCAAAATTACCTCATTTCATGCATGTGAGACAACCATACACTCTACCTTTGTAGCGAGGGAATAAATTTTATTTGAAGCTTTGACATCCAACAAATAAATCCTCTTGCAATAGAAAATTCATAACCGAAAGTAGATCTCATTTTTTTAAATCACTTACAAAATTTGAATCAGCATAACCACAAACTAAATCACCACAACCATTGTAGGTGATACAATAATCAATTGTGGCTCTATGATACTAAAGGGACTATTTTACTATTACCAAATGATCTCTATTAACAACACCTACTACATGTGAAATATATTGTCTTGTACAGACCATTGTATACTATCAATTTCGTACTATATGAGCATATGATGCATGAGACATAATCCTTTTCTTCCTCATTAATATGATATAAACTTGAAGAAAGTTTAAAATGGCAAGCCAATGTGATATTTATTGGTTTCACATTCATCATATCAAATCTTATGAGGATCCTCTCCACATGTTTTTTTTTTGTGATAATTGAAGCTTACCATGTTCCTTGTATTTGTATATTTTCATGCTCATAATCTACTTCCCTACTAGGTCCTTCATATCTAATTTCCTAGCCAACTTAGCCTTTAGTCCATTGATCTAAACTATGATTTTTATTGTTATAAATTTATTGTCAACATATAACACCACAATAATGAATAAACCATTTAAAAAATATTTAAAGTAAATACAATCATTATACTCCTTGGAAAATTTGGGTTCATTAGGAAGGAATAAATATTATTCTACCATTTCCTATGATAGTACTTTAGGCCCTACAATTAATTCTTGATTTTATAAAAATAAATTATTTTGTGATCCTAAACAAGCCCTTCTAGTTGTTCCATATATATCTCATTCAAATCTTCATTTTTTTTGTCTTAACATTTAATTTCTTTAACTCAAGAGCAAGTCAAGAAACTAAAGCTAATACAATCCAAATAGAAACAAGTTTAACAATTGGTGAAAAAATTTCAAGGAAATTAATACCTTCCTTTTAAGAATATAATTTTACTACTAGTATTCTTTGTACCTTTCAATTTTATCATCAAAACCTTTATTCAATTTGCTTACCAATTTTCAATTATCATTTTAGTACCATCCATTGTTTTTGAATAATAACTAGATTCCTTGTCATTAAAAATCAAAGAAATAGATGAAAATAATCATAAAATATTTTTAGTGGATTTACTACCATTATAGATGTCCTTAGATATGGTTGTGCTTTGCCACATTTTCCTTTATATTTTCCTTGACCTCATCTTATTCTTAAGAATATTTTTCATGATCCAAATTTTTTATATATGAATGATTTTCAAATTTGATTTACTGATATTTGGTACATGTTCGTGTTTCTTATAAACTTCTACTATGTCTAATTTTATGAGACAAGATTCATTAATTACTAAATATATGCTAATGATGATTTTATGGGTCGTAGGTGTTGCAAGAATGAATGTGTTTTCATTGATGCCAACTATGTCATGGAAGTCTATTATTAATTTCATATGTCAAGGATATTGAGAAAATTATAATAAGAAGGTCTACACGTATTCAGTGTGTGCTCTAGGATGTGCTCCTTACTGCTGCTATGCTTGTTCAAATTTGATGTATTATTCATGGTTATTTTTAGTTACTATATCTATAATTTGGGTCTCTAGATCATTTTACAATGCAAGATATCTTCACTAATATGCAAATTATGCATTTCAGTCTATTTGGATGTAGTCATTGGAGAAATGTAGTTGCTCTAGATTTCTCCATATTATGGTGTCATGACTTGTAGTTCTGAGAGTAAGTTGATGAGGCCATACTCAAGTGGAATTTGTTATCCATAAAGAGAAAATCATGTTAAAGATGTGTGTACTTAATCATTTTAAGTGCTTAATACTAGTGTTGGCCAAACACTGGTGTTGGCCAACCTTGTGTTAAATACTATTTACGAAGTTCATGGAAGTGTGTTGAGGCATGTTGGGAAATATTTAGGTCCTCATTACATATATGTTTGGGTCACTCTCATTATAATTCCACCATAGAATGTTTTTTCGCTGACCTAATTTTAATTTCTAAATACAAATGATGTATGAGTGACCATGGATGGGTTTCAAGGTTTAAGATGGTATAAGTGAAAATTGAGATGTTGATGAAAGACAAGATAGATGAAATATAGATGCGAGATAGTGTGTTTGATGTGATTTTGAGTAGATCAATTCAAATATCATGTTAGGGTTATGAAGGTAGTGAGCTAGAGGCATCCAACATCTTTCATGTGAGTCTATATGTGCGTGAGAAAATTGATGGTGAAAATATTTATTACATTGATATAGTTTTCTATCCATAACAATACACTTCTATCTTCTTTGTAATTCTATGGTAGTGATCCCTCTAGGCAATGAGTCCTTAATAGACAGTAAGTCACATTTTGGACAAGTAAGTCATGTCTTGGCAGTGATCCTTTGCATTCAATTTTTAAATTCTTTATATTATGAGCTAATCCTCACCATGGTTTTTCCCTCATTGGGTTTTCCATGTAAATATGGTGTTATTGTGTGAATGGTTTCATTAATTTCAGTTTTAGTTTCTACATTTTAGTGATTAAACATATTAACAAAGTAAAGGTCTTGTGAACACTTATTGATCTAACTTTTGCTGAAAGTTTGAAAGGCTATAGATTGCTACAATTGATTCAACCCCCTCTATTAGTTGTCTTGTTCAATAATTGGTATTAGAGTTTGGTTCCTTGGAAGTGATTAACGACTCAAGGAAGGTTTGGGATGGCGAACAAGACAATTATTGAGTGCCCTAAGTTCGATGGCACCAACTACAATTTTTGGAAGAAAAAGATTGAATGATATCTAGAATACTATGGATATGATGTTGATAAGTCTTATAAGACTTCATAGACTCCTCTTGCTAATGGTCCAAGTACTGTTGATGAGATCAAGGTGCATGAAGCAAACAATAAAGAAAAAATTATTCTAAACAATAGTCTTTCAGATTTTGAGTTAATTAAAGTCATAAATTTGAAGACTGCTAAAGAGGTTTGGGATGCATTGGAAAATATCCATGAGGGAGATGAAAAGGTTAAAGAAGAAAAGTTGTAGAACTTGGAAGCAAAATTTTAGATCCTACGAATGACTAGAGATGAAAACAGTAAATGCTATGTACAGAGTGGATGAGCTATTAGGTGGAATGCAAGGAATTGGTACAATGGTGGATGAATGTCAGATAGTAAAGAAGATTCTTAGAACTCTCCTTGATGCATATAGTGAAAACGTATCTAATATTGAGGAATTTGTAGATTATAATACTTAAACTAAATATCAGTTGTTGGGTACTCTAATCTCATTTAAAATCAAGCTTGAGAAATGGATCAAAAATAGAAACTGCATTTAGGGCTACAAAAGTTGAAGATTCGGATGAAGAAAACTTTGATGAAGTGGAAGCTAAATTTGTAAGAAGAATGAAAAAGGGCTCTGGTAAGTATCAAGGTAAGTTACCTTTCAAATTTTTTTAGTTGTGGAGAAATAGGTCATTACGCTTCAAGAGGTCCTAAAAGATCTGAGAAGAATAAACATAGAGAAGGAAAATAAAATAAGGGAAAGATGATCAAGAGAGCATATTATGTGAATGAAGATGCTAGTATTGGAGACTTTGATGATAATGGATGCTTGTTCTTGGCTATAAAAAATGAACCTTCTCCTGCTAATATTGAAAGATATGTGAAGGAAAGTTCTCTAGAGAAAGTTGAAGGTACAATGGTCTTTTTTCTTCATGATAAACAAAAAAGGAACTACTAGGTTGTTGATAGTGGTTGTTCACATCACATTATTGGTGACAATTTTTTTTTTGTTAACGTTGAAAAATATGATGGAGGCTTAGTTAAGTTTGGAGATGATATTGATGCTAAGATTTGTGGGATAGGTTTATTCAGTTTTGATGGAAAGCATAATATTGATGATGTCTACTATGTTAAAGGTTTAAGGCATAATATTTTTAGTGTTGGATAGATGTGTAGTAAAGGATATAATCTTGTTTTCAATGATGAGAAATGTGAAATAAGGTGTAATGACAAAAATTAAACCCCTTCTTGGAGATAGGGAAATTTCTCATTTAATCTGGACCTATTTTAGTACCCTTGCATTAATTACCCTTTAAATCATCATTAATAGGCCCCTAAGACCCATTATTTCATATCTCAAGGCTTATTTTGGCTAAAAACTTGACAAAATCATCTAAAACATCAAAAATTGTGAAAATCCACCCTGAAAACCTAGGGTAGGACTCATTTGCCACCTTGGGCGAATGAGTTGCATTTGGGGCTTTTTTAGGGTTTGAATAGGAAAATCACCTTTTTCATTCAAAATTTTGGTTGATGTTGACTTTGGATATGTAAATAACGGTAAATTAGGTGTTAATTCCTATATAAGCAGGCTTCTGAGTCACTTTTTCATCTAAGAAAACATTTTCAATGGAAATTTCAAGAGACAAGAATTAAGAATCTTCAAGCATTCTTCCACAAGAGAATTAAAATTTCAAAAGAAAGAAAACTTGAAGTCTTGGAGCAACATTAAAGTGTTTTTGGCTGGTCTTGAATCTCACTTTCATTAAAGATCTAGCATTATCAAGGGTTGATCATCGTTGTCTACATATGGTGAAGCATGATGGATTCTAGGTTGGGGAGATGCAACTAGCCATCAAGCCAAGCCTAATGACTTGTTTCTTAAGTGATTCCATCCTCTATTATCACTCTAAATTCAAACAAATATAGGTACAAGCATTATTCAGGCTCATTTGGGTGATTAGAAATCTCTCAAATTGATTCATTCATTGCCATATTCCATCCATGCATCTCCTTCTTGCACATTAGAATAGGGTTGCATTGTATTTCAGATTTCCAAGTCTTAAACACACTTGACGCTAGGGTTTATGTTCACATTTACATTCAATTTTAATTATTTCCATCAAGGTTTAATTACCAAACTAGGGGCTTGACCAATGCAAACTCCCCATGAGGAAATCATGTCTATATTCTATTTTGGAGGTATTTTCTCAAATTTGTATCCAGAAATCAATTTGGGAGAAAAGAGCAGGAGTTGAAGTGTAGATATGAAATTTGAATCCTTGAAAAGGTAAAATGGGATTAATTCACCAAAAGTGGTGAATAAGTCCCATTACATTTTTTTTAGGATTATTGTAGATTTAGATACTATTTTTCTAGAAACCTATTTTTGTGCAAAAATCCTACTCTAGGACTGATTCGCCCCAAATTTGAGAATGAGTCCCAGTAGGTCAAAAATTTAGATTTTCCAATATTTATAAGATCATTCAAGTCTAATTCATATTCACAGGTGCATACATTTAATCTTGCAGCTTTATCATTTGTTTTATATACATTTCTAGTTCATTTAGTTAAAGTTTGTATTGAATTAGGGTTTAGCATTACATCTTGCATTGCATTTTTCTTTCCAAGTGGTGAACCCCTCATTAGTTTACAATTAGCCTCTAGTACATCCCTATTGCAAGATCTCTTTCCCTTTTGTATTGAGATGTCTAGGGTTATCCTTGAATGAAACTGTAAATTGGATGTGTTCTATGTCCTAAAACCATACAAAAGAATCCTAACCCATTTTATTAAATTTCATAAAAAAAAGGATCTGAAACTATGATTTATGCTCAAAAGAAGTTTTAAGGAAATATTTATCAACTTCAATGTTCATATAATCATTTCTTTGTCTCAGATCAATGACAACTAGTTATGGCATTGGAGGATGTGTCATATAAATTTCAGAAATATGTTGAGAATCAATAGAGTATAAAATGTTAGAGATTTACCAAGGATTATAAAACTTGTTAATGTTATTTCCAAGGATTGGTAGTTTGGAAAGTAAGCTACAAACAACTTTAGGTCAAAGGAACAATCTACTATCGGACTACTAGATTTGATTCATATAGATCTTCATTGTCCTACAAGGGTGAGAATTTTACAAGGTGATAGGTATTTTATGCTTTTGATTGATGATTACTATAGAATGTCATGGTTTACTTTTCTTAGAGAAAACTGTGATGCATTAGAAAAATTCAAAGCATTCAAATCTATGGTTGAAAATGAAATGGACATGAAAATAAAATGCTTAAGGTCTAAAAGAGGTGGAGAATTTACCTCCAATGATTTTGACATGTTTTTTGAAGCATGTGGAATAAGAAGATAGTTGTTTGTTCCTAGAACTCTTTAGTAGAAAGGAGTTGTTGAAAGAAAGAACATAATTATTCAAGAAGCTTCTAGATCAATGATTATTAAGGCAAGTCTACCAAAAGTCTATTGGAAAGAAGCAATTCACAGTACTATTTATGTGTTTAATTGAGTTCAAGAAAAAGCCAACAACACTAAGAATTCCTATGAATTATAGTATGGAAGGATTCCTCCTATAAATTATTTCAAGGTATTTGGAAGCAAATGTTATATCAACAGAGATGAAGAATATTTAGGAAAGTTGAATGCAAGATGTGAAGATGGTATTTTCCTTGGATACTCCCTTATAAACAAATCTTATAGATGCTACAACAAAAGGTTGAGAAATATTATATAAAGCACAAATGTCAATGCTGATAAAGCATTGAAGAATTCAATTGAAGTTGATGGATATCTGATACAAGAGCATCTACCAAAACACCATACATCTAGGGGAACTTTTGTCCCAAAACGTATTGGAGAAGATCAAATTAAATATCACCAACGAATCACTGAACTTTTCAGCAAAATTTCTTCAAATTCACTTCATACCACAATGCATTAAATCAACAAACTTATCTTTTAACTATTTTTAGACTCAAAACAACCTGATCAAAGCACTGAACCATTCAAAATTTACCAATTCATTGTTTGAATTAGCTTGCATTCACAAAGAACCAAGACATCAAAATGACAAAACCATGAACCTATACCTCTTCCAAAACTTTATACACCTTCAATGTCACCATTTAGATATAAATAACCCATTACAAGGTCTGCCCATACAAATAAACTCAAATCTTCAAGTTCACCAAAAAAAATTCACCATGCCAAGACCTCAACATAGCACACGTTTGGATTTCTACTTTCTTAGACTTGAACAAGGCCGCCACTATGTTTTGCATCATTTAGAAGATTTAACTTAATCAAAATAAACAATCCTTAAGTTCTGCACCTTCACCTAATCTCAATTCTTCATTGATCACTCATAATCCTAGTAGCCATTAAAATCATGATTGTCAAGCATATATTTTCATATAGATCCTAAGACATGACTATACTTATTAGTTGGAATTCCCATTTCTGTGTATTAAAACATATCTAAAATCCATCATATGTTAATTTGAAGAATAGTGATCAAATTAGGATTGTATCGCTGCACAATAGGCCTAATTAGGCCAGTCAAACACTAGGGATTATTGAATATAATAAATCCAACATCAGATTACCCTAAAAAATACTTGAAACACATCAATATTGATCTATTAAAGCTTAAAAATCTGTTAGATGTCCATTTCATTAAACATTTTTACAAACCCTAGGTTACAACCACCATTGAGTGCTCCCAAACTGTGATTTTTAGATTGAGACAGTCGAAAACATTACCATTTTCATATCACCCTTAACCTACTAATCATACAACATTAGGACACCAAAAATACATGCATCCAAGAGTCCTACCAAAAATCAAATATTTTTATTGGTTAGAATGAAAGAAACTTATTTTTCTTTTTCTCTATTTACTCTAATAGGGGTGTTGATAGATTTTAGAAAAATTACAATAACTAACTCAAAACTACACAAAAATTAATGAAACAAAAAGGAAATGGAGGGAGATTGATAAATCTATCAATTATAGTCATTCACATGTGCTTCCATGGCTGTAAATTTCTGTAAAAAATGTCTAAAAACATTGTTTTCAGTAATTTTTGTTCAAGAGATAGATTTTATTCATGAATCTTTAATTCCTCCAATTCAATACAAGTCTATACAATATCCCCTACCTTAGCAATGAGTTACAATGCCTTTTTAAAGGATTTTCATCTTCCTTCAAGGAATGAAACTAACTAAACTGCCCCATGACCTTTGGTATTCCATGTTTTTTGTACATTTTTTTATTTTTTGCATGTTTACAATTTTGACAACAAACGACAACTTTGAAAATTTACCCAACTGACCTCCTAAAGACCTATTAAAGACTTTTAATACATTAATTGTGACTTCAAAAGATATTTGTAATGCTTTTACACTTGAAAATTCAAATTTTGCAATTTTTTCCTTTTGAAGGCATTTTGTAAACAAGGTGCTCTTACACTAATATCTATTAGATGAACCTGATTGGAGAGAAGTAGAATAATTTGTTGAAGAACAAGAAAATTAGAATGAGGAAGAAGAAGCTCTGGTGGTGTCCCCAAAGACTCCTAAATATGTGTAAAATAATAATTCTGACAACCAAATCATTGGAGACAACATGAAAGGTGTATTGACAAGAAGCAAAGTTGTTGCTACTACTAAAATAAATGTGTGTTTACTTTCTACAGTTGAAACTAGCATAATAAGTGAATCATGAAAAGATGAACATTGGATGAGAGAAATGGAAGAAATTATGCAAATTGAGAAAAAATAAACATGGGAATTAGTCCGTATAGCAACAAATAAAAACATAATTGGATCAAAATGGGTATTCAGAAACAAGTTGAATGATAATGGAGAAGTGGTCAAAAATAAAGCAAGGCTTATGTGCAACGGTTACTCATAAGTAGAAGGTATATATTTTTGGGGAGACTTTTTCTCCAGTGGCTATAATGGAAGCTATCAAAATGTTTTTCACACTCACTACTCATGACTATTTTAAAGTCTATCGGATGCATGTAAAATTTGCATTTCTAAATGGTGAGCTAGAAGAAGTCTACATGGAACTACTGGAATGATTTTAGTTGTCAAAACAACCAGAAATGGTTTGCATATTAAAGAAGGATTTATATGGATTGAAGGAAACTCCTAGAGCTTGGTATGCAAAGTTGGATAGATATTTGATTCAACAAGGTTTCGGTAAAGGTACGACAACTAGTAATCTATATTTTAAAATTGAAAATGATAAAATCTTGATAGTAGTTTTGTGAACCCCAATCCCAATACCTGAAAAAAAACAAGAACAAACACCTTAGAAGATAAAATGCAATCAAGAATAAGGATTCCTCAAGAAACTCATTTGAATAGCAAAAGAGATAGAATATGAAATGAAGATCACAATGAAGTTTAAAAGCATATCAAATCCTATTCTAAAGCAAACAAACTCCTAATCTCTTGAGGGAATTGTTTCCAATTTGATGTGAAAATTGGCCCTTTCCCAACTCCAATGATGCAATGGTGATTTGATGAAGAAATTTGATCCACTTGTTGATGCTTGATGAGTGCTGTAATAGAAAAATATGCATAACCTAGCTAAGATTCAATGATAATGGATGGAATTTGCTAATGATTTGAGCATAGTAAGTTTACTCAAATTGTGGATGTTGAAATGAGAAGATTAGCCTCTTATTTATAGAAGATATTGATGGATGAATGTCCAAAATAGTGGTATCCTGTGGAGATTAGCCTCTTATTTAACGGGAAATCATCTTTCAGACATGCTTTGTTCAATTCTTTGAAGTCTGTGCAGATTCTGATGCCCCCATTAGGTTTTGAGATAGGAACCAAGTTTGACACCCATTCTGGATAATCTATCAGTTGAATGAATCCTACATCTAATAGTTTCTTTGGTTCCATTTTTACTAGCAGGGCAATCTGAGGGTGCATTTTTCTGAACTTTTGTTTAATAGGCTTTGCTTCTAGGTATACTGCTAAGTGGTGAACCACGATTTCTAGATCAAGCCTTGGCATGTCAGCATAGATCCATGTGAAGTTTATCTATCTCTCTCTTAGGAAGGCTGCTAGGAGCTCTTGTTCTTCTGATAGTAATGATTCCACATAGAATGTGATGTGCGAGGTTTCCTATGTTCCTAGATTGATCGAATTGCATTTTTTTTCCAAGACTATTGATTTTTCTTAATGAAGAGCTCTAAAAGGAAGATTGAATCCCCCATCCTCAGGTGCCTTAGAGAGGTTTCCACCATTGGATGTGTCCTTTATTTTTACTTTTTTTTTGGTTGGAAAGTGCCACAGTGTGGTTTTTATTCAAAGACTTAGATATTATTATTAATTTTTCACTTTTGCAACTAAGGGATTCAATCGTTTCCCCATAATAGGCATGTGTATCTAGCTCAATTGTGAACCCTACTTTGTGATCCCCATACAAAATGTTATCCCATAGTCTCATGAATTCTAAGAGTGCCTCATCATTTTTGAATGTGTCAAGAACTGGTGGTCCTCGTTGGTTGTAGTGAATGAGTTGGGGGTATACTAGGCGTATTTCATGATTTTGATGGTCTGTTTCAAAGGATAAAGTGCTAATCATGAAAAGAGTGGTATCCTCAAATAGCCTAGGTAAGTTGGTCATGGGATACTCGTCATCACTACTACTATAGGCATCAGTTATATCAAATGTGAAGTTATCTATGACGTGACTTGTAGATACTGGTAAGCGTAGTTCAGTTGTTGTTTGCTGAGAATGATTTTTGACCTTTGTAACTAGAGGACCTCGGTCACGTATGGTTATACTTAGAGGGGTACATTTGAGGCCAAGAATTCCCATTCAAATCTCTGGAATGATAGGTATTATAATCCCATTGTCATTTTTCCCAAGTCTTTGATTTCTGTCATAGCCCATTGAGAGCATCATTTGCAAACCCTTGCTTCTATCATCCATTGGTAAATCAGCTACTAGTCTCTCATCTTGGTATAGCATATGAGATGGATCTGCCTCGATAACCTCTTCACCAAGATCTCCCCA
Source organism: Sequoia sempervirens (assembly GCA_007258455.2). Classification (NCBI taxonomy): domain Eukaryota; kingdom Viridiplantae; phylum Streptophyta; class Pinopsida; order Cupressales; family Cupressaceae; genus Sequoia; species Sequoia sempervirens. The sequence continues at coordinate 1,086,468,660 of VDFB02271358.1, read as the reverse complement.
ACTTGTAAAGTTGGGATAGTCTTCAGGAGATGTTTGAGATGTGGAGGCTTCATTTACTTGTGGACACCCCGATGATCTAGGAGATTGTGGTAACTCTCCTACCATAAAAAAAAAAAATCAGGGATCATGTAGTTTCCACAACCATTATCTTGGATGATGACCTTAATGTCAAAGATGGTGGGAATGGTAGGAGTGGCAGGTGTCTCTGTCCATAAGTGGATGCGAGAGTGGTGGGATCAATGTATGGTGTAGATGGGCCCTCATCACTTTTTGGTACTTGGACGATTTTATAGTACTTTTCCTCGAGGCTTTTGCAGTAGGAGAATGGTTCGGGATCTCCATGGATAGTAACTTATTGTCCTTCATGTGTGAATTTAACACATTGATGGAAATTTGACACTACTACTTGCATTACATGAATCCATGGGCATCCTAGGAGGATGTTATATGAAAAGTTGAGGTCCAGGACCTGACAAGTGGTTTCCATGATGGGTGGCCCTACTCAAATAGGGATTTTGATTGTGCCCTGGGACACTCTTTCTTGATCATCATATTCTCTTATTATGATACCCTTTCCTTTTTTGATAGAATCCTCTGAGATTTTTAATTGTTTGATGAGCTTTAGAGAACAAATATTCAAGTTGATAGCTCAATCCACCAAGACCCTTTTGAATTTTCTTTTCTATACTAGTACTTCTATGTGGAGTGCATGGTTGTGAGATGGTTGGGCAGGAAAATCTTTGTCGGAGAATGTGAGGAGATTTGGTGTGATGATATTTCTGACCATAGCTTGGAATTGCTCTACCTCAAGATTTGTGGGGATAGTGGATGAAGCCAATGCTTCCTCAAGTATTTTCCTATGGGAAGATGATATTTTTAGTAACTCCATGATGGAGATTTTCATTGGCATTCTTTTGAGCTAATCAAGGATGTTATATCCATTGGGGATAGATCTAGGTGCGGGACTCTGTTTGGCTAGGATGATCCTGTGATGGTAACTTTGTTGCCTCTTGTGGTGACCCCACAATTGGCATGGGCTCCTTTAATAGTGATGGTAGTGCAGTAGTCATCCAGAGATGCAACGACGTGGTCATACACATGATTTACATTCTTTAAGGTTTCTTTCCCCTTATCCATGTTATTCTTCCATTATTGCCATGGTTAGGCATCAGATTCATGTATATCTTAAGGTTTTGGTTTCCTGTTGGTTGTTCCATGTTTATAATTCTTTAATCGATGATATCTTGAATTATGTTTTTTAGCCTCATACAACTATTCATGGTATTCCCTTTGATTTTATGGAAGTCACAAAGTTTATTCTCATTATACCAAGGAGGTTTCACATACGATTCTTGGTAATTCTCATAGGTGGGAGCTTTGATGTGTTTTTTCATTTATTAGTTTCTTCATGATGACTTCCAGTGGTTCCCCCAGAATGGTGTACTTTCACTTGGGGTAATTCTTGTTCTATTGGGGTGGTCCACTTTGAACATTGAGATTGTTAATTGCTTGATTGTTGTTCGGTTGTTGTGTTGCTTGATGATTGTTTTCATGTTGGATTTGGATTTGTGGTGCAGGTGTATTCTGGTGAGGGGCACTGATGACCACTTTGGAATTAACAACACCATCATTGGTAACATTTTTGTTCCTTGCCCACGTGTGAAGTTTTTTGTTGTAATTGGTGGGTGGGCGGTTGTTTTTTTGTTTGAGGTATGAAGTTGATCCTATGAGTTGTGTCATAAGGGCTCATTTGATGTTGAGCGCCTTTGAGATCAACTGGTCACACGTGGGAATCCCTTGTACCTTGAGATGGAATGCCAAGAGGCTGTCAAGGTTGGATATGATGGTGCAAACTTGTTGTTCCTCGGGCATGGTCCATTTGCTCTGATTGGCCTTGGATCACCATCATTGTAGGAATGAAGCGAATGATTCATTCTTACCTTGTTTTAGAGTTGAGAGTTCTTCTAGACTAACATCCATTACGATATTGCATGCATATTTTTTAACGAATGCATCTATAATTTCTTGGAATGTTTTCATGCTTGTAGGTAGGCAAGAGAACCATTCCATAGCATGGCCAGCCAAACTCCTAGGAAATAGCCGCATCAGATAGGTATTTGCCTATGTGACTTCCATGCAATGAACTTGGAATTCCCTGATGTGATCATCAGGGTTTCCCATCCCATGATATTTGTCAAACTTGGAGAATTCAAATCCCTTCAGGAATGGTTTCATCACAAGGATCCTGTCAAATCAATAGGGACACAAGCTGCATGGTGTTTTTGTGGTTCGACTTGATTGAAGATCGAGCACTTGTTGCGAGAGCAACCTGATTAGTGTTGTTACGTCATTTTGTAGATCAAGGGGTGGGATGAAGGTGTTATGGGGTGCTTCAATTGTTGGTTGGATGGGTGGGTTTGTTGGTGTGTTGTTTGATGGTATTTGCATAATTTGTCGAGCCAGGTATGCTTGTACTTGCTATTGTATAAACAACACTTTTTGTTGATCTTGTTGTTGTTGTGCTAGGATTTCCTATTGTTGAGCTTCTTGTTGTGCTTGCTTTTGGGCTACTAATTGGGCTACTTCTTGCTACTCTTGATATTGTTTTATTGCTTTTTGATATGCTTGTAGTTGTGCTACTTTTTTTTGTGCAAGAAATTGTGCTTGCGCTTGTGCTTGTTGTGCTTGATATTGGGTGTGTGCTTGAGCTTGAGCTTGGGCTTGTGCTACTTGTTGTTGCAATAGAATTTGGGGTTGGTCAGCTTTTTGTGCTTGTAATGTGGATTGGGATACTTGCGTAGCTTGTGCAGCTTGAACGGCTTGTTGTTGTTGTTGTAACAAATCTTGGGCTTGTTCCGCTTGTGTAGCTTGTTGTGCAATTTGGGTGGCTTAAGAATTTTGTGCTACTTGTGCGGCTTGTTGGGCAGCTAGTTGTGTGGCTTGTTGAGCAGCTATTTGTGTGGATTTTTTTTTTTGCACTTGTAGGAATGCCTTTTGATAAGAAGCTTGGTGAGCGGCTTGCAATGCCATGCTGTATTGGTTTGATAAACTGGAGTTTGGTGGGGGTGGAGGTGGTGGTAGATTAAGAATGGTGTTTGTGGTGGTGGTGAATGATGATGTTGTGTTGGTGGTTTGAGTGGTGGATGGTGATATTGATGTGGTTGGTCCTTGAGATACCATGCTTTGAGATGTTAGGGGGTGGTTGATGATGTCGTGATTGCTTGTGTAGTTGTCATCTGTTGTTGCGATATCAATGAAAAGTTTTGAGAGTTTGCTGTGATGCTTTGATTGGTGTTTGGAATGTTGGTTTGATTGATATTTGGTAAAGGTGGGAGTCCCAAGCCAAGTAGAGGTGTGGATAATGGTAGTAATGGTGGAAGAGGTGAAAATGTGAGGGGTGTGAGTTCTTAAGAAAATGATGTGGTGTCAAAAATGCCCCCAGGTCTGAACATGTCACCCTCTTCTTTTGAATTTTTTAGGAGGGAGGTTTGGGGTGTTGTGTGGAAGGATGATGATGATGGATCATTAGGATTATGGAAGGTGAGAGGGACATACTTATGTAATTTATTTTGTGGTATGTTTTGTTCCAAAATGGTATTTGCATCCAAGTCTTGATTGTTAACAAGGGGTTGTGTTTGAATAGCATTAAGAAATGTATTTCCCTTATTAACATTAGGCTAGGTTGGAGCAAAAGATGTTGTGATTTGTGGAATTTTTTGAGTGATGCTTTGGGATGGGGGTGTAGATGAAATGGGGAGTGTGGATGAAATTAGAGGCATGATCTCCAAATATGGTTCCACTATAGAGCTTACGTCAAAATTAGAAGGTAATTTGGCCCCTTGTTTTGCTAGTTCGAGCATGTATAGTGAAGGGTTAAGCCTCATCATGATGTTGATGATCTTATGGTTTTCCGAATTTTGGAGCATTTTAGTTATTTCTTCATGCGACATCCCAAAGGTAAGATCTTCTTCTTGAATTTCCTCTTGTGGATTTTGTGATGATGATATAGTCAAAGGATTGCTTGATTTGACAGGATTCATTTTGACATTCATTTGGCTTAGGTCACTTGAAGCAGGTGTTTCTCTGTCAGCTTCCATGTTCTTCTTATATTGAGATCTAGTTTGAACCATAAAACAAGGATCAATTTTCATGAATATGGGAGATGAATCTCTAATTCTTTAGATTGATCTTATTTTAAGCAAAAAAGAGAAACTTTTAGGGTATCTTGAGGATCAAAAGGTGATATGATGATGATGCAAGAGATGGATGATTTGGATGTTTAATCTTTTGATAAATCTTGAGGGGAATGTTAGAATTTTTGGATTTTCGGATATGTTTTGGATTTCCCTTGATTGATTTTGGTTTGCTTTGATTGAAAAAATAGACCTAAGATGTTGGATGATTATATAAGGGGTAGATTTTCTCAAAGGATGATAATTTGAATGTGTAGGGAGAAGGATGCATCTACCCACACCTATTCAAACAAGATGATAATTTAACCAAGCATATGAAGAAGGATGCATCTACATATACCTAGCTAAATAAGATGGTTTGATAATTTTGACTAAGCATATGCAAAATGATGCATCTACACATACCTAGCCAAAGATGATTTCGTAAAGATTTCAAGGATTTTGTCTCAAGGATTTGACGATTTTTATTTTTTCCAAAAAGCCCAGCATGAAGGATAATTTCAAGATTTCTCAAAAGATGATGGTGAGATGATTTTTGGTTTGATGTTTGAAGGATGGGTGAAAAAGATTTTGATTTATTTTGATCCTAGGATGAACCTATAAAAGACACTTTGTTTACCTAGACCTCGGTATTTAAGAAAGTGTAATGCTTCTATAGACCTTTAGAACTAAGAAGTGGTTCAGTTTGAGCACACATTTCCGGATTTTGAATCAAGGACCTTTGTTTTGGGATTTTGACTTTCTTGGAAATCATGAGGTTTCAACACATGTGAGAGTTCATTTTGTTATCTTTTGCTTAGTGAATTTATTTTACCTTAAACACTTCTTTTGATTAAGTTTCCAAACTAGATGTCCAATGTCTTAATATCTTTAAATCCCACAAAGTATGTTATGTGGAAATTTGATGAATTCAAGGCAAGGGTTCCTATTGTTTAACTTTAGTGGAAAAATTGAGATGTAATCCGAGTATTTAGAAACCTCTAAGGATAGAATCCCAAGGGCAAGCAATAACACATGAATGGGGTCAATTGTATTTGTATCCTAAAGGGTTTGAAATTTTGATGATGACGTTTAAGTGTTTGTTTCCAAGATGTTTTCGAACAAGCAAAGAATTTTGCAACCAAGAATAAGTACAACCCTATGGATATGGAAGACAATATTTGTTGAATCCCCACTTGGACAAGTCCGTCTATTCTTATCTTTACCGAATGGTTAGATGCTTGACCCCACTGGCTCCCCTCCATAACACTCACTTATATGGGCAACCAACCATCAACACCCATGAAACTCCCATGGCATGCTTTCCATTTCTACTAAAAGATTGTAAAAGTGGGGTAGCTTCAAAACAACCATTCTTGTACCAACAAATAGATCAAGGATTTTGACAATTCTAAAACATGGGTTTTATTTAGGACTTTCCATTTGTGGAGATTGACCCATATGGCGAGAGTCCCTTTTCAGATCCATCTTGTCAGATCAAATTGTGTGATATTGGCATTTATTCCAATACCCACATTTATATCCCGGTTGGAAATACTCTTGGATTTAGAGTGTTACTGGTTGAGTCGTTCCCTTGGGTGAGTAATTTTTCCCCAAGGCAGGCCCTCTAAGATAAACAAAAGTGAGTAAAGACAATATCTGTAACTCGATCAATCTTTGTTTGCAACACAAAGAGAGAGAATGTACACAATAATGCTCTACTCACACTCGCACAATGTTTTGTTCAATTTTAAACCCAAAATGAAGTGTGGAGGTGATTACTTTATCTCAACCTAAGATCATAAAAAAGGTCTTTTGATTCTCAAGATCGCTATAAAGTGCGAGAGAAGTGCATACGTCCTTTTTGATGATGTTAGTTTGTGTAAGCAATCGCGAAAGAAAAGTTGCACATATTCATTTTAACCTTTCAAAGCAATTGTGAGTTCATTTTTAAAAGCACCAAAGTAAGTGTGACAAATTTCCTTGTTCAATTTTTTAATCCTAGAACAAACTCTGGTAGATTGAAGTCCTAATGTTCATTTTAAGCCTTTTGTAGCAAAAATTGAAAAGTTATTTTTAAAGCCCAAATGAAATTAGTGGATCCTAAGCCTAAAAAGATGACAAATTTTCCTGAAGAGGAATAATGAATCCTTAAAAAGTGTTAAACAAACACTAAAGTGTTTAAAAACACTTGTTTTTGTGAAATGACCTCATTATGCATTTCTTCCTCTTTGTCTTCTAATCGATTCAACCTACAAGAAAAATTAGTTATATTCTGCAAAACAGAGGTCAAAAAGATAGAAAAAAAACAAAAGAAGCAAAATTTGAAAAAGAGCATGTGCTGAAAATTAAATTTTACTCCATACTCCCCTCCAGTGGTGCAATCTGTGAAGGTGTCATAGTTGTATTTCTCCAATGGTGCTATATAGCACCACTTTCTAGTCAGCATCACTCTACTATTAGACCAGTGAGCGTGAATGCATCACCCTTTTGCCCAGCAGTGCAGTTTGATTTTTTTGAAAATTCCCTCGGGTCTGATTGGTCAAGCGGTGCAGTTTGAAATTTAAAATCTTGGGCGGGAAGACTTCAACATCAGTGTTTGAATTTCTAGCGGTCATGTATAGCGACACTAGAGAACCAGCGATGTTGAACTTGTAAACAAAGAAAAATGCATAAATTTGATAAAAAAAGTGATTGAAAGGTGAGACTGCCCTCCTTCTAGTGCCAAATGTGCAAACCCCAATCCCAATACCTAAAAAACATAAACAAACACATTAGAAGATGGAATGTAAGAAAGAATAAGGATTCCTCAACAAATTCATTTGAATAGCAAAAAAGATAGAATATGAAATGAAGAACACAGTGAAGTTTAAAAGAATATCAAATCCTATTCTAAAGAAAAAAAACTCCTAATCTCTTAAAAGAATTGGTGCCAATTTGATGTGAAAATTGGCCCTTTCCCAACTCCAATGATGCAATGGTGATTTGATGAAGAAATTTGATCCACTTGTTGATGCTTGATGAGTGCTCCAATGGAAAAATCTGCATAACCTAGCTAAGATTCAATGATAATGGATGAAATTTTCTAATGATTTGAGCATAGTAAGTTTACTCAAATTGTGGATGTTGAAATGAGGAGGTTAGCCTCTTATTTATAAAAGAGATTGATGGATGAATGTCCAAAATAGAGCAATGTGGGACTAAATTTCAACCAATGGCAAGATGCCACTTGTCAACCTATGAGTGGATGGAGGATGTGCAATTTTTGAGGATTGTGCCAATAAATGCATATTTTTGAATTTTGAATTTGTTGAAATGACATGCAAGAGGGAAGGAAGAATGCATTGAATGCCACTTGGCTCAAGGAAAATGACATGCAAGAGAGAGTAAATTCCTTGCTGGATGTACATGTCAACTTGGATTTTGAATTCAAACTTGAAGAATATTCCTTAAAAGATGCCTTGTTGAGGAAAATAGAGATTTAATAAACCAATTAAATCTATTTTCATGTGCAAGTGGTAAAAGCTAGAGGATGGGACATGAGAGGAGATTAAATTAATCAAAGTTAATTATTTTAATGAAGGGGTTAAATGATGTGACCTATTTGACTTAATTTGTGGATTTATTTAAATCAAATATGAGAAAAATGTGATAAGGGATTAATTAAATAAAGATTTTGATTTATTTAATTAAAAGAGTTAATGTTAGATTAAACTAAATAATGTTTTAATTTATTTAATTTAATAGATAGACTTAAGAGATTTAATCAAATAAAATTAATTATTTAATTAAATAAGATAATTAGATCAAAATGGTTAATTTAATTATTGAGAAAATGTGACTTAATTAGATAACTAATTTATTTAATTAAGAGAGGAATATTAATGAATTTAATCATATAAGGGTATTTGATTAAATGGTTAGACCGAAGGATGATTTAGGACGAAATGATGTTAGTGGTGAGGATCAGATGCACAATGCCAATCAATACATTTTACATGTCTACAGTAGTTGTATATGTTGATGAGATTATCTTTGGGGAATGAAATAATGTGCAAAATTTTTGCTAAGGAAATGAAAATAGAGTTTGAGATGTCTATATTTGGTAAGATGAATTTTATTCTTGGGCTGCAAATTAATGAAACAAGAAAAGGGATTTTTATTTCACAGTCAAAGTATATAAAAAAAATGTTGATGAATGTTTTGATGAATGGTTCCAAATTGGTATGCACTCCTATGGTGACTAACTAATAATTGAGTAAGGATGATGATTCACCTAAGGCTGCAAAGCAAATATAGATCTATGATTGCAAGACTATTGTATTTAACTACTACCAGACCAAATATCATGCATTTAGTTTGTCTCATGGCTTGATTTCAAGAAGATCCTAAAGAAACAAATGTTGCATATATTAAGAGGATATTCAAATATCTAAATGGCAGTCCAGATTATGGCTTATGGTATCCTAGGGATATTGATTTTACACAAAGTTCTTATACAGATGTAGATTGGGTAGGTTGTACTGATGATAGAAAAAGTACAAATGGTGGCACATTCTTTCTTAGTTACAAATTGGTGTCATGGTTAGTAAAAAGAAAGATTCAGTTTCCTTATCCACTACAGAAGCTAAGTATATTGATGCAACATCGTACTCCACACAAGTTGTGTGGATGAGACAAACATTGAAGGATATCAGAGTAATGTATGATGATCCCATCTCTATTTTATGTGATAATACAAGCACAATTAACATTTCAAAGAATCTAGTGATGCACTCAAGAAAAAAGCATATCTCAATATGGTATCACTTTTTGATAAAAAAGGTTATGGAGAATGAGGTAAAGGTTGAGTATGTACCTAAAAAGGATCATATTGTTGACATACTTACTAAGGCTCTTCCTAAAAATGCTTTTAAGTATCTTCAGGAGAAGTTAGGGTTTGTTACCCCTCCTTTTCTGAACTGGATGCATATGGAGATGTATGAGTCTAGTGGATCTATGGATCTATCTTCATTCTAAACTAATGTTTGTAACTACCTCTCAGGGGGAGCAGGTAGTGTCTTGTATTTTCATTGTGTAGTTGATTGGATGTACTCCTAAGGGGGGTTATTCAACACTAGTTATGTTCTTAATGTCAAAAGGGATAACAATGTAAAATATCTTTTACCTTTACCATTGATGTCAAAGGGGGATAAAGTATCATGTGAAAAAGTAAGGGGGAGAAAGAATTCAGGAGATTGATGGTTTAGAGTTGTGTTGTATTTGATAGTTATTCACATTGTGTGTTTCCATCAATGACAAAGGGGGAGATTGTTACAAGTATGAAGGTGTTGTCATTGATGTCGATTGGTTGTTATTATCATTAACTATATCATGGAAGTTGGCTATTGATTGTATATGATGAGGATCATATTGAGAAAATTGTAATAAGAAGGTCTATGGGTATTCAATGTCTGCTCTGAGATGTGCTCTATATTGTTGTTATACTTGTGTAAATTTGAAGTACTGTTCATGGTTGTTGTTAGTTGCTATATCCATAATTTTGGTCTCTATATTGTTGTACAGTGTGAGGTATTTTCAGCAATATGTGAACTATGCATTTCAGTGTGTCTTGCTATGGTCTAGGAGAAATGTAGTTGCTCCTAATTTCTTTGTCTTATGGTTTTGGGACTTAGAGTTCTCAGAGTAAGTTGATGAGGTTGTGTTCAAGTGAAATTTGTTATCCAAAAATATTGTATCATGTTAAGGATGCATGCATTTAATAGTTTTATGTGTTTTACACTCATTTTGGAGGATCTTGTGTTATACACTACTTACAAAGTTCGTGGAAGAATGTTGAGGCATGTTAGGAATTATTTAGGTCATAATTAAGTATATGTTTGGGTTTCCCTCATTCTAATTCCACTATAGAATGTTTTGGCACTGACCTAATTTGAAATTATAAATACAAATGATGTATGCCCAACCTTGGATGGGTTTTAAGGTTGAAGATGGTATAAGTACAAGTTGAGATGTTAATAGAAGACAAGATAGATGGAAGAAAGATGTGATATAATTTGTGCAATGCGAGTTTGAGTAGATTAGTGTAAATTTCATGTTAGGGTTCTGAAGGAAGTGAGTTGAAGGCATTTAACATCTTTCATATGAGTTTTCATATTTGTGAGAAAATTGTGGTGGAAATATCTATTGCATTGAGATAGTTTTCTTTCTATAGCAATCCTCTTCTATCTTCTTTGTAACTTTGTTGTAGTGATCCCTCTGAGCAGTGAGCCCTTACTAGATAATAAGTTTTATTTTGCATAGGTAAGTCCTATCTTTGCAACGTTCCTTTTTGGTAGTGAGCCTTTGTCAATGAGTTTAGAATTATTTATATTGTGAGCTAATCCTCACTATGGCTTTTCCCTCATTGGGTTTTCCACTTAAATCATGTGTTATTGTGTGCATGGTTTCATTAATTTTATTTTTTGTTTTTGTATTTTATTGATTAAACATATTAACAGTGTAAAGGTCTTGTGAATGCTTAATGATCTAACTTCTGGTGAAAGTTTTAAAGGTTAAAAATTGCTACAACCGATTCACCCTTCATCTTAGTTGTCTTGTTCAACAATAGAATCCCACAATTTGTATCCCTTAATTCCCTCACCATAACAAAAAAAAATATACTTCTTGGATTAGGGTTAACATTAGAGTGTTGAACATTAGAAATAAGAGCATATAAATCACAATTTAAAAATTTAACATTTGAGTATCACAAGAATGATCTATCCATGCCTCTTCAAGAATCTTATTTTTTATCACAACCAATGTTGATCAAGTTACTAGATAACAAGCTATAGTGGTTACTTCTACCAGCAACTCTTGCTATATCGTTGAATTATTAAGCATTATCATTCATTTCCTATAGAGAGTCTTGTTCTCATGTCCAACATGTTGGTAGTTATTTTCATTCATATCAACACCAATGGTTGTGTTGTTGTTGATTGAGATTGTTGGAATTTGATTAATATTTTGTTAGTCCTTTGCATATTCTATTTGGGCTGACAAGAGAAGAGCTAAAGAAGTTCATGGTTGGATTTCATGTATTATCAAAGAAGTATTGTTGTTGATGTTCATATAAATACATTATTATTGACAATAGAGTTATTTTCATGATAATATATTAAGATGTGGATTAGAAGAATGACTAGTGTTTGAGAGATGATCTACAGTCTATCTCATGATCTCCCCCGATATTCTTGATAATATATATGTTGCTAAAAGGGAAGTTTTGGTCTCCACAAGTTGCTTAAATGTTTCTAGTTCAAGAAGCTACATTGAAGTATGTTTGAGAGAATGATCTGCATTCCTCTGATGTTTCAATTCTAGTCTTGTGGTTTGGTATTCAATATCAGTTCCTTGTGTATATTGCACTCCTATCTTTTTAGGTAACCTTTGTTGCCGAGGAGTTTCCTATGAATTGTAGAAGATTCGTAGTGTTGGTAGCTTTTAGAAATAGTTCAAGAAATGCTCTACATTTCTCTATATTGATGTCTTTGCTCCTCCAACTTGTTGAATGTGTTCACATTTTTTGTGAAATGTCTTAGTTCCAATATCATATGCTAAACGGGTCCACAAGTTGTTTTAAAAATGTTACATCATCCAATTATGTATTCTATGTTTCATGAACATAGTTGTATGTACCTTTTTGGTATGTGTTGGCTATTAATGGAATCATAGTATGAAAGAAGTGTATAGAAGTGTTTTTTGATATTTAATGAACATACCTATGTGACGGGCTAGTGTAGGATCATGGGGGTCAAAACTAGGCCCTTAAGTGGTAATGAAAATTTAAAAAAAGAGTTAGACAACTTGACATAAAAATTTGAATAAGTTATTAACATAATTTGAGAAATATATAAGAACAAAACTTTTAGAAAATTGAATTTAGTTTCTAAGATACTAGTCCTTTTTTAGAAAAAAAGTAAATCTATTTGGTGAAAATTTGAAATTTCAATGTAGTAGTAATAAAAAAATTTGGAAAAAATAAAAAGTAGGTGTATGTATGACCAACCTAAGCATAAGAAAAATATATTTTCTATTTTTTAAACTTTAAACATAAGTAGAGGACACATGCCCAGATGTGCTATATTTTTTTATATTTTTTTGTGAGTAAATAATTAGTTATGATTTTTTTATTAGAACTTTTTAAAATTATTAAAACTTGTTTGTCTGACCACCATAACTTGGTCATAAATTTATTAAATTCATTTTTTCTCTTTTTGTCCTATAGTATATGAAGCAAAAAAGTGTTGCATATCTTTTGGATTCAAATAATTTAAAATCATTTAATAATTATAGAAGTTTTTTAATCAATCTATAAATCGGGGCTTTAGTTAGAATTCATATAAAAAATAAATAATAATTATGTATTTAATTCCAAATAAAGAATATATTATATTGTTGGAAAGATAACAATTTTCTCAATAAACCCCTTTCATTTCATCAATTTTGGATTAAAAAAATTCGTTAGCCACTTTTTTGATCCACATGATCCTGCACTCACCCTAATCTACATTTCTAGTTGGGTGCTTTGGTGTTGCATTATATCTTGAGTTGGATTTTTTGGTTATTTGTGGGTATCTAACTGACAAGGCTTGTTCCTTTGCTTGGGTTGTGTGCTTGGGGAGTTGCACTAGCAATGGAAGGTGTTTCATTATATATTTGAGTCTTGAACTATCTAATTTAAGACCACATTAAGTAAATTCAATTGAAAGAGTGTTTATGACATGATTTGTTATGTGATTCAATGACTCATCCACATGTTTCCTTAATGTCTACTTAGGTTGATGTGTACCTTTGTATAAATAATTTTGGATCACATCAAAAGAAGTTTTAAAAATTATGAAGGGGGAGTCCTAAGACAATTATGAAGTTGTATAAGTGTTGTTGGTCAAAGGGGGGGTCATGTGCTACTTCTTTAATAGTAGACGCTTTTTCCCTTTGCTCCTAAAGATTAAAAAATGTCCTATCGGCTTATGCAAAAGTATTTGGTCCTTTGTCCTTGATGTCAAAGGGGGAAACTGGGCAATGTGTTTCCATTAATGCCAAAGGGGGAGATTGTTGGCACTTAAGCAATATGTTGTTAGTCCTTGGAAAATTTTGTTTGGGCTAACATTAAAGAGAAGAGTTGAAGAAGTTCGTGGTTGGATGTCATTTCTTATCAAATAAGAGAATATTTGAAGAGGTTCATGGTTGGATTTCATGCCTTATCAAAGAAGAGAAGAGCTGAAGAACTTCATGGTTGGATTCAATGCCTTATCAAAGAATTTATTTTGTTGATGTTCATATAAATGCATTATTATTCACAATAGAGTTGTTTTCATGATAATATATTGAGATAAGGATTATAAGCATGAATAATGCTAGAGAGATTATCCACATTATATCTCATGCTCTCTCCTAATATTCTTGATAATATATGTGTTGCTAAAATGAAGTTTTGGTCTTTGCAAGTTGCACAAATGTTTTTGGTTTAGGAAGCTACATTGAAGTCTATCTAGGAGAATGCTCTATATTCATTTTCTATTGTAGTTCTATTCTTATGGTTTGTAATCAATGCCAATTATCTTTGTATATTGCACTCCTATCTTTTTATGTCACCTATATTTTTGAGGAGGTTCCTATAAATTATATAAGATTGGTAGTGTTGTTAGTTTTCTGGAATGGTCTAGGAAATTCTCTACATTTCTTCACATTGATGTCTTTGCTCCTATGGCTTTGTGAATATGTTTAAAATTTCTATGAAATTTCTTAGTTCCAATATCATATGCTAAAGTGGTCTTCAAGTTGTTCTACAAATGTTACATCATCTAATTATGCATTTTGTGTTTCTTGAATAGAGTTTTCTATATCTTTTTGGTTTGTGGTGGCTATTGATGGTATGATAGTATGAAAGAAGTGTATGGAAGTGTTTTTGGATATTTGAGGAGCACTACTATGGTGAGAGAAAATGTGCCATTATAATGCCCCCTCAAGAGATCAGATGAAAATTTAAATTTTTTTGGGTGATCTCACAAAAAAAGGTGACAAAGTACTCGATAGGTCTGAAATGGCTCCCAGAGGCTAAAAATGTGTCTAAACACAATTAAACGATGAAAAACAAGCCTCAAATGGACATAAAAAAGTTTGGGGGTCCAAAACCCTAGCAGGACAGCCATTTAGGGTTAAAAAACCCTAAATTTTAGGCTTAAAAGGGGCCTGAGGGGTCACTTTCAAGTCATTTTCACACACTTCCGCTAGCAAATTTGAGATTTGATCTCTGACTCTTCGGTGATATGGTGCAACAATAGCTTCCCCTGCACATCACTAATTGAGTTTGGACATACCAGCGTCCACCTAGCATCGGGGCAGCGGTATGTGACGCTTACCCAATCTTAGTTTTTTCATTTAATGCTCTAATTAATGCTTTAAAAGGGGAGCTCACATCCAGCGGTGCTATATAGTGCCACGCGGTGATTTTTTTCACCGTAGCAGTGCAGTTCAGAGTTTAGAAACTTTGATGTTGGGCTCAGGCTTGGTGGGCTGATTTTGAAAAAATGTGCTGCAACGGCGCCCTTTTCACGCAAACTGCGTCGCTGGAAGGTAAAGTGTGCCGCGGCGGTGCCATTTTTCATTTTTTTTATGGCTCGAGCGTTAGAGTTTGAGTAAAATCAAACTATAATGCCATCATAAACTACACCATTGGGGAAGTCTTGGAGCGCTCGACCAGGAATTTTTCAAAAAATTTAACACACTGACCTTCCTTGATGTAGGACGCGGTGAGGGAGCTCTACTCTCGGGAGCACCGGTCATGGGATTTGGCTAGTGTTTTAAGAGACCTGAGCGATAGGGACCAAGATCAACTGGGAGTTGTAAGATTATGGCACCCATCTAGGGATGTTGTCAGCACTAGCTGAGAGGTGGCACATCGAGACGTCATCATTTCATCTCCCCACTGGCGAGGCTACCATCACTCTGGAGGATGTTTGGAAAATCTTATGATTATTTATTCATGGTTGTCAGGTGATCTTTGATATGGATGAGAGATGCAAGTCCTACGTCAGAGTCCTTGCTACATGGTACATCATCTACTGTGAGGGATAGATTGAGCTGGAGTGCTACAGGGTTATAGCACCTCCCTACTACTAGGCGATTGCAGCTATTATTTTGGGTCTCATTGCCCCACACCGACGAGGGCGATATTTTAGTCCTGGCTAGAGGTATTTCTAGGAGAGGATGGTCCGAGACAAGCTGGTTCATTTCGCATGGGGGCCTATGCTTCTCTCCTCACTTTATAGAGACTTGCATGAGTATGTCTATATCGACGGCTGAGTGCTGGGGGCTGGGGTGACTTTACTTCATGTCTGGGCATGGGAGCACATCTCTCTGCTATGTCCACGTGTCATTCCAATTCTGATGGGGGCAGACGATGCCCTCGTGGCACGATATAGAGGAAGTGTGTCCTTTACGCACACTGGTAAGTATGGGATCCTCTACTAGAGGCAGGTCCTAGACGAGATGCTAGTTTTAACTTGGCGTCCATACCTTGGTCAGCCTAGATGGGTTGATGATGTCGATAAGCTCTTTTATTGTCACCAAGACCGATATATATAGAGGTGAGAGCATACCATGATTGAGAGGTACCTTCTCGGGTGCATACAGCATCAGTTTGGGGAGCCACAGGATCAACCAGATGATGACTATGTAGCCATATTTTCTCGCAGCATGACATAGGTGTCATGGGGACATGGTATTCCCACCTCAGAGGAAGTTGACAGCTTTAGACATTTGGTAGCCTGACCATGGGCTTACAATCAGGGTTTAGTAGATCTAGGCACTACTCAAGCCTATAGGGACTGGTTCCATCGTCCACTTCGGTTGACCATTCCAGGTGAGGATCCAAATCCGCACAAAGTCATAGGTAGAGGGAGAGGATGAGGTCAAGGACCGAGGATCAATATTCAACAAGATCCACCAGGTGTGCCCCAAATCCCACTAGGTCACGGGGATGTACATATGTTGGATCAACAGGAGGAGCCACCATGAGATGAGGATTAGCCTCGAGTGCAGCCACATGTACAGCCACAGGGACAAGAAAACACATGAGATGCATTGACTGCATAGCTGCAAGCCTAGGTGAGGGATGAGAGAGAGAAGCTCAAAGCAGAGAGAGATCAGGCTATGTAGCAGAGATAGGCTGCAAAGCTATAGGCAGCCACTGAGCTAGGCTGGAGGTAGCAGATAGAGAGCATGATAGCCTCCTCCTCCTAGGGTATAGTGTCAGTGCGATCCTATAGGGATGCCATTTGAGAGGCAAAGTATTACTGACAGGCTTATCATGATATCGTGTGGAGCGCAGAATGGGTCGCAGAGTATTCAGAGCGAGCAAGCTACAAACCACCAGACGGTCATGGTGACAGTGTCAAGGGTAGCATTCACAGAGATCGAGCTTGATCGAAATATTATGATACTTTTTGTGCCTTATGGGCTCATTTTTTATAGCCTGATGGGCCTTTTGTACCGATTGACACATATGTATAGTGATTTGATTTATTCTTTGTACTATGATAGTGACATTTTTGATGATATATATGAGCCAATTTTGATGTGATGAAATGCGTACTTTTTATCTATGTATGTATGATTCTATTTTTATATGTTATGGATGCATTTATTTCCAATGGTGTTTATACAATGATTATGACTAATAGATCTATATTATGCTAACCTATGATATGATGTACAATGATGTTATCTATATGATGATTTATTTTATGCCAATGTGATATGTGATATGATTTTAATATGTAAAATGATATGATCTATGATATATGCAATGATGCGTGGAATATGCTTATATATGAGATGATCTATGGATGGATGTAATATGAATGTGATGGTCGTGATATGATGCAAATGATATGGTGTCAATGCATAATGAGATGGTTTTTATGAGATGCAATGATATGTTAATGTGTAATGTGAACGTAAAGTGGTGAGATGATGTCATGATATTATGCAAGTATGTATGTAAATGATTTAAATGCTTATATACCTATTGTTTACGATTATGCAAAAATGATTATGGAATGCTTTTTTAGATGCTATGGGATGATTTATATGATAGATGGTAATGTGAAATGGTTATAAAATGCAAATGAATGTTTATGCAATGATTAATATAATGCCATGAGATGCATTGTAATGGGTGAAATGCACTAACATGGATGCACCTATTTATGAAGATTGTTTATGATAACTTGTTTTTATGATGATTAAAATACAATGCATATGTTTCCTATATGATATGTTTATGCAATATGCTAATGATTTGTGGATGCAGGATCGATGATGATGATGGTGATGATGATCAACAATCATAGTACCTTGTTAGTGTGATTAGTAAGAAAAGAAGAAGTCATTTCAACAAGACACAAGATGATGCAAATGAAAATGATGCTGATGATGATTACTTGCCGAGGAATTGGGATTTTCAAAGGACCAAATTTTCTTATGTTTGATAACACACGTGGTATGATGCATCAAGGTATAGAAAACCAGGATGGCATTGTACCTAGTGAGATGAACTTTGACTTGACAAGCAAATAGGAGTATTCTTGTTCACACTTGACATACGAAAACCTTGCTAGGATGCACTTCAGAAGTTGCAGACACCTTAGACCAAAACACGGAAAGGTAAACCTATCCATGCAATAGTCAACAATTTTCCTTAGACCTCTTCCATGCATACCTAACAAAGAAAGTATTCGTCGAGGTTATATTACAAGAACGTCCAACAAGCATAGCAGACAAAAGATAATGATCATTGCCCCATTCCTATTTCTCTAAATCCTCTGTTTTGGGATATCATCAAGACGTCCTTGGAATGAGCATAAATAAGATAAGCCAAAAGATAAAGACCAAGTGAACAAACAAACTGATGCTCTTCAATACCACTAACGGAAAGAGGATGTGTTTTCTAAGGATGATAAGCGAAACTTATTGCCAAAAGATAATTCCCACTGTAGGAAGGATTCATCCTAGGACATGTTAGTGGATGGCGGAACGTCATTTCATTTATAAGGGATGATTGATATTGGACAAATTTAGATGATGTGTTACCGATACAAAGAGATGACCAATTTGCTTATGCACTGACTTAGACCTAAGACTTGACGTTTGGAATTTTACTTTTAATATGCTAGAGTTGCTTTTAACTGTTTCACCAAAGGTTTACGATGACGACCTGCTTATTATGGTTGGTTTTTATTGTGGGTGCAAGCGAGATGAGGTAGATGGATTTTTTCAAATATTTTGATGTTTTCGACATTTTGAAATGTTTTGAGGCTGTTTTTGGTATTTTTCAAGGTTTTACAAATGTTTTGATTTTTGATTTTTTAATGTTTTTGGGATTTTCTAAAGTTTTGACCAAGAAACTAACCTAAAGACCTATCCTAGGTGTCTCAAGGGCTGATCAACAGATAAGCCTTTTCTACGTTATATACACAGAGACCAAGTAGTTTGACTAACAACTTGAATGATTTACAAATGATGATATACATGATGAGATGTCAGTTTATTATGATGAACTCCTATAGGACTGACCTAAATGTCTCGGGGGATGATCTAATATAAACCTTGCCTATGTTCAAGCTTAGAGATGACATAGTTTGACAAGACAACCCTGTTTTTGACCTTTTGGCTGACTATTTGACTTGTTTTTGGATTTTGATATGTTTTGATGTTTTTTGATTTTCTGATATTTTGATGTTTTTGGATTTTTTGATGTTTTGATGTTTTTGGATTTTCTGATTTGAGGACTTTAAGAATATACAAGAATCTGATCCAATGAGAATGTGCCCCCAGTGTGATACAATAGACTACTCCAATAAAGGTAGGACAAACTAACCTTGAGGATGGGCTGAGTAGTACTAGGAGGGATCACGATACGAACACAGGACCAAGCTATGGTGTGGATGCGAATGGATGAGTGATAGATGGAGACCTGAATGCGATGGGTGATGGAAGTGAAATGGATGGATGATGCAGAACAAGCTATAAAGATCCTAGTGGATGGAAAGTGATTATTTACACAAGGCGCCTATTTGCCAGGTTTTCACCAAGGTACTTGCCCAAACTGCCACCAAAGTGGTTTTCACTAGAGGATGAATTTTTTTATCCCTTTTCTGATTTTTTTTATTTTTTTGCTTTTTTGATTTTTTTGTTGTCACCAAGATGCCTGTTTTCCAGGTTTTTTCCTAAGTAACCATTTTTTCAGGAATTTTTCTAATCTTTGGACTTTTTGGTTCTATACCTTGAAAGATTTAGGAATAAAACTTTTTGAGATGAGTGTTATTCATGGGCTCCTATAGATGTTCCCCTTTGGGTGTTGATCACTTATATGCCCCTAACTTATAACTTGTTGTGATGATGAAAGGTCCTAACCAGTTAGGATTGAACTCTCCTTTGCTGCTTGGGTTTGGGATATTCTTTTGATTTTCTTTTAAGACCAGTTCTATGACTTGGAAAGTCATGTTTCTGATTTTCTTGTTGTAGCTCCTTTTGAGTCTATTATGATAGACTTGTAAGTGATTCAAAGCATCTATCTGTCTCTCATCTAGTAGCTCTAGCTCATTTAGTCTTGATACCCAGTAGTCTTCATCAATGATAAGATTTTGTTGTGATATCCTAAGGGATGGGAGCTCGATCTCAATGGGGAGAACCACCTCTGATCTGTAGACCAAGGAGAATGGGGTGGCACCGGTGGGTGTGCAGATGTTGGTTCGACAAGCCCAGAGGGTGGGATTAAGCTGTAGATGCCAGTCACGACCTGCATCATTGACTATTTTCTTAAGCATTTTCAGAATGGTTTTGTTTGTAGCTTCTGCTTGGCCATTACCTTGGGGATAATATGGGGTGGAGAAGCGTTGCTATATTTTGAATTTCTTGCACAAGTTGTGAACCTCCTGGTTCTTGAATGGTGCCCCATTATCTGAGATAATGGCCTGTGGGACACCGTAACAGTTTAGGATAAATTTTGAGATCTACTTCCCAATTATATACATCATGGGTATGGCTTCCACCCACTTTGTGAAGTACTCAATTGCAGTTATGATGAATTTGTGGCCATTAGATGAGGTGGGTGTAATTTTTCCAATGAGATCAAGGCCCCACTGTGAAAAGGGCCATGGTGTGATGATGGGGTGAAGCTCTTGAGCTGGAGCATGGATGAGGTCCACATGCTACTGACATTGTAAACACTTTCTAGCATGATCATGTGCTTCTCTTTCCATTGTGAGCCAATAATACCCCATCCTTAGTAGTTTATTAGCGATGGTCATTCCACTCGAGTGCAAACCACATATACCATTGTGTACTTCAATTAGAGTGGTTAATGCCTCCTCAACATTTAAGTAGCATAGTAGGGTACCTTCTATGCTTCTATGGTATATGGTATCACCTAGGATGACAAATCTAGATGCCTTTTTAACAAAGGTTCATTTTAGGTTTGACAATAGGTCAGTGGGTATGAGTCCTATTCGAAGATATGTGTAGATGTCATGATACCAAGGATCACCTGGACCAATGATTTTGCACACGAATTTTGATTCTGGTACCTCAAATGCAGGAACGAGAAGCTACTCAATCAAGAATTCATATTTTGGAACATTGTTGGAGATGTCTAGTAGGGACCCAATTGTTGCCATGGCATCTACTGCTCTGTTGTTGGTTCTAGGAATCTGCTCAAATTTTATTTCTATGAAAGATTCTTTGAGAGTCTCAACCAATTTCTTGTATGAAGTGAACTTATCATCCTTGGTCTGATATTTGTTATTGACTTGATTTATGACCAACTAAGAGTCTCCATAGACTTTAAGAGCTATGATGTTCCATTGTACTACTATCCTAAGACCTATAGTCAAAGCCTCATATTCTACGATGTTGTTGGTGCAAGAAAATGCCAGTTTGTATGACCTTGGTATGCAATCCCCTTTTGGGGTGATGAAGAAGACACCAGCTCCTAATCAGTGTCGTGTGTGTGAGCCATCGAAGTATAATTTCTAGTGGTTTTCTATGTTGAGGTTAAAAATGGATTCATCTAGAAACTCTGAGACAAGAGGATTCTTAGAATAAATAGGTGCTTCTGCTAGTTGGTCTGCGATGACTTGTCCCTTGATTTTCTCTCCACATACTCGATGTCATACTCTAATAGTATCATTACCCATTTTTCCATTCTACTTGTGAGCATTGCCTTTGATAGTAGATACTTGAGGTGATTGATTTTAGCGATGAGCTTTATCTTGTGTGCCAACATGTAATTTTTGAATTTTTGTGATGCAAACACTACTGCAAGGCATGCTTTCTCAATGAATTAGTAGTTTAGCTCATGACCAATCATTGTTCTACTGATATAGTAGATAGCCCTTTTTGTTCCATTTTCATCATGCTGAGCTAGGAGAGCTCCAAGGGCTTCTGTTGTTGCTGACATGTATAAGATCAATAGATTTCTTGGGATGGGTGGCATTAAGACTAGTGGTGTCAGTAGATATTCTTTGATTTTGTTAAATGCCTCTTCGCACTTGGTGTACCATTTGTACGCTACCCCCTTGTGGAGTAGGTGAGAATATGGGTTCTATTTATCTGCTAGTTGTGCTATGAACCTTCTAATGGATTGGAGCCTACCTTGGAGACCTCTCAGTTGTTTTAATGTCTTTGGTGCTTCCATTTCAAGGATTGCTTTCACTTTTGCTGGATTCACCTCGATACCCCTCATGGACACTATGTATCCTAGCAATTTACCTGATTGTACTCCAAAGATGCACTTCTTGGGATTTATTATGACTTTGTATTCCTCCAATCTACAAAGATAGCACTTAGGGTTGCTATATGATCTTGTCTTTTTCTTGACTTAGCTAGAATGTGGTCGACATAGTCTTTGACTGTGTTATGAATCATGTCATGGAATATCAATGTCATGGCCCTTTGATAGGTTTCTCTTGCATTCTTTAGGCTGAATGGCATCATGTTCCAGTAGTATGTCCCCAATGGACAAGTGAAAGTCATCTTATGTTGATCTTCTTTTGCTATCATGATCTGGTTGTATCCTGAAAATCTGTCCATTAGTTATAGCATCTCATGTCCTACTATCATATCTACTATCATGTTGATGTTGGGAAGCAGGAAGTCATCCTTTAGACATGCTTTGTTCAAATCTCTAAAGTTTGTACAAATTCTGATGGCTTCGTCAGGCTTTGAAACAAGTACCAAATTTGACACCCATTCCGGGTAATCGATTGGTTGGATGAATCCTGCATCTAACAACATTTTGAGCTCCATTTTGACTAACAAAGCTATTTGAGGATGCATTTTTCGAAGCTTTTTTATGACTAGCTTTGCTTCTAGATACACTGCTAAGTGATGAACCATAGTATTTGGATCAAGCCCTGGCATGTCTGCATAACTCCATGCAAAGTTTATTTGCCTTTCCTTTAGGAATGCTGCTAGGAGTTCTTTCTCTTCTGATAATAGTGATTCCACATAGAATGTGATATGCGGGGCCTCCTTTG
Organism: Sequoia sempervirens; assembly: GCA_007258455.2. NCBI lineage: Eukaryota > Viridiplantae > Streptophyta > Pinopsida > Cupressales > Cupressaceae > Sequoia > Sequoia sempervirens. The sequence continues at coordinate 1,086,445,904 of VDFB02271358.1, read as the reverse complement.
TTCCTAGGTTGATTGGATTTCATTTTTTGGCCAAGACTACTGACTTCTCCTGATGAATAGATCTTAAAGGAAGATTGAATCCTTCATCCTCGGATGCCTTAGAGAGGTTTTCACTGTTGGATACATCCTTTCTTTTTACTTTTTTCTTGTCAGAGAGTGTCACAGTTTGGTTTTCACTCAAGGACTTGGATATGATTCTTAGTTTCTCACTTTTGCGACTGAAGGATTGAATCATTTCCCCATAATAGGAATGTGTGTCCAACTCTATTATAAATCCTGCTTTTTGATCCCCATCTGGTATAATATCCCGCAATCCCATGAATTCTAAGAGTGCCACATCATTTTTGAATGTATCAAGAACCGGTGGTCCTCATTGTCATAGTCGATCAGTTGGGGGTATACTAAATGAATCTCATGATTTTGATGGTCTATTTCATAGGAGAGGGTGCTAATCATACATAGGGTTATTCTCAAATAACCTAGGTAGATTGGTCATGATATCCTCGTCGTCACTACTGATATAGGCCTTAGTTATAAAGTTATGTATGTCTCTAACTATAGATATTAGTGAGTGTACTTATGCTAGTATTGGCTGAGGAGAAATATTAACCATTCTAACTGAAGGATTTCAGCCACATATGGTTATACTCAGAGGGGTACATCCAAGGCCAAGATTTGTTATGTGTCACGTCTCTGGCATGATAGGTATTATGATCCCATTATCATTTTGTCCCAGTCTTTGATTTCTATCATAGCCCATTGTGAGCATCATTTGTAGACCCTTGCTTGTCTCATCCATTGGTAACTCAGGTGTCGTTCTTTCATCTTGGTATAACATGTTGGATGGATCTTCTTCAATAACCTCCTAGCCAAGGTCTCCCCATCTTGTGAATTTAGGATAATCTTTAGGAAACATTTGTGATATGGAAGCTTGATTTTCTTGTGGACGTCCCCATGATCTAGGAGATTGTGGTAACTCTCCTATCACAAAAGCATTGTTAGGGAGCTTGTATCTTCCATAACCATCCTCCTAGATAATGAGCTTGATGTCAGAGATGGTGGGAATGGTGGGAGTGGCGGGTGTCTCTATTGTATAAGTGGATGTGAGAGTGGCAGGGTCGATGTATGGTGTGGATGGGCCCTCATCATTCTTTGGCACTTGGGGGATTTTGTAATACTTTGCTTGAAGATTCTCACAATATGAGAAAGGTTCGGGATCTCTATGGATGGTGACCTCTTGTCCATTATGTCTAAATTTCACACATTGGTGGAAGGTTGAGGCTACGGCTTTCATTGCATGGATCCATGGGCGTCCCAAGAGGATATTGTATGCCAAGTTGAGATCCAAGACCTAACAAGTGGTTTCCATGAGAGTCGGGCCTACTTGAATAGGGAGTTTAATCATGCCTTGAGACAATCTTTCTTGGTCATCATTTGCTCTTATCATGATGCCCTTTTGTTTGTTGATGGAATCTTCTAATATTTTCAACTGCTTGATGAGGCTTAGGGAACATATGTTCAAGCTTGCACCTCCATCCACCAAGACCCTTTTGATTTTTCTCTTGTGTATAATGGCTTCCAAGTGAAGTGCACAGTTGTGAGATGGTTGGGAAGGGAAATCTTGGTCAGAAAATGTGAGGAGATTAGGCGTTATGATATTTCTGACCATAGCTTGGAATTTCTCTGCATCAAGGTCTGCGGGGATAGTGAATGAGGCTAATGCTTCCTCAAGGATCTTCTTATGAGCTGATGATATTTTTAACAACTCCAGGATGGAGATGTGTGTTGGTGTTCTTTTAAGTTGATCTACAACATTGTAGCCATGCAGAATGGATCTAGATGAAGGGACTCTATTTGGTTCAGATGATCTTGTGATGGTGACTTTGCCGCCTCTTGTGGTGACTCCACAATCTTTGACATGGGCGCCCTTGATGGTGATGACCATGCAGTCTTGATTTAGGGTGGAAATAACTATTTCATACACATTATTTACACTACCCTTCCCTTTATCATTTTTATTCCCTTTGTTGCCATGATTTGGCACCGGATTCATGTATATTTTAAGATCCTGATTTCCTATAGGTTGTTCCATGTTTATGATTTTCTTATCGATGAGATCTTGGATGATGTTTTTGAGTCTCATGCAACTGTTTGTGGTGTGACCTTTGATTTTATGAAATTCACAGAGTTGATTCTTGTCATACCAAGGAGGTTTGACATCGGGTTCTTGGTAATTCTCAAATGTAGGAGGTTTGATGAGTTTTTCGTCGATCAACATTTTCATTATGTCCTCTAGTGGTTCTCCCAAAATGGTGTATTTTCGTTTGGGATAACTTTTGCATTGGGGTGGTCCTCTTTGGTCATTGAGATTACTGATGGTTGGATTGTTATTGGGTTGGTGTGTTGTATGATGGTGGTTTTGGTGTTGAATTTGGATTTTCGGTGTGGGTATATGTTGGCGTGGGGCACTAATGACCACCTCAACATCGACGATACCATGATTAGTAACATTTTTATTCCTTGCCCATGTACGAAGTGTATCATTGTAATTGGATGGTGGGTAGTTGTTTTGTTCATGGTATGATGTTGATTCCGTGGGTTGAGTCACAAGGGCTCTTTCAATGCTAAGCGCCTTGGAGATCAATTGATCATATGTGGTGATGCCCTGAACCTTGAGATGGAATGCCAAGCAGCCTTCAAGGTTGGCTATGATGGTGCAAACTTGTTGTTCTTCTGGCATGGTCCACTTGCTCCGATTGGCCTTGGATCACCATTGTTGTAGGAATATGGTAAATGATTCACCCTTTCCTTGTTTTAGAGCTGAAAGTTCTTCGAGACTAACATTGATTGCAATGTTACATGCGTAGTTTTTAATGAATGCATCCCTAATTTCTTGGAATGTTCTAATGCCTAAAGGTAAGCAAGAGAACCATTCTATAGCATGGCCTGCCAATCTTCTAGGAAATAGCCGCATCAAATAAGTATCATCATATGCGACCTCCATGCAATGAACCTGGAATTCCCTGATGTGATCTTTAGGGTTTCCCATCCCTTGATATTTGTCAAATTTGGGGATTTCAAATCCCTTGGGGAATGGTTTCATTGCTAAGCTCCTATCAAATGGATAGGGACACAAGTTGCTTGGTATTTTGGTTGTTCGCCCTGATTGAAGGCCGAGCACTTGTTCCGAGAGCAACCTGAGTTGTGTCGTCACATCATTCTGTGGATCAAGGGGTGGGATGAAAGTGTTTTGGGCTGTTTCGATCATGGGTGGGATGGGTGGGTTGGTCAGTGTGTTGTTTGATGGTATGTGTATGTTCTAGAAAGCGAGGTAGGCTTCCACCTACTTTTGTATGAACAACACTTGTTGTTGATCTTGTTGTTGGTACGCTAAGATTTGTGCTTGTTATTGTTCCAACAACGCTTGTTGTTGTTCCAACAGTGCTTGTTGTTGTTCCAACAGTGCTTGTTGTTGGGCTGCCAATTCTATTGCTTCTTGTTGTTCTTGGTATTGCCTCAATGCTTGCTAATATGCCTGTAATTGTGCTGCTTGTCTTTGTGCATTGAGTTATGCTTGATATTGGGCTTGTTGTGCCTAATATTGAGCTTGCACTTGAGCTTGTGCTTGAGCATGCGCTTGTGCAGCTTGTTGCTGCAATAGAAGTTGTACTTGAGCGGCCCTTTGTGCTTGCAATTCTTGTGCAGCTTGTGCAGCTTGGGTAGCTTGTTGTTGTTGTTGCAATAACGCTTGGGCTTGTTGTGCTTGTAATGTGGCTTGTGTAGCTTGAGCAGCTTGCTGAGTAGCTAGTTGTTTGGCTCTTTTTTTTTGAACTTGTTGGTATCCTCTTTGGAAAGTAGCTTGCAGTGTCATGTTGTATTGGCTTGATGTGGTGAAATTTGGTGGTGGTGGAGGTGGTGGTGGATTTGGAATGGTGTTTATGAAGGTGGTGTTGGTGTTTTTCATGATGGATAGTGTTGTTGGTGTTATTGTCCATTGAGAGACCATGCTTTGTGATGTTAGGGGGTGTTTTATGGGGTTGCAATTGCTTTTTCATTTGTCGTTTGTTGTTGTGATATCAATGACAAATTTTGAGTGTTTGGTGCAATGCTTTGATTAATGATTGGGATATAGGTCTGATTGATACTTGGTAGGGGAGGATGCCCTAAACCAAGGATGGTGCGGATGATGATGGCAATGGTGGAAGTGGTGGAAATGTAAGGGGTGTGAGTTGTTGTGAAAATGTTGTGGTGTCGAATATTCCCCCTGGTCTAAACATATCTCCCTCTTCTTGTGAATCTATGAGGAGAGGTGTTTGAGGTGTTGTGTGAAATAATGATGATGATGGATCATGATGGAATGTGAGAGAAACATTCTTGTGCAATGGTTTTTGGGGTATGCTTTGTTCCAAGGTGGTGTTTGCATCCAAATTTTGATTATTAACAAGGGGGTGTGTTTGAAGTGCATTGAGAAATGTACTTCCCTTATTAACATTGGGTTGGGTTGGAGAAAATGATGTGATTTGTGCGATTTTTTGCATGATGTTTTGAGATGGGGGTGTAGATGAGATGGGGATGGTGGATGAGATTGGAGGAAATGATGTCTCCACGATAGTACTCACATAAAAATCTGAAGGTAACTTGGCCTCTTGTTTTGCTAGCTCAAGCATGTATAATGAAGGGTTAAGTCTCATCATGATGTTGATGATTCTATGGTTGTTTGGATTTTGGAGCATTTCTATCATTTCCTTGCGAGACATTCCAAAAGTAAGGTCCTCTCCTCAGTTTTCTTCTTGCAGATTTTGTGATGATGAGAGGGTCAACGGATTACTTGATTCGGCAAGAATCATTTTTGCATTTGTTTGGCTAAGATATCTTGAAGCGGGTGTTTCTTTGTTGGCTTCCATACTCTTCTTGTATTGAGATCTCGTTTGAACCATAAAACAAGGATCAATTTTCAAGAATATGGAAGATGAGTCTCTTGATTCTTTGGATTGATCTCTATTTTATGTCCCAAAGTAGAAAGTTTTAGGATTCCTTGAGGATCAAAGGTGATGATATGATGATGATGTTAGGGATGGACGATATATATGTTTTTGGCTTTTGACAAATCTTGAATGAGATACTAGGCTTTTAGGACTTGCAGATTTTGATTTTGATTTGTTTTTAGATTTGGGATTTTGTCCTTGATTTTGATTTGCTTTTTGATTTGGATTTTGAAAAAAAATACCCTAAGATATTGGATGATGACCTAAGGGATAATTTTTTTCAATGGATGATGATTTGAATATGTGCGAGGAGAAGGATGCATCCACCCAAAACTATTCAAACAAGATGATTGCTTCACTAAGTATATGAAGAAGGATTCATCTACATATACTAAGCTAGACGCTGATGATTTTGATAACTTTGACTAAGCATATGCAAAAGGATTCATTTACACATACCTAGCCAAAGGTGTTTTTGATAATGTTTTCAAGGATTTAGTCTCAATTATTTTGATGATTTTGATTTTGCCACAAAGCCTAGTATTAAGGATGATTTTCAAGATTTTCCAAAAGGTGATGATGAGATGGATTTTGTTTTGATGTTTTGAAGGATGGATGAAAAATATTTTGATTGCTTTCATCCTAAGATGAACCTAAAAAAGACACTTTGTTTGCCTAGACCTAGGTATTGAAGAGCATGTAAATGCTTCTTATAGACCTTTGTGACCAAGAAATGATTTATTTTGAACATTCATTTTTGGATTTCCAACCAATGATTTTTTCTTTGGGGTTGTGAGTCTTCAATCACATATGAAAGTTCATTTTGCTTAGCTTTACGTAATGTCTTTATTTTACCAAAAATACTTTCTTTGATTAGGTTTTCAAACTATGATGTCCAATGTCTTAATTTCTTCAAACCCCACAAGATATGTTATGCGAAAATTTAATGAACTTAAGGCAAGTGTTTTCCTATTGTTTACTTAAAGAGACAAATCAAGATATAATCCAATGTTTAGAAACCTCTAAGGACATGAATCCAAAGGGAAAGAAATAACATATGGATTGAGTCAATTGTATTGTCTTCAAAAGGGTTTGAAATTTGGATGATGTTCAAGTGTTTGTTTTCATGATGTCTTCGATCAAGCAATGCATTTTTGTAACCCAAGAATAAGTACAATCCTATGGATGTGTAAGACAATATTTGTTGGATTCCCACTTGGACAAGTCCATCTACGCTTATCTCTAGTGAATGGTTAGATGCTTGACCCCACTGGCTCCCCTCCACGACACTCACTTAGACGGGGCAGCCAAGCATCAACACCCATGAAAATCCCATGGCATGTTTTCCATTTCTACTAGAAGACCGTAAAAGTGTGGGGTGGCTTCAGAATGACCGTTCTTGCACCAACAAATAGATTAAAGTATTTTGGAAAATTCTAGTACGTGGGTTTTAATAAGGACTTTCCGTTCATGGAGATTGACCCATACGACAAGAGTCCCCTTTCAGATCCATCTTGTCGGAATCAACCGTGTGATATTGGCGTTTCTTCCAATATCCACATTTATATCCCAGCTGGAAATACTCTTGTCTTTAGAGTGTTACTAGTTGAGTTGTTCCCTTGGGTGAGTACTTTTTCCCCAAGGCAGGCCCTTTAGGATAAACAAAAGCGAATGAAGAATAATATTTGTAACTCGATCAATCCTTGTTATCCACAAGGAGAGAGAATATACACAATAATGCCTCCACTCACATTTGCACAAGATGCTCAATTTTAAACCCAAATCGAAGTGTGGAGGTGATTACTTTGTCTCACCCTAAAGTCATGAAAAAGGCCTTTTGATTCTCAAGATCACTATAAAGCGCGAGAGAAGTGCATACGTCCTTTTTCAATGGCTTTAGTTTAAATAAGCTCTCACAAAACAATGTAGCACATGTTCCTTTTAAATCCACAAAGAAAAATGTGAGTTCATTTTAGAGCACCAAATCACAAGTGAAAGACATTTTGTTCAATTGTTAGTCCACGAAACAAAATCTAGAAAGTTGTGATCCTAAAGTTTGTTTTAGCCTTTGCAAGAAATAAACAAAAAGATTCTTTTTAAAACCCAAAGGAAGATTAGTGTCCTAAGAAAGAAGTGTTAAACAAACACTAAAGTGTTTAAAAACACTTTGATTGGAAAAAATATCATCATCATGCTCCTCCTTCCTTTGTTTTCGATTTACAACCTACAAGTCAGAAAAACTAGTCAGATTCTGGAAAATACAGAAATCAAAAAGTAGAAAACAGAAGACACATTAATCATAAATCAAAAGCACATGCTAAAAAATTAAATTCTCCCTTTTACTGCCTTCCAGCATTGCAACTCGCAATGGCATCGTAGTTTGTTTCCTAAGCGGTGCCCTCACAGCGCCTCTTACCAGTCAGCGGCGCTCTGTGTCAGGACAGAGAGCTCAAATGTGTCACAATTTTTGCCCAGCGTCGTAGTTTGCATCTAGTGTCAAAGTTTAATATATTTTTTGAAACTTTCTGTAGGTCGGAAAGTCCAGCGACGAAGTTATAAATTCAAATATTTTGGCGAGATGAGTCCAGCATCATAGTTTTGATTTTGAGTGGTGCCCTAGAGCGACGCTGAAAAGTCAGCAATGCCAAAATAGCGACGATGAGCTCCCAGCGTTGGAATTTCCTGTGTGTGAAGAAAAATGTAGAAATTTTGGGAAAAAATAAGAAAGAATGATATCCAGTCCTCCTAGTGCCAAATGTGGGAACCTTTTTCCTAGCACCTGCAAAACAACATGAGTAAACAAGTTAAACAAGGAATTGCAACCTAAAACAAGGATTCCCCATGAAATCCATTTACAAACTCAAAATAGGAAAGAAAACAATGAAGAACAAAATAAAAACAATGAAATAGCTTAAATCCTAATTTAAATGTGCAAACTCATGATCCCATGGGGGAATTGGTGCCAATTTGATGTGAAAATTGGCCCTTTCCCAATTCCTAAGATGCAAGCTTCCAATGTTGAAGAGATTGATCCACTTTGTTGGTGAAGAATGAAGACTCCAAGCCAAAAATATGCAAAACCTAGCTATGACTTAATGATAATGGATGAAATTCAAGAGACATTTGAGCATGGTAACTTTGCCTAGATTGTGGATGATGAAATGAGGATATGAGCTCTTCATTTATAGGATTTCAAGATGGATGAATGTCCAAATTTGAGCAATGTGGGATTAACATTCCTCCAATGATATGATGCCACTTGTCAAGCCATGAATGGATGAAGGATGTGCAAGATTTGGGGTTTGTGCCAATAAATGCAAATATTTGAATTTCAAATTTGTTGAAATGACATGCAAGAGGGAAGGGAAAATGCAATAAATGCCACTTGTCTCAAGGAAAAGGAAATGTAAGAGGAAGTTATTGCCTTGGATGTACATGCTGACTTGGAATTTTTGAATTCAAATTGAGAGAATATTCCAAAAGATTCCTTGTGGGGAAAATAGAGATTTAATAAATGAATTAAATCTATTTTCATGTGCAACTTGCATTATCTAGAGGATGTGACATGAGATGAGATTAAATTAATCAAGGGTTAATTAATTTAATGAGAGAGATTTGATGATGTGACTTATTTGACTTAGATTTATGGATTTATTTAAATCAAATAAGAGAGGAATATGATAAGAAAATAATTAAATAAGTATTTTGATTTATTTAATTAAAAGAGATGGTGTTATATTAAATCAATTAAGATTTTAATTTATTTAATTTAATGGATAGACTTTAGAGATTTAATCAAATAAATTGATTATTTAATTAAATAGGGATAATTAGATCAGATGGATTGATTTAATTAACAAAATGGATTGACTTCACTAGATAAAATGCTTTATTTAATTAAGAGATGAATATTGATGAATTTAATCGTATAGGGGAATTTGATTAAATGGTTATACCGTTGGATGATTTAGGAAGAAACGATGTTAGTAAGCCAGGATCAGATGCACAATGCCAATCAGTATATTTTATGTGTTTACACCATTAAATGTTTATGGGATGGGATTAGGAAGGAATAAAGGAATAAAAAATGAATTAGGAGAAGATAATGTGACACGATCAAGAGGCGATGATGGAACATGGAATGGACTAGTAGAGACTAATTGGATGAGCTAGGATGGGATAATAAAACATTTTTATGGTGAACTATACTAGAGGTTAATGGGAAGTAATTAGGAGGGAATATTAGATGATAAAGTGAATTAGGTGGTGTCTAAGGTTTGAATATAGGACATGAAGTAGGAACTTGAGGTGTGTAGTAATAATGTATTAGGTATTTGATCAATAATCAGTAGAAGGAAATGCTTCTTGTAATGATATGTGTATAAGATGAAATGTGGAAGAAGATGGTATAATATATAAGGTGTTAAATATTGGGATGTGTGATAAAAAATAGTTAAAATATGTGTGATGAAAGGAATGGAAGAATCAGATGGATGTTGAATGGTAAATATAATTAGGATCTCACAAGACCAGCCAATTTTTGTGTTTCTCATCATTTTTTTATATTTGTATATGCAAAATTTCAAAAACTAGCTAACATTGTTTTACAACACCATTAATGAATAAATGCTACTTGAATGTAAGTTGTTTGAGGAAATGAATTGCGGGGTTTTAAGGTTGAAGGTCCACTAGGAAACTATTTGACATCCAAAGCATGTTATGAGACAAACATTCAAATATAACATTCAATTGTTCAAATGCAATAATAATATGTTTAATGTACTAGTTGGATACCTATGGAATCAATGTCGAGAACAAATAAGGTTCTGTAGGAATGGAGCATGTCTCATGAACATTCTAACCCTAAAATTTCATCATATTGAAATTCTACTAATTTAGGTATTCTTAAATTTCGTAATATAATTTAATAAACAAAATTAAATGAACTTGCTCAATTTTACCTGAGTACCAATGTCATATGTATTATTCAACAATTCATTTTTCATGGCCATCACATTTGCAACTGATATCGATTGTGTAGTTGCATCCTAATCACTCTGATAATCATACGTGCAAACAATACCACAAGCACCACAATGGTCATGTGGAGCTTGGGGCCTACACGTCTCCTCCACATCATTCTCTACTAGAGGCCTCACACACTATATAATTGTTTGGGTGAGTGAGCTAATATACTCCAACATGTCCACCTCTACACTTTCCTTAACAATGGAAGAAATGATAACATGCTCCACCATGGGTTTGGCCAAGCGTCTCAGTTCCAACTATGTATTACGTCCTACATAAGGTCTATCATGTGGAGCCCCCACCTCTACCCTAAAAGTCTAAGATGTGAAAATAGGGCACACAAGTCAGTTTTGCTAATTTTTTGTTTTTTAACATCTGCATATATGACAAAACACTAGCATAAAATTATCTCATCTCATGCCTCTTATTTGACCAAAAAATTAATTTCTCATTTTTCCTTCATGAGATACAATTGACTTCAATGATTTGACAATCCCTCTCCTATAAGGGTGGGTTTTGGCATGTTTGGCTAATCTTCCAATTAATTGTTCAATGTCTCTTTTATTGTTTTCAATTTGAGTTATGATATTTTCTTGTGTTCCTTGAGAATGCCTTTGAATTGATGGAGGGTTTTAGGTTGTTCTTGTATAGGAGGCTCTTCATGAGAGGGTGATTGTGAATTCTCAATGTTTGGAGGTGGAGATTCATTACCTGAGAATTAGAATAAGGTTTTATTAAAAAAACCTATTTCAATCTACATTCTAAATCAAATTTGAAATACAAAAAATAAAAAATACATACCTCTTCGCAATCTTTGACCTCTTTGACATGTTGGCAGAATCTTCATGAATAATTGCAAGCTAAGAGAACAAAAAATGGAAGATATTTGGTGAGCACGAGTTGCACAGCTGAAAACCTCCAAGCCAAGTTGTAGGTGAATAAAAAAATGAAGATATAAATGTTTTTTTTTTTGTTTTATTACATCTTTTCTATTTGACTATAGGTGAATAAAAAAATGAAGATAGAAATATTTTTTTCTGGTTTTATTACATCTTTCCTATTTGGCACACCCCAAATTTGGTGTGTGCCAAATGCCCTATTTTTATTTATTTTTTGTTTTTTTCCAATATGGAATGAAAATTGTGTCATAGATTGGTGCACTTACCCATAGAGAGAATGAGGGTAGATAACAATAAGTAGAAAGGGAAGTGGAGAGAGGTAGAGAGATGGGGGAAAGTGGGAAGGAGAGAGAGGTGGGTAGAGAGGTAGCGTGGGAAGGATTTAGTGAAATGTAGGTAGAGGAGAGGGTGAGTGGAGATAGAGAGAAGTAGAGAGTGAAGGTGATGGATATAGGAATGGGGAGAGAGAGATGTATTTATTGCTCTTAGCTCTTCCTAGTTTTATTATAATAAATATGATATTTAAAACTACCATGTAACAATCCATCAAATATTTTTAATAATATATTATATTACTATATATTATTATATTTATATAATATAATTTTTATATCATATAATGTATATTATATTAATATTAATATCTCTTAGTGTATATTAATTTATCATCTATATTTAGTAAGTATTTTTATACTTGGTCTCTTTCATAGTGATTCACTTGGTGACTCACCTAGTTATCATATAATAGGACTTCTATTGATTATTTATTATAAATACTCACCTCATGCTCATAGTTCAAAAAATCCTATTTGCATTATAATCTTGCAATCATGAAATATGTTATTCTTATTTTAGATATTTATCTATTTAATACTCTTTCTTTATTATAATATTGATTTTTCTTTTTTGATGTACTTCACTCGTCTTGATCATGCCATGTTTGATTCTTTGACATAAATACAACAATTAAAAGGGTGAAGGCCTTTTATAAAGGTTGATGAAACATGTAATCAACTGAATTCCCATATTATATATATTTTATATTCTTTTTATATTATTTTCAAACATAGATTTAAAATATTATATTTAATTGTTTAATATTTTATTCCTATAGTGCTAATACTTATATGCTTGTGTGGGGAAATTGGAAATAAGGTGTTTGAAATTTCTAGAAGTATTTCCTTTTTGGGTAGAATAACTTTAAACATATACATCAAATTTAGTCCTAAAGTGTAAGGTGAATACTTACTTTGAAGCAAGTTTCTAAAAGTGTAAATAGTTATTAATAAAATAAGTAATAAAATTGGTATCTCACTTGTCATATTAACAATAAGGTGTGTCAGTTATATGATAAAAGTAGGTGTATGATTTCTTATCATTTTATCTAATGGACTTCTTTCATTTTGTTTTATCTTTTCATGAAAAATATTATTTTCAGTATATTCATGGAGTATTGAATATGTTGTAATCACTAGAAACTAGTGTAAATATAACCGTGTTGGAGAGTTTCTATTATTTCAATTCCTCTTTATCTAATTTTTTAATAAATGTTCATGCCTAAGTTTGAAAAAAGAACTATATAAAACTGTTATACTAAATGGTATTTTGTATAGAGAGATTGACCATTATTACATGTTGAGGACAAGTTTATAGAATGTTTCAATTGAATTTTCAAGGCGTAGGTGTATATTATTTATGAATATTTTGAAGTATTTAATATGGCCAATTTGTAGCTTTAGAATTCTACTCGAGATTAGTTGAGAAAATTCTATCAATAGCTATTTTTTTTTATTGAAATTGGGACCTCAAAAGCTAAAATCCTTTTTTTTTTCATATCATGTAATAATTATATTCAGGCATTATAGTTACTTTTGTGCTACATTTAGTGACTAGATTACGATAGGCAATGAAAAAGGAGGCTAGAGGACTTATTGAATGGTAGAGAAAATTTTCCATAATTGCTTCTATATTCACTTAGAAAATGGTTCATATTCTTAATCATGATTTTTTTATAAGTCATTACAATTTCATTCATTTTGTATTTATATTTTTTAAAATATTGGGTGTTATGTTTAGTTTTTATTTTATCTTTTTGAGTGTTGATATGAATTAGTGATTTCATAATTTTATGTTATTTAGTTTCTAATCTCTTCAACCATAAGGGAATAAAGGTTATCATAATAAGCTAATAATAAACTTAATATTCATAACATATATTTGACTATACAAAAAATATATAATCAATGTAAGGTTATATTAGGTTTGGTAAGATAATTAGGTATCATTTGAAGACACACTTAACAAAGACTGTAACAAAAATCACGAGGATAATGGTCAATAAAGGTGGAGATTTGGTAATTAGGACATCATTTGAGAGGTTTTAGTAATCAAGATAGTGAGGAATTGATGGTTTTTTTAATGAAAATATTGAAACTTTTTATAGTCAAGACATTGAAGAAAGAAAAAATGTAATATTAAATATATTATATTTATTATAGATGGTAAAAAGAATTTTGATATAATAATTTGAACATGATTGTGTTATGTTGTTTCACAAATAAAAAATAGACATATATACTATTGTAGGTGTTAACAAATGTACTATATGTGTAGGATTAATAAATGTTTCTAACATAAGAATGTGAAGCAAAGTTGCAAGAATGAGGAAGATAAATATAGTTGTTGGCACTACTTATCAATACTAGGAGATAAGAGACATATTTTACAAAGTGGAAAGGTAATTCAAAATGATTGATTTCTTAGATTACCTTGAAATTTGATTACTTATTCAATAGTGCACACACTTATTTCCTTTATAAGAAAAATGAAACCTACTAAATATTATGATAAAAATATATATATTAATGTTAGTAATTTGTAGATTAATAATTAATTAGACTCTTATAACATAGTAGAAATTATAATATTGATAACCTTTTATAAAAATCTATAAATAATATAACCAATCAATTTTCTAAATAATAATTTTTTTATATAAATATATATTCCAAACATAAACTTCTATTATTATTTCTAGGAAAAACTAAAACAACATAATTTAAGATTTGAATTGTTTAGGTGGCTCATTATAAATCACACTAGCAGACTTTTGTGTGTAGGCTTATAGTATTTGTATACAATTAATCATCATCCTCACAAATTAAAACAACATATCTATGTTGGATAATGAAAAAAAATTTAAAATAAATAAAAATATTATCTTATAAAAATATTATTTTTCTTAAGCCCTAGATGACTCCCAATTTTGTTAAGGGAAAAATCTAAGTTTGTCGATGGTTGTTATCTAAAAGATATATATTGTAGAAATTAGAAAATCAAGAAATCAAATTGCAAGCATAATGAACACAAGAAATGTATGTGGTCGACCAAGTATATTAGTCAAATAAGGTGTACATATATAGGAGGAGAAAGGAAACCAACTTCCATGAAATGAGGATATGACTCCTCACAAATGGAGTGGTGGCAAGTTTCCTACAAAAAAGGAAGGAACAGGTGTCAAAAGTAAGTTGAAACCTCTCAAGACACCTATCAACATTGACACCTCAATGAGAAAGAGTCAATGAGATCATACCTTAATGAGAAAGAGTCAATAGGATACATAAGTAGTCTTAAAGCCTAAGTGTATGGAAATAATGTAGTATATACACTAACACCCCACCTTACTCATAGGTTAGGTCCGCATTAATTAAATGGGTCCCAATTACTAGCATGGTGAGGCACGCATGTACAATGCATAAGTTATGGGTCCTAGCCATGAAACCTGATAAGTTACCCACGTATAATGTAATTTCTCTAATAATGGAGTAAGATAGAAAAACTAGTGGGAAAAACTATCCTCCAAAAAGAGAGAAGAGGAGGAGAAGTCTAGAAGTCCCCCCAAGGATGATGGATACAATAGAATGCACACCAAGAAGAGATCGTAGATGAATGAAATTTCTCTTAGTAAAGGGTTTGGTGAAGATGTTATGAACCTTCTATAAAGACTAGAAAATGACCAAGTCAATGATTTATCCATGAATCAAATCTTAAATATTGTGCATATGAATATCTGTGTTTTGTATCTTGATGCTAAATTGGATTCCTATATATTTAAATAATACTCTGGTTGTCACAGTAGATGATTGTGGGTTGCTTGAAAGGAATACAAAACTCTGAAAGAATACCCTGAAGCTATATAGCCTTAGTATTTGAGTTAACAATCCCCCTCAACTTTTCCTCTATGGATGATATAGAAATATCATATTTCTTGTTTCTAGACCAATTGATAGGACCTGAACCAAGAGAAAAACTATAACTTGAAGTTGAATTATGATGCTCTATGTAGCCAACCAAATCTAAATCTATAAAACCAACCAATTCAACTGAAGAATAAACTTTGTAATGAATCCTAATCCCAAGAGTTTCATGAAGGTAATGCAGGACCCTCTTAACTAGTTTCCTATACAACTCATGAGGTGTGTGCATAAATCTCAAAACCATGTGCCTACTACATATGCAATGTTTATCCTAGTATGTGTCAAGTATATAAGACTACAAACAAGTTGTCAATATAATGTAGCATCAACCAATTATGTAGTACAAAAAGTCTCAATCTTGACTCCAGATAGAAAGGGAGTCGAAGATTGTTTGAAAGTATGAACATGTGAAACCTTGCAAGTAGATCAAGAGTATACTTAGGTTGTGTAAGAGTAATCCTTGAAGCAGACTGTGAAATCTCAATTCCAAGGAAGTGTTGTAATAAAACCAAGTATGTTATGCCAAATATATCCTGAAGTGATGTCTTTACTACATCAATAGTAGATGAAGTGCTCTCTGTAATCAAAAGTTCATCAACATATAGAACTAGTGTCAAAAATGAATCATCCTACTATAATAGATACACATTAGGATTGGAATGACATCTAGTAAAACTTGAAGATAGGAGGTAGGAATCCATTTTTCATACCAAGCTCTAGGATCTTGTTTGAGGCCATAGAGAGATTTCCTAAATCTACAAACTAAGGATGAATCCTAAAAAAACCACGATGGTTATTTTATGTAGATTTACTCCTCAAGGACTTCATGAAGAAATGTACTCTACACATCTAGTTGATGTACATCCCATCTACATGTTGTGGCTATAGTAAGTATGATTTGAATTGAATTCAACTTGGCAACTAGTACAATGTTTTCAATACAATAAATACCTATAACATGTGAGAAACCTTTGGCAACTAAACATGCTTTGTACGTATCATCTGGCCCATTTTCTGAAAATTTAGTTTCATATATCAACCTACATCGAACTATTTTCTTCCTTTAGGAAGTGAAGTCAAATTCCAAGTTTGATTTCTAATCAAGGAATCATATTCCTCATCCATAGCAATATCCCACTTAGGTATGCATGATGCATATCTAAATGTATATGGATCAAAATTGAAGCAAAGAAGGTATGTGCCCCCCATTAAAAAAGTTTCCTATAGCTATGTGTTATTTGTTGGATCATGTATCCATGTATCTACCATGTGTAGAGTGTGAGATGTGGGTGAGTTTGTTATAAAAATATCATCTTAAAATGCAATCCCTGAACTAGAAGAATATGAACCCTCATCACTTTTGTTGTTGTGACAACTGGAATAAGAAGACATAGCTCTAGGAATCTACTAAGAACGATCTAAATCATCAGTACTATAATCAAGATCTGGTGATTAAATATGTTGAGAAGTGTCAACTATAGTTTGTAGAGATGCTTCTTGAGACTTAACACTTCTCTCAATAAACAACTCATGTGTGGTAGGGTTGAGTAGGTGATAAGAGTTTACACCATTTGGATATCCAACAAAGATGTAAGGTTTAGATTCTAGATCCATGGATTTGCAATGTACTTTCAAAACACATGTCATGATAGGAGAGCCAAAAACTTTGAAATGATCAACTAATAGTTTTCATCTTTTCCAAGCTTCAAAGAGAGTGATACCATTCATTGCTTTATGTAAAATTATATTATGAGTGTAACATGCATGCTTGATTGATTTTACCTAGTACAATTGTGTGAGGCTCTTAGAGTGAATCATACAATTAGCCATCTCTTTTAAATATCCATTTTTCTATTCAACAACACCATTTTGTTGTGAGGTATATGTAACTATGCATTGCAGATCTATCCTCTCTAATATGCAAAATTTCTTGAAACGGTTGTCGACATACTCATACCCATTATCTATTAAAAGAACCTTGATGACTTTCCCTGACTATTTTTGGCAAGAGCTTTGTAATCTTGAAAAGATTCAAACACTTTGAGTTTTTATCCTAAGTAGACCCATGTAAAACATGAGGAATCATTAATAAAGGTGAGAACATATATAGCGTTTGTAAAATATGGATGGAAAAGCCCCTTATACATCACTCTGAATAATTTCTAAAACTTGTGTTGCCCTCCATGATTTTCCTTGGACAATTTTTCTTCTAGATGTTTGCCTAGTACACAACCTTCAAAAATTACTTTGGAAAATTTAACCTTAGGTAATCTCTCAACCATATTTTATCAACATAGTTTCTCAAGATAGTGGTAGTTAATATGACCAAACTTCTCATGCCATAGTTTGCTAAATTCATCTAAATGAGTTAGTCATGCTTTTGGAGAAATATTCATGGAAAAATTGGAGAAGGTATATAATATGGATTGATTATTTTCCTTTCCTATTTCTACCAAATTTTTTTTTTTCAATTCTCTTATCTCAACTAAATTTAGAGAGAAGTGTACTCTCGGGCCCTTACCTAAATGAATTATTTGATACACTGAAAGGAGATTAGTTGAGAATGAAGGGAGACTTAAGAAATTTGAAAATGTTCCACCTTCAACTTCAACAAACCTTCTCCCTTTTACCAATAATGGAATATCATCACCTAAGGTGATTATGGACATATTGTATGGCTCTAAGGATAAAAACCACCTATGAAGAACCCATATGGTTTAAAGAATGAGAGTCTATAATTCATGATGAAGAGGAAGATGTTGTACCAACTAAGGCTTTGCACTTTGGTTTCTCTTTATCCTTAGTATTCTCTAAGTTCATGAAGATGCCTTGATAGAATCAAGTAGCCCTATATTATTATTTTAAATAATTTTTTGTAGAATCTCAATTTGTTTCTCCATGGATTGATGTACATCTATTGAGGAATTTTACAAAAGGATCATTTATTTTTCTTCTTACTTTGAGAAGAATTTTTACATTTGTCAAATTTTCCTTCTTTCTTATCTTCCTTGTCCTTTTCAACATTCTTCTTTTCTCCTTTTGAAGTTTTTTCTATTTCATTCAATTCAACTAGGGATTGAGGCTTAGAAGACTTCAAAGTTCCCAATTGAATTAACTTTTCTTGCTCTTGTACAAGATCACCAATAAATTTATCAAGTGTGGGCATTGACCATGAGGCTCCAAGAACCCTTTTAGTAGAGTACAAAGTTTATACAAACAATAAAAATTTTAGACCTAGCTTGTAAAGTACAAAAAGTATTAATTGATCCTCTTTCATGTTAATTCCAAAATATCTTGATTGCAACTTTAAAGATTTACATTTAGTGAAGTCTTGTAAACTCAAAAAAATCCTAGGACTAAGACCTAAGAGTTGATTTTCCAACTTGTGGATTATAAGAACATAGATTTTTCCAAATATTGTAGCTACATATTCTAAAACTTGGTTTGGTGTTTTTAAGTTCTCAAAATGGAACAAAAATTTAGGAGAATAATTTAAAAATAGGAAGCCAAATGTTTGATCATAGTTATTTAAAAAAAATCTTAATATTTAGCTATTATAGGTTCATTCTATTTTCACATGGGTACCCTATATAAACCTTTGTTCATAAGAACAAGAATTACTTTCATCTTCCAATCATGATAATTGAAAGGTGTTAGGGGTAGTCTAGTAACATTAAACTCCATGATGCTAGACTTAGATAGTTAGTTGTAGAAATACATAAATGATGAACTTACAAATATGTGTAGAAGTGAAGGGAAAACACAATATACAAAAGCACTTCTTGAGGAAGTGTGAAAAAGAACCAAAAAAACACCCCCTTGATTATTTGTCCCCCCCAATTTGGCACCTTATATAAGAGTTCTTATAACTAACTTGAAAGAGGCATACATGAATAGTTTATAGAATGACTGTGATATTGTGCTCTTTTGATTCATGGCAAAAAAAAAAGAACTCAAATTTGAGTTACCCAACAAAAGTTATTACACTTTGAAGTTTTCCACCTATTACAAAATTTTACTTTCCTTCTTGCAAAAATATTTTTAGATTGTTAGAAAATAATTTCTTTCCAAAAAAAAAGTTAGAATGAGGGAGAAAAAATATGATACTTAAGCCCTATTGAAAATGTTAAGGTCAAAAAATCAGTCCTTTTGCAAAGTGAAAAGTGATGCCTCCTATCTATGTAAATTTGATGCATGTTGGTTCCAACAGCAGCCTTCAAAGCCTTCTAGGCTCCCCTATGTAGATTTAAACTTCACAACTTACTCAGCTCCTTTATGTAGATTTCAAAAATAGATCTTGTCCACCCCAAGGAAATCAAGTAGTAGGGAATGGAATGTAGACCAAAGGAAAAATCTTAGGTTGCCCAAATCATGGGTTGAGCTAAATGAAGGACCCAATCGTAGGCATAGAATGTAAAAATGAGTTTCCAATGCTTACAATTATAGGTCAAATAGAAATTGTCCCTTCCCAAAAAATAATCATTGCAATATATCGTGGCCTATAACTATCAAGTATCATGGCCCCAAATAGAAAGTAGAGCAACAAGTAGAAAATAGAGCGGCCAAAAACAAGTTTGTAGTCGATTTGAAAATCATACCCCTCTAGACTCAATAACCACCACTAAGGGTTAAATTGGCCTTTATTTTAGAACCCTAATTCACAAATGAAAGTCATGATAAAAGCATGGACATGTACACATAAAATCATGTAAGAGAAATGCCAAATGGATCAACTAAACCTTGTCTATAGATTGTACAAATGCAAGCTCAAAGTAAACTAAACAAAATTAAATGGGTTCACCTTCACGACCTGCTATTTCCCTTGTCCAATTTTGATACCATGTGGAAACTAGTAAATCAAGAGACCAAATCACAAGCACAATGAACACAAGAAATGTACGCAGTCAACCAAGTATATTAGGAAAAAAAGGTGTAAATATATAGGAGGAGAAAGGAAACCAACTTCAATGGAATGAGGATAGGACTCCTCACACATGAAGTGGTGGAAAGTTTCCTACCATAAATGAAGAAAGAGGTGTCAAAAGTAAAATTACACTTCTCAAGAGACCTATCAACATTGACACCTCAATGAGAAAGAGTCAATGGGACACTTAAGAAGGCTTAAATCCTAAGTGTATGCAAATAATGCAATATATACACTAACATATACTTTAAAGGAAAATTATTATTTGAATAGGGGGGTTTGTGGTTGACCATACGATGAGGTCGACATGATGTCATGCTGACATTAGTGACATATGAGCTTAAATTTGATGGCTTACTTCCCATCACTGCAAAAAAATGCCTCTTCCAAGAAAAATTTCCATCACCGCTAAAGTGCTCAGGTCATCAAAATATTCTATGGAGTTTAAAGATTTCGTCACTTGGTTTATGTCGCTATAGGATTTTTTACCCATTGATTTGCATGTGCCGTTGGGATAATTGAATGTGGCCGCTATTTTTTGGAAACTCGTCAAGGGTTTTGTAGCCATCGACTGGCTACAAACTGTCACCGTTGGGCTATAAAGCCTGAATAATGAAGCTGGGATCCCACACGGGGGGCCGCGTGGTAAAAGGCCTGCACAATTGTAGGTTGTGTACATTGCACCCTACAAAAAAAAATTAATTTTTAATTTTTTTGTTTTGATTTTTTAATCAAAAAATTTTGATTTGTAGTTTTTTGTTAGAATTGTGAAACAAGCACGAAACCATGAGCCACATGATCAAATAGAAAACAAGTACACCTTCCACACAAGAGATCTACAAACAATAATTGCTATATTCATTAACAAGGAAAAGTTACAGAAGAAGCTTTCAAGAAGATATGAAATTTGTGATATTTCCTGTGAATAATATCTAAGAGGCAATAACAAATAGGGATGAATTCTTATAAAATCAAAGCCCTAAATGAGAAAGGATTAGATCATGAAATTGGAATTTGAGGAAAAAATAAATTAGCCAAGGAAGCCATACGACCTCCCCAACATGCATTCCAAGATAAAAATTAAAAAATATATATTTTTTAATATTTTTCTTGCAAAACTATTTTTCAAAAAAGTCATAAAAAAATCATATTAAAAAAAATAAATTGAAAATCCTTTGAAAAAAGGCACAGGTTTTTTTCTTTTCATTTAGGTAGTTTTATTGGTATGTTGGTACCCATAGGGAATATTCCTTGCATACCCCATACAACCCTACAACAACATTTAAGATTGTCATCAGCGACATTTCCCAACCAACTAGATGAGGTACCCATCTGGACGCAACAAGTCCAAATGAGGTACCCATGTACAAATGTAAGTTCAATTGTGCAAATGTGTCGATGACCATTTGGCCGTTAAATTTAGGCTCGTAGTTTTATTGCGACAATTGTTTGGCTGTCAAATTTAATGCCATAGAATGTGTTTTTTGCACTTTAGCAGTTATTTTCCTCTAGATGCCATACCCTTTTCCCACAGTGTCAAAATCAGGCAAACAAGATATCATCAGAAAGAGGACTCAAAGTACTTTCTAGGAGTGCATATATTGTTTGGATATTTTTTCTTAGGTCCCTGTTATGTCTAGTCAAAGTCAAATCTTGTTTTCTAGAGTTGCCTTCAATTTTTTTAGCATAACTTTTGCATACGATGTCAAAAATGGGAAAATGAGATATTGTCAGAAAGTTGTTTCCAAGCTCTTCGTAGTGGTATAGGTGGTTTCTAGATTTGATTTTTCATTTTTTCCAAAAAATAATTCTTCTTAGCTATTGTCCTTTTTGGACCTTATGGGCCCACATTGCATGTATTTATCATCTATAAACACACTGAAATAAAGTACCTTAGCTTTGTATGTGTAGTATTAGGATTCTTGCAAATCATTTTGTGCTTCGTTGGACTCGCACTATGATATAAAGTGCCATGGGGGTTGATGTTTACCTTTGTTTTCCTTCGTACCTTTCTCATGCATATTTGACTTTTATTTTCACATCCTTTCTACCTGCTTGTACTTTCATGATTGCACCTTCAAATGTTCTTAGTTCCTCTTCATACACTACTTTCAGGAATTTAGTTTAAGTGTACCTATCACACCTATCCCTTTTTTAGTATTATGGGGGGATTTCTACTGTTGGTTTTAGTGCTTATTTGGTTTTGCATTGGAGTAAGCTATGTATACAGTATTTGTTCATATGTACTAGGCAGATGCAGTGGCTAGTTACCCATGCATTTCAATGAGATGGAGCACTTATCAAATGGACACTCTTCCATTCCTTCTTTTAGCATTTCAGTAGTCATTCTACGATAGTGTTTGCAACTTCTTCATGCTTCAGTGGTGTTTTCCATGTTCATCCTTTGTTCCTATCTTCTAGGACAATTTCTTCTTGATTCGAGGCTTCTTCACCCTTCACTCTTTTTGGAGGCTTCTTAGTCCCTCACTTGTATTTCTCTATTTTGGAGAGGAGTTTTTCCCTTGAGGTTTTCTCATTTTCTCCTATTGTGAGGGATCTTTTACATTTGTACATGGGTACCTCATCTAGCCTTGTTGTCGGGACCCATCTTTGATTTCATGCATTTTTTCCTTAGTTTCTTAGTTTCTCCCTAAGTTCATCTTTAGGGGGGAGTGTTAGAGTAATAGGTTTTTTACTTGATTAATTTAATCATATTGATTATTTAATTAAGTCACCTTTATTTTATTTCACTTAAGCTAAACTTAGGAATCTTTATTTATGCATTATTAAATTAGTCATGTTGTCTCATTCATTATGATCTTGACACTTGTCACATGCTAATTTAATCCTCTCCTAGAGTTCTAACTTTAGGGCTTTGATCTCCTCTCTTAAGGATTAATCTCTTTGTAATTATTAATCTTCATGGGTAATTCATTTTTACTTCATGTTTGTAGAGCACCATTCTTGGGTCTCTTGATCTCCTTTGGTGAAAGGTTATTTGATTGCAAGTGTTCATTGGGATATGTGAGGTTGGATTATCAACTTCTACAAATACAACTATGAATATTGCAACTAAATCATCTATGAAATAAAAATATGATTCTTATTTTCATGTATATTTATTTGACATATTGTGAAGACTTTACCACATAAATTTGTTTCTTGTTAAATCTTATTCTACTATTTAATTTCAAATTTGTTATTAAATTTATTCCCAAGTAACATGTTTTTTATATATTTTTTTGTGGGATCATGTTTTTACAATAATTGATATTAGAGTGGTTATTTTACACTTTATGTGTTAGGATTTAGTGTTTG
The DNA here is from genome assembly GCA_007258455.2 of Sequoia sempervirens. Lineage (NCBI taxonomy): Eukaryota > Viridiplantae > Streptophyta > Pinopsida > Cupressales > Cupressaceae > Sequoia > Sequoia sempervirens. The sequence goes on along the minus strand of VDFB02271358.1, from coordinate 1,086,422,494 downwards.
CTTTGCAACATCAAGTGCTGAAAGTTTTGAATGCAATATTTTAGGTAAAGTTTAATGGGAAGAATAAGTTTAAGCTATGAAATATCAAAATACATGATTTTTTAGTACAATAAGGATTACAAAAGTTATTCATAGTAAATTAAAACAAACCTATTGTTGATGACAATGTCACTCACAACAACAGTGCACATAAAATCCTCACAAGAAAAACACAAAGAACCTATATTTACTTGAAAGATTGAACCGAGACAACCTAAAGTGTCTATGTTATAAGAAGGTTGAATTAGCTTAATCTAAAGGCTCCAGTAGTCAGGTCTTGACCATACTAGGTTCACTCCAGGGTATGATTTAATAGTGTTGTTAATCTCAAGGGGTCTATGGTTAATTGGAATCATAAGAATTCAATACCAAATTTTAGTTCAATCATAAAATAATATCATGAAATCAAGAGATTTACAATAATATTTCATGAACATCAATAAATTTTTCTATCACTTAAGTAGATTTAGCTTTAAGCATTCAAAAATTTCATAGGAAATGAAATATTTTCAATAAATTTCAATCCATTAATCTATTTTTTGAAACATTTTCAAGAAATTTAAACATATAATCTAAAATAAAACATAAAAATACTAAAAATTAAAATTTCTCCCAATTATTCTAAACACATGCCCCGAGAGTTAATCAATTCAAAGAAAATTTCTTTATACTTCACTAGATTGCTTCACAAATACATATAAAATGTTGCAAGCTTTTAAAGAAGGGGTTTTAGTTTAGACACGGAGTAGGTTCTGCATGCACCCTTAAATGATGTGGCACAAATTCTTGTTCAACTGAACTAACAAAACCAACTGCACAAATACATGAGATAGGTAGCTATAAAATTGGCTTAGATATTGATTAAATTTTATGTGCATACAAGTTTTTAGTCCAAAATGATTGAAAAAATAGGAAAAAAGAACAAAAATTAGAGAAGTTTTGGCTCTTTTGACATCCACAAATTCTGAACTTAACTTAAAAAATGGTATCCCCTAGCCTTTTATAGAAGTAAGATGTAGGTAGAATAAGACAAGTACATTAGAGGAAATCCAAGGGAAAAATCACATCAAGACACATGGAATGTGGTGATTGGTAAGAGAATTGCAAATGAAGTCAACGAAGGTCAACCTTCATCTACATGTTGAAGTCCTTTGGGTTTTTCACCTTTTTATTATCAGGGTTCCTTCTTGGAACCAAAAAAATCCACATAAACAAAATGTAGGAGATTCCCATACATACAAAATGATCAAGTGGAATTTATGTCCCTATGTTCAAGTTCAATCTCGATTTGAAAATTCTAGGAATAAGTAATCCCCAGAATGAATATACTTCTTTAGTAGATGCTTAAAATATGAAGTCTCTGATTCTTGGTATATAGTGTATCTTTGCAATGAACTCTATTTCTGCATGAGCCTCCAAAGCATATCATTGAACCTGGTAACACCATCAAATCTTCCTACAAATTTAGTTTTCCTAACCATCCATACTCGAACTCCGCATTGTAATCTGCTTCTCCTACAATCACAAATTCCACCCATTAAATCCCTAATTTTTTTATGTAAATCTCATTTAAATAAAACAATCATTAAATTTTTATCATATAAATCCATCTTAAATAACAAGCTTTATGAAAAAATCACAAATTCTCACACAGTTATCTTTCGTATATACTAGGTTACCAAAATATTAGACTTCTTGGATAATCTTAAATTTTAAAATTGGACTTAGCATCATTACCTGGTATCTGAAATTCGGTATTCAACTTTACCCATGATATCCCATGACTTCAGTTTTACCAAAACTTCCATCTTTACCGAACCTTGACTATCAGACTGGAACACTTTGCTCAACATTTATATTACCTTTTTCCTTTCTTAACATTCTCGATTCCTAGTATATGGTACGTGAAACACTTTACTTGATGAAGTACTCTTTTTATTTAAATATTTCTCTTTTCTCTTCAATTTTGATGATCTGTCCAAATAGCTAGCACCTACCATAAGTGTTAGTTTTCCCTTGGGCTCCACATGTCTTACATTCTTAGGGCATGTTGTGTGACCACCTAACAACTTACAACCAATAAAACCAAATTTAAACCAAAACTTAAAATTAAATAACCAATTGTAAATTATAATTTATACTTATTTTAAAACAATAACTCTTTACCTTTATGTAGATTTTGATATAAAAAATAGTAAAATTCCTATGGAAATATCCATGTGTGGTTTGATTAATTCCAGTTTCTGGAACTCAGTGAAAAAAATTAGTTCATTGGCATTGAACTACATAATGTGGTAATCCTTCAAAGCCAACCAGGAATAGATCCTTGCTTCTAGTGAAGCATCCATAGCCCCAAAAAGAGTGTGTATATATATATATAATATTTCATTGATACCTCATTTTTCTTTTTTGATATTTCATTGATAGCTCATTTAAACTTGAAAGCAATAAAGCCTGCTATTAGGCTGGGAATTACAGTGCTAGCGAAGGTTACCTCTTGATTTTTCATTCAATGCAAATCCCTTCATCATTTCACTACTTTCCAAAAACTCATTTAATAATTCCCTGTTTGTGTGTATTTCTGGCTAAACTTTACCACTTTTATGCCAAATCCTAGCTAGTTACAACTTGCTATATGTTAGAAGATATGCATAAATTAAAATTTAGCAGCAAACAATTTAATCACCAAATTTAAATCTAAATTTGGAACCATTAGTTACCACCCTTTTCTGATCAAATTTTATGGCAACTACAAAATACTTGGCCAACAATTTTGATTTGATGGCACTGCACCACATTAATGGACCCAAAATATCATGATGACAGTTAAACATGATCATATTATTCTGCATTAAATTTGCATGCCTCAATGCACATGTATCATCTCTTTTAAATTTCCAAGGTGATGATGTGTGCTGCCTCACCAGCTTAATTTTCTTTCCTATTTCACACACATGGGAACCTTCATGATTAATATGGATTAATAAAAACACAATGAAATAACTACCATTATTGTAAAAATCTTTAACTTGCTTGATTCACAATCTTTGTATTGGGTGAATTTGAAGCAAATTGTCACCAATTATGTGTAAAAATTAATTTGATTTAACATTTTGCTATGGACAAACTCATTCGGTTGCCACCTTACTTACGATTTCCACGACTTCAATTCAAGCAACAATGTACTATAAATTCTTCATGGTTTTCTATAAATTCCACACTTCTCTCAAGTTCTTCACACTTTTTTTATTGGCTTCTTTTGTTTTGCATATTCTATTATTTGCTAGGGATTTCTTGCTTCCAGGTCATGGATACTCTAATTTTCCTGAACTTCTCTCGCCACCAGAATATTTTCTTGGGTAATATCACAACTCAAAGGCTTGAAAATGTTTTCTTCATTCAAACTACCATTTTTACTATGCCAAAATTGTGCTTAGTCCTTGGGGAAAAATATATGGAATCCATTCATTACTATTGGTTCTATTCTGACTTGGATTCTCACTTTGTGGCATCAGTACTAGATATTAGGCTTTTTGCTAAAGATGTTTTCTTAGCTACAAATTTGTTAGTGTGACCCAAATATTTAGAGAATCTGGATATCATTCTTTTTGTTGCACATCTGACTATCAGGATTCCTTCCATGGATGATATTTCTCAGTTCCTAGAACATGGGGAAGTGGTTCCATTCTAGAATTTCCTTTCTGATCTCTATATTCATAACTTTGAATCTCACCGAGAAATTTTCTACGTAGGGTATTTAGCCCTAATGGACAAGGCATCCCATATTGACTTAATGGCTACTCTTATTTGCATCTCAACTACCTCTTTTTTTTACTTTTTTAATTTTTTGAAGTAAGAATTTCAATACTTCCATGTAGATACATCACACACATATTAAGATTTTTCATACATTTTAAACCATGTATTTACTATATATGTTTTTATCATTTTACATTTCACAATAGGGTATGAGTAGGATCATCATGGAAAAAATATGCCCTTACATGGTGATGAATTTAGAAAAATTGGAGTTAGGCAACTTGACGTAAAAAATTGAATAAGCTATCTATATTATTTCAAAAATATGTAAGAATAGAATCTATAGCAAATTGAATGTAGTTTCTAAACTACTAGGTCTTTTTTTTTTTAATTCTATTTGGTGAAAATTTGAATTTTCAATGCAATAGTATTTAAATTTTAGGGAAAAAATAAGTAGGTGTCTGTCGACCACTGTAACCACAATAAAATGATAATATTTTTTTATAATATTTTAGATATAAGTAGAGGACTCATGTCCCAATGTGATGCATATTTTTATGTAATTTTTTTCCAAGTAAATAATTAATTATGAATTTTTTATTACAACTTTTAAAAGATATAAAAACTTGTATGTTTGACCACCTTAACTTGGTCAAAACTTCATGATTTTTTTTTTAATCCTATAGTATGTGAAGCATAGAATGTGACTCATGTTTTGGATTCAAAAAATGTGATACTATTTAAAAGCTATAGATGTTTTTCAATCAACCTATCAATCAGGACTTTAGTCGTAATTCAAATAGAAAATGAATAATAATTATTTATTAAATTCAAAGTAAAGAATAATTTATATTGGTGGAAAGTTGAGAATCTCCTTTAAAAACCCTTTTCATTTCATCAATTTTGGGTAAAAACAAGTCGTCAACCACATACCCTGTACATACCCATCATATCACAACTTTTTGGCCCATCATGATCTTGCACATACCTAGCACAATGTTACAAATGTTTGAATTAATTCTCATGTGTATGATAAGTTAAGAAAAAATTGTTAATGCAAAGGACAAAATAGAAAAGAAAGAAAGAAAAAGAAAAAAACATCAAAGAAAATGAAAACAAAATAAAACAAACCCTACAAAAAGAAAACTAACCTTAACTAACCAAAAGTCTAATCTTCTAATGAATAACCCTAACAAAAAAAAATATTTTAATTTCTATGACTATTTCGATTGTTGTTTTAGTATGAATTACAAAAGGTTTATCCTTGAACTCATTCAAATAAATTTCAAATGTCTTACTATAGCAATGAATTCTTTTAAATTTTATGTGTTTAACAAACGTAAATGCAAAGGTGTACTTACCAATGACATGGCTCATATGTATGAAAATGACTTCATTAAATGTCAATCGCACACACTTGTTCTAATTTAGTGATACTCTACATTCATTCAGCCCTAGTTCATGGTTTTCCTCTTTACTCTGCTCAATCCCATCAATGGATGTGTTCATTTCTTGATTTTCTTCTGCTCCAAAAATTTTCATGTCTTCGATCCTATCTTCACTTTGAAGTTTATTAGACCAAGCAATATCAAAATTTATATTGTTATTAAAGAGAGAAAAATTAAAAGTTTGATACTCTAAATCTTGTATAGAATCAGGAAAATTTCCTTTTTTAGCTTGTAAATTTTCAATCCAGGGTAAAAACAACACGTCTCCCGCTCGATTTTCCCACTCCTTCTCTTCACTTAAATTTTCCACATAGAAAGAGAATGATGAATCATCAATGTTGTTTCCTCATTTTTGATGCATTTTTTCTGAATCTTAGCATTCTTGCCTATCTTCTTGCAAAAAAATAGGATTTTCTTCAAAACAATTGCAGTTATCAAACTATTTTGATGTATCTATTAAAATTTTAACATTTTCAATTTTGCTAGGGTTGTACTATTTTCTCATTAACATTATCTTTCTTCTAGCAGTTAAAACTTCTTCCATTACTGGAATCACCTTACACATGGCCAAACTTACCCTAGTAAAATAAATTTCACAATCAAGTTCACTATGATCAGTTGTATCATGAATTCTACACTCGGTAACTCTACCAAAAGTGAATAAATTCAAAGGATGTAATTTTTGGTTAAGAATTTTTTAGAGTTTTTCATCTTCCTTTTTGAAACCAACTTGTACTAGATGTTCACCTTATAAGCTATCTCTTAAACTCTAAACCAATATAAATTTTGCACCTCCCTTATTCTAGTGCCAATTCCTATTGACGACGATGTAGATAAAATCCTCACAGGAAAACTATGAAAAACCTATCTTTACTTGAAAGACTGAACCAGGGTAACCTAAGGTTTATGTGTTATAGGAAGAAGGTTGACTTAGTTTAATCCCAAGGCTCAGGTAGTTAGGCCTTTACCATACTAGGTTCACTCTAGGGTATGATGTGATATTGATGTTAATATCAAGGGGTCTATGGTTAATCAGAGTCATAAGCATTTGGTACAAGATTTTAGTTCAACCATAAAATAATATCATGAAATCAAAAGATTTACAATAATATTTCATGAACATCAACAAATTTTTCTATCACTTATGTATATTTAGCTTTAAGCATTCAGTGATTTCATAGGAAATGAAATATTTTCAATAAATTTCAATCTATTCATCTATTGTTTGAAACATTTTCAAGAAATTTAAACATCTAATCTAAAATAAAGCATTAAAAATACTAAAAATTAAAATTTCTCCCAGTTATTCTCCATGCATGCCCCAAGAGTTAATCAAATCAAAGAAAACCACTTTATACTTCACCAAATTTCTTCAAAGATACATATAAAATAGTGTGAACTTTCAAAGAAGGGGTTTTAGTTTGGACACCAAGTAGGTTCTGCATGCACCCTTAAATGATGCATCACACAGTCTTTTTCAACTGAACTAACAAAACTAGGTACAAAGATACATGAGATAGGTAGCAAAAATATTGGCTTCAATATTTATTAAATTCTATGTCCATACAAGTTTTTACTATATAATGATTCAGAATATAGGAAAAAATAACAAAAAATAGAGAAGTTGTGGCTCTTCCGACATCCACAAATTATGAACTTAACATAAAAAAAGGTATCCCCTAGCCTTTTATAGAAGTAAGACGTAGGTAGGATAAAACAAATACATGAGAGGAAATCAAAGGGATAAATCACATCAAGGAATGTGGAATGTGGTGAATGGTAAGAGAATTGTAAACAAAGTCAATGAAGGTCAACCTTCATCTGCACATTGAAGTACTTTGGGTTTTTCACCTTCTTATTATAAGGGTTCCTTCTTTGAACCAAACAAATATACATAAAAATAATGTAGGAAATTTCCATATATACAAAATGATCAGCTAGAATTTTTTTCCCTACATTCAAGTTCAATCTTGATTTGAACATTCCAGGAATAAGTAATCCCCAAAATGAATACACTTCTTTGTTGCATGCTTAAACTCCAGAGTCCCAGTTTCCTAGTATCTAGTGTATCTTTGCAACAAACTCTATTTCTATATGATCCTCTAAAGCGTATCATTGAACCTAGTAACACCATCAAATCTACCTACAACTTTAGTTTTCCTGACCATCCATACCCAAACTTTACATCGCAATCTGCTTCTCTTGCAATCACAAATTCTACCCATTAAATCCCTTTTTTTTTTTTTATATAAATCTCATGTAAATAAAACCATCATTAAATTGTTATGATATAAATTCATCTTAAATAACACACTTTCTTATAAAATCACAAATTCTCACGTAGTTATCTTTTGTATATACCGAGTTATTGAAATATTGGACTTCTTGGATAACCTTAAAATTTTAAAACTTTACTTAGCATTGTTACACGGTACCCAAAACCCAGTATTTAGCTTTACCCATGATATGCCCATACTTCTATTTTACCAGAACTTCCATCTTTATTGAACCTCGACTATCAGACCAAAACACTTTGCTCAACATTTATATTACCTTTTTCCTTTCTCAACATTCAATACCCAAAACACTTTACTTTATGATGTACTCTTTTTATTTAAATATTTCTCTTTGCTCTTCAATTCTAGTGATCTTTCCAACTAGCCGGTACCTACCATAAGTGTTAGTTTTCACTTGGGGTCCCCAAGTTTTACAGTCTTGGGGTGTGTTGCGAAACCACACAACACCTATGAACATTTATGATAAGGACTGGGAGGATCTTTACATAAGAGCTCTTAGCACAATTCAGTCATGTTTAAAATATGATTATTTTTTATTTTGTTGGAGAGGAAACAATAGTATGATTATGGAGTAGAATGGAGAGTCTTTACATTATAAAATCATTGACAAATTGGATCTACTTGAAAAGGTAGTTATATAGTTTATGAATGAAGGAATTTATAAAAAATATTGACCATTTAAATATTTTCAACACATTTATATGTCAATTAACTAGTGTGGGTGTAAAAATCAAAGATGAATTCATGTAAGTCATGTCATTGAGTTCATATATTGAATTATGGAATCATTTAGTCACTTCCATTAGATTTAGCACAATTGGAACCCTTCAATTTGATTATATTATGAAAAAAAATTGTTCCAAGAGGTGTAGAAGAAATATAAAATAAAAAATTCCACACCAAAAGCTATAGTGGATAGTGGTTGATACATAGAGAAAGGGGAATATTGAAGATCTACATGCAGATTTAAGTCAAAAGGAAAAAAAGGATAAGGACATTTTTTGGTACTACAAAATAATAGGGCATCCCAAGATTTTTTTTGGTAAAGGAAAGAAGATAATGATGACTCCAAAAAGGAAGAAAATATGGTAAAGACATGTTTAGTTATGGTCAATGAGTTACTATTTATTTGTAATATCATAATATTATGAGGAGTGGTTATTATATTTTTGTTGCTTCTAAACACGTGTCCACATAGTAAGATATTGATGGTGGTCTTGTTCTAATGGAAATGATGTTTCTTGTAAGACTATTGGGATTGAAAGAATCAATATTGAAATGATTGATGGTATTGTAACAATATCAATATAGGTAAGAAATGTATGAGAACCTAAAAAATAATGTAGTTTTATTGATATTTTAAGATTTTAGAGGCTATACATTTACATGTCAACATGGAGGATTGAAGTGTCCAATGGAATTTTATGGTCATGAAGACTAGAAATATTGTGAACCTTTATAAGCAAGAAGGGAATACTAAAGTAATCAAAGAAATGGTGGCATCTAAGGAAGAATATTAATATACTCATTATGGCACTACCAAATAAGCCATATGTGTGAGAAAGTGCCATAGGTACTGATACACCATAAGTTACTTCCAAATTTAAAAAACCTAAATTTGATGTTCTATAAGAATCATGTTTTTTGATAATAAAGTAGACATAAGTTTAGAGGAGGTAGTCATACAAGTGAGGGTATTCAACATAATATTTGTGAAAATATTTGGGAGCCATTCACTACAAGTTTTTTGGAGGATCATCATATTTTTGACATTTATAGATGATTACGCTAGAAAGATGTGGGTTTATATTCTTAAAATCAAATTTGAAGTGTTTTGTGTGTTTAATGGGTTTAACTTTGATTGAAAATAGTATAGGAAGGTCAATTAGATGTTTGAGAATAGATAATGGGTGGTGATTTCACATATTTGGAGTTTGAAAATTATTAAAAGGAAACTAGGATCAAAAACCATAAAACAAAAAATTAAACTTGTTAGTAAAATGGTGTTATGTTGAACACTTTTAGATATTGAGAGGGGGTGAATCGGTCTACAAAAAACTTAACCCCTTATGGAACATGAAACTTTCAACACCACTCAAACTCCTTTCGTAGATGAAGATGGAAATTTATGTAAAGTATTAATAGAGAAGAATATATGAATTTAAAACTTTAACACCTTCAACAAACTTTACCAATGAAAGATAGCAATAATCAAATTAAAAACAAAGAGAAAAAGATAGAGAACACACACATGCACAAAGAGACACTAGATTTATGTGGAAAGACCAATGAGGGAAAAACCATGGTGAGAACTAACTCACAATATAAGGCTCACTACCTTAGAGCAGGATACAAAAAGGACTTGTAGCACTAAAGTAACGACCAACTTCAGGATCAATATACAAAGGACCTAATGAGATTCACTATCTTAGAGAAGGATACAAAAGGTATATAAGATAATTAGAAGGATTACTAACACAACTCTTTCTTGACTAAAGAGTTCAATCACAATCTATCTTTCCTTTCACAATTATTAGAATTATCTCTTTTGGATATTCAATACTACTTGCACACACTTCTACAGACTTTAACACTAGTCCATCTAGTTGCATCTGGAATGATCATGCATTTATATCCACCACAACACATTCATTCTTCAATTAGGTCATCAAAGAAGATAATAAAATATAAATTCAATTGGTAATCCACTAAAGCATTATGTGGTCCTATCCAAAGGATATAGAGGACTGAAAAAGTTCTTAACACTTCTTTCAATGTGTTCCAAAATGATTTATACGTGGGCGCACATCAATCTAAGTTGGTATTAAGGAAATGTGTTGATGAGTCATTTAAGCACATAACTAGTTAGCTCATAAACACTCTTTCAATTGAATTCACATTATGCAGTCCTGAAAAAGATAGGTCATGACCCAAATCTATCATGACACACCTTCCATTGCTAGTGGATCTCCCCAAGCATACAACCCAAAAAAGGAACAAGCCTTGTCTAAATTCCCACAAATAACCCAAAAATCCAACTTAAGACACAATGTGACACCAAAGAAGTCAACTACCAACATTTGGATCACTCTTCAACATTTGAAGCTTGCATCTTAGGAATTGGAAAAGGCTCAATTTTCACATCAAATTGGCACCAATTCCCCCATGGGATCATGAGTTTGCACATTTAAATTAGGATTTAAGCTATTTCATTATTTTTATTTTGTTCTTCATTTTTTTCTTTCCTATTTTGAATTTGTAAATGGATTTCATGGGGAATCCTTGTTTTAGCTTGCAATTCCTTGTTTAACTTGTTTACTCATGTTGTTTTGCAGGTGTTAGGAAAAGGGTTTGCACAAATGGTACACCCTATTTTCCATTTACCCCTCCTAGCCCATCCCATTAATATCTTCTAGTCCATTCTATGTTTCATTATGCCCTTCTTCAACCATCAATTTTGTGGTTTCTATGGACTTCTCTTACACTCTTAGGATCTTCCACCTAAAAGGAGAGAGATATAATCCTAAAATTGAGGTGGTTCACTCAAATAAAGGAATGCAAGATGGAATTATGACTAAATGGAATGATGTAAGTGCAACAAAGCAATGAAATTGATTGAGTATGAATGCAATACTAATGAAATATCGAATGTTTGAAAACATAGTGACATATGCAAGCATGAACTAAAACATGAAAAAACACAAAAAAAATTGAAAGAGGCTAAATAGAGTGCACTTGTGAATTGAATGCTGAATCTGTAAGGTTCTAGAAACTGGCAGAAATCAATGTAAATCACTAGCATGAATCATTTTCCACTGATGGTGAATCAACCCTCCTCCAAAAATCTGTGAAATCAGAGGTCAATTCTGTGACTCTAGATCTGCTCTTGTCTTCTTGTTGGGTTGACAAAGTCAAATATGTAGAAAAAGGACTATAGGTTGTCTCCAAGATTGAAATAGGGTTTAGTTGACATTAAACACTTTGTTGAATTTTTTCCACTTTTCAACACCTAATTGCTTGAAAAATCTACATACAAAAGTCTGCAAACTCACATGCAAAAGGGGAAAAATGGTTAAAGGTTATGGTATAGGGATTTTCTGTGGTCAAATCCCACTTTGATAATCAAACCCTCAATAAAAAAATGAAATGAAATGAGCAAGGAATGATGAATAAACAACATGCAAGTGTCCTAAACTCACCAACCTTGTTGAAGAAATTTGAAGATATATCAATGGTTGCTCCAAGATGTTTGGTGTTTCCTTGATTGTATAATGCAATGATTCTTTGAATGCAAGAATGAAAATTAATGTTGAATGAGTGAATGTGAATGAATGGGGGAGATGTAAAATGAGGAGAAAAACACCTAATTATAGACACTTATGCCCTAATAACTCAATAATACCTCATCACAGGCCGACATAAGGTCTTTTTAAATATAAACCTGAAAGGAATTTTGAATTATTTTGAATTTGGAGCCAAGAGGGACTCATTCGCCACCCATGGTGAATGGGTCCCACCTTGGGCTTGTAAGTGGCTATAGGGAATTAATTAACATTTAATGTTGTTTTTTGGGTTTACATTCAAAAATACACTTAATTAAGTCTTATGAGTGCATAAAGGGGTCATATAACGCATAAGAAAGGTGTAAATAGTGGTGACAAACCTAAAAAAGCATAAAATCTTGTCACAAGACTTTACAACACTTTAAAATAGGACCTAATAAGTGATGAAAAGGTTATTTTGAGGTGAATTGTAATGAGAAAAGTCTAGAGAAGTGTATAAATGTGTTATAACACTTCACAACACCTCCACAAGACACCATAATTTTAATATTTAGGACCTAATGTGAATGCATAAGCCACATTGTAACATTAAATCAAAGCAAGATAAGTCAAACATCACAAGAGAAAAACCTAAATAACCATGAAAATGTCAATGGTCCATTTTTCTATGGTACATTTAGCCCCCACTTTAGTGAGAGGATGAACTTGCTTCAAACTCACACTAAAGTAGCCATGAATATCGAGAATGAGGTCCAAATGCACTTATGCTAGCAAGATGGAATGACAATGATCAAGAGGGATGATCAATACCACAAGATGAATATCCCATGGCAAACTAAACATAAGAAAAAAAGAACACATGTGTGAAAGAAAAATAAAAGGAAGAGGAAAAGGAAAAAGTTGGATCAATCTTTGATCGTTTGTCCAACTAGTTGTGGATTAGATCTAGGTTGTTTATCAGAAAAAGAGAATGCATACTCACTTTGGGGTGACAAAACTTATGGCAGTCCACTAGGTGAGAAGACCCAAAAAGTGAGAAACATACAGTATTTGGTATGCACTCACAAACACATAAGTGGAAATGGGGAAATTTGTGTCATTGAATGGGCTTCCCGCTCAACCATACTAAATTTATACCTCCTAATAACTTTATTAAGGCACCACAAAGGAAAAATATTGGTTCATCCTTCATGAGACAAGCAAAGCTATGTATGCTTAGAACTCATGAACAAATGCAAAGGTACCAAATGCATGCAAGTTACTTTATGTAAGGTGGAAAAGATGTAAAATGTAAAATGAAAAAGAAAGTTCAAAGGATTCTTGTTTAGTTCATGCAAGGTCTATCAATTATGGAACATTTTGTCTAATGTCTCCAAGAGAGGACCAATCAAAGAATAGAATATTCACAGCTTAGGGGATGTAGTGTGTCACATCAAGCCACCAAGAGGAATGCAATATGCTAAGATAGATCACACTTATGAAGGAAATCATACACAATGTTATCAACAAAGTGACAAACGCATCGTATGAAGTGACAAGGATGCACTAAGAACCAAGAATGTTAATGAAATGATGCCAATATATTCCCCCCACTTTAAAGAAATTTATACACACCATTCTATGAGCAATTACTTTAAAGTGGCGAAAGAAAAAAAATCCAAAAAGAAAACAAGACATGAGAGACAAGATAGAAAGCCCCTATTCCAAGTCATATGTTTCCAAGTAAGGCTGCTTCATGTAAACGGAAAAGAAAAAAAAAAGAAAGGAGGGTTTCCCCCCATAAAGGAACACACCAAACATAAAAGGGATCTATGGATTTGGGGTTAGTATGTTCCTTGCTACAATTTTTTGATTAAAGAGCTCAAAACTATCATCATTCCCCAAAAGTGCATAAAACTAGAAGAATGACACAAAGAGAGGAAAAACAAAAGAAAAATAAAGTCTATTTTGGGTCAACATGGTTGAGACATTGTGTTCTCAATGCTTTGCATCATCCCCAAAAGTAAAATACATGAAAAAATAAAATGTAAAGAAAAAGATTTTGGGTCAACATGAAGGAGACATTTTGGTCTCAACGCCTTGCATCATCCCCATAAGGAAAAACATAGTAAAAAAGATAGAGTAAAAAGGAAAAGGGACCATTTGGTTCAACATGGAAGATACATAGGGCATCTCAATGATTTGTGTCATCCCCAAAAGGAAAACACAAAATAAAAGAAAAAAAAAAAATGAAAAATGTACAACATATAGAAGAATAAAGGTACAAATAGAGGATATGCACAAAGAGAGAGAGCATTAAACACACATTATGGGGAACATGATACACACATGAAAGCACACTAAAAATAAAAAAAAAAAGGAAAATATAAAAAGGCTAGCAAGGAAAATGCAATTCAACCATCTAACAAGTCATTTGTCTCCCAATCATGTTCAGTATATTGTGAGGATAGTTGACTATCCAAAGGAAGAATTCCAAGTGTCGAACTAGGGGAAGTGTCAATTTCTTCACTTGGTGTAGTAGATTTATCATTTAAGTTCATGGTAGATGAAAATAAAGAGTTTAAATTGTTATGCACTTCTTCATCTAGTTAAGTGATCTCCTCATCATCATCATCATCTAGGTTAATCATGATGAGAGGAAAGAGAGTAATTTATAATGAAGGATGTATCAGGAGTTGTGGTTGTTGTATCTAATCATTTTATTGTAATGGTTGTATCATACTATCTTGTGGTGGGTCAAGAGGAGCATGGTGATCAGTTATTGCTTCTATCAAAGGTAGAGGTTGATTTTCTTTGTTGTTTTCAGTTTACATTTGACAAGCAAGGAGATTGAAGATGATGACGCCTACGTTCCCTAGCACCATGGTTTCTTTTAAGTTTATTTTAAAGCTTTTGAGGGGTAAGAGTGGGTTGATCCAACATAGGTTCCTTTTCTTCTTGGGGGGAAGAACAGAAGAAACTGAAGAAGATGGGTCAATCACTTTCTCTTTAGCTTTATATACTTGTTTAATGTGAAGGGGCATGAAAGGGTTGGTTTCATTATCTCTTGGTCATTTATACAATGAATAGGAAATATCTATGGTTGGTCACACATGAGGTTGTATGGTTTATTTAGTTTCAAACTTGGGATGAAGCATTGTCTCATCAAGGATAGGAGAAGTGAAAGTAGAGGAGGAAATGTTACGAAGAGACAATTCAACTATTTTTTTCGGTTTGAACTTTTGATAGGTAATGAAAACGAAGTCTTTTCAAGGGGTGATGGGTTCCATAGGTTTGGGCCAAAAGTATTCTAAGGAAAAATTACCATTAGAGGACAATGGATTAAAGCCACTATGGTTTATGGTAAATATCTCATTGCCATGTGGAAACTTCAAACATTTGTGAACCACTGAAGGAACAACTCGCATCAAGAAAAGCCAAGGATGACATACCCGCAAATGAAATTGGTTCGATTGTGGAATTATAGAAAATGTTACATCCAAATTTTTGGGTCCTATCTATAATGGGAGTACAATCAATCTGATTGTAGGGCACACAAAACCAATATGTTTTTTAATCCATGTAGTTGGTTTATTATAATCTTCTTGATAAAGTTCATGTAATACTAAAAAATCTTCCATGCTCACATTATCGCCACAGGAAAGATCTATTAATGTCCCATTGGTGGGCTTATCACATATTTTTCCGGCTATGTAGAGAGGACTATCAGGGAGCTTTTTAAGTATGTCATGAGAAGAAAAAGTAATATCAAGAGATTTTTTGGTTGGGCCCTTACAAGGGACAATATTTGTCGTACCCACAAGTTCATCCATATGATTAATGTGGGTAATATTTGGAGTAATATCATGTTGCTCATTATTTTTATCAATGTTCATCACATGAGTGCTTGAAGGTTCACTAACCTTGACAAATGAAACATTGTGTTTAGGCATAGGGTTGGTAAAGATTTTTAAATTCTAATTATGGGGTACAATGGACTTATTTCCTTGATCATTAACACCTGCAATGGACAAACAACTAGAATCAATGAGGTCTTGAACTAAGTGTTTGAGACACTTACATTGTTCGGTGTCATGTCCATTTTGGTGATGAAAATGACAATAAGCACTTGGTTTAAATGTGGGTGGTAAAGGCTTGGTGATAACAAGTGGTTTGACAGTAGGCAAAGTGATCATTTGTTGCTAGAGTAGTTGGCTCATTGTGTTATGAAGAGTATTAGGTAAGGGGGTAAATTTTCTCTTTGGGTCCCCATAGGTAAAGGGCATCATTGCTTTAACAACTACTACTGAACTTGGAATAGGTTGAACTATTTGTGGAGGAGGTAGATTGAACTATAAGAATCCTCTGTTTGGTTTTCTAAAGGTTTTTACATTGTTTTGGTTGCTTTGTTTAGACTTCTCATCTCAGTTAGAAGTGGACTTGGAATCATAACTAGTAACCAAGTTGTGGGTATGTGCAGGATCATCATGGGCCAAAAAGTGGCAATATGATGGGTATATGGCTGACGACTATTTTTTTACCCAAAATTGATGAAACGAAAAGGGTTTTTAAAGGACATTCTCAGCTTTCCACTGATATAAAATATGCTTTACTTTAAATTTAATAAGTAATTATTATTCATTTTCTATCCAAATTATGACTAAAGTCCTGATTGATAAGCTGATTGAAAAACATCTATAGCTTTCAAACGGTATCACATTTTTTTGAATCCAAAACATGCGTCAAATTCTATGCTTCACATAATATAAGATTAAAAAACTAAAAATTGAATTTCATGAAGTTTTGACCAAGTTAAGGTGGTCAGACATACAAGGTTTTATATTTTTAGAAAAGTTGTAATACAAAATTCATAATTAACTATTTACTTGGAAAAAAATTACAAAAAAAGATGCATCACATCGAGGCATGAGTCCTCTACTTATATCTAAAATATTATAAAAAAATATTATCATTTTATTGTGGTTAGGATGGTCAAACAAACACCTACTTCTTATTTTTTCCCTGAAATTTAAGTACCACTGCATTAAAATTTCAAATTTTCACCAAGTAGTTTTTTTTTTTTAAACAAACCTAGTAGTTTAGAAACTACATTCAATTTGTATAGATTCCATTCCTACATATTTTTGAAATAATATAGATAACTTATTCAAATTTTTATGTCAACTTTTCTAACTCTGATTTTTTTGAATTTTTTGCCACTTAAGGGCCTATTTTTTCCATGATGATCATGCACATACCCTTCTGATGGCCACAAAGGGTCGTGCATAAATGCATGAATGAAGGAAATTTCATCATATTCAACTTATCCTAAAGGTGAGTGTGCAATTTTTTGATAAACATCTTTTGAAGATGTGAATCAGGAATCTTGACATCAATTTGAGCATACAATGACTAATAATGTGAAATGAAATTAGTTACTTTTTTGTCTACATTTTGTTTACATATGATGAAATCAGCCATTGTATTTTTGGGAGTCATGGACTTTGAAATGACTTATAAAGGAGTCCACAAGTTCATTAAATGATTGGATTGAATGATTAGGTAAGTTTGAGAACCACTCCAATGCAGTGTCCTTCAAGGTCCTAGGAAAAAGTTTGGCTAATAGTTTATCATCAAGGACAAAATTACTACACAATTTTATATATCCATTAACATGATTAGGAGGTTCTCCTTTTCTTCTGTACTTCTCAAGCCTAGGAATTTCAATTCCTTGTGGTATTTGTGTTCTTAATATCTCTAAGGATAATGGGCTACTATAGACATGATATGTAAGTGGAGCATTTTGACTTTGGCTAATGGTGGATATTTTTTCTTGCATGGATAAAAAGGTGTTAAAGAGTTATGTAATGATGGGGTCAATGTAAGTGGTATGAGGGGGAAGGTAAAATGGTGATGGAGTGTTAGGATAAGTGAAGGGGACACTAAGAGGGGTGAAGGTGGAAGATGAAACATTCAATGCCACAAAAGAACTAGGAATGCTAGTTGGAAGAGAAAAAGGAGTCACGTGACTAAATTTTTGCATGGTTGTTGTAACGTGAGGAGTGGTATAGGTGGGAATGGATGATATGGTTGAAGGAGGAGGAATTTTAGATCCTCCTTGGCTCACAAAAATGTTTGTTGATTGGGATGCGGAAGGGACATGTTTGTTGTATAATTCAATTATTATTTTCATAACTTGTAATCCATCATCACTTTCAATCAAGCACTGAAGGTTTTCTATGGCAGGTATGGCAGTGGTGGAAATTTGTTCAAGACTTAAATATTGTTGTAAATGTGCAAAATCCTCATGAATACTAATGAATTTATCTTGTTAAATGGAACTAGTTGTGTGTCAACATGCATGGGATGTAAAGGTAAAGGTGTATTAACAGTGGTATCCATGCATAATGCACCATTGTCATACTAGGAGTAAGATCTCTTGAGATCCCAAGGTCCACAATGAAAGTGTTGTCGCAGGAAGCCATGAGTCTATAACTTGGTCTCACTAAAGTATTATCAATATGGCACTAAACACTCATACAAGTACCACAAAATATGGAGTGAAGGAAAATGAAAACAAGGAATAATAAAATGCTAATGACATAAATTCTATAAACTGAAACAAGAAGATAGTAACAAGAAAGAGAAATGCAGGAAAAACTATGAAAAATTTAGAAATTTCAATGCAGAAAATGCAACTAGACTAATTTGTCCAGGGTGGCAAATGAGTCCACATATATTTTTTTGTTTTTTGAAAAAATTAATTTGATTTTTATGCTTTTTAGATGTAGAATGAGAATGAAAATGCAATTTTTTAGTTTTTGAATGATTGGATATGTAAAATTGAAGTCTATATGAGTCTTTCACTAATGCAATTTGAGAAACCCTAGGATGCAAAAACAAAAAAAAAACTAATTGAATGTTGATGAGAATGACACCTAGGATGCAAGATGCAATTGAAATCAGAAAGATAATGTGTTCAATATGCAGGTTCACCAAAATGAACCATCAATTTTATGGTTTCTATGGACTTCTCTTGCAATCTTAGCATCTTCCACCTAAAGGGGGATAGATAGAACCCTAAAATTGAGGTGGTTCACTCAAATAAAGGAATGCAAGATGGAATTATGACTAAATGGAATTATCTAAGTGCAACTAAGTAATTAAATTGGTTGACTATGAATGTAATACTAATTAATTATGCAATGTTTGAAAACATAGTGAGATATGCAAGAATGAACTAAAACATGAACAAACACAAACATAATTGAAAGAGACTAAATAGAGTGCACCTGGGAATTGAATGTTGAATCTAGAAGGTTCTAGAAACTAGTAGAAATCATTGTAAATCACTAGTGGGACTCATTCACCACTGATGGCGAATCAGTCCTACTACTAAAAAAAACACCTGAAACTGCTTTCTCGCTATTAGGAATTGGATTTTGACAAAAAACAACTTTTTTAGCCCTCGGGTGGGACTCATTCACCAATGATGGTGAATCAATCCTCCTCCAAAAATATGTGAAATCAAAGGTCAATTCAATGACTCTAGATCTACACTTGTCTTCTTGTCAAGTTGATAGAGTCAAATCTTTAGAAAAAAGACTGTAGGTTGTCTCCAAGCTTGAAATAGGGTTTAGTTGACTTGAAACACTTTTTTGACTTATTTTCCACTTTTCAACACTGAATTGCTTGAAAATCCTACATACAAAAGTATGCAAACACACATGCAAAAGGGAGAAAATGGTAAGGGGTTAGGGTATAGGGATTTTCCTTGGTCAAATCCCACTTTGCTAATCAAACACTTAATAAACGAATGAAATTAAATGAGATAGGAATGATGAATAAACAACATGCAACTATCCTAAACTCACCAACCTTGTTGAAGAAATCTATAGATATATCAATGGCTACTCCAAGATATTTGATGTTTGCTTGATTGAATGATTGAATGATTCTTTGAATGCAAGAATGCTAATTGATTTTGAATGAGTGAATGAAAATGAAAGGAGAAAATGTAAAATGAGGAGAAAAAAATCTATTAATACACACGTATTCCATACTAAACCAATAATACCTCATCACAAGCCGACATAAGGTCTTTTTGAATTAAAAAATCGAAAGGAATTTTTAATTATTTTGAATTTGGAGCCAAGAGGGACTCATTTTCCACCCATAGTGAATGGGTCACACCTTGGGCTTGTATGTGGGTGTCGAGAATTAGTCACATTTAATGTTGTTTGTTAGATTTACATTCAAAAATACACTTAATTAAGTCTTATGAGTGCATAAATGGGTCATACAAAGCATAAGAAAGCTATAAATAGTGGTGACAAGCCTAGAAATGTGTGAAATATTGTTACAAGACTTTACAACAGTTTAAAATAGGAATTGATAAGTGATGAAAAGGTTATTTTAGGTGAATTGTAATGATAAGAGTCTAGAAAAGTGTAGAAATGTGTTACAACACTTCACAACACCTTCACAAGATTCCATAATTTGAATATTTATGACCTAATGTGAATGAATAAGCCACAATTCAACATTAAATCAAAGGAAGATAAGTCAAACATCAGAAGAGAAAGACCTAAATAACCATGAAAATTTCAATGATCCATTTTTCTATGGCAGACTTCTACTCCCATCTTATTGTACCAATTATTATTTCACCCTAGATGTTTCATGATCCCCTATGTTCCACCATATGTTCCTTTATCCAATCTATGTTATACCCTATTTATCCATATTCCATCCTAGTTAACTCATCTCTATTATTACCACACACAGGTCAAGTTTGCACTTTATCTACTATAGCCAAAACCTAGACACCTCCTAATTCACCTTATGTTGCATTATTCCCTACTAATTGCATCCCATTAACCTCTAATTGTCCACCCTATATTTTGTTATCCCATCCTAGCCCATCCCATCAATCTATACTAGTCCATCCTATGTTCCATTAACCCCTTCTATTCCCATCCCATTACCCTCTCTTATTTCACCTTATGTTCCATTATCCCCTCTTGGTATTGTCCCACTATCTTTCCCTAATTCGCCCTATGTTCCTTTATTCCCTCCTAATCCCATCCCATTAACCTCTAATAATTAACATTATATTTTCTTATCCCATCCTAGCCCATCCCATTAATCTATTCTAGTCCATCCCATGTTCCATTATCATATTCGACTCCCATCCCATTATTTCCCCATATGTTCCATTATCCCCTATTGGTCTTGTCTCTTTATCCCTTCTATGTTATAGCACATCCATCCAAATTTTATCCTATACACCGTTAGAAGAAATCTTGCCTTCCACTCATTATTAACCAAAGTTGTCTTCTCCATTACTACTACACACCTCAACAACTAACTTTATGTGCTATAGTAAAACCCTAGACACATCCTAAATCATCATATGTTCCATTATCCCTTTTGAAAGCTGCTAGTAACATAGCAATCCTCACTTAATTCACGTGAAATTCATTGTGGAATTATCACTATGTTAACAACATGCCCTCATTAACATTAGTTTATCAGTATATGCAATACAAATCTCAATGAACATTGAACTTTGGCATTTGCAAGAGTTTGGACTATCTCAGTGGACTTAGTACTTTCACCATTCTATGATCTATAAGCACTATACTGTAGTCTCAACTGAAGCCAACCATTTACTCTTTCATTTATGATATTTATAAAGGGACTACCTAAACTTCTTTATATTATTGTTAGATATGTTGTTTCATTTGCAGTTGTTGACATCAAAGATCCCTGGTGATGTTGGTGCGATGATGGACCATACAGTTGTTGCAACAATAGCCAATTTTGATCCATTGAGAGAGGTATGCAATAGATTAGTCAATTTTACATTATATTTTATCTTTTATGGTCTATTATAGAAAATTTTCATGATAATTTTATGTAGTTTAATTTCTATCTTGATGGTTTCTATAGGTGGTTGTCACTCTAGATCGTGACGTGGTAATGTTGTAAATGTGCAAGATGACTATATGTATGTTGTAAGTGATTATATTTTGTTATATGTCATTCCACAATTTAATTTATATGTATTAACATCTTGAACGATATATTTTTAGTGAAGGGTGATAAGATTCTCTTGCTCTATTAGGGTTTTTTACCCAAAGGAGAGAGATAGACCACAAAAATCTAGGTGGTTCACTCAAACTAATGCAAGTAAAATGAAATTATGCTTAAATGAAATGGAATAAATGCAACAAATAGATAAAATGGATTTATTATTTATGCAAAACTTAAGAAATATGAAGTGTTTGAAAACATAGTGTGATATGTAGAAATGAACTAGAAACATGCACAAATGAAAACAAAACTTAATGAGACTGAATGGAGTGCACCTAGAGGTAGAAGGATGATGTTAGAAGGTTCTAGAATGCTTCATAAATTACTTTTGATGACCACTGGGACTCATTCACCACATATGGAAAATTAGTCCTGCATCTAGTAAATTTTGTTGAAGTAGGTTTCAGGAACTGTAAACTTTAGAAAACAATTTCTCCAGCCTAGTAGTGGGAATGATTCACCACAAATGGAGAATTAGTCCACTTATAGAAATTTGCAAATTCTGAAGTCAACTTTGTGAGTCCAGATATGTGCTTGTCTGGTTGTCGGCTCGACAGATTCAAACCTATAGAAAAAAGGGTTGAATGATGTCTCCAAGCTTGAATTAGGTCTTTGTTGATTTGAATAGCTTTGATGACTTGTTGACCACTTTTCAACACCTATCTCTTTGAAAAAATTTCCTACAAGACCTACAAACACACATGCAAAGAGGGGGAAAATGGCTAAGGGTTAGAGTATAGGGGTTTTCCTTGGTCAAACCCCACTTTGGTAATCAAACCCTTGATAAAGAAATGAAATGAGAAAGGAATGATGAAAAAATAACATGCAAATGTCATGAACTCACCAAACCCTTATTGTTGAAGTCTAAAGATATGTCAATGGCTACTCCAAGATGCTTGATAATTGATTGATTGAATTATGCTATGATGCTCAAATGCAATTATTTGCAAGAATGAACACTTGAATGAATGGGTGTTAAAATGGATAGAAAAACACTTATTTATACACACTTATGCCCTAATTTCCCAAAAATACCGCATCATAGGCCAACCTTAGGTCTTAATGAATAAAAACTTGAAAGAACTTTGAAATTATTTGTATTTTGTGCCAAGAGGTACTCATTCACCACCAATGGAAATTAGGTCCCACTCAAGGCATGCAAGTGGGTGTCAAGAATCAAGTTGCATTTAATGAAATTTATTGGGTTTATATTCAGAAACACACTTAATTATGACTTGTAAATGCATAAAGGGGCCAAATAAATCATAAGAAAGGTGTAATTAGTGGTGACAAGTCTAGAAAAGTGTGAAAGCTTGTTACAATACTTTATAACACTTTAAAATAACACTTCATAAGGGATAAAAAGGAAATATTTATATGAATTATAATAAGAGCCTTGAAAAGTGTAGAAATGTGTTACAACACTTCACAGCACCTTTACAAGACATCATAAAGTCTTAATAATTTAAATATTTGAGACCTAATGTGAATGTATAAGCTACATTAAAACATTAAATCTAAGAAAAATAGGCCAAGCATCACAGGAACAAGACCTAAATGACCATGAAAATGTCCAAAGATCCATTTTTCTATGGTACATTTAGCCCCCACTTTAGTGAGAGGATGAACTTGCTTCAAACTCACAATAAAGTAGCCATGCATATCGAGAGGGATCCAAATGTACTTATGCTAGCAGGATGAGACAACAACTATCAAGAGGAATAATCAAGCCGCCAGGATGAAGATTCCATGGAAAACTAAATATAAGAACAAAGGAACACACATGAAAAAGAAAAATAAAAGGAAGAGAAAAAGGAAAAGTCGGATCAAGCTTCGATCATTTGTCCAACTAGTTGTGTATCTGATATAGGTTGTTTGTCTGAAGAAAAAAAAAATGAATACTCACTTTGGGGTGACATAACTCATGGTTGTTTGTTGGGTGAGAAGGCCCAAAAGGTGAGAAACATATGATTGAGTGATATGTACTCACAAACACATAAGTGGCTATGGGGAAATTTGTGCCTCAGAATGGGCTTCCTACTCAACCATACCAAAGATATACCTCATGATAACTTTAATAAGATTCCACAAAGGGAAAACAATTTTGGTTCATGCTTCATGAGACAAGAAAATATTTGCATGCTTATAACTCATGAACAAATAGGATGGCACCACATGCATGCAAGTTGTGTTATGCAAGGTGGCCATATAAAATGCAAAAGATGTTCAAAGGAGGACTTGCTTAGTTCATGTGAGGTCTATAACTTAGGGAAGATTTTGTCTAATGCCTCCAAGAGAGAACCAATACAAGAATATAAGATTCACAACTTAGGGGATGAAATTCATCACATCAAGCCACTAAGAGGAATGCAATATGCTAAGATAGATCACGCTCATGAAGGACACTATACCCATTGTCATCTAGAAAGTGACAAATGCATTGTATAAAGTAACAAGTCTACACTAAGAGCCAGAAAAAGAAAAAATGTAATATGAATAATGCCAATGTATGCCCCCACATTAAAGGAATTTCTACACACCATTCTATGAGCATTTAATATAAAGTTACAAATGAAAATGAAAAAAGAAACAAGACATGAGAGCCAACTTGAAAAGCCCCTATGCCAAGTCATATGTTTTCAAGTAAGGTTACATCATGTGAGAGAAACAGAAAAAGATAAAGGAGAGAGGGTTTCCCACAAGAAGGAAAACACCAAACACATAAGGGATCTATGGATTTGGGGTTATTATGCTCATTGTGTCAATGTTTTGATTACAAAGCTCAAAACTGTCATCATTCCCCAAATACATAGAACTGGAAGAGACACAAAGAGAGTGAAAACAAAAGAAAAATAACCATTTGATTCAACATGTAGGATACATAGGGTGTCTCAATGCTTTACATCATCCCCTAAAGGGAAACACAAAACACAAATGAAAAGAAAAAGGTGAAATGAAAAAGAAATAATTTTGTGTCAACATGAAGGAGACATTTTAGTCTCAATTCCTTGCATCATCCCCAAAAAAAAAACATAAGAAAAGACAAAGAAAAATAAAAAGGGACCTTTTGGGTCAACATGAAGGAGACATTTCGGTCTCAATGCCTTGTGTCATCCCCAAAATGGAAGAGACATAGGGTGTCACAATGCTTTGCATCATCCCCAAAAGGAAAATACAAAGAAAAAGTGAAAAGAAAAAGGGGAAATGAAAAATAAGTACTTTTGGGTCAACATGAAGGAGACACTTCAGTCTCAATGCTTTATGTCATCCCCAAGAGGAAAAATACAAGAAAAGAAAAAGAAAAAGGGACCTTTTGGGTCAACATGGAAGAGACATAGGGTATCTCAATACTTTGTGTCATCCCTAAAAGGAAAACACAAAAAAAATGTGGAAAGAGAAATCAATGTATGACAAATAGAAGAATGAAGGTACAAATAGAGGAAGTGCACAAAGAAAGAGAGAACATTAAACACACATTATGGGGGATCACAATACACACATGCAATCAAAGAAAAAGGAAAAGAAAAAGGAAAATGTTAAAAGGCTAATAATGTAAATGTAATTCATAGATGAAACAAGTCATCCACCTCCAAATCTCAATTAGTATAAGCGAGAGGTAAACAACATGGATAAGGGACAAGGACAAATGCATTACTAGGACAAGGCTAGCAACTTTGTTTCCCCACTAAATGCAAAGAAAGAATGAGCTGAGATATCTAATGGGAAAGGTCATGCAATAGTGATAATGGAAGATTCTACAAATATTGCTCGATGAGGTGTGGGAAAGTGTACTATGGGATAATGGGATAGCATTTGATGTATTCAAAGTGGTACTTACTCAGTATTTCCTTCAATGTTCGGCATTCATCAATGCGGTATCCTTGAACACAATGGTATTTACAATAGGGTACATTGGAATATTTAGGATGTATTACCAACCTATTCATAGGTGGGAATAAGATGAGACCTATGTTCAAAATAATTTGTAATTTCCTTTCACATTCAAGTGGTGGATGAAGAGGAAACTTTACTTTTTTCATCTTGTAAGATCATTTTCATTTACTAGATTCACTCTTTTCATGAATGGAAGGGGGAGTAGGACCCATGGGGATCCTTATAGCCATAGTATTATTATTAGGAAAAGGTTGTTCATGAGGAAAAATAATGTTCAAATCAGGGGGAGCTTGATAGCCTAACCCTTGTGTGTTTTTGTTAGTTATTACTTGTTCAGAAAGCTGATGTATTGCATGTTCAGTTGTTGTGTCACATCCTTGTTTTTTCAAAATAGTAAAACCTTTTCCATAAGTTTCTTCAAGGTTGATTGGAGTACTAGTTGAATTTTTTATCATAGAATGGTTGAGGTGGTGTGTGGTTAGAGGAACTAGGTCCACCTATTGGAGGGAACTTAAGTCCTTTATTTGTTTTAGGATGTAAGTATCCAAATGTATCAGGAGGTGAAACCGTAGGAAGGTTTAATTGATTCATGGATGGATAAAAGGATGCATTGGCTTTGAGGTTGTCAAGACATTCTCTTAAGAACTTATTCATGCTACCATCATCTTCTTCAATGATTTCAATAGCATGAAGAGGACATTCATGAGGAGTTAAAGGAGCATGAGGAAGCTCAAGGTCATTAGGAATACAACCAAAGGCACAGTTTGACATGTCATGTAAGGATTTCAAGGACATCCAAAACTTATTAAAGAAAAAGGCTATGATGCAAATGAATGAAAGTAAAAAAATACAAGAAATTAAATTGAACAGTGAATCTAAAAACAAGGACATGCATGCAATTACAGAAAATAGAAATTCAAAAAATGTTGTGAAAATAATAGAAATTTGTGTGCAAAAAGTGCAACTAGACTAATTTGCCTAGGGTGGAAAATGAGTCCAGGTGTGATTTTTTTGTGATTTTTCAAAAAAAAAATAAAAAAATTATTTTCTAATGTAGAACTAGGACGCAGATGCAAAATTTTAGTATTTTTAATGTTTTGAAGCGCAAAAATGAAATCTATATGAGATATTCAATAATGCAAGTTTGAAAACCCTAGGATGCAAAACAATACAAAAGATAATGCAAAGAGTCCTAGGATATAAATGCATATGTAAATAAAAAAGATAATGTTCAGAATGTAGGCTCACCAAAATGATGCACAGATTTTTAGTAAAGGGTGCTATGACTATCTTGCTCTATTAGGTTTTTTCACCTAAATGAGAGATAGAATGCAAATATCTAGGTGGTTTACTCAAAATAATGCAAGTACAATGAATTTATGCCTAAATAAAATGACCTAAATGCAACAAACTGATAAAATCGATTGATTATTTATGCAAAATGTAAGAAATATGAAGTGTTTGAAAACACAGTGTGATATATAAAAATGAACTAGAAACATGCACAAATGAAGACAAAACTTAATGAGACTAAATGGAGTGCACCTTGAGGTATAAGGCTGATGTTGGAAGGTTTCTTAATGCTTCATAAATTACTATTGATGATCACTGGGACTCATTCACCATAGATGGTGAATTATTCTTGCTTATGGTAAATTCTATTGAAGTAGGCTTCGGGGTTTCAAGAACTGGAAACCTTAGAAAAAAATTTCTCCATCCTAGTAGTGGGACTGATTCTCCCCAGATGGCTAATTATTCCACCTATAAAAATTACAAATTTTGAAGTCAACTCTATGGGTGTAGATATGTGCTTGTTTGCTTGTTAGGTTTTCATATTCAAATTTATAGAAAATGGGCTAAATGATGTCTCCGAGCTTGAATTTAGTCTTTGTTGATTTGAATATCTTTGATTACTTGTTGACCACTTTTCAATACCTATATATTTGACAAATCTTCCTAGAATACCCGCAAACATGTACATGAAAAGAGAGGGGAAATGGTTAAGGGTTACAATATAGGGACTTGCCTTGGTCAAACCCCACTTTGGTAATGAAACCCTTGATAAAGAAATGAAATGAGAAATGAATGATGAAAAAATAACTTAAAAATGTCATGAACTCACCAAACCCTTGTTCTTGAAGTCTAGAGATATTTCAATGGCTACTCCGAGATGCTTGATAATTGATTGATTGAATGATGCTATGATGCTCAAATGAGATTGTTTACAAGAATGAACAATTGAATGAATGGGTGAATGGGGGTTAAAATGGATGGAAAAATACTTATTTATTCACACTTATGCCTCCTAAAAATACCACATCACAGGTCGACCTTAGGTCTTAATGAATAAAAATCCAAAATAAGTTTGAAATTATTTTGAATTTTCTGCCAAGAGGGTCTCTTTCACCACCCATGGCAAATGGGTCCCACTCAAGGCATGCAAGTTGGTGTCAAGAATTAAGTTCCATTTAATGATGTTTATCAGGGTTATATTCAAAAATACACTTAATTATGACCTATAAGTGCATAAAGGGTCCAAATAAAGCATAAGAAAGGTGTAATTAGAGGTGACAAGTCTAGAAAAGCATGAAAGTTTGTTACAATACTTTACAACACTTTAAAATAAGACTTGGTAAGGGATAAAAAGGGAATATTTAGATGAATTATAATAAGAAGATTCTTGAAAAGTGTAGAAATGTGTTACAACACTTCACAACACCTTTACAAGACATCATAAAGTCTTAATAATTTAAATATTCAAGACCTAATGTGAATGTATGAGTTACATTACAACATTAAATCTAAGTAAAATAGGCCAAGAATCATAAGAAAAGACCTAAATGACAATGAAAATGTCCAAAGATCCATTTTTTCTACTGTACATGTCTTTACTTTTTATTGTATTAGTTGAAGTTCTAGAGTGAAGGGAGGAGGACTAATGAGCGTGTTCGAAGGAAAAGAGAACCAACAGGCACTCCATCCAACCAAATTTTGAAGGTAGTTGTACATGATCTTTTTCCTCCCCTAGAGATAAATGACTATGTATTAGGGTATTTTGTTATATGCCTATGTGGCATTTTGGAACATTTTTTTTGTACTTACGATATATATGTGACATTTTATGTCCATACGACTCTTTTGTACTAAGCCTGTATGGCTTTTTTAGATATATTGTATATAATTTTATCAATATATATCATTGTATAGCCTTACGACTTTTTAATTAAATAAAACATTTTTTGCTACTACCATGCTTGAATGATGTTATCATGTGTATTGTGTAAATTATATGCTTGAATGTTGTAGGCATGGATTTTGTTTACATCTGATGCTTAATTAATTATTGTTGATTTCTCAATAAGCTTCATATAATGTGTATTATGTAAATAAGCTTCATTCTCGGTGGTTTGCATCTTTTGCAATGCTTCAATTACTTGTACTTCACTTATTCACATGTATGTTTCACTAATTCAAGTGTATACTTCATGTGTATTGTGTGTACTCATGTGTATGCTTCATTCTTCCAATGTATAATTCATGTGTTCATGTCTATACTTCATATATTTGTGTGTATGATCCATGCTTCTTGAGTTCTATTATTGTCTAGTGGCAAGGAATTTAGCACCAAAAGGTTTCAAATGAACTGTAAGAGCTCCTTCACATAAAAAAATATCATAGCAAAATGTATTGCTTTTGATTCATGGGTAAGGTTGGCATAAAAAAACTAATGGTTCTAATTCTAAAGCTTAGAAATCATTGCATTGCATCTATAGAACAACTGGATGTTTCAAACCTCATGGAAATATATATATATACCTCTATGAACTTGTTTTAAATGAAACCATCAAAATTTATTTGAATTTGCTAATATCACAAAAGTTGACATCTCATTAAATGAAATCAATGCATAGGTTAGTTTTAATGATATTCTAAAGATATTAAATGTGTATGAAAAATAATATAAGCTTGATTTCTGGATGCATCACCCATGTGCAGTTATCACATTTCTCCCATATTCATCATTTAAATAAGTTAAAAAAAACCATTCCATTTTCTATGCATGAAATAACATGACAAGTTATTGAGAAACATGGTCCTATAACTATTGCCACATCATGTTTTATAACTCCAAAGCATGAAAAACCATATCTCATAGATATTGAATATCTATATCTAATGTTTCACTAGTAAACTAAGTTTTGCATCTTAGCAAGGGTGCATTATTTGGTGACAACTGTATTTAAGACTCTTAAGGGATTCAACTACTTAAACATAGATCAGAGTGATTCAGCATGTTTGGGTGCGAAATAGGATCATTCCTAGAGTAAAATTACATACTCAGATGCATCCAAACATTTCATTTGGTCACACGAGTTGTAAAACAAAAGTTACACCACTTTACACCTTTACACTACTTGCATTTTACAACTTTTTCCCTAAGTGAAAAGTTGTAACCATGGGAAAATTGCTTAGAGAGAGTTTATTATAGAGGGGTACAATTCAATCCCATAGGCTCAGAAAAGAAGTTTCTAAGAGTCACAGTGTCTGAGTAACATCATACCAAAGTTTGCATCCATTTTGCACTTTGGACTCTTAAGGGATTTTATTGATTGAATGTAGCTCAAATTGATTCGATGTGTTTGGCTATGAAAGATGACTATATATAGCATAAATGTACCCATGTGAACACGTTGGAATAGTTCATTTGGTCACACGAGTTACAAAATGAAAGTTGCACCACTTTGCAACTCTGCAATACTTGCATATGACAACTTTTTCCCTAACTGAAAATTCACTACCATGGGAAAATTCCTTCAAGATAGAAAAATAAAGAGAGGTTACTGTAGATCATCCCAACAAAATCCCATAGGCTCATACAATAACTTTCTGAGTATCATGGTATCTTAGTAACAACATGTTGAAGTTTTCATCTATTTTTTGCTTTGAACTCTTAAGGGATTTTGCTGGTTGAATGTAGTTCAGAGTGACTCAACTTATTTGGGTGTGAAAGAGGACCATTCCTAGTGTAAATGTACCCACCCAGATGCATTGGAATAGTTCATTTGTTCACACAAATTATAGAATGAAAGTTGCACCACTTTGCAACTGTCAACTACTTGCATTTGACAACTTTTTTCCCAAGTGAAAATTTGTCACCATGGGAAAAAGCTTTTGAAATAGAAAAAATAGAGAGAGGTTATTGTAGAGGGGCCCAACATGATTCCATAGTCTCATATAATATATTTATAAGCATCATGGTATCTGAGTAACAACATGCTAAAGTTTGCAACCATTTTGCACTTTGGACTCTTAAGGGATTCTATCAATTGAATGTAGCTCAAAGTGATTAAGCATGTTTGGGTTCAAAAGAGGACCATTCCTAGCATAAATTTACACACCAAAATGCATTTAAACAATTTTTTTTATCACACGAGTTGCAAAATAAAAGTTCCACCACTTTTCAATTTTCAACTACTCACATTTAACATTTTCCCCAAAATGCCTCCAAATAGCAAAAAATGAGGGAGGTTATTGTAGAAGGGCCCAACACAATACCATAGCCTTATACAATAATTTTCTAAGCATCATGGTATGCAAGTAATAACATGCTAAAGTTTGCAACAATTTTGCACTCTGGACTCTTGAGGGATTCTACCGGTTGAATGTAGCTTAGAGCAATTCAGTTTGTTTGGGTGTGAAAGAGGAGTATGCCTAGCATAAACGTACCCACATAGATGCATCAAAATAGTTCATTTAGTCACATGAGTTACAGAAAAAAAGTTGCACCACTTTGCAACTTTCAATTACTTGCATTTTCCAACATTTTCCCCAAGTGAAAATTCCTTCAAAGTATCCAAAAATGCGAGAGCTTATTGTAAAGGGTCCCAACGTGATCCTATAAGATCAAATGAGAAGATTTTAAATGTCATAGTATCTGAGTAACAACATGCTAAAGTTTGCATCCATTTTGCACTTTGGACTCTTAAGAGATTCTGCTGGTTGAATGTAGCTCAAAGCTATTCATCATATTTGGGTGTGAAAGAGGACCTTGCATAGTGTAAATGTACCCACCCAAACACATCAGAATAGTTCGTTTGGCCACACGAGTTGCAGAACTAACATTGCACCACTTTGCAACTTTCAACTACTTGCATTTGGCAAAATTTTCCCCAAGTGAAAATTTTCCACCACGCGAAAATACCTCTGAAATAAAAAAATCAAGAGTGTGTATTGTAGAGGGGCCCAACATAAGCCAATAGGCTTAGACAAGAGTTTCTATGTGTCATGGTGTTTGAGTAAGAACATGTTAATGTTTGCATCCATTTTGCACTTTGGAATCTTAAGGTATTTTGATGTTGAATGTAGCTCAGAGCGATTCAACATGTTTGGGTGCAAAATAGGACCAATTCTAGTGAAAATATATCCACTCAGATGTATCAGAACAATTTCTTTGGTCACACAAATTGCAGAATGAAAGTTGCGCCACTTAGCAACTTTCAACTACTTGCATTTCACTTTTCCCTAATTGAAAATTCACCACCACAAGATATCACCTATAAGATAGAAAAAACTGAGAGTGGTTATTGTAGAGGGGCCCAATACAATCCCATAGTTTTAGATGAGAAGTTTCTAAGAGTCGCGGTGTTTGAGTAACATCATGCTAAAGTTTGCAGTCCTTTTGCACTTTGGACTCTTAAGGGATTTTTCCAGTTGAATGTAAGTCAAAGTGATTCAACATGTTTGAGTGTGAAATAGGACCATTCCTAGTATAAACATACCCACCTGGATTTATCAGAATAGTTTGTTTGGTCACATGAGTTGTAGAACAAAATTTGCACCACTTTGCATCTTTCAGCTACTTGCATTTGACAACTTTTTCCTTAAGTAAAAATTTTCCACCATGAGAAAATTCCTTCTAGATAGTGAAAACTAAGAGAGGTTATTATAGAGGGGTCAACATGATCTCATAGGCTCAAACAAGAAGTTTCTAAGAGTCACAGTGTCTGAGTAACATCATCCCAAAGTTTGCATCCATTTTGCACTTTTTACTCTTAAGGGATTTTGTTGGTTGAATGTAGTTGAGAGTGATTTAGTGTGTTTGTGTGAAAAAGCACCATACCTAGTGTAAACATATCCATATGGATGCATCAAAATATTTTTTTTTGTCACATGAGTTGTAGAATGAAATTTGCACCACTTTGCAACTTTCAATTACTTGCATTTGACAACTTTTTCCCCAAATGAAAATTCATCACCACAGAAAAATACCTATAAGATAGCAACAACTAAGAGAGGGTATTGTAGAGGGGCCCAACATGAACCCATAGGATCAAACAAAAATTTTCTAAGTATCATGGTGTCTGAGTAATTGCATGTTGAAGTTTGTAGTCATTTTGCACTTTGGACTCTCAAGGGATTATGTTGGTTGAATGTAGCTTAGAGCAATTTAGCATGTTTGGGTGTGAAAGAGGACCATTCTTAATGTAAATGTACCCACTTAGATGTGTCAAAACAATTTGTTTGGTCATACTATTTGTAGAATGAAAGTTGCACCACTTTGAAACTTTCAACTACTTGCATTTTACAACTTTTTCCCCAAGTGAAATTTCACCAGCATTGAAAAATTCCTTCGAGATAGAAAAAAATGAGAGAGGTTATTGTAGAAGTGTCCAATGTGATCACGTAGGCTTAGACAAGAAGTTTCTAATTATCATAGTGTCTGAGTAACAATATGTTAAATATTGCAGCCATTTTGCACTTTGGACTCTTAAGGGATTATGTTGGTTGAATGTAGCTTTGAGCGATTAAGTGTGTTTGGGTGTGAAATAGGACCATTCCAAGTGTAAACGTACCCACTTGGATGCATCAGAACAATTTTTTTGGTTATACAAGTTGTAGAACGAAAGTTGCACCACTTTGCATCTTTCAACTACTTGTATTTGACAACTTTTTCCCTGAGTAAAAATTCGCCACCATGGGAAAATTCCTCTGAGATAGCAAAAATGGAGAGAAGTTATTGTAGAGGGACTCAATGCAAACCTATAGGATCAAATGAGAATTTTTTGAGTATAATGGTGTCTAAGTAACAACCCATCAAACATTGTAGCCATTTTTAACTTTCAACTCTTAAGGGATTTTGTCAGTTGAATGTAGCTTGGAGTGATTCAACATTTTTGGGTGTGGAGTAGGATCATGTCTATCCTAAACATACCCATCTGGACATGTCATAATAGTTTTTTTGGTTATATGAGTTGTAGAAAGAAAGTTGTGCCACTTTGCCACTTTTCCCTACTTGTATTTGACAACTTTTTCCCCAAGCAAAATGTCACCACCATGAGAAAACACCTCCGAAATAGCGAAAAATGAGAGAGCTCATTGTAGAGGAGCTCAATAAAATTTGATAGCCTTAGAAGAGAAGTTTCTAAGAATAACAGTGTTTGAG
The DNA here is from genome assembly GCA_007258455.2 of Sequoia sempervirens. Taxonomy (NCBI): domain Eukaryota; kingdom Viridiplantae; phylum Streptophyta; class Pinopsida; order Cupressales; family Cupressaceae; genus Sequoia; species Sequoia sempervirens. The sequence continues at coordinate 1,086,388,254 of VDFB02271358.1, read as the reverse complement.
TAACAACTCATCAAAGATTGCATCCATTTTGTACTTTGGACTCATAAGAAATTATATTTATTGAACGTAGCTCAGAGTGAAAACCAGTGCCTCACATAAATAAGCTAAAAGTTACTAAAAAACTATTTATCACCACACATGTATATCCTTGGAAAATTTGGATATCTCCTTGCTTCAAATGAAGTGTCTTGGAAACATTCACTTGGAAGTCCATTCCATTGACCTTTTCACTCTAATTGCATTCACTTGGTAAGTGCTCATGTTGTTCTATCCTTTGTTTGTGTTATTGGCCATGTGACTATGTTTCCAAATTTGACAAGAGCACCAAATACCAAGTGACTATTTGGAGAGATTAGTTGGTTGAAGAATGTTTTAGAGTTGTCAAAGATGTTGGAGGGTATTGAAACATCGTTGCCTCCACTATTCATGTTGTTCTACCCTTTCCGTATTTTGTGTAATTTTGGTTTTAAGAGCTTTTTGGTGTGGTTAGGAGCTTTTTGGTTTGTTTAGGAGTTTGCTAAGGTCATTCATGACCATGTGAAATCATGTAATCCACTTTATTGTGCTTAGCGGGTTGTTGATTAAAAGTTACAAAAAATTTCCAAATGGGCAAAAAAATTTGTTATGCATTTTTAGCAAGTTGTCAAAAAATAGGTAAAGGTTACATGAAATCAAGAAAATAGTTCCTAATCATTGGAATCAATTGCAAATGGCTAGAAAAAACATGAATAGGCTATAATGGTGGAATAGAATGTTGTAAGAGCACCCTTAGGAAAAATATCCTACATGAGGCAAAGTTTTAGTTTTTGTCTTGTTTTGTGTTGTTTCATGTTAATAAGGTAATTTTTGACCAATTTCCATCATTTTGGGTCATTTTGCAAAGTTTTGTGTCGTTTATGTAAAAGTTACAAAAACTACTCAATTATTGTCAATGTTGTCAATGACAACTTTTTCTTATTGTAATGTTAACTTTTTGAAAATTTGTTAGAAGTTTGTTAACATTCAATTGGGAGTTGTTTATTTTTTGTACAAGAATAAATATTCTTTTTATGAATGACCCAAGGGTTGGAGGTGGGTTGGTTGAAGATTTAAATAAAATCTGAATCAATGTGGAGACTATTTTTGTCTCTTTTCTACAATATTGCTGCTCTATTATATAGTATAGATTGGTACAGATTGGTATGGTCCTTAGAATGGTCTAATTTGATAGATTGATGAAATAAATTTCATTTGAATTTGGTTTGGTGCCTTTTCATTGAGTATTTTGAAAGTTATTGCAAATTTACTAAAACCCACCTAAAACCCTACCTAGGGTTATCTGTTTTGGGAAAATATCATAAATTTTGTTTCCACCATTAGATCTTTATAAAAAAATTGAGGAAAATTTTGTAGCTATGTTTTCTTCAACCTGTCCAAAGCAATTTTATTCATTAGGTGTTTTTTGAAAGTTATTAATGATAGTATATTGCATTTCATAATGAAAATCAGACTGTGTATTCATTAGAAAGCAATTTGGGTGGATCAAGGCATGATTGGGTCTGGTTTGGAATTGGAGAAGGTGTTGGGAATGTGTGTGAAGGTCCTATAGACCTGTTTCAATGAGTAGTTGATCCATGATAATAATTTTGTGCCAATTTGATGTGACTGTCCTATTGGGACTGTATACGACAGTTTTGACCCTAGGTGCCTAAGAACATATTTGAAGTGCATTTGTGAAGCAAGGGTGATGAATGGATGCAATGGAAACCTTGTATCCTTGTTTCAAGAAGTTGGAAGCCTTTAAATGGTCATTCCTTTTCATTTATATTGACTATCCTATGGAACTGTTTGACAAGGCCAAGAGTATGTTGTCCTAACGAGACTGTCAAAAGGTAGTTTATTGTGTCTTGCGGGATACCAACACACATGAATGTGTTATTTCCCTCTGAATCACATTTGAAATGTTTGACCATGACATAGGAATATCCAATTCAATAATTCCAAGAAGTCCTAAGAAAAATCCATGACCAAGCATTTGAATGGTCAACTATGTTTGGAGTCCTAGAATCCTTTAACCATTGTTGTTGTTGAAACCAAGTAAACCCTACCTCTACATCATGGAAGCATGGTTGTTTTTTTTCAAATTTGGAATGAATGGAAGCAAGGTTTTTTTTATGATTTTTGAGTGAAATAAGGAGTTTTTTGGGTTCTTTGTGGTTGGCGAAGGTGTTGGGAATATGTGGAGAGGTCTTGTAGACTTGTACCTTGTGGTTTTGAGCATTTTTTAAGGGATAATACAAATCATTTTACAACTATCCCAAGAGGACTATTTTTGCAATCATAAGAAAGGTGCTAGTGTCCAAGCAAGTTGGTGATTTGAATGAATCTTGGTAGTGAATACCTAATGGAAACACCTTTGAAATGTTCTACAAAGGCATCCAAGTTAGCGGTTGAGGGTTTGAAGCAGTCTTTATTAATTTAGCTTTAGGCCATTAATGTTTCATTTCCTAGTTTGAACAACCCAAATCTTGTAAGCCCCATGAATTGTTGCATTGTTGATTCTCTAGAAAAAATTCTTATGACCATTCAAGTCCCTTAGGAAATTTTACCATGATGCTCACACTAGCTCTACATCGTGTTCAGTCAAGGTCTCCAAGTAGCTTCATTGCTAGGTCTACTAAAATTACATTGAGGAGTAGCTATGAAGAACATGTAAGCATGATTTTCCTTTTGGGTCTATTTTCATGTTTATTGTCCTTCTTCTACACCAAGAAGGAGTTCTACAGCTTATAGAAGAAAAAGAAAATATTCCTTTGTACAATAGAAGGCATTGTTTCATATGTTTTCATAAATCACATGATTTTCCTTCAAGACAACTTTAAATGGAAACCATAAACCATTACAACTAACTTAATATTTAATATACACATTTAATTGAAACATATATTAAGTAATATACACATTTTCATGTATTAATTTCTCAAAAAAATTGTATATCAAAAAATACACTAAGTCTAAAAAATATTACAATAGTGATGGAAGAACATCTTGAAAATCCTCCCATTTCTCAATACTTGTAGCAATACATGCAGGGAAATGATCATGTCATTTGAATCCCAAATCATAAAATATATTGTACAAGAAGAAACAAAAGGAGTTGCTACCCAGTTTGTTTTCTCCTATCCATCTCAGGTGGCCTAGTTATTTTCATTCCAAAATACTTCAAAACATGTGCATTCCTTGCTCCCTTGGAAAAACATGGGTAGTAGGCTCTCTGTGGTTTTGTACTCTCACTAGAATTTGGTCCACAAAAAACTTGCAAAATACTAACAATTTCTAACATGGACTCACATAAAAATCATTAAAAGACCAATAATTGAATGATGTCATACATACACCTTCTGACCAAATCTATTATCACCTTCATGCATGTTATAAGTAGATCAATTGATTCTCCTACAATGGTGATTTGGTCCATATTTTTCTACTTTCTCATGTCTCGATGATCCTATGTAGCATATAAGAATCTAAGAAATCTATGAAATGGAAAAGAAAGAGAATATTGAAAACTAAAAAATGCACCAGTAACCAATGTTGTTCTTTCCTTAAGTTGACAATCTTTAATGAATCCTTTCCCTTTTTTCTCCTTCACTAGTCTTGCATATCTCTTCACTAAAGAAAACATATAATTAATAAGTGGGTTAAAAGACAGTCACAAATGCATAAATGAAAATCCTAAATGCATATGACATCAGATGCCAATAAAGAATATCAACTTAAAGGTGGTCAATAGAGAGTAGCATATAATTATCATTTTTCAAATTAACATTAATAAAATTTTGCAAACCCTTCTACAATCAAACTTAAATTCTTGATAGAAAGTAGTGATCAATAACATGACTTTACAAATTCAATGTGCATACTTACAAATCAATCTAGGGAACCATCTGGGTCTACTCTACTCTCTATTATGTCAAGTATTTCCTCGTGGTCAGACTCACACACTTTCCATAAGTTCGTGTTCACAATTCTTCCCTTAGATTTGATCAGATGAAATTTGGCAGTGATGAAAAGGTTTGAGTAGTGAAGAATCTTTCGATGCATGTCAAAGTCCTCAAACTGCAACATTCTTGACTGGGTACCATCTAAGCCATGTTCAAGTAACAACCACCGAATCTGTATGATATTCTATTTTTTCTCCATCTATATATGGGGAATCCAATTTAATTTTGCTGGCCTTGATACAATGACATAGGTAATAATCTATACCCTCTTCATTGTCATCATCTGCAATCACCACATAAACAGGCCCTGCATTGATATGTTCATGTTGTTAGATGTATTTAATGAACATCAAAATAAAACCTGAAAGTAATATATATATATATATATATATATATATATATATATATATATATATATATATCTTGGTTCTAGTAGGTTTGATACATGATCAAATTCAATTGATGATTGCATCTTCATGATTTGTAGAGTCATTGGGAGCTAATAAGTTTCAAGTGGGGTTAGACTTCTTACATACCATTCATCAAACCACTTTGTTGACTCACAATCATTCCATGCTTGAAGCGTACATGTAAAACAAAAGCATGCCATATTCCACATATGGATAGTCCATGTACCTACGCTAGAGCTTCTAAAAGAGTGTACCTCACTCGATCCTATTAGTGTACAACAATCCTCATATTTTGCAATGTTAGTATAATCTACTAAATGAAAAAATCTATTAACTAAAGAATTACCTTCACTACCTTGACCCATTGCATGATTGCACCACTAGACAATTGATCTTGTATCTATCAACTTTACACTATATTTGTACATTAACTCTTCTCGTGCTAAATCTCTTTGATACATGCACCTGCTCCATCATTCCCCCCCTTTCCATGCCAGACCTCTAAGAAGTTCCACATATGGGGAACACCATTGATCCAATGCATCCTAATCAACCAATAAAAAATTATGTAGTTCTTGAATTGTGATGTATAGTTATCTAACCATATGATATGCTAACTGAATGATATGCCCCTACTAGCCAGATTAGCATAGAACATCTGAAAGAAACATTGCACAAACTCTATAGAATGTGTCTGTCATAACTGATGTAAAAGTGATACTCTATCAATACTTTCTTTTTATCCTTTGTACTATCATTTGCATGAATGAATGCTATATGAACAAATATAGCAACCTATGTGGACTTGTAGTATTGTGATTGCACCTCATTTTGTGACTATAGTGTGTAGTTCTCTATGAAGTCAAAAACTGAAATGATGCTATGAAGTGAAAACATGACTTTGCATAACTTGAACTGTGAGTCCAACCATTGAGCCCTATGGGTATGCCTTGCATACTAATTGACCACTTGAACATAGAAAATTCCCATAAACTAATACACTGGAATCTTATCACTAACCAATTCACACCTCTTTACTTCTTTCCCATATTTTAGACTCTAGGCCATTGTCTTGTATTTTCCAAATTCCACAATTCTATCTCCAATTGTGTGTGTACTAGCCATGTGTTGGAAAATTGGAAAATGTTGCATGCCACCACAATTATCACATGTGCCATCCAAACATGACTTCTTGTACAAAAATTGACCATCCAATCTTTCACATAAAATGGAAGATATTAATTCCCTTGATGATCTAGGTGTAGGTTTTATGTTACATTCCTGCAAAACATTGTCAGTATGCATATCTACACATATACGTCAATAAACATCATAATGGTTAGAAAAATTAATATGTACTCTACAGCAACAAGTAGTACATGTGTGATATATTTTCACATAAAATGGCTTTAGCATTTCAAAATACCTTTGACATATTTTAATTTTAGGAAACTTTTGTACAAAATCAGCAGAAAATTGGGTTTGAGTGGTATCCAAATAATGATTTGGATGTGGCTCATATATTTTACTACCAATTCTCCTTCTTACAACATCTCCTTGATTGGGAGATGTCCTTGTGTTATCCTTCCAATAATTTACTATTAAAGATCTCAAGGCTTGAGCAATTCTTTTATCTTTTCATGGCACTCTACTGGAGAATGCCCATAACTCATTGCTATTTAGATCCTACACTCTTTCATGCCTTCATTTGTATATCACTGGAGATGATCTACTTATTTTACAAGACTTACTTGTCTTTTTAAGGTTTACCTTGTTCCTTTTTTGAATTCTTAATAGTGTTGTTGTCATCACACATCATGTGGCACAACTATCCTTCGTGTGTGAGGTAGAACCCACACTCTTGTATACACTCATCAAGTTATTTACAATAGAATTTTCACTTGATTCATTCAAAACTCTTAGCCCAAGAGCCTTCATGGTGGGCCTAAATTTGAGTTGCCTCATCATTTCAATAAATAGTCGGCATCTTAAACCCTCACTTAGATTCTCAAAAAATAAACTCCATATCCTTTATGCATATATTTGACATGAAAATTTTGGAATCTTATTAGGCATCCATTTCAAAACATTGGAATCAATATCAATCTAAAATTTAGGTTTTCTATGAAAAACTCTAGGAGATCCCAAATGTAAATTTGTGTCAACATTAGGAATGTCAACAACATTGGGGATAGATCGTGTACCTTCAATCGAAGGTTCAATTGATGACATACCTTGAGATTGAAATGTAAACGATGTTGTACCTCCAACTTGAGATGTCATTTATGGAGTTCTTTCAAATAGAGATTTGTTTTCTGATGTACTTGTAAAAAACAATGTTTTTGATGGTGTATCTTCAACTATAGATGTGATTTCCAATTTACTTGGAAAACCACATGTTGTTGCTAGTGTCTTCAACTCGAGATGTGATTTCTAATGTACTTGGAAAACCACATGTTGTTGTTGGTGTGTCTTCAACTGGAGATATGCATTCAACTTCACCTATGCTTGATGATGTTCCCCCAACTTTGAGATCCATTTGCATCCTTCCACAAATTTTGTTCATTTGTACCCTTTGTTTTGGAAATTAGGCATCTCTCTTAGATTGTAAAGGAATTTCTGGCTGTATGGGCTACAATTCCTTTGCTTCATGAGCTTCAATTTTTTATTCTCTTATCCTTGCATTTTTAACTTCACATTCTTCCAATTTTAGAGCCTTTAGTCATTTTCTCAGCATGGTGTTGAATGCTACATGTTCACAAACACACATAGAACAAAAGTAAGTAATGCATTTTATGAAACATATTGATATCGCTGATTACATTGAATTTTATGAATCACACCAAAGAATTTTATGAAAGAAGGCAATGAGATCTTTGGAATTATCAAATATGTCTATGGTAGAAAATTTTTCATACATACACTACCTCCATACTGCAAGAAAAGTACTTGTAATGCATTTTTTCAAACATATCCATACCACTGATTACATTGCTTTTTATAAAACAAATTGATATCACTGATTACATTGCATTGCATATCTTTAAAATTCAAAGCATTAATTTACATTGCATAACCACTTATCAAACATTACATATCTTATCAAACATTGTTTTCCCCAACCTAGGATTTATAACGAGATTAAAAAAGCCCATAAATTTTGATGCATCTAGTGAAAATATATGAAACTTGGTACTAATTTTTTGTAGGTCTATATGCATGTGCTGAAAAAGGGAGTGTTTCTAAATCATCATTTTGTGTGAGTTACTGAGGATAGTTTGTTTCTTTTTGTTACTATACTGTGTAAAACCTAGTACTTTGAGGGATTTGTACAAAATTGCTTCATGTAAGCATTGCTCAATGTTAATAATGGTTTGAGGGGAGTATTTGGAGTGTGGATAAGTGCTTAGGAGAAAAGACTTGTGTCAAACCTAGGGTATAAGTTGCTGCCACCTTTGGAAACTAGAGATTTTTGTGATTATTGTTGTCAAAACCACATTGTGATTTTCAACCAAGCAATGAAGAACATGAATTCAAAGAAGAGTTTTTTTATTATATATCATGGAATTATTCACTATTTCTTTGGAAATGACGTAACTTAGACAAAAATCATTTTCAATTGCACAAAATTTTCCATTTTTTTATTTCTTAGAAATGTAGATGGTATGAATGAATGAAAAATTGCATTAAACCAACTCTGTCAAGTCACTTGAATTTATTTTAGCACATGATGAAAGTGAATTTTTTATGGAAAAAAATTTAATGGAAACTTGCACTAAAATTGATGAAAGCTCTTATGCTTTCCAAATTAGTTGAAAATAATTTTTTTCCCACAACCATCACTAATAATAAATTTGAATCTATTATGTCATATTTTCCATTTTATATCTTCAAGCTCCTAAAAATTAAACTTTTACATGCAACATCCATCTAATTTAATACTAAACCCTCAACCCTTAAATCCCAAAACCCTCAACCCCTCAACCCTCTACCCTCTACCCTTAACCCTTAAACCCTAAACCCTAAACTGTTTACACTTAAAATCCTCAACCTTTACCCTCAACCTCTACCCTCTAACCCCCTAAACCTCTACCTTTAAACCCTAAACCCCAAAACAACCTCTCTTCCCTTAAACCATAAAATATAAACCATAAACCCTTAAACCCTAAACACTAAACCCTTAAATGTTCTACCCTCTACCCTTAAACCTCTACCCTCTACCCTACACCTACACCCTCAACCCCACTCTCTCTTTCTCAACCCTACAATCTCTACCCTTAAATTGTAAAGCATAATTCCTAAACCCTAAACCCTAAACCCTAGACCCTCTATCATTAACCCTTAAACCATCTACAATCTACCCTCTACCCTCAACCCTAAAACCCTCAAACCTCTCTCTCACACTCTATATATATATCTCTCTCTACTATCAACCCTCTACCCTCAATCCTCAACACTTAAACCCTAAAACCCTTAAACCCTCAACCCCCTCTCTCTCTTTCTCTCTCTCTACCCTATACCCTATACCCTCTACACTCAACACTCTACCCTTGACCCTCAACCCCCCCACCTCTCTCTCTCTCAACCCTACACCCTCAACCCTTAAACTATAAAAACTAAACCCTAAACTCTAAACCCTTAAACCCTTTACCCTCTACCCTTAACCCTCAAGCCTCTACCCTCTACCATTAACCCTCAGCCCTCTACCCTCTACTCTTAACCCTTAAACCCTAAACCCTTAAACCCTTGACCATTAAACTGTAAACTATAAACCCTAAAACCTAAAAACTTAAACCCTTTACCCTCTACCCTCTACCTTGAACCCTAAAAACCTTAGTCCTCTCCTTATCTTTGTCTTTGTCTCTCTCTCTCTACCTTCTACCCTCTACCCTCTACCATCTACCCTCAAACCTTAAACTCTAAAACCCTCAACCTCTCTCTTTCTCTCTATCTACCCTCTACCCTCTACCCTCAACCCTCATCCCTCAACCCTCAACCCTCAACACTTAAACCCTCAACCCCCTCCCCCCTCTCTCTCCCTCTGAACCCTACACCCTCTACCCTTAAACTATAAACCGTAATCCCTAAACCCTAAACATTAAACCCTCTACCCTTAGCCCTTAAACTATAAACTCTTAAACCATCTACCCTTTATGCTTAATTGTGTACCCTCAACTCTCTCTCTCTCTCTCTACTCTCTACCCTCAACCCTCAACCCTCAAACCTTAAAGCCTAAAACCCTTAAACCCTAAACCCCACTCTCTCCCTTTCAACCCTACACCTTGTACCCTTAAACCATAAATCATAATCCCTAAAACCTAAACCCTAAACCCTCTACCCTTAACCCTTAAACTGTCTAACCTCTACCCTTAACCCTCTACTTTCTACCTTCTACCCTAAAACCCTCAACCCTCTCTCTCTCTACCCTAAACCTTCAACCCTTAAACCCTAAAACCCTAAAACCCTCAACCCCCCTCTCTCTCAACCCTACACCCTCTACCCTTAAACTAGAAGCTGTAATCCCTAAAACTTTAACCCTCTACCCTTAACCCTTCATCCCTAAACCCTAAACCCTATACCATCAATCCTCAACCCTTAGACCCTCAATCCTCAACCCTCAACCCTCAACCCTTACCCCTCAACCCCTAAACCATTAAACCCTCTATCCTTAAATAGTAAACCTTAAACCCTCAACTCTTAAATTGTAAACCCTCAACCCTTAAACTGTAAACCCTCAACCCTAAACCCTCAACTCTCTACCCTAATCCCTAAACCATCAACCCTTAATCCCTCAACCTATTAGAATTGTAAAAAACTCACTATTTTACTGTCCTTCACTCCCCTATCCCCAAAGTACCCCAAAAATTTGCCACACCTTAATTTCATAAACAATACAAACTGTTGAAGTTTAAGTGACAAGATCCATATCAAAACCCATGTTCACTAATGATCCCATCAATTTTTCCTTATATACATAGGAATTCCTCTAGGCCTCATTGAGTAAGATCATTAAAACAATTGGTCTTTATCGGCAAGAACATGTGTAGGTATTCCCAATCAACAGGTCATAACCTTTCAACTTAAATATTTTTTGCATATCAGAAAGAAGTGAATCAATTCATAATGATGAAACACCCCAGGGATACACAATCAGGAAGAAAATGTTTTTTATCTTACTGATGAAAGCTTATCTACAAGAACAAAGTAATCGAAGTGAAATTGTCAGATCATGTCGAGCTCTTGACTCACACTGACAAAAATTTCATCAGTGAGAAAAATATTTTCTTTCACTAACCGAACAAGAGAAAAAATATTGGGGAGACTTGTACAATAAAAATGAATCACTCAGATCTCACCAACTATGTGGGTTATGTCAATAAGGGAAATTTTGGGAAGAGTCTTGTCAACCTATCTAAATGAATGAAGCGGTAGATGGAGCATATCAATGAGACCAAACAACATCGAAGCAACACTCCATTCTCTCAGAGATGGTTCTTTTAATGCTAATGATAATAAAAAAGGTTTGATATTCATCAGAGTGACACCAAACGATGATCGAAAGTACTTCTAGTGATCCAAAATACTTTGAAATCAAGGAAACTTCACAATTTCTCCCTAAATTAGGAAATCCGGAAGTGATAACTTTCTGGAAAAAGATCCAATCGCACTCAAATCTTTGAACAAGGAAAATGAGCATGTAGATGATGTAATCCAAGATCCGAAAGGTCTGGTGAGCAAATATGATGAATCCACCAACATGAACTGAGCAAGAACAAAACAAGAACAAAAATTGAAAAAAAAATTGGTTCATGCAAGATTGCCAAGAACTAAGGATGCTCCTGCATCAAAGAGTTTGATGAGGATCATCAAACGGGTGATGGAAAAAAACAAGAAGGCATGGGATTCAAAATGGAAACATGCACTATGGGCATATACGACTACAGTTAAAACAATTATTGGGAAATCACCTTTCAATCTAGTATATGGGCTGGAGGCAAGGATACCTCATAATAACTTGATAAAGATGTAATTTTTTTCCCAAGAGTATGATACTGACATTTGTGATGATATGCAACACAGGATGGATGAGTTCATTGAGATTGATGTGTTTATGTTCAGTGTTGGGCCTCTTAATTCCCAATAGTGATAATATTAAATCCATATATAGTCGTTGGCTACGCATTTAATTAGAAACGATTATTGACAATATAATTTATATCTTCTATTGATGTTGATTTGTGAAGAGGAACTACACTTGTTTAATAATTAATATTTTTTTTGGTCGACTTCCCTTCATATCTTCCACCTTTCATGGGTTACAACTCTTCATTGAAGGCTGACATTGTATCATGAGGAGATGCATACATTGGAGGTCTTCTCTTCACACGATATATATATTAGATGTTTTTTCATTTGATATCATTTTTACAATCATTCAAGAAAGTGTGAATCTACCTATATAGCCAAGTTTGAGATTGGAGTGCATACTATCAAAGAGATACATATGTTTTAGATCATCATCTCCTTCTTAAGGAGTATTGTGATAAAGAAAATATATCATTCTTTGTATAATCGTACCTAGGAGAAGAGCTATTTTTTTTCAGATCTTCCAAGTGTGTGGCTAAGTTGTAAAGAAGAGTTGATGTTCCTTTATTTTAATTATATAAGAGATATAATTCATGGCTAGGTTTTTCTCCCTCGAGAAGGAGGGTTTTCCCAAGATAAATTTATGTGTTCTATTGTTCATGTTCTATTTATTATTCTATGTTTTTGCTTAATTTAAATCTGATTAAAACAACAATATGGTATCAGAGCGGATCTAAGAAAAGATCTGATTAGATTTGTTAAGCAGTTTAATTTTCATCTAAGAGAGATCTTGATGATAATTTTTTGTTGATTGCAAATTATTTTAGACCTTGGGAAGATCTTTGAAAGTGAATTTGTGTGGAAAAAAGAAGAAGATGGTGATCAGTGTGAAAGTAGAAGATAGACTTGATGGAGCCACAAACTTCAACTCTTAGAAACCTAGGGTAATTATTGCATTAGAGGAGAAGGTATATTAATTTCCACAATTAGAGCCCTTGCTTCGAGACAACAAATTCTCCATGTAAAAATTGATAAAGATGATTCAATCATCTCATTCTTTAAGAAGTTTTCTGATTTGAAAAATAAGATGAAAACTATTGAGAAAATAATTGTGGATCGAGATCTTATTATGATGGCACTTAATGGTCTTCCTGAAATGTAAGAACCCTTTATTCAAAGCATTAGTGGGAGATGAAAGTTACCCAAGTTTGATTGTCTTCGAGCTGATTGTATTCAAGAAGAGTCTAGGTTGCTAGCAAGAGGAATTGGGCATAACCATCATGATGTAGAAAATCAAGTTCTTGCTACTCATACTTTTAGAGTAAAAGGAAAAGGAAGAAAGAGGTATAGAGACAAAGAACCATATTTTCCCCCTAAACCGAAGAAGAAGACAAACTTCTCTCACATTCAATGTTTCAGGTGTGACAAGTATGGTTAGTTTGCTCGAGATTGTAAATAAAGACCTACTTAATTCATTTCTTCTACGGAAATTGACATAGGGACATCTCAGAAGGAGCCATGTGGAAACATGAATTGGCTTATATTTGATGATAAGGGAGATTTAATGGAATTTCCAAGTGGAAACACAAATTGGAAGAATGGTTGTCTCACGCTAAAGGTATGTTGAGTGAAATTGATTACTCCATGTTGAATTCCCATATCGACAATATGCATGGAGTTGAAACGAAGATAAAATTATTTTCCAGGAATGCTAGAGCATTGATTGATTTTAGGTACACACATCATAATGAGAACGAGGAAATTTTGTTGAGTACACATTGGCCCACTGATGAAGAATACAATTCATGGTTGGAGAGGTTTGTTTAATAAGTTTTTGTGCATTAATGATAAGGAGTTTGGTGAGTAATGGATATAAGAAGAGCAATACATAGCCTAGAAATAGTGTAGTTTAGGCTTTGGTTAAGGTATTGTAAAATATTGCTCTCTTCTTATAAAAAATGTTGATGACACCAGTGATAATCTAGATGAATTAGTCACTTGCTTTCTATTGCTTTTATGCTTTTCTCCACTGACTTGGTAGGGATGTGGCTAATTTGGTTGATAAAGAAGTTATAAAGTTTTCATAATACTAGAAAGTGCCTTTTGGAAGGTGGGTCTATCTTCTTCAACGAATAGAGATTATTTTGTCTCATACATTTCCCCTCCAATTGAACGTGCAAATATAATTACAAAGGGAATTTTTGTGATGGCAGTCAAATGAAAATATCACAAGTGTAGTTATAGCATGAAGCTTTTTTTTTCTCCCTTGTTCTTATAAAAGGGAATTTAGGGCCATTCGTGCGGGTCTCTTATTGAATTCTGGATCTAAATTATGCAAATGGTGAATATAGAGAGAACAATTTTGACATCTTTATCTTAAGATTTGAGTCTAGAGTTAGTGAATTTTGTCAATTGTAAGGTTCCTAAGCATATCTAAACGATAATGCAAGTCTTTGGAGTCTATCGTCTCTCCAATTTTACTTTGTATTTGAATTATTAATCTTCATTGTCATTACGCTTTGATGTATGTTTTGATTTTAGCTCTAGTTCAAAGGGTTAGTTAAAATGCTTGGATCAAATCATAAATTCATATACATGTTAATTGGATTTGATAAGTAGTCGTAGAATCTGATTACTAATTGGTAAATTGCAAAGCAATGTCATGTAGATCATGGAAGTTTAGGATTAAATTTACCTTGCAGTTCAGTTTACTTTGCATCCTAGCCCACATATATGGTACTAATCTTAAGTCTTATATGTATTTTCCAAAGTTCTGGTTATTCAATTTGAGAACAACATTTATAAATAATCATTAAATTGATCTACCTTTTGTTGTGGTCAGTATTATATTGTATTATCGGCTTTAGGTGCCCAATTCTTTCAAGGAAGTGCCAATTTCTTGAAGGATTTCATCTTGTAGACACCTAAAAATGGTCTGGAGAATCTAATTAATTAAATACGACTTATTTGATTAATTAATCTTAAATTCATCTACTTAGTAAATCAATAGAAATATTTATTTATATTAAGTTCATTATTAATTCTTCATTTTTATCATATTATCTCTTTCTTAATTAAATAAACAAAATTAAATACTTTTTTTAATTTAATTATTATCATTATTATTTCTTCTATACTTTATCCATTAATTCTATCTTAAATTAAATACACAACGTCAATAATTTTTGTTATTTAATTACCTTATCACATTTGTTCTTAATTAAATAAAGATATCCTAGAATCTTTAATTTAAATATCATATTCCTTTTATTTTAATTTAATAAACAACTTCTATAGTTTGTTTTATTAAATTATTTATTCCTCTTTTGCTAAGTTTAAATAAACCAAAAATATTTAAATAAATGCAAAAATTATTTACCTATATTTACTCACCAATAAAATTAAATTTTCAAAATCTAATTAATTCTACTGTCATTCACGGGAAGAGCTTCAGGGACAAACCTGCAGGAAATCCTCCCAATCTTCTTCCAACCACCTTCCCTCTCATCTTGCCTGGTGTTTTCATGGGGAGGAATAATCCTCCATGGTTAGCTCCATCTTCTCATCCCATGCCATTCAATTCTCCAGATTGAATCCCAGCCTTTTATCTCATACCCCTATGCAAATGTGTTGCCGTGAAAGCTATAAATATAGGTCTTTGGCTATAGGAAATGGATCCCAACTTGTGCAATCTTACTCTGTAGGTTTTCCAAGCATTCAAGCAATCAAGCATTTTAATTCATCAATTATGGTTGTTTACAGTAGTTTTTTTCTCAGAAGCTTTGCTGTAGAATCATCTTAGTTACATTATTAAATCATATAGGAATAGAATCAATTTGAATTCTCATTCTCTAAGTGTCATTTAAATAATCTAATTAGCTTCTAAAATCTGAGAGCAAAGTAGATTAAAGAAATCTTTAGAGTTAGAGAGCAATAGGACAGATTTTTGAAGATTCTTAGTTTAAATTAGCATTATTTTCTTGAATCTTAGATGCAATGTCTTATTTAGAAGTGTAGATGCATGTTTAAATTGTTTAACTCATTTGTACGATTACAATTTGGCACCCACCGTGGGGCCTAACCCCGTATTCTACATATTTTTTATGAAAAGTGTTTTACAGGTATCGGCGTGATAGTTTCCACGGAACTGTGGTTTTTTGTAGCGTGCCAGTTGGATCCTGTAGCATGCAGGTCATCTATTTTAGCGCCTCGATCATCTATTTTAGCATGTTGTTCGTCTATTTTAGCACGCCAATTAATTTTTTTAGCGCGCCACGCCACTGTTTCAGCGCGTCGATCCACTGTTTCAGTGCCTCGACTCTTTTTCTTTAAAATCATTTTTTTAATCTACATCCAACGCATCCGTGGCCAGATTTTGTTTTTTTTTGTCTATTTTTGGTTAAAATTTATCAATCCTATGAGAGAAAATGGATTAAAATTTACCAATCCTAGGATAGCAAATGGATAAAAATTGATCAATCCTAGGGTAGAAACTTCACAATTTCTTGTGGGATTAAAATTGAACATAATGCTTTTATGGAGCAATATCTCCATATAGATTAGCTAATTTGTCATTTGGGTTTTAAAAGTGAACAAACTTATTTGCTGTGATTGGGTGATAGGTTTATGCTCTCCCCTTAACTGGGTGCATCAAAATACCAGACTCACTTTTCTTTACGCATTTTCAAGCTTTTTATTAAAACCTTTAGATAGGACTGCCATAGTGGGAAAAAGTACTCACCCTACGGAAACAACCTGAGTGGGGACAACCAAAAGCCATGGTATTTCAACCCACTTAAAAATTTATGTAAATTTGGGGAAACCCTCTTTCAACGAAAGTGTGCAGGATAACCATCCCCAAAATCTTTGTTCTAAAGATTGGGAGGTCTCTTGAGAGAGTTTATCCATTTGCTGCTCTGAATGGAAACCCTATCTAAGAACCTAGAAATAGAAGCACGCTTGTCAGTTTCGAAACATTGTAATACTCGGTGGTGCAGGGGCGGGGAAGAATCTACCCTCAAGCACTCACCATATAATTGCCAAGGACTGTTTGCTCAGGGGATCCAGTATCCACTTCCGTCACTCTGAGTACGCACCTAGAAAAGACAAAAACATGGGCGCCCTCTAAGGGGTGACATGGCTATGTGAGTCGACGCAATTCCAAGCTGTGGGTCGTTTGAGTATATAACGATGACCTTTTGTCTCTAGGAGTGAGTCTATCTAAAATGTCTTATCTGTTATAAACTAGTGAAAATCAAGAAGAATCATGTTTTATTCTTAAGAACATACACTATCTGTTTAGATTCTAGGATTTTAAAGTCAACCATTCAATTCTTGCTTGCTATGTTTTCTCTCATTAAATTCAGATAAGATCATCACAATAAAACTTCAAAATCAAACACTTGTGAACTTCTCATGATTCAAGATTGGATATCGACCAAATTTGTCAAAAAATCTCTTGTCAAACGAATCAGAAAGCCAAAGAAAACACTTACATACAAACAACTTCTGAGAAAGCAATGATTTTTATATCAAAGCAGGAAAGTTCTACTCCAACATAGGACTTTTATTCATAGATATCACGATTTCTCTAGAGGTTATACGAACGACTATGCTATAGCTTCCTTAGATTCACAAGCATTTTATCAAAGAAGGGCTCTTAGGCAACACCACAATCACAGTCAAAGAATTTGTCCAAAATACATCCCACAACCAGCCATACAATATGATACCAGACCAAGTGAGTTTCATAGAGTTTGATAGTTTCTTGTCTTAGCACCTCATGGTTCTGTTCTAGCGCATGACTGCTCTGTTATAGCGCATACCAGATCTATTTTAGCACTTTGGGTCTCTGTTATAGTGCGTCTCAGCTCTATTTCAGTGCTTTGAGTCTGTGTTCTAGTGCTTCACGATTCTGTTATAGCGCATCTTAGCTCTGTTTTAGTGCTTTAGGTCTCTATTCTAGCGCCTCATTACTTTTTTGTAGCGCATCCCATCTCTCTTTTAGCGTGTTGAGTCTCTGTTCTAGCGCTTCACGATTCTGTTATAGTGCATCCCATCTCTGTTTTAGTGCTTTGAGTCTCTATTCTAGTGCTTCACGATTCTGTTATAGCGTGTCTCAGCTCTGTTTCTGTGTTCTAGCGCCTCATTGCTCTATTCTAGCGTGTCCCAGCTCTGTTTTAGCACTTTGGGTCTCTACTTTAGCGCTTCACGATTCTGTTATAGCATGTCCCAGCTCTGTTTTATTGCTTTGGGTCTCTATTCTAGCACATCACTACTCTGTTATAGCGCATCCCAGCTCTATTTTAGCATTTCGTATCTCTGTTTTAGCGCTCCAGAAAGTCAGAAAAATAGAGTTAGTAAGATAGTTTGTTAGTTTTCCCATATCAAAAACAAGGTTTTCATTAGTCCAAAACATTTTTTTTTCATAGTCCAAAACACTTGAATCATACAAAAGAAAGAGAAAATTTTACTATTACACAGGCTAGGTCTTGAAACATTTTGCAAAGTGTCCTTATCAATCATCACTAATCTAAGATTTTTGTGTCAAAATTTCCCTATCAAGGATTTTATCATCCTTTCATCACGAAACTAGACACAACTAAATCAGATTTTTAACGTAGTTCTATCAAAAAATTTGTTAAAAATGACACTTATTCGAATCAAAAATCCAAGATCAAGGTCTAGAGTAAAAAGTTTGTATGCCTATTTTCACACGATCAGCATATCAAAGACAACAACAAGAAGAAAACAAAAGAATAGCAGACATGGCTGAAGAAAACCCTTGGGGACGATACAACAACACTGATCCTCTCACTAATTCACAAGAGAAAGAAATAACTGCAGAAGAAATTGAGAAAGTTCAACAAGACCCCCATTTCCATAAATTTATGGGAAAGATGTTAGAGAAAGATATGGAAAAGTATCTTCTATTATTAGTTGACAAAGGTGCTAAGCTTCCTAAAGACTTTGATGTCAATCAACTCAAGGAAACGACCACACCTAACCCAACTAGTATAGAAAATACAAATCAAATAGATGCTTTGACAAAACAAATCCAACAATTACAATTGCAGTTCCAAAATATCCAACAAGGGCCAACAAAAAGATATTCCTTACAAGACATTTTCCCTTATCCATTTGACCCAAGCATTAACATGATACCATTTCCACGATATTGTGAATACTCGACATACAACAAATACAAACTTATGGGATGTTACTTTCTAGACACTAGAGTGCATCCATGGGAGGGAGTATACAGTGTGACTTGTCATTTGAAACTTTTTCAATTGACCAAAGGGATGTTAAGATTGCTAGAGAACAAAGGGTTCACCACATGATTGAATATGTAGAAGAGCTAGAAGAACTAACGATAATCAACTTTGTACCTACTAGCTTAGAAACTTTTCGTGTCAAAATATTGAAACAAGAAGAATAGGTCTAGCCTACACCGATTGAGAGAGACGTCCTAGAGGACCCACAAGAAGATGCTTTTTGGACCATGTTCTTTGATGGAGCATGTTTTGGGGAGGGATCGGGTACAGGGGTTATTCTCATCTCCCCGCAAGGTAAAACCTTCAAGTACTCCTTGTTAAAATTTTCTTGTACAAATAATGTGGCCGAATATGACGATCTCTCAATTGGTCTAAAATTAGCTTCAAAGCATGGAATTAAGATGTTGAAAGTATTAGGAGATTTTGAACTAATAGTTTCTCAAGTTAGATCCAAATTTTTTTCCAATGATAAAAGGCTCAGGAAATATAGGAATGCAGTTTGGGATACAATTGAGCTCTTTGATGCTTTTAATATAGATTGGATCAAAAGAGGATTGAATGCTAGATTATATTTGTTAGCTAATATTGTTGTTAGGTTGGATGATGTCACTTTTGATGGCATCTCTCAACTAGAGGTACAAACTTAGCATACAGTGCCTGATAATGTTTTCAACTGGCAAGTGTTTGATGATGACAATGATATTATGAGATTTTTGCACTGCATTGACCAATATGAAAGCCAAAAAATTGATATTGACTCATTAATGGTTGAGGTAATTCAATTCAGAACCTATAAGATTCTCAAAGAACTAGTCTCATTAGAGAGGGTCTTTGATGGCCCTAATAAATTAAATGTTAAGCAAACATCTTCCCATAAGGAAGATTTGGAAGAGATAAATCTTGGGACAAAGAATTATCCCAAAAGGGTATACATAGGCAATAATATGAAACCCCATGATAGGACCATGTTAATCACCTTGTTAAGGAAGTAAAGACATGTGTTTTCTTGGTCGTATGATGATCTAAAGGCTTATAGGGAATATATGTTCCAACATGGAATCCCTTTAAAACCAGATGTAAAACCTTCAAGGAAAAATAGAGGCCAATAAATCCCAATTTGCAACAAAAGAAATAAGAACTTACGAAGTTAAGAGATGTTGGGATTATCAAGTCAATCAGACATTCCTCATGGGTTTCAAATTTAGTTCCAATTAGAAAAAGAAATGGTGATCTCAAGTTGTGTGTAGATTTTAGGAATCTTAATGTGGCATCCTTGAAGGATAACTATCCTCTGCCTAACATGGAGGCCATGTTACAAAAAGTGATAGGGTGTGAATTGCTTTCAATGATGGATGGGTTCTCAGGTTATAATTAGGTCATCGTCAGAGAATCCAAATAGTAGAAGACCACAATTCTATTTGGCCTAATCAATGCTAGCGCAAAATTTCAAAGAGACATAGATGTGGCCTTTTGTGGATTTTATTGATCTCTTCCTTGATATATATTAGGATGACCTAACTAGTCACAACAAGAAGGAAGAAGATCATTATTCCCACTTGGAGAAGATCTTTATCAGAGCTTTGGAATATGGGATTTCTTTGAATCCAAAAGAGTGTGCCTTTGGAGTCAAAGAAGGTAAGATGGTGGAGCATATTCTCTCAAAGGAAGGGGTTAGGATTGATCCTTAATGAGTAGAAACTATAGATAGGATCTCACAACCCATAAATTTCAAGGGAATCCAATCCTTCTTTGAGAAAATTAACTTTGTAAGAAGATTTGTTACCAATTTTGCTGAAATTTTTAGGCCTATTTCTAAAATGTTGAAGAAAGGAGAGAAGGTATCTTGGATAGAAGAACCTACGAAGGATTTTCTAGCCATAAAGGATGCAATCAAGGAATTTCCTATCCTCAAATCTCCTAACTATTCAAAGCCATTCCAGTTATTTACCTTTGCTTCATTTCATATAGTGCCAAGGGTATTACTATAGAAAAATGATGAAGGCTTTGAGCACCCTATTTCACTCTTTATCAAGTCCTTACAAGCTTTTGAGCTCAAATATCATGCCACAGAGAAGCAAGAATATTCCTTGGTCAAGGTTGTTAAGAATTTTAGGCCTTATCTGATGGAGCAACTATTGTAGCTTATGTTCCAAGTGCAGCAGTTAAAGTCATATTTACCCAATAGGAGACTATTGGTCAGAGATGCAGAGGGATCAATAAGATCCAAGTGTTCAAAATTGACATCTAGATTACAAAGCTAGTAAGAGGTCAAGGTCTGGCCAAGTTGATAGTTGAGACCAACTTGGAAGCCAATCAAATTAATCAAGTTGAACATGAAAATTTTACACCCATATGTGACATGCAGACCTATGGATGGTATAGAAGGATTGTAGAATGGATGCAAACCATGCAATTCCCTGAAGGCATGCCTAAGAATGAAAGAAGAACCCTCAAAATTTAGGCTATCAAGTATGCCATTATTGATGGTGAGCTTTGTTGGAGAAGCCCAGAGGGTGTGTTACTCAGATGCATAGATGGGGATTAGGCATAAGACCTCTTAATTGAAATGCATAAGGGAGCATGTGGAGGTCACTATATGGCCAAGACAATCGCTCATAAGATACTGAGAGTAGGGATCTGGTGGCCTACAATATTCAAAGATGTCCATAGGTTTGTTAAGGAGTATGATTCTTGCTAGAGATTTAATGGTAAGCTAAATTTTTTTGGTAATTTTCCTTTTAGGCCAGTTTCAGCCCAGGCCCCTTTCCAATAGTGGGGCATCCATTTTATTGGGGAAATGTTAGAAAAGTCAAGTGGGGGTCACTCCTGGATCATCCTTGTTGCCACATGATATTACTTCTCAAAGTGGGTGGAAGCAATTCCCACCAGGAAAGCAACAAGAAAATTAGTATTTGACTTCTTGATGAGTAACATATTAAGTAGATTTGGAGTCCTAGAGAGAATAATTTCTAACAATGCCATGTGCTTCAGGTCTAAATAATTTACTGATTTCTACAATCAACATGATATATTTATTTCTTATTCATCTCCCTGTCACCCTCAAGGGAATGGAAATGCATAATCTAGTAACAAGAGTAACACAACCACTATAGGAGGGTCCTCAAAGAGAACAATCTGGATTGTGCAATAAGAGTAACACAATAAAAGCAACACTGAATATGGAGGAAAATGCAGAAGAAAATATTCTCATTAATATAAATCTCAGTTACATTTATCCAACAAAATCCAAGCTTACAAAGTCGCCTCACAGGTTTGGTAAAACATACAACACTCTAACATGCTCCTATATGCGAGATGAACATTACAATCAAATCAATATTATTCTTCTCAATCAACTACTACTTGATTAATACTATCCTAATGATTGATTACAAGCTTTATAGTATATTCACAATTCTAGAAACATCCACATTGGCCAAAGATCATCACACCCTCCAAGGAAAGAAAATGTAATGTGGACATGCATACGTCAGCATCAAATTTGAATTACTCTTCAATAGGTGCATAAGATGAATTATGGAGCTATATTGAAGGTTGGGGACACTCCATAGAACAATTAAAATCAAACCATTAATATCCTCAAGTTACGGGGATGATCCACAATGATCGAACTAGCCAAAAAGTTTGAAATTATTCTAGTGTCGATTCAATAAACTGCCAAGAAATCCAGAAGCGATAACTTTTTAGAAAAAGATCCAATCATGCTCAAATCTTGGAATAAGGAAAATGAATATGTATATGATGTAATCCAAGATTTACAATGTCTAGTAAGTAATGATGATGAATCCACCAACATGAATTGAGCAAGAATAGAATAAGAACATAAATTCAAAGAAAATATTTTTTTGGTTGTTGCAAGATTGCCAAGAACCAAGGATGCTCTTGCATTAGACATCTGGGGTTATTGAAAAGTGAGTCCCTAACGTTGTTGGGGCCAAAGGAAAACCAAGATGGTCTACCTCAACCTGGTAAATCCAAGAAGAATCCTCAACTTGTCTACCTTTCCACTTCACAAGATATTCTTTGTACTATCTTCCATAAGTCTTCCTCCCTTCATTGACCTCCAAAATCTCCTCAATCTCATCTGATTGTTGTTTAGGAAGCTAGTCTTGAAAATTTTCTTTACTGTCTTCACTGAATTCTGCTTCATGATACTGATATAGATCTCCAATGTTGAGTATAGGTGATATACCCATGCCATCTAGTAGCTCCACTTCATATGCATTCCCTTAATCAAATTTCTTCAAGATCTTACAAGGCTTGAACTTCCTCATCTTCAACTTGTTGTATGTGCCAATAGGAAATATTTCCTTTCTCAAATATACCATCACTTCATCTCCAAATTTGAATTCTTTATGTCTCCTCTTTTCATCTACTTTCTCCTTATACTTCTAGTTCATGTCTTCCAATTGTTGTTTCACTTGAGTATGCACTTTCTTATTTGTGTTCTACAAACTCTTCTGCTTTTAGCACTCCTCTTATCTTCCATACTGTTGTCTCTCAGCTCTTATATACCTCTAGGATGAACTCCAGTAACAATCTCAAAAGGTGTCTTTCTTGTACTCCTGTTCAGTGAATAATTGTAAGCAAACTCTTCTTGTGCAAGGACTAAATCCCAACTTCCAGTCTTCTCTCCAACCAAACATCTTAGAAAATTCCCTAAACTTCTATTTACTACCTCTATCTATCCATCAATCTGTGGGTGAAGAGTAGAACTGAACTTCAAATCTATCTTCAACTTCTTCCAAAGTGTTCTCCAAAAGTAACCAACAAACTTTACATCTCTTTTTGAAACAATGCTCATAGGTAATCCATGCAATTTGACCACTTCTCTAAAAAAAAAATTTGCTACATGTATTGCATCTATTGTCTTCTTACAAGGTATGAAATGTGCCATTTTATAAAATCTATCTACCACCACAAATACAAAATCATTACCTCTTTGTGTCTTCAGAAAATCAAGTATGAAATCCATGCTGATATCCTCCCAAGGTCTCTTCGAAACTGTCAAAGGCTTATACAATCCAACATTCTGACTACTTCCTTTTGCAACTTGACAAACTCTACAACTTTGCACAAATCTCCTAACATCCTTATGAATATGTGGCCAAAAGTAATTCTCACTCACTAATTCCACTGTCTTATCAACTCCAAATTGTCCTAAAATTCCTCCACTATGCTTCTCCTTTACCAAGTTATCCCTCATTGAACTTCGAGGTATACATAACTGACTACCTCTGAACAACATATCCTCCTGAATGAATTAATCCAACCACTAACTTCTATCCTCCAAAACGAGTTCTTTACATTCCCATAAGGTTCTGCAAAATCCGGGTCTTCCTCATACAAGTTTTTCAACTCATCAAAGCATAATACCTCCACTCTCATCTATGTCAATAAATTCCTTCTACTCAAAGCATCAACAACTCTATTTGACTTTCCACTCCTATGCTTAAGAAAAAAAGTATAACTTTGCAAGAACTCTACCCATCTCATGTGTCTTTGATTCAACTTACCCTAACTGTTCAAATATTGTAATGCTTGATGATCCGTATACAACACAAACTCCTTAGGAAACAAATAATGTCTCCACTTCTTCAAGGCTTGAACTATAGCATAAAATTATTGATCATACACTGAATATCTTCTCCTATAATCATTCAATTTCTCATTGAAATAAGCTATAGGTCTTCCTTCTTGACTCAACACTACTCCAATTACATTTCCACTTTCATCACAATCTACTTGAAATACCTCATTGAAATATGTTAAAGCCAACACAGGTTGCTCATCCACCTTCTGCTTCAATAATTCAAAACTTTGATATGCTCCATATGTCCATCTAAAATCCTTCTTATGTCCTCTCATTGTTTCTATCATAGGACTGCAAATAGAACTAAAATTTCTAATGAACTTGTTATAGAAACTAACCAATTCATGAAATGATCTCATCTCTCCAATGCTATCTAGTGTAGGCCACTCAACAATCACTCTTACATTCTAAGGATCCATCTTCAATCCATCGACAGATATCACAAATCCCAGATATACCAACTCCTCCTTCATGAAACTACAGTTCTTAATGTTTATCAACAACTTGTCTTCTTTCAACCTCTTGAAGACTTGTCTTATATGCAACAAGTGTTCTTCTCTACTCTTACTAAAAATCAATATGTCATCCAAATACATGATCACAAACTTACCCAAGAATTTCTTCAATACCTCATTCATTAACCTCATGAAAGTACTCGGTTCATTTTGCAATCCAAAAGGAATAGCCAACCACTCATACAATCCTTCATTTGTCTTGAATGTTATTTTCCACTCATCTCCTTCTCTGATTATGATATGATGATATCCACTCTTCAAGTCTATCTTTGTAAAGTACTTAACTCCACTCAAACAATCCATAATGTCATCCATCTGGGGAAAATGAAATTCATACTTCACCGTGATCTTGTTTATGGATCTAGAATCTATACACATCCTCCATTCTCCATCCTTCTTAGGTGCTAGTACAATAGGTACTACACATGGAATTAAACTTTCTCTAATCAAACCCTTCCTCAACAACTCTTGCAGTTGTCTATTTAACTCCTCATTCTATGTCGGTGTAATCTGATGTGTTGCTTTATTAGGAAAACTAACTCCAGGAATCAAATCCATACAATGACTAATAATCCTTATAGGTGGCAATCCATCAGGTACATTATCTGAAATGATCTCTTCATACTATGTCAACAACTCCTTTCTCTCTTCTTGGAGTTCTACATGCTTCAAGTCTTCATCCTTCTTAGGAACCAAGGCATAACACACATTTTCATGTCTCAATCCATCAAGGAATCTCCTTCCATCAACCAGAAAAACTCTAGCATTCATACAAACCTCAACTTTAGGAAAATATTCCAATGGCAACAAAAATTGCTTCATCTCATTAGCAACAATGGTTTATATATTCTTCTTTTCATTATGAATAGCTTGTCTATCATACTGCCAAGGCCTTCCCAACAAAACATGGCATATATCCATAGGCATGGTAATTTCAAATCTTCAATTTCACTAAACATTGTTCACTTACTAGGATCTTATGCTCATCTTGAATCCAAGTAATCTGATAGGGCTTCAGGTGTTTCAACCTTTCCAACTTCAATTTAGTCACCATCTCTTCAGAGACCAAGTTCTCAGAACTTCCACTGTCAACAATCACTTTTCAACATTTACCATTTACCTTGCATCTGGTCTAAAATAAATTCTTTCTCTGCAATGGTTCTTTCTACAACTCACTTTGACATAATACTCTTTTGTTCACCAACACTTCTCCATCTTCTAGTTTATTAGGTGATCCCATATGTTCTTCCTCAAGAAAGGCTATCCTAATATTATTCTTTGTCTTCCTACTTGTCTCTCCCTGATTGCATTCAAATGCTATATGTCCTTCTCCACCACATTTATAGTAGGTTCCTTTGAATATCCTTTTCTCTTGTCCTCTATCATCTCTTATATAACCATCATTTCAATAACCACCATAACCTCCTCTCCTGTAAGAGTTATCATCACCTCTCTGGTATGAATTTTAATTCTTACTAACCCCCTTATCTTTGTTCTGATATGAAAAATATCCTCTTCATCCTCCAGTAAAAGTTCTTCCTCTTTGAAATCTTCCACCTCTTCCTCTCTATCTTTGCTCATGTCTCTTATTGAAATTCTCCTCTGCTTTTAGGGAAAACTGATATGCCTCTTCCACACTTTGCAACTTGATCAAACTAATTTCATCCTGTATGGACGACCTCAAACGATTCACATATCTAGCTACTTTCTCAACCTCATCCTCTGAATGTCCAGATCTGATATTCAACTTGTAGAATTCTTCAATATTCTCTATCACCCTAGATTCTTTCTGCTTTAGATTCAGTAACTTCTTGAACAAACTAATATGATAACCTATAGGAATAAAATTTGACTTCAACTTATTCACCATCTGATCCCATGACTTTATCTTTTCTTTTCCTCTTCTTTTTCTATCTATCTGCAAATGTTCCCACCAAAGGGATGCATGTCCTCTCAACTTTGTACAAGAAAAAATAACCTTCTTATCTTCAGAGGTTCCATCCCTGTTATCCAATCTAACAATACATCTGAATCCAACATACCATTATAATCTAGTGGATTGAAATGTGGTCTTCTATTCACTTTAGTTAGGGCTCTTATGAACCTCTCTTCTCCCTTATCAAGGCTAGATTGCTCTTCTCTTCCTCTTTCTTCATGCACTTGTACTTAATCATCACTCACATCATCAACTAGTCGACCTCTCCTCTGGGCCATTTCAATTGCATATAATCTAACAACAATTCCTCTTGACATCTCCATCACAGTTGGGTCTACATTTCCACGCACTCCATTTCTACCATTTCTCCTTCCCGTCATCTTTACACAAGTCCTATGCAGCTGCAGGTTGGATCCTCAATTTTCCACCCCACAAAAAATCTTCAATAGGACTCCGTGAATTATAACAACCTCACACGGATCAAATCTCACTCTGATACCAATCTAATATAGCCACGGTAGGAGGGTCATCAATGAGAACAATCCAGATAGTGCAACAAGAGTAACACAATAAAATCAACACATAATATGGAGGAAAATGTAGAAGAAAATATTCTCATTAACAAAAAATCTCAGTTACATTCAGCCAACAACATTCAGGCTTACAAATTCGGCTCACAGGCCTCGTAAAACATACAACATTCTAACATGCTCCTATATGTGAGCTGAACATTACAATCAAATCAATATTATTCTTCTCAATCAACTACTACTTGATTATTTCTATCCTAATGATCGATTACAAGATTTATAGTATATTTGTAATTCTAGAAACATTCGTGTTGGCCAAAGATCATCACACTCTCCAAGGAAAGAAAATGTAATGTTCACATGAATAGGTCAGCCTCAAATTTGAATTACTCTTCAACAGGAGCATAAGATGAAGTGTAGACCTATAATGAAGGTTGGGGACACTCCACGAAACAATTAAAATCACACCATTAAGTTTCATAAGTTATGGTGATGATTCACAATGATCAAAGTGGCCAAAAAGTTTGAAATTATTTTGGTGTCGGTTCAAAAAACTCCCAAGAAATCTAGAAGTGATAACTTTCTTGAAAAAGATCCAATCGCACTCAAATCTTTGAACAAGGAAAATGAGCATGTAGATGATGTAATCCAAGATCCAAAAGGTCTAGTGAGGAAATATGATGAATCCACCAACATGAACTGAGCAAGAACAAAACAAGAACAAAAATTGAAAAAAAAATAAAAATTGGTTCATGCAAGATTGCCAAGAACTAAGGATGCTCCTGCATCAAAGAGTTTGATGAGGATCATCAAACGGGTGATTGAAATAAACAAGAAGGCATGGGGTTCAAAATGGAAACATGCACTATGGGCATATAGGACTACAGTTAAAACAGTTATTGGGAAATCACCTTTCAATCTAGTATATGGGGTGGAGGCAAGGATACCTCATAATAACTTGATAAAGATGTAATATTTTTCCCAAGAGTATGATACTGACATTTGTGATGATATGCAACATAGGATGGATGAGTTCATTGAGATTGTTGTGTTTATGTTCAGCATTGGGCCTCTTAATTCCCAATAGTGATAATATTAAATCCATATATAGTCATTGGCTACGCATTTAATTAGAAACGATTATTGACAATATAATTTATATCTTCTATTGATGTTGATTTGTTAAGAGGCACTACACTTGTTTAATAATTAATATTTTTTTGTGGTCGACTTCCCTTCATATCTTCCACCTTTCATGGGTTACAACTCTTCATTGAAGGTTGACATTGTATCATGAAGAGATGCATACATTGGAGGTCTTCTCTTCACATGGTATATATATTAGATGTTTTTTCATTTGATATCATTTTTACAATCATTCAAGAAAGTGTGAATCTACCTATATAGCCAAGTTTGAGAGTGGAGTGCATACTATCAAAGAGAGATATTTTTTAGATCATCATCTCCTTCTTAAGGAGTATTGTGATAAAGAAAATATATCATTCTTTGTATAATTGTACCTAGGAGAAGAGCTTTTTTTTTTCAGATCTTCCAAGTGTGTGGCTAAGTTGTAAAGAAGAGTTGTTGTTCCTTTATTTTAATTATATAAGAGATATAATTCATGGCTAGGTTTTTCTCCCTCGAGAAGGAGGGTTTTCCCAAGATAAATTTATGTGTTCTATTGTTCATGTGCTATTTATTATTCTATGTTTTTGCTTAATTTAAATCTGATTAAAACAACAATATGGTATCAGAGCGGATCTAAGAAAAGATCTGATCAGATTTGTTAAGCAGTTTAATTTTCATCTAAGAGAGATCTTGATGATAAATTTTTGTTGATTGCAAATTATTTTAGACCTTGGGAAGATCTTTGAAAGTGAATTTGTGTGGAAAAAAGAAGAAGATGGTGATCAGTGTGAAAGTAGAAGATAGACTTGATGGAGCCACAAACTTCAACTCTTAGAAACCTAGGGTAATTATTGCATTAGAGGAGAAGGTATATTAATTTCCACAATTAGAGCCCTTGCTTTGAGACAACAAATTCTCCATGTAAAAAGGGATAAAGATGATTCAATCATCTCATTCTTTAAGAAGTTTTCTGATTTGAAAAATAAGTTGGAAACTATTGGGAATATAATTGTGGATTGAGATCTTATTATGATGGCACTTAATGGTCTTCCTGAAATGTAAGAACCCTTTATTCAAAGCATTAGTGGGAGATGAAAGTTACCCAAGTTTGATTGTCTTCGAGCTGATTGTATTCAAGAAGAGTCTAGGTTGCTAGCAAGAGGAATTGGGCATAACCATCATGATGTAGAAAATCAAGTTCTTGCTACTCATACTTCTAGAGAAAAAGGAAAAGGAAGAAAGAGGTATAGAGACAAAGAACCATATTTTCCCCCTAAACTGAAGAAGAAGATGAACTTCTCTCACATTCAATGTTTCAGGTGTGACAAGTATGCTCGGTTTGCTCGAGATTGTAAATAAAGACCTACTTAATTCATTTCTTCTACAGAAATTGACATAGGGACATCTCAGAAGGAGCCATGTGGAAACATGAATTGGCTTATATTTGTTGATAAGGAAGATTTAATGGAATTTCCAAGTGGAAACATGAATTGGAAGAATGGTTGTCTCATGCTAAAGGTATGTTGAGTGAAATTGATTACTCCATGTTGAATTCCCATATCAACAATATGCGTGGAGTTCAAAGGAAGATAAAATTATTTTTCAGGAAGGCTAGAGCATTGATTGATGTTAGGTACACACATCATAATGAGAACGAGGAAATTTTGTTGAGTACACATTGGCCCACTGATGAAGAATACAATTCATGGTTGGAGAGGTTTGTTTAATAAGTTTTTGTGCATTAATGATAAGGAGTTTGGTGAGTAATGGATATAAGAAGAGCAATACATAGCCTGGAAATAGTGCAGTTTAGGCTTTGGTTAAGGTATTGTAACATATTGCTCTCTTCTTATAAAAAATGTTGATGACACGAGTGATGATCTGGATGAATTAGTCACTTTCTTTCTATTCCTTTTATGCTTTTCTCCACTGAATTGGTAGGGATGTGGCTAATTTTGGTTGATAAAGAAGTTATAAAGTTTTCATAATACTAGAAAGTTCCTTTTGGAAGGTGGGTTTATCTTCTTCAACGAATAGAGATTATTTTTTCTCATACATTTCCCCTCCAATTGAACGTGCAAATATAATTACAAAGGGAATTTTTGTGATGGCAGTCAAATGAAAATATGACAAGTGTAGTTATGGCATGAAGCTTTTTTTTGCTCCCTTGTTCTTATAAAAGGGAATTTAGGGCCATTAGTGTGGGTCTTTTATTGAATTCTGGATCTAAATTATGCAAATGGTGAATATAGAGAGAACAATTTTGACATATTTATCTTAAGATTTGAGTCTACAGTTAGTGAATTTTGTCAATTGTAAGGTTCCTAAGCATATCTAAACGATAATGCAAGTCTTTGGAGTCTATCGTCTCTCCAATTTTACTTTGTATTTGAATTATTAATCTTCATTGTCATTACGCTTTGATGTATGTTTTGATTTTAGCTCTAGTTCAAAGGGTTAGTTAAAATGCTTGGATCAAATCATAAATTCATATACATGTTAATTGGATTTGATAAGTAGTCGTAGAATCTGATTACTAATTGGTGAATTGCAAAGCAATGTCACGTAGATCATGGAAGTTTAGGATTAAATTTACCTTGCAGTTCAGTTTACTTTGCCTCCTAGCCCACATATATGGTACTGATCTTAAGTCTTATATGTATTTTCCAAAGTTCTGGTTATTCAATTTGAGAAAAACATTTATAAATAATCATTAAATTGATCTACCTTTTGATGTGGTCGATATTATATTGTATTATTGGCTTTAGGTGCCCAATTCTTTCAAGGAAGTGCCAATTTCTTGAAGGATTTCATCTTGTAGACACCTAAAAATGGTTTGGAGAATCTAATTAATTAAATATGACTTATTTGATTAATTAATCTTAAATTCATCTACTTAGTAAATAAATAGAAATATTTATTTATAATAAGTTCATTATTAATTCTTCATTTTTATCATATTATCTCTTTCTTAATTAAATAAACAAAATTAAATACTTTTTTTAATTTAATTATTATCATTATTATTTCTTCTATACTTTATCCATTAATTCTATCTTAAATTAAATACACAACTTCAATAATTTTTGTTATTTAATTAGCTTATCACGTTTCTTCTTAATTAAATAAAGATATCCTAGAATCTTTAATTTAATTATCATATTCATTTTATTTTAATTTAATAAACAACTTCTATAGTTTGTTTTATTAAATTATTTATTCCTCTTTTGCTAAATTTAAATAAACCAAAAATATTTAAATAAATGCAAAAATCATTTACCTCTATTTACTCACCAATAAAATTAAATTTTCAAAATCTAATTAATTCTACTGTCGTTCACGGGAAGATCTTCAGGGACAAACCTGCAGGAAATCCTCCGAATCTTCTTCCAAGCACCTTCCCTCTCATCTTCCCTGGTGTTTTCATGGGGAGGAACAATCCTCCATGGTCAGCTCCATCTTCTCATCCCATGCCATTCAATTCTCCAGATTGAATCCCAACCTTTTATCTCATACCCCTGTGCAAATGTGTTTCCGTGAAAGCTATAAATATAGGTCTTTGGCTACAGGAAATGGATCCCAACTTGTGCAATCTTACTCTGCAGGTTTTCCAAGCATTCAAGCATTCAAGCATTCAAGCAATCAAGCATTCATCCAGCATTCATCAAGCATTTTAATTCATCAATTATGGTTGTTTACAGTAGTTTTTTTCTCAGAAGCTTTGCTGTAGAATCATCTTAGTTACATTATTAAATCATATAGGAATAGAATCAATTTGAATTCCCATTCTCTAAGTGTCATTTCAATAATCTAATTAGCTTCTAAAATCTGAGAGCAAAGTAGATTAAAGAAATCTTTAGAGTTAGAGAGCAATAGGACAGATTTTTGAAGATTCTTAGTTTAAATTAGCATTATTTTCTTGAATCTTAGATGCAATGTCTTATTTAGAAGTGTAGATGCATGTTTAAATTGTTTAACTCATTTGTACAATTACAATTTGGCACCCACCGTGGGGCCTAACCCCATATTCTACATAATTTTTATGAAAAGTGTCTTACAGGTATCAGCGTGATAGTTTTCATGGAACTGTGGTTTTTTGTAGCGCGCCAGTTGGATCCTGTAGCATGCAGGTCATTTATTTTAGTGCCTCAATCATCTGTTTTAGCACACCAGTCATCTATTTTAGCACTCTGGGTTTTTGTTTTAGTGCGCCACTCAATTTTTTTAGCGTGCCACTCATTTTTTTTAGCACGCCACGCCACTGTTTCAGAGCGTCGATCCACTGTTTCAGCGCCTCGACTCTTTGTCTTTAAAATCATTTTTTTAATCTGGATCCAATGCATCCATGGCCAAATTTTGTTTTTTTTTGTCTATTTTTGGTTAAATTTTATCAATCCTATGATAGAAAATGGATTAAAATTTACCAATCCTAGGATAGCAAATGGATAAAAATTGATCAATCCTAGGGTAGAAACTTCACAATTTCTTGTGGGATTAAAATTGAACATCATGCTTTTATGGAGCAATATCTCCATATAGATTAGCTAATTTCTCATTTGGGTTTTAAAAGTGAACAAACTTATTTGTTGTGATTGGGTGATAGGTTTATGCTCTCCCCTTAACTGGGTGCATCAAAATACCAGACTCACTTTTCTTTACGCATTTTCAAGCTTTTTATTAAATCCTTTAGATAGGACTATCGTAGTGGGTAAAAGTACTCACCCTACAGGAATGACCTGAGTGGGGACAACCAAAAGCCATGGTATTTCAACCCACTTAAAAATTTATGTAAATTTGGGGAAACCCTCTTTCAACGGAAGTGTGCAGGATAACCATCCCCAAAATATTTGTTCTAAAGATTGGGAGGTCTCTTGAGGGAGTTTATGCATTTGCTGCTCTGAACAGAAACCCTGTCTAAGAACCTAGAAATAGAAGCACGCTTGTCAGTTTCTAAACATTGTAATATTCGGCGGTGCAGGGACGGGGAAGAATCTACCCTCAAGCACTCACCATATAATTGCCAAGGACTGTTTGCTTAGGGGATCCGGTATCCACTTCCGTCACTTTGAGTACGCACCTAGAAAAGGCAAAAACACGGGCACCCTCTAGGGGGTGACATGGCTATGTGAGTCGACGCAATTCCAAGCTGTGGGCTGTTCGAGTATATAACGATGACCTTTTGTCTCTAGGAGTGAGTCTATCTGAAATGTCTTATCTGTTATAAACCAGTGAAAATCAAGAAGAATCATGTTTGATTCTTAAGAACATACACTATCTGTTTAAATTCTAGGATTTTAAAGTCAACCATTCTATTCTTGCTTGCTGTGTTTTCTCTCATTAAATTCAGATAAGATCATCACAATAAAACTTCAAAATCAAACACTTGTGAACTTCTCATGATTCGAGATTGGATATCGACCAAATTTGTCAAAAAAAATCTTGTCAAATGAATCAGAAAGCCAAAGAAAACACTTACATACAAACAACTTCTGAGAAAGCAACGATTTTTATATCAAAGCAGGAAAGTTCTACTCCAACATAGGACTTTTATTCATAGATATCACGATTTCTCTAGAGGTTATACAAACGACTATGCTATAGCTCCCTTAGATTCACAAGCATTTTATCAAAGAAGGGCTCTTAGGAAACACCACAATCACAGTCAAAGAATTTTTCCAAAATACATCCCACAACCAGCCATACAATACGATACCAGACCAAGTGAGTTTCATAGAGTTTGATAGTTTCTTGTCTTAGCACCTCATGGTTCTGTTCTAGCGCATCACTGCTCTGTTATAGCGCATACCAGATCTGTTTTAGCACTTTGGGTCTTTGTTATAGTGCATCTCGGCTCTATTTCAGTGCTTTGAGTCTATGTTCTAGTGCTTCACGATTCTGTTAAAGCGCGTCTCAGCTTTGTTTTAGTGCTTTAGGTCTCTATTCTAGCGCCTCATTGCTCTGTTGTAGCGCGTCCCATCTCTCTTTCAGCGCATTGAGTCTTTGTTCTAGCACTTCACGATTCTGTTATAGCGTGTCCTATCTCTATTTTAGTGCTTTGAGACTCTGTTCTAGCGCTTCACGATTCTATTATAGCGTGTCTCAGCTCTGTTTTAGTGCTTTAGGTCTCTGTTCTAGCACCTCATTGCTCTGTTCTAGCACGTCCCAGCTCTGTTTTAGCACTTTGGGTCTCTATTTTAGCGCTTCATGATTCTGTTATAGCGCATCCCAGCTCTGTTTTAGTGCTTTGGGTCTCTATTCTAGCACATCACTACTCTGTTATAGTGCGTCCCAGCTCTATTTTAGCGTTTCGTATCTCTGTTTTAGCACTCCAAAAAGTCAGAAAAATAGAGAGTTAGTAAGACAATTTGTTAGTTTGCCCATATCGAAAACAAGTTTTTCATCAGTCCAAAACATTTTTTTTCATAGTCCAAAACACTTGAATCATACAAAAGAAAGAGAGAAAATTTTACTATTACACTCTAGGTCTTGAAACATTTTGCAAAGTGTCCTTATCAATCATCACTAATCTAAGATTTTTGTGTCAAAATTTCCCTATCAAGGATTTTATCATCCTTTCATCATGAAACTAGACACAACTAAATCAGATTTTTAATGTAGTTCTATCAAAAACTTTGTTAAAAACACTTATTCGAATCAAAAATCCAAGATCAAGGTCTAGAGTAAAAAGTTTGTATGCCTATTTTCACACGATTAGCATATCAAAGACAAACAACAAGAAGAAAATGAAAGAATAGCAGACATGGCTAAAGAAAACCCTTGGGGACGATACAACAACATTGATCCTCTCACTAATTCACAAGAGAAAGAAATAACTGCAGAAGAAATTGAGAAAGTTCAACAAGACCCTCATTTCCATAAATTTATGGGAAAGATGTTAGAGAAAGATATGGAAAAGTATATTCTATTATTAGTTGACAAAGGTGCTAAGCTTCCTAAAGACTTTTATGTCAATCAACTCAAGGAAATGACCACACCTAACCCAACTAGTATAGAAAATACAAATCAAATAGATACTTTGACAAAAAAAATCCAACAATTACAATTGCAGTTCCAAAATATCCAACAAGGGCCAACAAAAAGATATTCCTTACAAGACATTTTCCCTTATCCGTTTGACCCAAGCATTAACATGATACCATTTCCACGATATTGTGAATACCCAACATACAACAAATACAATGGAAGAACCAATACATTTGATCACATACGAGAATTTAGAGCCATGAGCATAGAGTTCACACATGAGGACTC
This sequence comes from Sequoia sempervirens, assembly GCA_007258455.2. Lineage (NCBI taxonomy): Eukaryota > Viridiplantae > Streptophyta > Pinopsida > Cupressales > Cupressaceae > Sequoia > Sequoia sempervirens. Next base: position 1,086,352,503 of record VDFB02271358.1, on the reverse strand, counting down.
TTACTATGATTATTTCCAAGAAGCTTAGGAAACACTTGCGTGGAGTGGTTTTCTAAAATGGAACCCGGGATCCAATCTTTTGAAGAACTGATCAATAGGTTCATAACACACTTCTCATTCAACATCCAACATGGGGTGACCTTAAAAGAACTCTACAACACCAAACAAGCAAAGGGTGAAAAGTTTTTTTCCTTTCTCCAACGATGGAGAAGGCTATTTGCTAAATACCCTAGATCTATTCTTGAAGAGGAGAAGATAGAGATGTTCATTGATAACTTAGTGGATGACACGAATTACAGATTGGACTTACAATGTCCATCTACATTTGAACAAGTTATCGAAAAGGGGCTCAAAATTGAAGAGGCTCTAATCAAAAGAGGAACAATCAAACACTTCCTTGAAGGTTCAAACAATAGCAATTCCTCTAACAACAACAACAAAAAGCCAAGATTTTGGCAAAAGAATAAGAATACCAATACCATGATCGATACACACACATCCAAACCAGTATTCACCTTGACGCCAACCACTACAAACAAGCAAAACAATGGTCTTAATGTCAAACAAAGTAGTGATCAAGGAAATAATCAAAACAATGGAGAAACAAAAACCCAATCATTCCAACAACCATCCAATAAATGAAAATTCATGCCATTAGGGCAATCACTAGAATCAATCCTCAAAGAACTTTTAGATGAAAAACTTATTCAAGTACAAGAGGCTAGAAATTGGGACCCTCAAGTCAAACCATCATGGTGGAATGACTCACATTACTGTCACTACCATTAAAATAAAGGCCACATGACTAAAAATTGTTGGCAGTTAAAACATGTGGTACAAGACCTTATAGATCAAAAGAAAGTATTTGTAGAAGGACACCAAACAAACTAAGATCATACAACATTCAAAAATCCTCTACCCAACTATCAGAAGGGAGAATCCTCTTCCACAAACAACAAAGGTAAGAATGTTGGTTATGTTTATGACACAACGATCCTTTGTCTTTCTGCTGCCAAAGAGGATGAGGAGTTATGCAATCAAATCAATCAAAACAATGACACTACATCTACTAATTTGGTACAACATATGGAAAAATCTGAAAACCAAATTAATGTAATCACACTCAAAGGGAAACAAGAGCACCAACTGGTTAATGCCACAACAAGGGTACAATCCAAAGTTATATTGAAGGGAGGATCATTATCAACCCAATCTGTAGATCCTCCCCCCAATCAATATAATCTCATCAATCAATTACAGAAAATAACGGTGCAAATATCCATCTTGGAACTTTTAAAGATCTCCCCATCGCACAAAGAGGTTCTTGAGCAAGCTCTTGTATCAACCATAGTACCTAACAATTTGGATGTATGTCAATTCCAAGCTATGGTGGGACATCTATTTGCACCTCATTGCCTTTCATTTTCCGAACATGATGATGTGTCACTCACCCATCCACATAATTATGCCCTTCACATTGAAGTCCTCATCCATAAACACTGTGTAAAGCGTGTCCTGATAGATGGAGGGGCTGGTTTAAATATTTGTACCTTAAATATGATTTGTGCACTAGGGTACTCAGATGAAGCCATTGATACAAGAAGAAAAATCACAATCAAAGCATATGATGAGGAAGAAAGATCCTCTAAAGGGTTGATCATATTACCCATTCAAGTGGGACTTGTTGTCCAAAATGTGGTTTGTCAAGTCTTAGATAGGGAACTGACATACAACATATTGTTGGGACATCCTTGGATTCATGATATTCAAGCAGTACCTTCCACCTATCATCAATACCTAAAATTTCCCGTCAATGGACAGGAGGTAACAATCATAGCAGACTATAATGACACCCAAGCTTGTCATACATTGAAAACATCTCAGGATACATTAATACCTCACAATAGAGAAGTTAGCATATCAGATTCATCTAATGGTGAGCAACAACAAAGCTTCATATCAAAGTGGCTTCCAAAACAACAAAAATCATAAGAGATCAGGGTGGCACAATCTAACCCTTCAAATGTTGAAGAACAATTGGCTTCACTCTCACACCAATTCACCAAAAAAGTACAGATAAGTGACCAAGGAATAAGTGAATATGGTGTTGGACACTCTTTCCATCTATCACAGATGTTACCCTCCTTACAAGCATATGGACAACCATCTATAACCACCCAAAAATTAGCACAATCTACAGCGACATTAGATGGCAAATTTGTAAAAGCTGGGAACTTAGATGAAGAATCAGAAGATAAGGCCATACTAAATCGGCTTTATAGGGATGAGGAAGCTTCCACTTCCATGAATAATATCATAGAGACAAATCAATATGGAAAGGGAAAAACTATTCTGGAGAAGATGGGATATTCTGGACAGGGACCTCTTGGGTTAAGGAAACAAGGCATAACAAAACCAATCCAGCCACTCACGCTCCAACATAAGGATAAAATTGGACTAGGATATGCAGCAGAACAAGGGTCTCTTGATCGAGGGAAACAAAGTGTAACGGAACCATTCCAAGTTCTTACAATTCAGCAAAATGACAGAACTGGACTAGGATACATAGAAGAAGCAAGAGCAAAACTCACCAATAAAACTGTGGAGCGTATTCTTCAAGTAAGAGATAATTCTAAAATAGATTCAAATGAATATGAGTGGGACAACTTATCAGATGTTTCCTATGAAGATATTCAAATCGATGTTATCAAAAAGTATACCCCCAAACGTGAGGAGGGTCAAAGCTCAAGTTTTAATCCTATTGTCTTTGAAACACAAAATTTTGATGACTCAAGTGAAGATGAACGGACATCGATTGAGATAAATGATGTGGAAGAAAATACCTTCGTAGGCCTTGACATAACCACTAACAACCTAGATGACATTTTCGTCTGAGCTTTCACAATCACTGACCTCAACCCATCAAATGATTCATTGCCTTTACTACATCCCTAGCTTATCGAGTGGGAACCTCAACACCCCATCAATCTTCCTATTTTTGACAATGACTCTGCTATTATTAACTACCTTTGCTGTAAATAATCTGATACTTGTTCTACCAATACTTCTTTTAATGATACTTTTAGGCAGGAGGGTGCCAAGCCTTTCAGTTGCAAAAGTATTGAAATAAATAATGGATCTAATGGTGAAAACCATTCTATGGCACTATTTGATCCTAAAACAGTAAAAACAAAGAACACATCCAATGGTGAAAACCTCATTGGGGCACCAAAGGATGAAAGGCTTGACATTCTCCCACAACATTACCATGAAAGATCATCAGTGTTGATAGAACCCACACAGTCTATTGATATTGGCACAACAAAGAAAGTAAGAATACTACACCTGGCAGCATCCATGATAGATACAGAAAAGCCATATTTTATCAAATTCTTTGAAGAACGATGCATCAATTTTGCTTGGTCATATTCTGACATGCCAGGCTTAGACACAGATCTTATTATGCATCACTTATCTTTACCAGCTGGCACTAAACCAGTAAAACAAAAACTGAGAAAGATGCATCCACATGTTGCATTATTGGTAAAAAATGATTTAAAGAAACTACTAGATGCTTGATTTATCAAAACTATTGATTATGTTGAATGGATATCCAACATTGTACCTATTTCAAAACTAGATAACACCATCAGAATATGTACTAATTTCTAGGATTTAAATAGAACACGTCCAAAGGATGATTTTCCTTTGCCAAACATAGACATGATTGTAGATTTAATAGCTGGCCATCAAATGCTATCACTCATGGATGGATTTTCAGGATACAATCAAATAAAAATAGCTCCTGAAGACCAAGAAAAGATAGCATTTACATGTCCATGGGGCACCTTTTGCTGGAACGTCATGCCTTTTGGGTTAAAGAATGTAGGAGCTACATACCAGCGAGCTATGACAACAATCTTCCATGACATGATTCACACCTTCATGGAGGACTATGTGGATGACATCTTAGCCAAATCTTACACTGGAGAAGGACATCTAAAGATACTTGGCAAAATATTTGACAGGTTGGAGAAATTTAAAGTCAGATTAAATCCCAAGAAATGTGTCTTTGGAGTAACATCAACAAAACTCCTTGGATACATAGTTTCTACAAAGGGAATTGAAGTAGATCTAGCAAAAGTTAAAGCCATTATGGAAATGCCACCTCCTAAGAATATCAGCACATTGAGATCTCTACAAGGCCGACTACAGTCCATCAGAAGATTCATCTCTCAACTAGCAGATCGGTGTCATCCATTCAACCATCTTTTGCATAAAAATGTATCTTTTAAATGGGATGAATAGTGTGAGAGTACTTTCAATCAAATCAAGCATTATTTGATGACACCACCAATCTTGGTACCACCCATTGAAGACAAGCCATTGTTGCTATATATCGCAACAACATATATCTCTTTAGGAGTCTTGCTGGGACAAGAAGATAGAGAAGGAAAGGAACAAGCAATATACTATATCAGCAAGACACTCAATGGACATGAAGTAAACTACACCTTCATTGAAAAATCATGCTTAGCAGTAGTATTTGTAACAAAAAAATTGTGACACTATATGCTCACTCACACCGTCAAGCTCATCACAAAAATTGATCCCCTCAAGTATTTACTGAGCAAAGCAGCTTTAACAGGAAGGTTGGCAAAGTGGGTCATGCTCCTCAGTGAGTTTGACATTCAGTATGTTGAAAGGTGAGCTATCAAAGGACAAGTCATTGCCAACCAATTAGTAGAAGCTCCATTGTCAGACTGTCATCCTATGACCATGGAATTTCCCGATGCGGATATCCTCAATGTTACAACACAACCATGGCAACTCTACTTTGATGGATCCTACACACAACATGGATCAGGGGCAGGAATTTTATTTGTCACACCTCTTGGGCACACAATTCCATGATCTTATAGGCTTACCTTCCGTTGCACTAACAATGGGGCAGAATATGAAGCTTTAATCCTTGGAATTAAAGTGGCTATTGACTGGAAAATCACAGAACTATAGGTGTATGGAGACTCTCAGTTAATCATCTATCAGGTCAACAATGATTACCAAACTAAGGATGACACACTAATTTTATACAAGAGACTAGTAGATGATCTAAGGAAATACTTCATAGAAATCAAATTTGAGCAAATACCAAGATCAGAGAACAAAGCAGCAGATGCCATGGCCACAATAGCATCTCTTCTACAAATGCCCGAAACACGAGATCATTATCGATTTATTGTGGAACAAGTGTCAAATCCTACATACGCAAATCCCAAATCCCAAACCATAAACCTTTTGGATAGTGCCCAATCTTCCATTTATGGAGACATTTATACTTATCTACAAGATAATATCTTACCGTCGGATCTTTCTCGCAACCAAAAGCGCAACTTCATATGCCAATCCACCAAACATACCATTATTTATGACACCCTTTACCATCGAGGCCTAGATGGTACTCTTTTGCGTTGTTTATAACATAACGAATCTGCTTCTGCTTTACATGAGGTCCATGAAGGAATTTGTGGCACACATTCAAGTGGATTATCTTTAGGTAAGAAACTCCTTCGTTTGGGGTATTACTGGCCACACATGGAGCAAGAATCTTATAAGTTTGTCAAGAGATGTCAAAAATGTCAGATTCATGGCAATCTTAGAAAATGCACCAGCACAGGAGCTCCATCCATTCACAACTACATGGCCTTTCTGTCAGTGGGGATTGGACTTGGTAGGGAAAATTAACCCATCTTCATCTAATGGACATAGGTTCATTATCACCGCAATAGAATATTTTACAAAATGGGTGGAGGCAGTTCCCTTAACCACAATCACTGGGAAGCAAATATCATCTTTCATACTTAATTATCTCATTTGTAGATATGGGATACCCTAGTCAATCATTACAGATAATGGTAGGCCTTTCAAGAACCAAGATGTCCAAGAGCTGTGTGAAAAGTTCCACATCCAACATCGCTTTTCAACCCCGTATTACCCTCAAGGTAATGGACAGACAGAAGCTTCAAACAAAACAATCCTAAAGATTCTCAAGAAGACTGTAAATGAGGTAGGGCGTGATTGGCACTTTCAGCTTAACCCTGCTCTTTGGGCTTATAGGACTAGCATCAGAACACCAACAAGAGCTACACCATATGCTCTTGTCTATGGATCAAAAGCAATATTACCTATCGAGGTAGAAATTCCATCCCTTCGAGTTTCACTAAAGGGACTCATTTCAAATGAAGATTATAGGATCTCTAGACTTCAAGAATTAGAGCTACATGATGAACATTGATAGCAAGCTGTCAATCATTTGACGGCCTATCAACAAAGAATGTCTAGGAACTATAATCATAGGGTTAAACCTAGAGTCTTCCAGATCGAAGACTTGGTCCTACGGGAAAACCCTAGAAATCAAGCAGACAGAGAAAAGAAGGGAAAATTTGAACCTAACTGGATAGGGCCTTATGTCATTATATCAGTCTATGGATCAGGAGCATACCGGCTGTCTACACCAGAAGGAGACATGTTGGAGGAACCCATGAACAACATTCATCTCAGGCGATTCTACACTTGAGGATACCTAGTGCACAGTCAGTAAGGTTGTCTTGATGAAAACCTGGCAAACAGGCGTCATGATGACAAGAAAAGATAAAAAAAAGATAAAAAAAAATTAAAAATACAAAAAGAAGGGACACAATAAAAAACAAGTGATGAAACACGTAAGCAACAGGTGCTACTTGTGATTTTCACCAGCTCTTCTATCTATTAGGTACAGTTTTGTTACGATTGTTTCCTTTCATATCATTTCCATATATCATTTGAGATAATCATTATCACTATCCATATCATAGCAAGATATCATGTTTTACCCTAGCTTGGGGGCAACATCCTAGTGTTATTTGGTACAATGGACTTTTAGCTTAAATGGAAATGCAATCAAACATGACAACACCAAGTGATGATACTTGAAAAGTAATCCAAAAACATCAGAAAATCCATCAAAACCCAAAAACATCAGAAAATCCATCAAAATCCAAAAACATCAGAAAATCCATCAAAATCAAAAAACATAAGAAAATACATAAAAAATCCAAAAACATCAGAAAATCCATCAAAATCCAAAAACATCAGAAAATCCATTAAAACCCAAAAACATCATAAAATCCATCAAAACCCAAAAACATCATAAAATCCATCAAAATCCAAAAACATCATAAAATCCATCAAAATCCAAAAACATCAGAAAATCAAAATCCAAAAAACATTAGAAAATCAAAATCCAAAAACATCAAAAAATCAAAAAATCCATGCGAAAACATTCATAAAATTGAAAACACAAAAATAGAGTTTACATCAGTCAAAAAATGGAGTCTATGTCATTCGAACTACGTGGTCTCTGTGTGTATAACGTAGGCAAGACTAATCTTTGATCAGCCCCCGAGACCCCTAGGATAGTTCTTTAGGTTACATCATTTGGTCGAACATCTGAGAATATCATGCAAACATCAGCACACACATTTCAACATCGATGATCTCATCTGAATAATGATTTGAAAATACATTAAGTAGAATTTGAATTGTTGTACTTTTTATTTTATCATTTGCTTATCATTTCTTTGGAGCTACTCAATGATGTATTGAACTAGAGAAGCAAGGAAGGAGAATGATACTTTTCTTTGTTTTCTATTTGTGAGTTAGTCATTATTATTTTGTGAATCATCGCGGGAAGTGCTCTACCAAGTATCATGGATGACATTCCGATTCACTTAAGAAAATGATTAATTCTTGTCTGTTTATGCAAGAAATGCTCAAGTCATCTCGGTTTAATTATACCTTGATGCTTGTGTTAGCTTGCAATATCAAATATCATGAAAGAAATACTCAGGTCATCATTGGTCTATCTCATATCATTGATGCTTGTATTCGCTTTCAACATTTTAAAAGCTCAGTGATGATACAGAGCAAAATAAAAAGATTGGTGAAATGACACTTAGGTTTGCATGGTAAACATAGATTGCATTCATAATAATACATCTGCAGAGTATTGATACACAAGTTACAAAGATTCATTTACAAAGAATGTTATCTTTTCTTATTAAAGATTGAGTATACTTGACACATACAATTTTCATAAATGGCATGCATATAAAATCATTTCTTCATCTCATCATAAATGTCACAATAAACATCTCATTTCGTGATATCATATACACATTATGTTTCATCATTCATTACATTTATCATTCATTTACATCTCATCACATTGTCATTATCATGTAGTTGCAAAATCATCATTCATTGCATACATATAGAAGGCATTTTACATCTCATTTTATCTATCATACATCATTTCATTTACATCTCATTTTATCTATCATATATCACATATCCATACATCATTTTATTCATTCATATATCATACACTTACATCTCATTTTATCTATCATATATCACATATCTATACATCATTTTATTCATTCATATATCATACACTTACATCTCATTTTATCTATCACATGACATATACATCATACATTACATTATATCCATACATCATTCATTTCCACCTCATATTATACATCATACATTACATTATATCCATACATCATTCATTTACATCTCATTTATCTATCATACATTACATTTCATTAAGAAAATAAATACATCATCAATATCATATCACATCATCATCAATGCATCTATCCAATCTAGTATAATAAATCATCAGAAAACATAAAAATTAAAATACATCCATCACATAAGTAATGTAGAACACATCATAGATCAATCAAACCGTTGCACATCATATATATCTCATCAAAGTGTCAAATATACAATACAATGAAGTCTAAAAAGGATGAAATAACATTATATCAAAAATGGCTATATATATCTCTTAAAGGGGTACACAAATGATCAAGTGGTACTTGCACGGAAAGGTAGGTCTAGCACTAGTATCGACCACCACGGATGTCTAGATTCTCTCCGGATCTCTCTCGAGGAGAGCTGTGTCCGCCTCTGCTCACTATCCTCGAACGAGTCCTCTCTGAGTGGGACTGGGCATAACTGACTCTCTGCTCTGGGGGAAAAGCTCATGATAACGGCTCCTATAAAACTCAATCTTAGCACCTGCCCGCATAGCCTTTCGCATGTAATATGCCACAGAGGTCCCATCTGCCACTCTCTGTAATCTCTCTGCAGTAGCCTATGCTATCTCTACTGCCTGTCTGATAGTATCTCGCTCTACAGTCAAGAACATGTCTGGCGCTGGCTTGATGGTCAGGCATTAACCGTACACCTGCTAACTGAGCCTGTGTCGTCACTGCTACCTGTCTAGCCCCATCTCTCTCACCAATCAGAGAGGTAATCTGTGTCTGTGCAGTAGCTAGCTGTGCCTGCATCTGGGCCTGAGTCTGTGCTAATAATCCCTACACCTGTGCTAGCTGTCCCTTTAAAGTCTGAACCTACACACGTAAACCCGCAACCTCTTATCGCTCTGATGAAGAGGAAGCAACGGCCTGCCTCTTATGAGGTGCACTAGATGATGGCTCTAAAGTACCTATGACACTCGGTCTCCTCCCATCTCCGCCATCATCATCACTGCTATCATCACTATCATCATCACTATCATCACTGTCACTCTCATCACTACCCTCCACATCAACATCTACATCCTCCTCTCTCCTCCGTCTCTGACCACCATGACCACCCCCTGCAGCTACTGGTGCTGGTGCTGGTGCTGGTGCTGGTGCTGGTACTGGCTCATCTGGAATGGTAATATGAGGAGAGGGTGTAGAGCCAAATACTATCCATACTTGGGAGTAATGGGTTCCTCAACAATGTCTCATCGCATATCCCATGTCGATGGCTGTAGAGCATGATAACCCTCAACAAGTGCCCCATAAGGCAAGCACGGACCCCAATCACTGGCATCTACCCATTGTCGTCAATTGTGTGCTACTCCCTATGGCATACACTGAACAATCCCATACTGTCTGTAGATGCGGCGAAATAGGAATTGCTCCAAAACCTTGGAGCTCTTCTCGATCAAATACATCAAATTGGCCAAAAATTCCAACTCGATATCATCCTCATCCCAGTCATCACAATCTAAATAGGGACGCCAGGTCACTGTCTCCACATCATCAAGAATCCGTCTCCAATAATCTAGCTTACCTATCATATGCTGGGTAGGCCTACCTCTGTAGTGAAACACATAAGGTCTTGTTGCTGGTCTTGATAACACCGGCATGGGACATGTAACAACAATATGCTCCCATGCCCATCCCTGAAGAAGTGTAGCTCCGACCGATAAACTACTACCTCCGAGGTACACGATCCAGTGTAAATCATGATATAGCTGAGCAAGCATACACATGCCCCAAGTATATCTTGTCCTGTAAGCCACCATACCCTCTAATACCCGACCCCATCCAAGAGATAGACCCTTTGACCTCTTATCAGGACAAAGGAATCCACCAATAAAGCCAGCCAAAAATGAATGAAGTAGAGCATATGAATCATAGATCTCTACCCATGAGATCCAAACTCCCGCAATATGGGGATCCTGAAAAACTCTCCGCATAGACTCTATCCCACCAACCTCCTCCAAATCATGCACGACAATCTCCCCAACAAAAGGAATGCGAAGAATACGCCATACATCCTCTGGCATCACGGTCATCTCGCCAGTAGGTAAGTGTAAGGTGTTATGGTCACTATGCCACCGCTCTGCTAACGCTATCAGTAGACCACTATTAAGTCTTATATGGGGCATATCTAGTAATGAGGCTAAACCACAATCAGTAATATGCTGCCTCTCATCCGCTGAAAGTCATGGTATCATATCAAAAGGCCAGGGGAACTACTCTCGCACCTAGATAACATCTAAATGCTCCTGTTATCATAAGAACATTTTACAAATCAATACATTATCAATCAGAATATCAAACATCATGAGGTCATCAATTTTTAAAAATTGTGCTTTACTTATCAAACGATCAATTTATCAAGAAGGAACCCTCATCTATCAATTAGGTTCATCCCTTCAAAAATTTTAATTATTCCTCGCCTATCGTGAGGGTAATTATTATCAATCAATGGATCTTGCTCATCATGAGATCGTTTACCACTTATTTAGTCAGATCAAACTAAAATAGATGGGATCAACAACAAATCGATGAAATAAAAATCAAATTGCATAATTTTTCATCAATCTATTTTTCAAGCGCTAAAACTACTGGGGCGCTATGCAATCTAGTTGGCGTGCTATAACAAAGCTCTGGGGCGCTATTTCTAATGGGGTGCTACAAAATTCTACTGACGCGCTACCGAATCAACCTAACGCGCTAAAAACTCTTGCGCGCTACAAAATTTTACTGACACACTACAGAATTGACCTGACGCACTAAAACTCTTATGTGCTACCCTAATCTATGGACGCGCTACAAATTTTTGTTGGCGTGCTAAAACTCTCGCATGCTAAAACAGATGACCGACACGCTATTCCACACCTGCTGGGTGCTAAAATAGTAAAACACATGAAAAATGACCTAAAAAGTATGAGCACGAATTATGAGGAGGATTTGGGGTACGTACCAGAGGTCCATAGTCAGCCGGACACTGGTGACGTTGCACACACTCGAGTCGGTGGGTGTGGTAAGGGATCGGCATCCTGATGCTCTAGCACTCTAAGGGTCTCTATCACAAGTTTATCAAAGTCAAATGCACAAATGACTTTTGAAAATGACCTTTTGAGCTTTTATAGGTTATTTTTGAGGGATTTTCATGGGATTTATTTATTTTTCTTTCTGAGGGATTAATTCTCATCTATCACATGGGCAGTTTTGGACAATTTTGTCAAGAGATAAATTATTTCTTCATCAAGTCATCATCAAAACATCAAATCATCATACAAATTCAAAAATTTTGAAAAATCATAAAAAAAAAATCAAAATTCATCAATTTATCTCCCGTGGGGGCATATATTGCTATCATTTCAAAATTCAACATCTGGGGAAAATTAGGGGCATATTTTAAACTCCTCGTCAATACTGGCAGCTGAGGCAAAATCATTCTTTGAAGCAATGCGTAAACACATCACTTCAAAGAGGGGCAAAATGTAGACACCTAAAAATGGTCTGGAGAATCTAATTAATTAAATACGACTTATTGGATTAATTAATCTTAAATTCATCTACTTAGTAAATAAATAGAAATATTTATTTATATTAAGTTCATTATTAATTCTTCATTTTTATCATATTATCTCTTTCTTAATTAAATAAACATAATTAAATACTTTGTTTTATTTAATTATTATCATTATTATTTCTTCTATACTTTATCCATTAATTCTATCTTAAATTAAATACACAGCTTCAATAATTTATGTTATTTAATTACCTTATCACGTTTCTTCTTAATTAAATAAAGATATCCTAGAATCTTTAATTTAATTATCATATTCCTTTTATTTTAATTTAATAAACAACTTCTATAGTTTATTTTATTAAATTATTTATTCCTCTTTTGCTAAATTTAAATAAACCAAAAATATTTAAATAAATGCAAAAATCATTTACCTCTATTTACTCACCAATAAAATTAAATTTTCAAAATCTAATTAATTCTACTGTCATTCACGGGAAGAGCTTCAGGGACAAACCTGTAGGAAATCCTCCCAATCTTCTTCCAACCACCTTCCCTCTCATCTTGCCTGGTGTTTTCATGGGGAGGAACAATCCTCCATGGTCAGCTCCATCTTTTCATCCCATGCCATTCAATTCTCCAGATTGAATCCCAGCCTTTTATCCCGTACCCCTGTGCAAATGTGCTGCCATGAAAGCTATAAATACAGGTCTTTGGCTACAGGAAATGGATCCAAACTTGTGCAATCTTACTCTACAGGTTTTCTAAGCATTCAAGCATTCAAACATTCAAGCAATCAAGCATTCATCCAGCATTCATCAAGCATTTTAATTCATCAATTATGGCTGTTTACAGTAGTTTTTTTCTCAGAAGCTTTGATGTAGAATCATCTTAGTTGCATTATTAAATCATATAGGAATAGAATCAGTTTGAATTCTCATTCTCTAAGTTTCATTTCAATAATATAATTAGCTTCTAAAATCTGAGAGCAAAGTAGATTAAAGAAATCTTTAGAGTTAGAGAGCAATAGGACAGATTTATGAAGATTCTTAGTTTAAATTAGCATAATTTTCTTGAACCTTAGATGCAATGTCTTATTTAGAAGTGTAGATGCATGTTTAAATTTTTTAACTCATTCGTATGCTTACACATCTATTTAGTCTCTGATGGGACTACATCTACTTTGTTATACAATCTATCAGTCAATTGTTTAGGAGAGACATAAGATATAGATTGTGGGATTACCCTCTTGGGTCTTGTAGAACCTGAAGTGCAGGAGAGGAAGCACTATTGCTTCATCTCATTCGTTGGTCAACTATCTCTCAGATATTCGATAATTGAGTCTGGAAAACTCATAGATATTTGGAAATATCTAATTGGTTGTTGAAAACACCAACAAACTCCAAGCACCACAACCAACACCAATCTCAAGTACATGTTACTCAATATATTGAGTAATATTATATTATTTAATGTATCTTGAAACTATTTATTTTGTCAAAAAAATTAAGGGAATTTTATTATTAAAAATGAGGCATCATTATCCATATCCAAGGAATATAAATCTCTTTAGGAAAATATTTTTCACATTAGATTTTTTTATAAAACATAACTTTCATAAATTATTCTTTAGAGATTCGATGAGAACCTCTCCCAAAAAACTAAAGAGTATTTAGTTTTCTAAATAATTTTGATGAGAATCCATAAGCTTATATCCAACACTATACAATCATCCACTCACATGGTCATATATTTAATTATGAATACTACAAGGTAGAGATATGTTGAATGCACAAGACAATTGAGAGGGGGATGAATCAATTGTATGTTAAAACCTTAAAACCCTTTGTACATTCAGATCTGCATTAGTTCTTAAACTATTAATAACCACTTAAACTCTTATCAAGCATTAGCAAAATCTAAATATGAGAAATAGTAATGCAAACACATCCAAGCACATGATAACACTATATTTACATGGAAAACCCAAGGGAAAAACCACGGTCAGGATTTTCTCACAATATAAAATAATTGCAAAATCAAATAGAATAGGCTCACTATCGGAGGGCTCGCTACTAAGAAGAAAAGAAGGGCTCACTATCAAGGGCTCCTTGCCAGATTATAGAAGAAAAAGAAGATTAATGTTACAATGAGAAATCCATCTAAAAGAAGCAAAAAAATCCACCAGAACATCACCAATACATTCATAGCCTCTTTGAAGAATGTAGACACCTTTTGATCACTACTTGCAATAGTCTAACACACTAAAGCTCACACTACATTTCACACTCTCACACTTCAAAATTCTACACTTCACATCATATACACCATTAATCCATTCTCAATCAACTCAAAACTTATTTATACCATCCTCAACCTTGAAACATATCTCCAAGGTCGGCTATGCACCTTAACCATGAAAATTAAAATTAGGTCACCACTAAGCATTCTCATGGTGGAAAGGAATGAAAGTGGAACATACTGCACCTTATCTTGGACCCAAATCATAAATATACACCAAGCCATTCTTCCACAAACACCGAAGCATTTCCATAATTAGTGTAAACACCCAAGGTTGGTCAAACTTGTGTAAACACCATTGAACATCCAAGTGCATGCTTCCTTAGATCTAAATATGACTCACAACCAACATATGTCACTTGAACACAATCTTGAACATTCCATAAACACCCTAAAATCCAAAAAATTCCATTACAACAACTTTCACCTGAAGAACATACTCATCATGTACACCTAGTTAGCTTTCCTCATACTATAACACAGGAATCCAACCTTGCAGAACATAAAAACATAAGAAACTCATACTAAATATAGATATGATCAATATAAGAATACTTCTATATTTTCAAGACTCGAAACCAAACTACGGAGAAATGTGGAGAAAAACCATTTTTCCCAAACAACACTATAATACACTTTTCACATACTGGTGAACACAACTTTCTCTTCACAATGATCCAAACCTTGAAACTCTAGATATAATACCTTTTAACACATCTAATCAACATATTTGATCCACACAAGCATATCCTCAACCATAAAGAAATGCAGAGTAGAACCATATCACTACTCTACTATACTAAACACCTCTCAACCATACTATTTTCTCTTTTCTTAAAATTTTCTTAAAAGCACTTGGAAACTAAGCACCAAAGCCACATTTTCATCATCTTCAACACTTCCTCATTACCACCTAACCAATTGCAATAAAGAATCTCAACCAAAAGCTTATCAAAGCAACACTAGAGGTCGACATCAATGATACTACTAATGACAAAAGAATCCAACTAATGAAAGCATCATTAAAAAATTCCAACAAACTTCTCCATGAACCCATTGAAATGAATGCAACAACCTAGAACCATTGACATCAATGACAACACACAAGCTACTCATACTTTGAACAAGATATTGGTTTATGTGTGTGTAATAAAATTCAATCTTACAAATCACTTGATATTTGTGTTATTAAATAGTATTTAATTCTCCATCCATGATATGATTACAATGTTTCATATAATAATGATCCCCTCTATGGATAATCCCACTCAAACCAACTTTGTATCCATTATCTCTATTTAATCATCCTCATGATGCATGATAAGTTTATAAATGATTAAAACTAGCAAATTAATTCCTCTCTAGAACATGGTCTTACACATATCATAGAACCACAATAGTCTCTCTCATATCATAAAATTTCTTAATATACTCTTACATATCTATGAGCTTAAATGTTATTACAAATTCTTACACACATCATATACTACATTGCATATCATTATTGGTGATCAAAGAAATATGTCCCATTTATTATGTGGAAAAAAATTTAATAAACACAAATAATAGTTAAATAAGAAAAAAAATAGGCTCAAACATTATGACACCTTTTCCTATGGTTAAGTTAGTCAGAATGAGACATATTCCATTTATTTATTCTTTAGGTTAAGTAGTGGACAATTCAATTACATAATTTCCACCAAATTTTAATTAAAAAAACATGCATTCCATAAAATAAACTCAATTTAATTCAATTTCTACTGCTACACTTTGTTCATAATTTATTAGGTGAAATTAATTTCATTTTTTTGACCATTTTCATTGTCACATAAGATTTTATTTTACCTATCATAGTCCTAGATTCAAAATTTCTATTTTACTTATTTTAAAATTATATGTTATTTTTATTTTCCACACTTTTATTTTGTATTTCCACTTGGATTAAGCACAATGTTTCTTTTTGTAATTTCTACACACTAACACTTGGTCTTACTAGGAGAAAAGGAGTCATTGACACATATTTTCCCATGATCAACAACATACATAACCATATCTCATGCAAGCAACCCATGCATAGATTCTTATATACACCATACTGAACCAAAGATTTTAATGGTTAGGAATGTTGTCTCTTTTGCTCAAATAGGGTCTTTCACCTAAAGGAAAGAGATAGATCCCACACCACAAATCTAGGCAGTTCACTCAAATTAAGGAATGTATGATATAATTATGCCTAAATTCAATGATCTAAATGCAACTAATTGATAAAATGGATTGATTATTAATGCAAAACCAATGAAATGTAGATTGTTTCAAAACACATTGTGTAATGCAAAAACACCTAGAAATGCATAGTAAACTGCAACAAAAATGAATGAAATTGAAAGTGAACACCTAAGATCTTGATGGAGACTAGAAATTACATCTAGAATGTTGTTGATGTTAATTTTTAGGCATGGTGGGACTCATTCGCCATTCTGGGTGAATCAGTCCCAGTTCTGGAAAACTGTTCTAGAGCCTATTTCAAACAAATGGTTGTCCAAAAATATAGAAAACCAAAACTAGGCCTATCAGTGGGACTCAGGACTCATTCTCCACCCATGGAAAATGAGTCCACTTTTGAATTTATGAAGATTTAGAGGTGGAAACAAGAGCTTCCAGTCTGCACTTTCTACTTCTCCAGGTATTTGATTCTGAAACTATCAAATTCAGGCGTGAAGGTGACTTTTTGTTGATTTTTTCCCTTGTCAATAGGAAGGTGTCTTCAATAACTTTGTAACTTGATCTTCAATGATTTATAAGTTTTCAAGATGCCTAAATTTGCAAACACACAAGACAAGAGAGAGAAATGTTGAATGTTAGGACATGGAAGTTTTCCTTGGTCAAACCCCTTTATAGGTAATTAAACCAAAATGATGAAATAATTTAATGAAGCATGCAATAATGAGGTTAATACCTTTCCATGATGTTTGATCTTGAGGTTTTGTAGCAATGGATGAAGATTCTACCCTTTAATTTCCTTGGAGGCTTTCTTAGAATGTAAAAACCCTAACTTGCTTGACTTGAATGGATGATAAGAGATGTGTGAATGATTTAAGAGATTAATGGGGGTTGAAATGGATGGAAAAATACTTATTTATACACATTTATGCCCTAATAACCCAATAATACCTCATCACAAGCTGACATAAGGTCTTTTTGAAAAACTCAAAAGGAATTTTGAATTATTTTGAATTTGGAGCCAAAAGGGACTCATTCACCACCCATGGAAAATGGGTCTCACTTTAGTCTTGTAAGTGGATGTTGGGAATTAAGTTGCATTTAATGTTGTTTGTCAAGTTTACATTAAAAAATAAACTTAATTATTACTTATAAGTGCATAAAGGGGTCATATAAAGCATAAGAAAGGTGTAAATAGGGCTTGGGACACAAAATCCAATGTGAAAGTGTGATTAAATACAATTTACAACACTAAAATGAGGTCCACCTAGCCTAGAAAGGAACAACATCCAATGTGAATGTGCAGAACACATTACAACACTAGATTAAAGTCAAATTTAGTTTACAAGCCTTCTAGATTCATGTGAAAATGCATTTTTTAATGTTGAATTAAGGGAATATGGGTTAATTAAGTCTAGAAAAGCATGAAATTATTTTACAAAATTTTACAACACCTTTACAAGACATCAATAAATGCATTTGCAAGGTTCCAAGACCTGGTGTGGATGCATAAAATTCCTCACAACACTAAATCAAGGCCTCATTAAGTCCAATTTATCATGAATTTTTCCTATGACAAGCAAGAAGCATCCATTTTTCTACGCCACACATACATAGATTCTTTTATCATTCATATTACTTTTTTATAGTTCATGGTCAATTTTAATTAATAGTTGTATATTTTATTCATTTCCTTCTAGTGAAAAATTCGTTATATATTTAATTAAAGTGGATACTATTATTCAATAATATATAATTTTATGTTTTGCTTTCATATAGCTATTTTTTTCCTTTTATAGTATGACATATCTAGTAGATTAGGGCCTCCTATAAGAAGAAAATTGAGTACACACTTTTCTAGATACCCATATTTCTAACTTCCCAAAAATTATATATTTTTCAAAAAATTATTTATCTTATTTATGTTCTGGCATGTTTACTTATCTAGATTTGCAATGATGATAAAAGTGGAAGAAATTTTGCATGGAAATATATACTTTACACTTATGCCTCTATTTTTGAGATAGGTTTTTGTGAATATCAAGAACATATAGTTTTAGAATCTGAATCTATTTTCTTAGTGTTCTCATTAGATATAATAATGAATCTAACACTCAATTATCTAAAATATATTGATTTAGATTAATATTACTCCAAATCTATAGTTTTGCATGCTATGTAAATTAGGTAGCACATGAGGTTATCTCCTTTCACTAGAAGTATACATATGTTTTGGTCTTCTAGTATGAAATTTAAAATTTCACTTTTGGTCAAAGTGCATACAAAAAATTTAGTATTATGTGTATAAATATTTTAGTTAAATTCACCTTTCTATCTCATTTTTTATAATGAAAAGAGCATCATAAAAAGATCCATATTATTAATTCAATAAGCCATGACATACTCTTAACATAAGTAGCTTTAGTATACTCAATACTTAACATCCATAGTTTATCATTTCATTTTTTATTTAATCTTGAGGTATAAATTTCACCAAGGAAAATGTACACATTCCTTTTCTAATTACTAAAAATAACATCCTACTTTAAAAGAAGAAATAAAGAATCATGAATATGCTTTACAAGAACCAATGATGAAATTTACTAATTAAAAAAGTTATGCCATGCAAAATCATCCAAGAATGAGATCATGGATGTAGTAGTTAGATCAAACACTATGTGACTTAGAATTTTTTATCATAGCTAATTTTTTAATAAACCTGATTACAACATTTGATTTCTAGATCATGATCACAGTGTCTTAGCATATCACATAAAATAATTATAGCAACACACCAACTTCCAAATAAGTACTAATTTCATGTCAAACATTTTAATTTATCCATGTATCTAAACTTATGCCATTTCTAATTTATTTCATTCTCAGCAATCCTATTAAATCATGCTCTTATTTAAAATATTATTTTCTCATTGATATTTATGAGTTACCCTCTTTCATAGATGAAAAGTCAAACATTCTCATTTGGCTTTGCAAATGCATATATAACTCAAACTAAAATAATATTTGATAGTTGCTGAATATATATGACTATATCATAATAGTCTTTAGAATGGAAAGGAAGAACATTAATGTAATTTAAATGTTCTAAAATTTTAATAGTAGTAAAACCTGAAGATACTATTTATTTATATTCAAATTACATTATTTCACTCAACAATGCAATGAAACGAGATCTACTTTGACTCTAGTTCCTTGTGTATTCAATTCATTGAGTAACCTGTTATAAGCAAATAATAATAATAATTAAAAACCTTCAAATGTATAATCTTTCAAAGTCAATAATTAAAACCATCAACAATAATATTTTAATTAAAATAAAACAATACCTCCAATAATACAATTTCTTAAACTTACTCGAAGAGTTTCACAAGATACTTGAATATTAGAGATTCTTAAAATTTCAATAGTTGAAAGAACCTATAACAACAAATTTACACAATAAAATTTAATTAATTTATTATAAAATGAAAATTTTCCTATTGATACATATTATATAAAAATTAATTAAATGCAATTCAACATCTAAAATAGTTTTAGGCAAAATCTAACTCACCTTCCCACCAATTTCCTCTAGTTGTATATTCGAGATGGGATGGGTCCATGGCTTGTTCCAATTGCCTTAATGCCCTTTTTCCTATAGAAAATGTTGTTTGAGAGTTGTAGTAAATCTTGCTACTTAGTTTTTAACGAGAATAGTGGTGAGTAATGTACCTCATTTCGATCCTCATTTTTCTTGTTGAAGACCTTATATGGCTCATCAGGTCCTCCATAATATGCAGAAGAGCCTCCGAAGCAATGTTCTGGGCCGTACGCTTCATGGTAGTGTTTATTGTCACATCTTATCGGTTGCTTTTCTTTCAGTCCTATGTTTCCCCGAACAGGAAAACCATTACTTCAAAAACAGTGATTTAAATAGGATATCCAAACGAATAAATTATGAATAGACAATCAATCGTACATTAATGTGAGGTGTGTAAGACTGCAGCTGTCCAAATGAATTGAATACATTGTTATAACTCCTATATGAATTAAATAACATAGATAGTATTTTGAAGGAATCAGTTTCGTAGTCAATGGTTCTTTAAGGTGAGATCTCTATGACTGGCACCAGCCATAATGAATGTACTACCTATCCATGTACCAGCTGATGATTCTGTTGACTACTCAGTTGATGGAGAGGGGGACCCAAATCCTAACGAATTCAAAGGTTGATCTTATATTATTCTAAAAATATGTAGCAATTTTATTGTCATACAACAGGCATTCATTTCTCAACGAGCTAGTGGGTCCAAATCCATGCGACGATGAGTGAGAGATTCAGAACCGGCCATAATGCATGTACTACCCAGTTCCTAAGGTTTTCATACGTGTATCTTATATTATTTTTAAAAATATGTATTAACTTTATTGTTATATGTAAATTTTAATTAAATAATACAATAGTTCAAGCGTAAATTAATAATTTATCAAAATTTAAATGTGATCCAATTTTCTTAAAATAAATAACTAATAAGTTATGATCTTCAAATTTAAATGGACATAATTTATAATTGGATATTTTAGAACATCATTAGATTCAATATTACAAGTGTCATATAATCACAGAAAAACATAATTAAGTAAATAATGATTGGAAAGATTGTTTCTTAAATCATTTAAATCTATATGTCAATCGAAAAACAAACACAGTTAATTTTAAAATCAATCTTTTGAATACTACATAAAATAATCCTTTTGATACAAAATCATATCCAATAAGGAGGGGCCCCATTGCTTCTATAGGCACCCCATTTCTATGGATTTATTAGCATGCACTCACAGAATTGGTTATTCACTCTATTCACTTCATTATCCAACCATCGAGAGAAGGCTCAGTAACGGTATAAGCTTTACGAAGAATGCCATTATAGAAAGAAAACAAAGAGCGGTTTATGTCTTTGAGATCTCTCGATTTCAGTATAGATAGAAAGAGCAACACTGAGAAAGTAATTTTATTGCAGTATAATACCTTTGATACATTCAGGAATCCATCGTGTTTCATGCCTTTCTCCATTGAGAATTCTCGAAGCTTCACAGGCAGTTGAATACACTGTACTCTGTTGTGCAAGCATGAATCATTTAAAATCAGAAACCAACGAAAGATCTTAAGAATAAAACATATGGAGCTTATTGAATAGAGCTGCTGAAACCTTATTTAGGCTGAAAGGCCTCTGTTTTCTTTGAAGGCAAAGGCCTGGTCTGCCCATGCAACACATAAACTAGACCCTATTGACCATGATACGAAACGTAGATTTGGATAGATATTTCAGATGAAAATGGATAGAACGCAGGCAAATAACAGTATATTTCTGCTGAAAATAAAAGTATGTAGAGACAAGATTTCTAAGAATTTTTAAACAGTTTCTGGATTTATTTGGATAGATTATTTTTTATCAAAAGTTTCCTATCATATTTTATGATCTATCATCAAGAATGATGGTAGAATTTTTTTCTCTTCTCTAAATCACTACAACTACATCGTGATGATGTATCATGAAATATGTTCAAAAGTATTTCGTAAAAAATATTATGAAGTCAAGTGCAGAAGCTTTCACAATTATTCAATAATAGTAATTATTTAGCATCAGGCAAGTAACAAACTAGAATTTTTATTTTTAGATGACTAGGCACTGTAATATCTGACAGAGAAAAGAGTAGATCTGCATTTGTTGAACGTCAAGTAGATGGGTATGGTCAGTCAATATTTAGAAAACATGCCAACTTTTAACCTTCCGTAATAGGGTGTGAGGATAGCTAATGTCACACCTGATCCCACTGTAATGTGAAGAGACACACTCTTATTCTATTATATTGCACAAATGAGCTCAAATATACTATACAATACACAGAGATTATTTTACTGTACAGATGTGTGGAAACATAAAATCGAACGACAAGATGTCGATCACAAAAATCTATACCTCATTGATTTCAGAAGAAGGATGACTTGCGCAACTTCCCGATTGTGAATCACCATAAGACATTCTTAGCGTAGATTGACAACAGGCGCAAGAGCTCTGATCAAATATTTCATTAATGGAAATCTTACTCTCTATTCTCCTAGAGTTTTCCATAGCAAAATGAAGGTTAGGAACTTCTCTATTAGAAAATCCAATACTGTTCACCTTATGCTACAGGAAGGGTAGTCTAAAATCCACAACGGTCACAGAAGGAGAAACAAATGGTGATATGAGAGTACCGTAAACTAAGTAATATATAGGTAACGAAAATTTTTCTTCTTAAAAATTAACAATATTCTTTGATAAACCAGCACCAAATTCCGACAATCATGTCAACTTGCATAGTACCCAACTGTAACAATCGTCCCTGATACTCTGTAAATTGTTTAGAAATGTTCCAAAAGGAAATTACAGAGACAGCATTGAAAAATAATGGAAAAGAAAAATAATTTTTTTAGCTCGTTTACAAATATCCCAAGATATTAACTGACAAACATCATAGGCATGTTCCTTTTAATGGATTCCACCTGTCAGATTTACATAAACTTATTAGTGATTTCTAAGAGAGCACCAAATGTCATGGTCTGGCAATCTTGTCTTTACCTTATACGCAAATGGCTTACAGCAGAGGTCCAATGTACAACGTGGGGCTTAAAATTTCTTCCAGTGCTCGTTCGCCACCATTGGGAAAGACAGTGTAGATTAGATTTTTATTCTGGACATTTAAGACAGCGTATTAGCCTCGCTCATTCTTTCTCAGCAAAAATAGAAAGAAACAAAATTGTGGATTGGTGATTATGATGCTATGATAAGAATATAATTTTATTCAAACATAATTTCTTTTAGGCTACATTATTGGCATCCTTACAGATTCATACAAGTACACACTTTTGGAGTTACTCCCTCTACCGCACAAATGATAATATAAAAGGATGTTGCAGCAGACATGTGTAAGACTATTCATAAAATTACATGCCAAAGCACCAATGTAACTACATTATTAATAATCTTGTTATGGGAAAGATATAAAAGTAAGAATAAAAATGATATAATATTAGTTTAAAAATTAATTAAAATTGTAACTTGAGGTTATATAGAATATGTCACAAACTGTTAGTCTACATCATTTTTAAATCATTTATCGTTTATTATTTATGATTGACACAATTAAAAATGTCAAAAAATATTGATTTTGATTATCTCACATAAGTTAAAAAGTGGAACACATTATTGTGGGATCGCCCTAACACGAATAGATTCATTGCACCACTTGAACTTCTATATTCTTTCTAGTTTTCTCAATGCATATATAACATTTTCTAAGAGTTTGAACTTTCTCTAGAATCACTCTTCCATTCTCTACCATGTCTCAAATAAAATAGTACTCAACATCTATGTGTTTCATTCTTGCATGAAGGGTCGGGTTGCAGAAAATATGACACTATAACTATCACAAAGAACTCTAATATCTTGCTAACTAAACTAAACTTCTAAATACCATCTTAAGTGAAATGGCCTCCATATAAACATGAGTAGCTACCATCTACTTAGTCTTTGTAGTGTCAAAGCCACAAAAATCTACCTTTCAATCATCTAACAATAACACCATCAAACAAACTAGAAACCTATCCACTAGTTAATATATTGCTATTGATACCTCCTATCTATTATAAATCCATTAGGTGTTAATCCTCTATGTTGGTTTTTTTTCCAACAGAACCTTGAAGTTCTCTAAAGGGTAGCCTACCCTTGTGCTCAAGAATCTTCAAAGCTAGTGGCCAACAAATGAGCAAAGGATTCTAAGGCCTTCACTCTTGCTCTTTAGGCTTTGTGAGACCTAGGAGGGTGTTCCTTACTATGCTCAAGTGATTCTTGTCTAATTGAGAACACATTTCTACATAGATTGACTCCTATTAATTTCAAATAAACATAATTCACTGAAGATTTGGCATACTTTTGAGTAAATTATTATCTATTTGCTAGAAATTAGGAAATACTTCAAACTCATAATTCAAAATTGAGATATTTTTTAAAGAATTTTGTTCTCATTTTAAATCCATAGGTAGGTGTATCAATAGTTCATTTAGTTGCAAGATTTCCTAACAAATAGACTAGTGCTTTATCAATTGGGACAATGGAGTCAAATACAAAACAACCAATAATATATCAGCCATTTAATTTAGACATTGATGGACTATTGTAATACTACTTTGTAGTATTCAATTCACTATATCTAGAACACTACTTCTTAAAAAATACTATATTCATCACTTACAGGCTTGTGACTTTATCTAAGCATTTTAACCAATTCTTTGAGTTGAAGCCAAAAAAAAATCACACATCCAATTAAAACAACTGGAGACGAATAAAAAGATCATTGATCATTTTCATGTATAATCTGCAAGGGAATTACACAGTAGAGTACATGCTTGAGAACTAAAATATTATTTTATATTTGTGGCTTCTATAAACTAATTTAAGATTCTTACACACATGACTTATAATCAAGACAATTTACTGGTCTATTCATTAATATTTTCTACATAATGGCTTTTCCGAACTTAGCTTTTCACCTAGACCATTTTGAAACCTAAAATTCCAACTCCCTATAATAAGCCCTGAAATCCCTTTTATAGAACAAGGACACAACAAGCATTAGGCTCAATTATAGTTACATTTCATTTCATTTGAAGATAATTTGCACCAAAATTTGAGATGTTCCCCAGTTAGTTACATGTAATAATTGCAAAGTATGGAAGAGTAAAAGACAAAACTCCACATCCTTTGAATGAAGACCAGCTAGCCCTCCAAAAGGCATAGCTTGTTACTACAGTAGCATCGAATCACCTTTCTCTTATTGACAAAAGAAGACTCTCCATTCATATATCGAGCAAAAGTTTGTATACCACCCGAAAAAAATACCTACTATCAAAGTTAGGAAGTTTGGCACTTCTCCAACACACCAGCCCGAAAGATTTTCTCATCAGCACTAAAAACCAAAAACCACAAACATGTTCTAGAGGATGATCCTGATATGGTGGCTATGGTGTCATCAAAAACAAAATTGGGGCGGCGACATTACCGTGAGTCATCAACATTAGAGTATGCTCACCAACGTCTTGTTCATGATGGAACTGGAGGAACCGTCACCACTTCCTCATTAAATATTCAGAAGGCACCAGGAAAAGGGGATAATGGTCACACTATGGATCAATGTCACCTCCACTATCTGAATGGCTATTAGAAACCTCAATGGGAGAATTATGTCTCCCTAGATAATTTTTACGATACTTGCACCTTTTCTTTGCCTTCTTTTCCTACTCAACCAACTCCTTCCCCTTAAACTTGATGATTTCTTCTAAAATAGTCCAACTTCTTAGGTGGTAATTACTCCTTACACCATATTTCTTAAATTTATTGTGTGCCCTTCTACCCTTTGGTGTTTGAGGAGCTCCCAGTGCTTCAATTTCATCTTCAGGAGCATTGTCCTTGGATTCAAGCAAATTTAGTTTCTTGGACTTTCGTACTAGCTTAACAAACTCACCTGACTTACTCATTTTCATAATAACCAGAAAAAGAATAAGAAGATTCCTAAAGTTCTAGCAGAAAACCCTCACCAACCTCATCTCAGACTTAACTTAATTTTCAATATCTGAATGCAAATTCTAAATGAAAAATATGGCCATCGATCCTCATTATATCGATCCATGCAAGCATGCCAACCATTAATACTCCAGAAAAGCTTATGCGCGCGAGCTAACAATAGTTTGCTTTGATTTTTAAATATTAGCGATTGATCACACTTTAAGATAAATCAACGAATAGTTATCATCAGAGTAATTAATCATGACAAAGCTTAATTTTATGCTAATAATGTCTTTTCCTAATAAAAAAATATGCAAGTAGATATACATCCACTCTATATACACATTTAACCACATACTTAGCATTAAGTAAATCCTATCATTTCATAGTTCCCTGCTAACCAGTGGGAATTAGTACACTTTCATTTCACCACAGTAGGACAATGAGGAGTGATCTTGATTCAATCTCAGATTATCGGCATGTACCCTGCTTGCTTTATTTTAACCTTCCCATATTCCCATATATACGAGCATCTAACAGAATTGACGGCCACAATCCCAAACATGTGCCAAAAGAATAAGTTCAAATATGGCATCATTCTTATCATAGTGCCATCTTGGCTAAATTTAGCAGCATTCCATCTCCACTAGAGTCCATCGAAGCCTTAAGAATATTTGCACATGGAAGTTGCTTGCTTTCCTGCTAAGAAACTAAAGATACAAGTGGGTCCCTCACGGGATGGAAAGGAGCTACCAAGATTGACCCACATCATCCACCATCAACCATCAATCTCCTTTTTGATGAAGCATTCATCATCTCCAAAAACTGGTGGGTCCCTTCATGGAACGATAGATATTGTCTTGCCCACTAGCCCATGTGATTATTTTAATGAAGAAAGAAAACAAACGGGCACGTTGGGAATGACCAAGATGTGGCCACATCTTTCAATGACCACCATTAATTTCCTTCTAATATTGTTCATCAATCACCAAGAGACATCGGCCCACCATATAAAGGTTACACATGTATAATTCCCACTAGCCTGTGCGATCACTTCACCTTAATGCAAAAGACAAATGGGCACGTAAGGAATGGTCCTGATGAGAACATGTGTTGCGGTTCCCACCATTGATCTTTCTCAAAGCTACACATGCTGGTGTTTTGCAAGAAATGGTCCCTCCACCTGGCATGGCATATGGCAACTGCCCGCCAGCCCATTTGAGTAATTTAATGAACAAATAAATGAAATGAGTGCGCAAGGATGGTCAAGATTCACCTGTGATGATCTTGTGTGTAGTGTTATTTCTAAACCTAAAAGATGCAAAACAATGAAGAATGCAAAGGAGAAATGACACAACACCACCTCAATATTAGCCTAAGTTGAATTTAAACAAAGAAAGATGAAACAAAAAATATACCTTGTCCAAGTGATCCTTTTGGTTGGTCCTTCGTTCAATATTTGATGTGTGCTCCTTAATGGAAAATTACCTACGAGTGGATGCAAAATGACGAGGATGCAATGAGGATTCAAATGATTCAAATGGGTATGTGAGTGGATAAGAAAAATGGATGCAAAAGAGCTTGAAGATTCAACAATGGAGGTATGAGAGCTTGATGCTTGAAGTTGAATGCTTGAGAGTATAATTTCTTGAGTGTGATATGAGTGAATGTTTGTTATGAGAAAATGAGACCAAATCCTCTATTTTAGGGGAAAAGTCTCTAGAGGATTGAACGGCTAGGATTTAGCCAACATGGGCAAGATGGAGGGCTATGGCGAGTTGAGGACTCACAAGCCCTCACATCCTGCCATGTGGAAGAGGTGTCACAAGGACAGGTGATGTGGAAAGAGGATATGTGAGGTGGAGGTACTTGCAAGTACCTTGGGATTAGGGAGGATTTCCTTAAAAAGGAATTTCTTGTCCCCATATGAGGATGATGGTGATAGGTGAGGAATTTTAGAAAGTCCTCTCATATCATGGCGATGAGAGAAGTTGTTGGCCGAATAAATGTGAATTTTAAATTCACATGATTGGGGAGTACCTTGGGGATAAGACAAGGTCCTCATAAAGGAGGTCCTTATCCCATGCAATTGATGTGACCTATGAAGGAATTTAGAATTTCCCAACTTACATGGGGAAGAGAAATATATTGAATGAATAAATGTGAATTTTTAATTCACATGGGGAAGAGGTCAAGGCTTAAAGGGAAAGCACTTATGAAAGGTTGACTTGGAGGACATACCAAAGATGACATGTGATCAAATTAAGGTTTTGCAAACAGGTCATTAAGAAGATTAATGAAGGATTAGAAGCAAGTGGAAAAATATGGAGGATGTGATTTTAATTCTGATTAAGGGTGTGCACATCCTAGTCATGGATTATTTAAACTAATCCAAATTAGAAGAAGATTATGGAGGATGTGACAAGGAGAGAGAAAAGGGGGAATTTAAAATGTATTTAAATTGAAAAAGGATAAATGACTAAATTAAATAAATTGATATATTTATTTAATTTAGAGAGGAAAGGATGAAAGGTAAAGTATTTAATTATTAAATTAAATATTTTAGGAACCTTAGGAAAAGGGGAAATATTAATTAAATAAATAATTTAATTAATATCGATGATGAATAAAGGGGACACATTTGACCATATGGGAGTGGTCAAATTTGGATGTCTACATTTTTCCCCTCTTTGAGATGGTGCTCTGAAGTAGCATCATTTCAAAGAAGATTAAGAGATACGACCAAGAAGAAGATGGTTAGATTGGAAAAGATGCCCCAGTCATTCAAAGTAGTGATTAGGAAGAAAGATGATGTGGGTGAAGATGAAGATTAGGGATTGAGTATGACCCCTTGAGAGGACATGCAGGTTCAAGAGAACACAAGTGTGCTCTCAAAATGGATGAGGTGATGCAAGAGTAGATGGGGAAGATGGTGCAAAGTGATGGATAAGAGAGGATGATAAGTGATAGGAGATTGGGAAGCACAAATGGATTTAAGGACAAAGGCGATGTTTCCCCAATCAAGCTACAAGCCAAAATGGGTTGATGATGGATCCAAAGTGTTGTCAATGAGGGAATGATACATCCCCAAAAAACATGAGGATAAGGAAGGATACATCCCAATGATGATGATAAAAGTGTTGTTGATGAGGGAAGGATACATCCCAGAACAACACCAAAGGATAGGGAAGGATACATCCCAATGATGATTGGATCAAGGCTTGCAACAAGGTTGGAAACAAGACCAAGGATGTGATTTGAGGATTTGTGCTAGATTGAATGCATGAGGATTGTATTGAGATGTAAGATGGTTGAAATGAATGAAAATGATGAAGGAAAAGATGCGTAGAATAACCAAATATGATTAATTTAAACAAATTAAGAGGAATATGATATAGCAATGCACATGAGATGAAATTCAATGAACCTAGGATGTGAAATGAGATGTAATCCTAATGTGATTTTCCATTGTCAGAGCATTGATTTTTGGTATAGCATAAGAAACCAGGTGCTAGGGTATATACAACCAAGGCAGACTAGTGTCTAATACATAAAATAAACACAACATATAAGAAGGCTATTCCAACACCCCAAAGTCATGAAGACCTTGGCCGGGCTAGGAATTGGAATAACCACAAGTATAAGAGGATGCCCCAACATAACAAAAGACTATAGTGATCTTGGTGGGTACAACGCTGGACAACCAGGAAGATATCAAGAAATAAAAGATCAATATATGCTCGTATCTTAACCAGTCAAAACACGCCATGATATGATAGATCAAGGTGACCTTGACAAGGTATGATAGGGAGCTCAAATGATAAACAAAAGCCAAAAGCACCAAAAGATCCCAATCAATTTCAAACATCCTTTGCCATAGGATCAAGAGGGTGGATGGGATGGATGAGGTATGTTAGGAAGGATGCATCCTGTTGAGACCAAAGATGGATACTAAACTAAAAGATCAATATGATGTAGGATATTCAAAACTGATTAGATCTGATGATATTGGTGGATCTCTTCTGTTAAGAACTAGCTAGATAGGGGCAAGCTTGATGACATGACATGAGACACGAGACACAAGAGACAAAACTGACGCACCCTAAATACCTAAGGGCTCAGGGGTTGATCAAAGATTATCCTTGCCTATGTGAAAG
Organism: Sequoia sempervirens; assembly: GCA_007258455.2. Taxonomy (NCBI): domain Eukaryota; kingdom Viridiplantae; phylum Streptophyta; class Pinopsida; order Cupressales; family Cupressaceae; genus Sequoia; species Sequoia sempervirens. The sequence goes on along the minus strand of VDFB02271358.1, from coordinate 1,086,322,067 downwards.
CGCAGAGCCCTCGTAGCTCGATAAAAATTTGATGACGATGGAGACCTCGATGGATGACGTCATGGAAAAAATCCCTGAGGTGGATGAAAAGATTGACCTTGCCTACGTGAAAGCGCAGGGGAAATGTAATTCAACAAAAGGCCAAAGACAGACAATGGATAAAGGATGATGAGATGACCAAGATAAGTGCATAAAATGATGAGACCTATATGATGAGACAAGATAGACCAGGTGGATTGGATAGGATGATGGTGATTGCACAAAGCTCAGGGATGGGATAGTTATCCAAATCATCAAAAGATGAATTGGGATGAGGATATGATGGATAGATAAGTGATGAAAAGTGAGAAGAGAGTGGAAAGATGTGTGAAAAAGGTGGGATTGATGATAGTGAGATAGATGGCATTGGATTGCATGGGGGAAGCCTATAGCTAGACACCAATGACAAGGGATTATGAGATAGTATGAAGATTTAGATGAAGGGTGATAAGCCTAGTTTTTGGTCTAGTTTTGGGTAGAATCTATAGTCTATTTACTGGCTGATGTCATGAACTTTTATGATTAAATGTAGGTATTTTCATAATGTTTCCCTCAAACCATTGACATTTGATATTATCCTATCTCTGCAAACTTTAATGACATTTGGCATATTATGTGGGTTAACTATATTGATTTTTCATGTGATTAATGAATGATTCTTAGAGTGGTTATAGATGTGCAGTTATTATGCATACTAACCTTGCCATACAGATTTAATACACCAAGTTGAGGAAGACACCACCAAAGACAAGTGAAGGCTTATCGACAGGAACCTTATCCTCTATAGTTGAAGCATCATTAGGTATGTTACATTCCTGCTCTTTCTTTACATTGAACTTTGGTGACCTCCTAATTCAGACTCTAACCACTACAGACTTACTCATTTTGATGCTTGGTAGCTTCTCGAGCTTACAATCGAATGTGCTATTCACTCAAATCCAATTTAGAAAATTACTAATTGTTGAATGGAAGTGAAGAAACTAATAGTCATTCCTCCTATATTTATTGAATGATGTGATAGTAACAACCATCAATTCCCAAAGAATACACATGCAGAAAATGGTGACAATTTGTTGGCATGCATAGTATCATTGTTTATTTCATAGGTGCATGGAAATCTGCATATTATGCTTCATGATTACCAACAATTAATTCTCCACATACACGAAGATCAATTTGATTGCTCCCACAAAGACCATACCATTAATTACTTGTTGGTTGCAGAACTAAATGGCTATCACGTTCTTGTCTATTGATTTTGAATGTCATTTGTTGATCCTTTGTTGAGATGGTAGATCAAACATCTCACGTTGAGCTAACTGACTTTGAATTTCAACAGTTCTCCATTCGTTTGCCTCCCCCCAATAGCACTCATCCAAATAAGAAAACACCTCACATGTCAGTAGGTCTCATCCATTTCACTAGCTAGTGGATTAATCAACATGTGAAGATCTTGCCACTCTCACAACCTTTAATGAGCGTTCACCTTTTTTCCGTGAGCCAGCGGGGAATGATAGAGATTATCCCCTGCACTTGATCTTCACCATTGGTTTGGAACCATGGGTGGTGAGCCCGATAGTGGACATTGAACCCCACATTTGTATTAAGGACACACATCCTCATCTCACGATCTTCGCACAATGTAACTAGCCGACATTTATCATCTGCGAGTTGGAAGGGTATGGCCAGGATTATTTCCCATGATCACATATCCCTAAACCTGCACATACGACAATGTTAGCATTAAAGAAAGGGCCATTGTTAGGTCAATGATGGTTTAATCCTCAATGATGAATGACTTAAGCTTAAGTCATTTAGGAAAATATTTATTAGCCCCACATTAGGAAAAACATTAAAGTGGGCAACAAACTGGATGACTGGCACTCAAGACCAAAGGGGATGGTGGCGAAACGAATATGATGGCTCGAGTGACAACTTGGAAAATAGGGAAATAGCAGGGCAAGTCAACATGGAATTAGAAGAACAAAGGGTTTTCTAAGCCAAAACCATATCCAAGCCATGGGGACAAGGACTTTTCATGCTAATTAAGTCCATGGGCTACTCAAAGATTGAATTTTTTTTGGGGAGCTCCATCAGGGTATACGGATTTTCCTTGGTCAAACCACACTTTGGTAATCAAATCCTTAATAAAGAAATGAAATGAATGAAGAAGCAAATGATGAATAACAACATGAAAATTTCCTAAACGCACTAAAACCTTGTTGAAGAAATCTGAAGATATGTCAATGGCTGCTCCAGGATGTTTGGATTTTGCTTGATTGAATGATGAAAAATGCTTGAATACTTGAATGAAAATGAATGGGGGTTAAAATGAGAAGAAAAACACTTATTTATACACACTTATGCCCTAATTACCTAATAATACCTCATCACAAGCCAACATAAGGTTTTTTTGAATAAAAATTTGAAAGAATTTTTGAATTATTTTGACTTTGGAGCCAAGTGGGACTCATTTTCCACCCATGGTGAATGGGTCCCACCTTAGGCTTGTAAGTGGGTGTTGGGAATTAAGTTGAATTTAATGTTGTTTGTCAGGTTTACATTAAAAAATAGTGAAGACAAGCCTAGAAAAGTATAAGAAAGGTGTAAATAGTGAAGACAAGCCTAGAAAAGCATGAATTCTTGTTACAAGACTTTACAACACTTTAGAATATGACTTGATAAGGGATGAAAAGGTGATTTTTAGGTGAATTATAATAAGACGAGTCTAGAAAAGTGTAGAAATTTGTTACAACACTTCACAACACCTTTACAAGACACCATAATTTGAATATTTAGGACCTATTGTCCATGCATAAGTTACATTGCAACATTAAATCAAAGAAAGATAAGTCAAACATCACAAGAGAAAGACCTAAATAACCATGAAAATTTCAATGATCCATTTTTCTATGGTACAGAATGTAGCATGCAAAGTACCATGCAAAACCTAATGGAATGACCTAGGAAATTAAATTGAAATATAGAATAAAGGACTAAGAAAGTAAAAAAAAGAATTTGGGAGAATGATGAGGTCAAGAAAAGATCCAAACCCATAAAAATGTATTGTTTGGTTCCCATTGAGACTTATACACCAGTCTAGGTGATTCATTCCCAAACTAGGGTTTCTAGGTGGAAACAAGAATCTGATAGTTGTGAGTCTAAATCTCCTGAAATATGGAAAATATGCTATATTGGGACTCATATGCCACAAGTCACATATCAATCCAACTCTACTTTTTTAGAAGGGTAAGATTTGAATTAGGTCTCCAATATTTTCTCTTCCTTTCACACTTCATTTCTAGATATAAAACCCTAATTTGCAACCTATATGTGTTTTTTTGTGAAGATAACAACCTTGTGCCAACTTGATGACTTTATTCAACCTTACAACCTAATCCTCAAAGGATACTTTGTTGGCATATGGCTTCTAGTGTTGTCATTGATGGCAACCTAAGTCATTGACCTGGTCCACATGTTAGTATTAGACCATACCAGAAGACAGAGTGAAGAACAAGGTATGAAGTTGAGTTTGTCGATCCATATGCATTATTCATTTATCAATTTTGGTTGTGGATCTCAGGAAAGGTCTATGGGTATCTGGAATGTCTTATTCTCAAGTTTTGTGCTTTTGCATTAAGTGGTGTACGAGTTAGGAGACCGGTCATTCAATTTTTTGTTCATTAGTGTATGAAGGCCGACTAAGTAAATGTAGTGTGTTGTAGATGATCAAGGCGAAATTGTTTGAGGTACTTTTGGGTTTTTGGATTTTTTTTTGGGTCTTCATTATGTTGTGGCCAACTTTGGATGGTGCACATTAAAAATCATTTATTATTTGAGTCAAAATTTGGAAAATACTTTCTATTTTATTGAACCTGACATGAAGCGATTAAATCCTTGGTAGCAGATATATATAAGAGATCAGTTAATTCATTTTGGTGTGTGTATGTATGTGTTTGAAGTATGTTGATGCATATTGTGAATATTAGAAGGGTTGCAGAGTGATTATGCATAGTTTCACTTGTGTAGAAGAGGATTTTGTGAAGCAAGTTAAGGCAGAACAAAGTGAAGTGCAAAATCAGACAGAAGGTCCAAAATTTGATCTATGAGCTTAACTGGAACTGCATTTGTAGATGCTACTTTCTCAGTTCAACCTTTTGATGTAATCCAAATCTTTTGTAGGGAAGTGTGCCTGAATGCAAGTGCATTCCCATTTTGTAAAACACTTATATTTGAGTACTCAAATTGTGGATTGATCTCCACTGTGGTTTTTCCCCCAATAGGGTTTCCACGTAAAAATCCTTGTGTTATGGTGTTGTGGATGATTGCTTTATGTGTTCACATATTTCTCTTTGTTGAATGTTATAAGTGGTTTAAGGATTAGATAGATGATGTTAAATATTGTTGAACACTAATTCACCCCCCTCTTAATGTTCCCTGATTCCAACATCTTCAAGCTCCAAGACACCTAGATCTATAATCACACACCAAAGAGAAAAAAAACTTGTTGATTGTTAGGGAATAGGGGTTTCCATAAGTCAAAACCCATTTAGGTAATTAAACTGTGTGATGAAACAATGAAATATGAACATAAAACATGAAATATGAAACATGCACAATGATATTTTGAATAATTTTTTGGGATGTAAATAAAAAATCTAACATGAAGTGGCCATGTAGAATGTAGATCTTGATCTTGAACTTGGATATGAAAAAAATCTTGTAAATGGATCTCCAATGCTACATCACAACACTAGCTCAACAAGATGCTTGATGCTTAGTGACCTTGACATTATAATGGATCTTGAATTGCTACAACAAATGATGGAGAAATCTCCCCCTGAATTCCTTGGAAATGCTCTTGTAAACTCTCTTGACATTGTTGTGAAATCTTGGAATGCTTAACTCTTGAAAACTTAGGATGATATCATGAAGGATTATATGAAATAATTATTTGAAACCTTTTTTATTTAGGCAATACATTCAAGTTACCATTTATTAGATCCCAAAGGTTGACATTAATGAAATTTGAACTTAAAACCTTGATTTCCCACTTAAAACCCTAAAAAGGGGCCAAATGAGTGTCATATGCCACTTTTGGTCTATAGGTACCATCTGGATGGGACTCATACACCCAAGGTGGTGTATGGGTCCCACCATGCATTTTCAGGTGGAAGAAATATCAGGGAGTTGAGAAATTAAGTATATTTGTTGATTATGTCATGATCTTGATTGAAATATGTATTGAGATGCTTAATATAGGGTTTTAGGGGAATATTAATGATAATATGAAGGTAATAAATATAGGAGGGCCAAAAAATCAATGTGAAGGTGTAAATAAATACACTTTACAATATTAAATTAAGGGAAAATTGTAAGGAAATCTAGGAGCACATCTAGTGAAAACTCCATATAGTAGTGCCTTCGGTAATTTTCATTTCGATTAGGTTGCCTCACAGACACAAAAAACTATGTCCAAAATGCAGAATAGACAGTTCATTTCCTACATTGATCCATCTGAGAGAAACACATGTAGATTCAACAACAAGCATTAACAGATTCTACTACACGAACCAACAAGAATGAAAGATGAAACAGAAAACCAGAACAAAAATATTTATGTGGGGAAAATCCTTTTGGATAAAAAACCCCACACTCCAAAGATCGAGCCATTGTATTATTCAGCAACAAGAAGTTACAATATAGTTTCAGGCTCTTAGCCTTTCAGAGATTACATCTTGTTTATTCTGGATACAACTAGTAACAACAGATTTCCCTGTATAGTTTCTGATCACCCTCTCAAACTAAATGATCTTTGCACTATTACAATACCATCACATATACAGTGTAGATCAACATAAGAGAGGTCAAATAAGATTCACAATCAGAAACTCTCTCTTCTCCTTTGTTCTGGCCTCAAGGCCCCCCGGCCATACAACCAGCCTCTCGACCTTCACATCTCATCAACTCTTTGAGTCTTCTATTATGGCCTCATGGCTTCGGCCTTCTAGCCAGCCACTCTACCTTCACATATGTTTGCCCTTCACATCTATTCGCTCTCTCTCTCTTTCTTCTCTTCGGCTTCAACTCTATGAAATGGTTTGTTTCCAACTATCGGATCACAACTATCAAATCATCTAGCTCAGAAATGGTTCACATTCTGCTTTCTATGATTTGTCCATATCGTACCATGTCAGACAATCTTCACTTGGTCAATAGTGATCAACTTGTGTCGCATGTCGATGAGACACTAGAAGTGTCTCCCCGATGCCACAAGTCCCGATTACACGTCATCGCCAAGAGTCATCTCCATCGGCAAGAGGTTCCACCAAGCTCATAAGTCATACCGAAACCCATTGTATTCCTATCGGCATCCATCTGTCAGCAAGAGTCTCCTCATCGACATGATTGGCGAGACCTCTCACTGACCTCCAGTTGAACTCATCTGCCAACACTATCACTAAGACATTCAACTATTGCCAAGAGGTTTCACTGAGGCCTTCAAGTCACATTGATCTCAATATTGCCATCGACAAGACTATCGCAGATCGCCAAGACCTCATATCGAAGTCTTCAAGTCATGCTGACGTGAGAATTCCATTCGCTGAGACAATCATCTTTCGCCAAGACATCCCACTGAGCATTCATGTGTTATACTGAAGCATTCGACAGTCAGCGAGATTTATTGCCTTTGTCGAGACATCACACCGAGGTCTCAAGTCATACCGAGCACCAAATAATAGTCGGCAAGACTTTTGTCTTTCACCGAGACCTTTCACCGAGTGCTCATGTCTTACCGAATCTGCAAGCCATTTGACCTTTGCCAAGACCTCACGTCGAAGTCTCCAGGTTACCTTGAGCCCACCTTTCGCTAGGAGTCATGCCGAACACATCCCACACTGTTGGTGAGACAAACGCCCATCGCCAAGACTTCATAGCGAAGCCTTACATTACACTGATGACCCCTAACACTGTCGGCGAGACATTCCCTAGTCGCCAAGACTTCATAATGAAGCCTTACGTTACACTGATGACCCCTAACACTATTGGCAAGACATTCCCCAATTGCCAAGACTTCATGCCGATAGGAACAAGTCATACTGACCTCTTCATTGGCCAGATAGACCGAAGGTCATGTCGATATCGGGAAGACTTCCTATTGTCGCCGAGACTTCTTCCCGAGAGTTCAAGTCACCCCAAACCTGCTTATCGGTGAGACTTCTCCCAGTTGCCATGACTTCCTGCTGAATCCATTTGTTATCCCGAAGACTCTAAGTCACCATGAGTCTCCCCGAAGCCTGATAACAAACCCTTATGTCGCCGAGACATTCCACTTGGTAGGAGATTATAGTGAAGGCCACAAGTCATAGCGATAGGCTTCTTTAGCAAGACAAAAGCATTGTCTTGGTGACATGAGCAAACCAAAAGCTAAACTTCTAGTCGGCCAGAGAATAGAAATGTCCCAACGACTAAGCTTTCTCAGAGGTTTCAGCCTGTGATATTGAGGCATATTTTTCAAGAAAAATTAGGTATTTTTAGCTTAAAAGGGCCCTACATCCAATGTGAATGTGTAAAAGAATTTACAACACTATATCAAGGTGACATTGGGTCTATTTTAATGTTAACCATTCCCAAATTAAGTGTGAAAATGTAAACAATGACATTTTTCTAAAGTATACCTATTACCCCATTCAAGAATCTTCCCACATCTTATTATTATGTTTCTCCATTTTCTATTGCATAAAAATATTCATATCCTTATGATAAGAAAATTTATATTGAATCCACCATTACCATACCACTATGTTGGCCCATTTATATCTCTATCATCTTCATCATGTCCTCATTCTTTCCATTTTATCACCCAATCATCTCAATCACAACACCATGCTACTATTTGTATAAGCAACCACATTCTTTCATCAACACTTCAAAGGATAAAATCAATTGGAGCTATGGTGTACTCTACTTCAATTTTGTTTGAGAAGAAACAAGGATTTTAGGTAAAGGTATTGTGGGTGTATTGCATTATCTTATATTTTATTTATATTTAATATTTTATTTTCTTCATTTGGGTACACAGAGTGGATCTCCTATCCCTATTTAAATTATTTTGAAGGTTTTTCTAATCATCTCTTGCTTATGTTTAGTTCTTTTATGCCAAAAAAGTGTAGAGGTAACATTTTTAGGTTGAAGGAAAAACCCTAGTTTTTAAAGATCCTATCATATATTTCAAATGGTTTGGCATTTTTTATAACTTTTGGACTAAAGTTTGAGGATGATCTCAATAGGCTACAATAAAAATTCAGGTTTGTGTCATCCATATTTGTTGAGTTACTATTATTTTTATGATTCTTCATAAATCTTATTTTTAAATCACAAATCAACAAATATTTAAGAAAAAAAAAATTTATGGAAAAATATTAAAAATGTAATAGGGGTATGTTCTTTGTAATTTAATTTTTAAAGTAAAGAAAGACTAAATAGTTAGATCTATCTTGACTAATTTTCTCATAAATAAGATTTTTAGGGCGCATAGGGAATTTTGTAGATATTATTACATTTTTGGAGCAATCTCAAAATTTTAGCAAGTTTTTTTTCGTTGTATATATTTTGGGCTGAAAATATTGCAAAATGATGAAATCTAGTTTTACTATGTGAAGAACAAAAAATATGAAATTGTAGTCATATGTTTAGCATGTCCTTTCATTACATCTATTATTTCATCATAATATTATTTTATGATATTTTTAAGTGTTTTATTATCATTTCTAATACATTTCCTTATAGAGAAATAATTTTTTGAAAACCATCTTTCCAAATGCAAATACATTGTGTGTAGCACCGCTTTTCAAAGGTCAAATTATATCAAACTACTAACATATTTCCTATAGATTTTCTTTCCCAAGATATTTTTTTTACTAATCTAAGAATTCCTTTCTAAATTTTAGTGAGTATGTTTTTTTTTCTTTAGGTGAATGGTGTGTATTCTCTACTCTTACACCTTTATGTGATCTTGAGGATTAAGAAAATCACTCACTTTTTTTCTTGTCCATTATTATCCTAAGGAACCTAATATGTGTATGCTCTCTCCTTATGCTTCATGAGATATTGAGTGACAAAAAACATTTTGATCATTTATTTTAGGAGGTATTCCTAGGGATTTTTTTACCTTGAGGGGGACCTCAATTCCTATGTTTTGAAAAAGTATAAATAGCAAGAGGTAAAATGAAAGATGCCTCTCTTGGAAGTGAACTCCTTTCAATTTGGGATAAGCCTCTAAAAATTATATACCTTGGAGAATTGAATGTGGAGAGCGGGTTAATCTTTCCTCCTAACTATTTGACATTATTTTCTTTCATCTATATATTATACCTCATATAACCTTGAAGTATTTAGAGAAATCCCTATAGAAAATTTTCATTTGATCTTAGTAATTTCAAATTTTATTTTGTTTGGTGCATCACTGTTGAGGGAAAGTGCTCATATTTACCTCCATATGGTGAGATAGATTCTACTTTGGAAAAAGCTAGTCCTCCAAGATATAGGGTGTAATTAGGTACATGACCTTACATTCCCTATATATTCATTTATGTGGTCGATGGTATTGATAGTGATACAAGAGCATCCTTGGCTATAAAGAAATCATGTATCAACCAAAAACATTTATTTTATTATAATTTAGTTTGTAGCTATCTTAGATGTTTCTTCCACATCTTATCACTTTTTCATTTATTAGCTCACAAAGAAATATATAGATTCTACATGAGGTCATGTACAACATATATAGATTTTAGGATATTTGCATTTGTTTGCAAAAAGTTATTGCTCTCAAAATTTCACTGTCAATTCGTAGATAAAGCATTTAAAGCCTATTGGGATTAGTTTTCTTGTGTATACCATTTTTGAAATATGTGGAGCTTAATGGAACATCATTCAAGGGATTTTATGTCTAAGGGAACTTTCTTGGAGATACACAATTCATTTCATTTTTTGAAGGGTTATCTCTTCATGTTTTTTGGCTGACCAACACGTTTGATCTTGCATTAGTTTTGTAAAACCTTGAGACTGATTTAGATCATAATGAAGCTAGAGGTTCATATTTATATGGTCATTTGTAATTCATTAGAAGGAAGTTAGTCATGAAAGAAGAAATTTAGGATAGATAGTTTTTTTTGACCTTCTAGACTATGGATTTTAATAAGGTATGGTGCTAATTATTATATTTTTAATGCCCTTATTGTAACCCTGAGAGCTCTAAGCATTCTACATATAAAGTATATGGTGCATGTAAGATTGAAAGTTGTGAATTAGTGATAATCTATGTTTGTAGAATAATTCTTGTGTTATTTCTATTGTGTTGAACTATGGGCTTCATGGTTGGATAGTCCTTTCTAGACCCTCCATCCATGACTAGACCAACTGGTATCAAAGTTAGTTTTTGAGTAATAAGAAGGAATTCATTTTGTTAATAAGATCACCAACATGAGGCATCTCATAAGTGTTTTTAATCGACCATCAAGATAATTGTGACCTTGTAGCGAAATCATCAAATTGAGGTAGTTACACTAGATCCAAGGGGAGATGTGCCCCCAAGAATAGTTCAACTATAGAAAATGTTGGGGACACATGGATGAAATGTTAGAGATGATGTGGCTAATGAGAGTCTAATTGGATTATGTAGGAATCCAAATTTGACCACTCCCATATGGTCAAATCCATCTTTGTTACTTGTTTGTTCCATCGATATTAATTAAATGATTTATTTAATTAATATTTACCCTTTTCCTAAGGTTTCTAAAGTATTTAATTTAATATTTAAATACTTTACCTTTCATCCTTCTTCTCTAAATTAAACAAATATATCAATTTATTTAATTTAGTCATTTAGCCTTTTTGAATTTAAATAAATTTTAAATTCCCTCTTTTCTCTCTCCTTGTCACATCCTCCATAATCTTCTTCTAATCTGGATTAGTTTAAATAATTCATGATTAGGATGTGTACACCCTTAATCATGATTAATGTCGCATCCTCCATATTTGGCCACTTGCCTCTAAATCCTTATTAATCTTCGTAATCACCTGTTTGCACAACCTTAATCTAATCACATGCCATCTTTGGTATGTCCTCCAAGTCAACCTTTCATAATGGTATGTGCATGATCATGATGGGCCAAAAGGTGGCAATATGATGGGTATGTGGCTGACAACTTTTTTTACCCAAAATTGATGAAATGAAAAGCTTTTTAAAGGAGATTCTCAGCTTTCCACCAATATATATTATGCTTTACTTTGAATTTAATAAGTAATTATTATTTATTTTCTATTCAAATTATGACTAAAGTCCTAATTGATAGACTGATTGAAAAACATCTATAGCTTTCAAATGGTATCACATTTTTGAATCCACAATATGTGTCACATTCTATGATTCACATACTATAATATTAAAAAAATAAAAATTGAATTTCATGAAGTTTTGACCAAGTTAAGGTGGTCAAACATACAAGTTTTTATATTTTTTAAAAGTTGTAATAAAAATTCATAATAAATTATTTACTTGGAAAAAAATTATAAAAAAATATGTATCACATTGGGACATGAGTCCTCTACTTATATCTAAAATCTTATAAAAAAATATTATAATTTTATTGTGATTAGGGTGGTCGATAGACACCTACTTCTTATTTTTTCCCTGAAATTTAAGTACTACTACATTAAAATTTCAAATTGACACCAAATATATTTTTCTTTTTTTAAACAAATCTAGTAGTTAAGAAACTACATTCAATTTGCTACAAATTCTATTCTTACATATTTTTGAAATAATATAGATAAGTTATTCAAATTTTTATTTCAACTAGCCTAACTCTAATTTTTCTAATTTTTTTGCCACTTAAGGGCCTATTTTTTCCATGATGATCCTACACATACCCATAAGTTCTTTCCATTTTAAGCCTTGACCTCTTCCCCATGTGAATTAAAAATTCACATTTATTCATTCAGTGCATTTATCTTCCCCATGTAAGTTGTTGGGAAATTCTAAGTTCCTTCATAGGTCACATTAGTCACATGCAACAAGGACCTCCTTTATTAGGACCTTGTATTATCCCTAAGGTACTCCCCAATCATGTGAATTTAAAATTCACATTTATTCCCCAAGCAATTTCTCTCATCCCCATGATGATAAGAGAGGATTTTCTAAAATTCCTCACTTGTCACCATCACTCTCATATGAGGACAAAAACTTCCTTTTTGAGGATATTTTCCCCTAATCCCAAGGTACTTGCAAGTACCTCCACCTCCCATGTCCTCTTTCCATATCACCTATTCTTGTGTCACCTTCCCTTCCACATGGCAAGATGTGGGGGCTTGTGAGTCCTCAACTCACCAAAGTCCTCCATCTTGTCCATGTTTCCTAAATCCTAGCCATTGATTCCTCTAGAAATGCTTCCCTTAAAATGGAATATTTTCTCTCATTCAATAACATTCACTCATATCACATTCAAACAATTTTACTCTGAAGCATTCAACTTCAATAATTTTGCATTCAACCTTCATTGTTGCATTTTGAAGTTTTCATTGCATCCATTTACATTCATCTATTAAAACACCCACATCTTTCAAATGTTGCATTCATCATCTCATCTAGATCACATAGTATAGCATTTTAGTCTATTTTCCATCAAGGAGCATACAACTCATAAACAATAAAAGGGCCAACAAAAAGGATCACTTGGAAAAGGTATATCTCTTGCTTTATCTTTTATTTTGTTCAAGTCAACTTAGGCTAATCTTGAGGTGGTGTTGTGTTATTTCTCCTTTGCATTTCTTTGTTTTTGCATCTTTTAGGTTTAGTAAATAACATTGCACACATTTCTAGCACGCCCGGTGGGACCCACAAATGGGTCTATTTCTTTCACATTTGTTGTTGCTTGAATTTTCATAGGTTCAGGTTACACAGAGGTGACCCTTCCCTAAGACAAGTGACCCTGCCCTAAATAGAGGCGATTCTTCCCTTGTATAATCACCCATCTGTGAAATAGGAGAAAATTTGCTCTTTGTTCCCTGAACAGGGGCAGCCCTATCCTAAGATAGGTGACCTTGTCCTCAACAGGGGCGATTCTACCCCAAGAAGAGGTGACTGAGGTAAAAATAGTTACTTGAAGTTCATTTCCAAGGTTCATTTCTTGCTATTTTTTTTAATACTAACCCCCTAACCTATCTTTTTGGTGAATATACTTGTCTTAAATAATGTTTTTGCAAATTTTTCTTGCTTGTTGAAGACTAGAGGTTAAACTACTAACATATTTGTTGTAGGACGAATGTGCCAAGTTTCTTAGTCTTTGTTTCTTTTCTTTTACATACTAGTTAGGTACATAGATCTAATTAGGGGGATTCAAAATCATTGTTTCCCATGCTTGAAAGTGGTCTATTGACGTATCCAATCCACTTGTGCCATTTGGAGATCCTGGGTGAAGAGAAATCTTAGCTCACTTAGTCCTTTGTGTTACCTAGGAGGCATTAGATAGTTCAAGCTTTCCCCTTGCAATTCATGTGAGCCTAGGAACTAGCCGAAAATGTTTAGTGTTCTCTTTTTAGTGGGACTTGCTTGGGGATTTCATCACCACAAGGGATGATCCCAACCATGTGTACCAGTAGGGTATATAAAGGGGGAGAGCCAAAGTTGTACTCCAATCCAGTTACGTCGTGTCTGATAAAGCATCGAAGCTAGGGTGATACCTAGATAAGACGTGAAGAGTTGCTCCAAGTCTCTAGTACCTCGCTAGGGCTTCCAAGTCACACCTGTGATAGGCTAGTGTTCATGGTTGTTCCTCATATACCATGCATATATCGAGGACTCCTTAGTTTTCCTTGTTCAGCCTAGTTAGAGGATCGTGTTGGCCATATCATTTTCACTAATTTTAGGATTGTGCTATTTGAACTATCTTTTATGTGCAAAAATGATGAATTTCCTTTTAGTCATGTTATCCTTTGCCTTGTGCTTGTTTTTTTTTGTGTTTTCTATCATTTTCCATAGTCATTTTACCCAAGTTAAGTCTAGGTATGCAGACGAGGGCGATCTTGCCCTAAATAGGGGCAATTTTGCCTCTAACAAGGGCAACCTTGCTATCCAAAGGGGTGACCTGGCCTTCTGTTTTAGTCATTTCACTATCTGTTCCTGTCAAAATCACCCATATTTCACTCAATAGGCGACCTTTCCCTCAACAGGGGTGACCTTTCCCTCAACAAAGGTGACCCTGCCTTGAACATGAGCGATTCTGCTCTATGTCTGAGTTACTGTTAGTCAAACATCCCATCAAATTTACCTATTTCACCAAAGGGGTGACTCTACCTTGACTTGGATGAACTTTCCCTCAATAGGGGTGATTTTGCTACTAAGTTGGGTAATTTTACACTTTGAACAGTCAGTCTCGCCTTCTGTTCAGTCAATCTGTCAGTCCGTAAGCCTATTTTGAGCATCTATTCCCTCGTTTCAAGCGTCCTTTTTTCCTATTCTGAGTGTCCGTTTCCCCATTACGAGAATCCTTTTCCCCATTTTGAGCATCCATTTTCCTATTTCGTGTGTCCATTTTCCCATTCTGAGTGTTCATTTTCCCATTCCAAGCATTCATTTGCTTGTTCCATGCATCCATTTGACTATTCAGAGGTCCATTTTCCTGTTCTGAGCATTCATTTTCCTATTCTAAAGGTTCATTTGCTTGTTTCAATAGTCCGTTTGATTATTTTTTTATTTAGACAAGTCCAAAAACTAGTTGGGCGACCTTGCCCTTGACTTGGGTGACCTTGCATTTGACTTGGGTGACCTTGACCTTGAGTTGGGAGACCTTGCACTTGAGTTGGGCGACCTTTTACTTGATTTGGGCGACCTTTCCCCCAAGTTGGGTGACCTTGCACCATACTTTGGCAATTTTGCACCTATTAGGTGAGTCTTATGTTTATCTAGAAAGTTAATTTATTGGGTTCCCAAAAATCTTGTTGTTATCCAAGCCATTTGCACCTTCTGTTCACTCATAATCCTCACTTTAGTCCATCTTTATTTCGATCCATCTACATCCAATCATCATCCAAGTCATATAGGTACATCCTTAAATATCTCTAGGTTGCATATCCATCATTGTTTCCTTAATTCGAATCCCCTAAACTTTGTTTTAGGAGTTATTATCCAAATTGGCTTAGGTGTCTCAAGCTGATCGTCATCATCCACATCTACTTAGGATTGTCATCCGTCTTGAGTTAGTTATCATCTTCGTCCCAATCAATTCACTTTCATCTAAAGGTGTATTTGGTGTTGTAATCATCTCTTTGTCCTTTAATCTAATTAGTTAGCACCTTAAGTCACCTAGGGTGATTTCTGAACTTGGTTTAGAATCTCTCTCATGATCCTAGATCCATCATCCAATCCTATCAATCATTTCATCAATCAATATAATCTAATCTAATCCAATCATCCAATCTATCTAACCCTCATCCAATCCAATCAATCCTTCAATCATCACTTAGGTCATGTTTTCATCGCATCCTAGAGTTTAGTCTCATCTTAGTTCACCTAGTAGTTTTACAGTTTCATGCCCGTTCAAACTCGATTTCAAGTGAAGAAACAAAGGGAAAAACAAAAAACCTAGGGTTCCCAACTGAATATCCCTCAGGATCCCAACAATGGTGCAAATATCCCTCATGATCCCAATAATGGTGCCTCATCATAGTCCAATATTGATCTTTAAAACACATCACCACCTAGTGATGAGAATATGGTCATTCAGCCTAAAGTCACGGTTGACAAATACCTTAGCAACCCCACTAATGTTTAGATGATGGACCACCTCCTCAATGAGCATGGGGATAATATTCTTGCCACTTTAATCATGAAAGGGATCAAATTTCCACCCAATTTTGACATGTCATAGTACACCAACACCCCATCTCTTACAGTGCCTCAAGACCCGCAAACTTAAAAAATAAATCTAGGAAATTCATATATTCACAAGGATCCCCCTATCAACAATTGGTATCAATCTGGGTTCGAAAATGCTATGATGTATCAAGTCGCAAGCTACCCTCAACATCATGTCACAACCTCATAAGCACAACCTGATCCAAATGACCCCTTTGTTTATGGTATGCCACAACATATTCCAGCCGCTCCACCACTTCTGCCTCAACATCCTAGTCAACCACCTATCAACATTAGGGGCACTCTTTTCCTTGCATTGATGCCACCTCTAGGGCTTGCATCCATTAGAAATTTACCACCGCCACCTCAAGGTAACGTCCCTGCATTCTAGAATCCTCCCATTAATCCTCATCACTCCACTACATTGCAAGCACCGCCACAACACATTATTATTCCCTTGCAAGCACCGCCACAACATGTTGTTGTTGCTACATCTCAACCACCTCATCAACAACCTCCACCTCATCAGCAACCTCCACAAAAAATGTCACAATCCCCTAGCAGAGCATTATAGTTCCACACCAAAATGTTCCAATTCCTTAGCAACACACAACTACTCCTATGCAACTCCCACACCAAGGGACACAAGTCACATCACAACCTCCACAACCACCCCATAGTGCCTCTATAACAATCCAACAATAGCATCACATCCCATCTCATCCATCTTCTCAACAAAAACCATAACAACAACAACCACCCCAACATACACATGTTCCAATGCAAGCACAACACAATCCACTTAGGCTATATCTCTGTCATCCGTCAAGCACATATACCGCCTACGCTACCCCATCAAATCCAAAACTTAATCCAGTCCCTCAAAATTTTCCATGATCTCAACCATTGCTTCACACCAATCCTTCACAATCACACTCAAATCATTACTATAAAACCTCCAATCCACAACCACCTCCATATACCGAACAATAGCCCAATGTTTTGTACAACTACCAATCTAATCCATACTACGCTCAACAACAACTGCCTTATCAACAAGGTGCTCCGTCCATCTCCTACTATCAACAACCATTGTCACATCAACATATTATCAAGCTCCCCCACAATATTAGTAGGGTGCTCCATCCACTTCATATTATCAACAACAATCACCCTATCAACAAGCAACCTCCACCTCTTACTATCAAAATCCATCATCCTCCTATCCACCTTATGTCAATCCACAACCACAATCCACATACACTAATCAATACTAGCAAACGCCTCCGGTCACATCTCAACCTGCTTATGATCAAGTTGCTTCTGCACTATCTTCATCATGTCAACAATATCCTTCCTATAACCAATCCAATCCACCCAATCAGACTCCCGCAACACCTATCAGTAAAGATTTGGAAGAACTCAAAGCTGCATTAAAGGACTTGCAAGAAAGGACTAGCAAACAATCCTTCAAGTTTGAAGACATTTGTCCCTATCCATTTGATCCTTCAATTTCATTAGTTCCTTTCTCGAAACATTTCGAGATGCCAAAATTTGATAAGTATAAAGGAAGAAAAGACCCCAAGGCTCATCTTCAAGAATTTTATTCCCATTGTTAAGAATTCATGCATAATGACAATTACCTCATGCAATTATTTCCTAGGAGTTTACAATAGATAGCTCTTGACTGGTCTATGAGTCTTGAGAAGGGATCTGTCAAGTCCCTCGCACAACTTTCAAAACAGTTTGTCTCCCACTTCTCCTTTAATTTGGAGGATATCAATATGTTGGATCTCCTAAAAGAAAAGTAGCATGAGGGAGAAACTTTTACAAGCTATCTTGAGAGATCCCTTATTGCCAAAGGGTTAGTTAACTTTTTAAACTCTGATAAAGAGAAGTCATCTAGGGATAAGCGTCGTTATTAGAACTAGAACAAAAATGCAGTCAATGATGGTGTCACTGACACCAAACACATCTAAGTAGTTAATGCTTCCCATAAGCCACAATATGCTCCTCCTTAGTAGTAAAATCCTCACACCATATCAATGCCTCAAGGGGCACCTCATCCTTCCCAACAATCCAATCAGAACAATCAATGGGGTAACAAACATCAATTCACTCCACTAGGAGAACCCCTAAGTGTTGTGTTTAATAGGCTCCTTCAAGCTAATTACTCGATTACATATCCTGTGACAAAGCCCCTTGATGAATCCAAGCCTAAGCTAGTCTGGTTTAAATATAATGAGTATTGTGAGTTCCATATGATTAAAGGGCATACATTAAACAAGTGTCAAAGCTTGAAAACATACATCCCAGATCTCATAGATCAAAGTGGCATACATGTGGATGCCAACGCAACACCTTCGTCCAATGCTTAATTGCAAATATACTAGAATGTATTCTCAAACCATAACCAATGTCCTAGCACATCAAACACCAAACCAAGGCCTAGTAATAGCAATAATTAGGATAACACCACAAAAAACATTAGTTATAAGAATGTTTCGTTCAATTATCAGGGTATCATCATGCACATTAAGCAAGTGGAACCATGTCTATCTATGACACACACAAAAGGAAAGGACCTATAGTGTGCTGTTACAACCTGTTGTACTTGTATCATAGTCCCAGGAGCCTCCACATTCACC
Organism: Sequoia sempervirens; assembly: GCA_007258455.2. Classification (NCBI taxonomy): domain Eukaryota; kingdom Viridiplantae; phylum Streptophyta; class Pinopsida; order Cupressales; family Cupressaceae; genus Sequoia; species Sequoia sempervirens. The sequence goes on along the minus strand of VDFB02271358.1, from coordinate 1,086,303,464 downwards.
CATCCACCACCTGTAAGCTCTCAATATAGTATTCTTGACCATCTAGGAAAGACCCCAACACAAATATCCATTCTGGATATGCTCAAGTCTTCTCCTGTGCATCAAGAAATCCTAAACAAAGCTTTATAGGATACCCACATTTTCACTGACATAGATCCTACTCAATTTCAAGCATTGGTAGGACATCTCTCAACCACCTATCAACTAGGTTTTACCCAAAACAACATACCTTGCATTGAATCTAATCACAACCATCCTCTCCATCTCAGGGTCCTCGTAAACCGTCATAGAGTAAAAAGGGTCTTGGTAGATAATGGCTTTGCCTTGAATCTTTGCACATTAAAATTCATAAAATAGGTGGGATACACCCATGCTGATTTAAATAATGAAATCATCACTATCAAGGTGTATGATAATGCAGAGCGTGATTTTGAAGGGATAATATGTCTTCCAATCCAGGTCGGGTCAGTTGTACAATACACTACATGTCACATCCATGATCTAGAACTACCCTATAACCTCCTCCTTGGTCATCCATGGATCCACACCATTGAAGTTGTTCCATCCACATACCACCAATTTCTGAAATTCCCAGTTAATGGGATGGAAGTCACCATACATGTAGATCCTCAACCATTTGAATATTGCCACACATTAGAAGATTCTTTTCCCCACTCTCATTATTGCCTTGGAGTGGAAATGGGACCACCTTAGACATCATCATCCCACTCATCTACCAATGCACTATCCACCACTTCATCCTCTCCATCATCCAGATCTAATTCCACCCTTAACAAAGTCTAGATCACGGAAAAAGGATGTGGCAAATACAAAATGTGTACCGCTTTGAACATGGAAACCATGCCACCCTCGCCACACATGTATGACCAACCTTCTTAGTCTGCACCAAAGATAGAAGAAAAAACTCTCACTTTTAGCTTGAAGAATGTGGGAACCACTACTTACTGCTCTCTTAGACTAAAGCAAGAAACACAAAAAGGGGACATCAATCAATGGGTGTACTATGAGGAACCTTAACCCTTTCCCCCCTTGAAAGAATATTTCAAAGAGACTTATCCATGACCTTCTAATTTTGTAGAAAAACTCAATTATAGTGGGGGAGGCCTCAGTGTTGAAGAGCAAGGAAGACACTAGCTGATTGACACTTTTGTATGTCCAAGAAACTTGGGTTTGGGCTATAATAACCAACAAAAGGTTCCTATGGCATCATTTAGTGTCTCTAACAATGTCATTGTGGACAAAGGTCCCCTCGAGGACATATTGGAGGAGGAATCCATCAAACACATGTACGATGATGTGGATCACACTGAACTTTCTTCCATGTTCGAGTGCTTATCCATTTGCACCATTAGCCTATCCCTTGTCATCCTGAACTCATCGATTAGGACCTACATGGTAGCACACCTATTGACACCTTTCCCTCAATGGACCAATACATATATCTTATGGGATTTGGGGAAGATGAATGCCCTAACCACAAAATTAAAAAGAAACAAAATAAAAAAGGGTCACCTGGAGAAAACCTCCCTGAGGCATTTTGTGATTCTAAAAAAGTAAAAACAAAGGGTGTATCTGATAGTGAAAACCTCGATGAGGCACTGGACAATGGGGACGTTCATCTTCCCCTTGTAGGAACTCAACTATCTGAATGATCATCCATCTTGATTGAGGAAACACAAGAATTAAATTTGGGAATTGAAGAGGATCCCAAAATCACGTATGTAGCTAAATCACTATCAGAGGGAGAATACTCTACCACTATTTAGCTTCTTAAGGAAGGTGTTACCAACTTTGCATGGGCTTTCTCAGATATGCCAAGTTTAGATCCTACTCTAGTGGTACACCATTTGGATGTGCATCCAGATGCCAAACCTATCAAACAAAAACTAAGAAATATGCACCCTCAGGTGGATTTGCTTGTCAAGAAGGGGTTGCAGAAACTATTAGAAGCTGGGTTCATACAACCTATTGATTATTCTGACTGGATCTCCAACATAGTGCCAGTGGCCAAACCAAACGAGAATATCAGAATGTGCATAGATTTTTGAGACCTTAATAAAGCTTGTCCCAAAGATGATTTCCCCCTGCCAAAGATTGACATATTGGTGGACTTACCTATGGGGCATGAGATCCTTTCCCCAATGGATGGCTTCTCCAGATAAAATAAGATCAGGATTGCACCCAAAGATGAACATAAAACAACCCTCACCACACCTTGGGGCACATTCTATTTCAATGGCATGCCTTCTGGCCTCAAGAATGTGGGGGCAACCTATCAATGAGCCATGACCGTCATCTTCCATGACTTTATTCACATAATAATGGAACATTATGTTGATGATCTTCTAGGGAAATCAAGAACCAGGGATGAACACCCAATGATCCTAAAGAATATTTTTGAGCATCTCGAACACTATAAGCTATGTGTGAATCCCAAAAAGTGTGTGTTTGGGGTCACATCATGAAAAATACTAGGCTTCATTGTCTCCAGAAGAGGAATAGAAGTGGATCCAGCTAAAGTAAAGGTAATCATGGATATGCCTCCACCTCATAATCTCAAATAGTTAAGAAGCCTTCAGGGTAAGTTGCAATCCATTCAGTGGTTTATAGCTCAATTAGCTGACAAATGCCAGTCCTTCACTCATCTCCTGAAAAAGGATAAATCCTTCAAGTGGAATTCAAAATTTCAACATGGGTTTGATAAAATCAAAACTATTTGGCTCACCCGCCGATCTTTATGCCACCAATTTTGGGTAAACCACTCTTGTTGTATATTTATGCTACTTCAGTGGCACTAGGGGCATTACTAGCACAACATGATGAGTCTTCAAAGGAACAAGTGATCTACTACATTAGCCAAACCCTAGTGGGATATGAACTCAATTATTTCATGATGGAAAAAGCTTTTTTAGTCATGGTTTTCAATTTGCATAAACTTTGACACTATATGCTTAGTCACCTAGTGAAGCTCATCTCCAAAGTCAATCAACTCAAATATCTATTATCTAGGACAACTTTGACTGGCCACATGGCTAAGTGGGTCATTCTCTTGAGAAAATTTGATATAGAATATGTGGATCAAAAAGCTATTAAAGGACAAGTGATAGTTGATCAGCTGGCAGATGCTCCCTTGATAGATGCCTATCCTTTTGTAATAGAATTTCCTGATGAAGAGGTCTTTACAATATCAGAAGAAACCACATGGACACTATACTTTGATGGGTCATACAAACACAATGGAGTGGGGGAAAGCATCTTGTTTGTCATCCCCCAAGGTGATTATATTCCAAATTCATTCAAGTTGGCTTTTCCATGCACATACAATATAGCTGGATATGAAGCTCTTCTCACTGGCCTTAAAATCACAGTCTAATGGAATATCACTCACTTAAGAGTCTTTGGCAATTCCCAACTAATCAGGAAATAGGTCAATGATGATTTTCTGACAAAATATTATAAGTTGTTTCCTTACAAATGCATGGTGGATGACTTAAAAAAGTATTTCACCTCCATCCAATTTAACTAGATTCCAAAAGTACAGAATAAAGTAGCTAATGACATGGCTACAATTGGTTCTCTCATCGACATGCCAAAAGATCAAATAGAGTGTGAGTTCCTTGTTGAACAACTCTTGATCCTAGCTTACGATATCCCTGAGACTGAAATGGTGTGTGACATTGTATGTCTTGAGTCACCATGGTACCATGAAATTTACACTTACCTTCATGATAACATCCTACTTCCTGATCTTACATGCAACCAACAAAAATATTTCATCCAACATACATCCCATTACACCATCATAGGTGATACACTTTATCATCATGCGTATGATGGAACCCTCCTCAGGTGTCTAAATGAGATCAAAGCCCACACTGTGTTGAAAAAAGTACATAGTTGTGTTTGTGGGGACCATTCAAATGGAATGGACTTAGCTAAGACGATACTCAAAGATGGTTACTATTGGCCCTTAATAGAACACAAGTCTTGTGAATTTGTGAAGAAATGTATGCCTTGTCAACAACATGTGGATTTGATTCATGCTCCTGCTCAGGATTTGCAGCCCATCATAGCACCATGGCCTTTCTCTCAATGGGGTTTCAACCTAGTTGGCAAGATATACCCCCTCTTTTGATGGCCATACCTTCATCATCATTGCCACTGAATACATCACTAAATGGGTGGAAGCCATGCTAGTCTCCCAAATCATGGGTACTCAAATATCAAAGTTCATTCTCTTCCATATTCTCTACATATATGGAATTCCCTCCACCATCATTTTAGACAATGGAAATCCCTTCAAAAACTAGGCTATAAAACACATATGTGACACCTTTCACATTCAACATCATTGGTCTACTCCCTATTACCCTCAAGGTAATGGCCAAGCAAAGGCTACCAACAAAATCCTAATCAGAGTCCTTAAAAAGATGGTCAATAATATTGGTCAAGATTGGCACCTCCATATCCATCCTACCCTTTTGGCTTACCGTACTTCCATCTGTACTCCCATTGGCACCACTCCATATTCCCTCATTTATGGTGTTGATGCTATCTTGCCGATTAAGGTCGAGATCCCATCATTAATAATATCTTTGAAGAATCTAATCAGTGATGAAGATAATTGGGTTGTAAGACTCAGTCAGTTGAAACTCCTTGATGAAAGATGGATCAAAGCATACAATCATTTCTAGGAATATCAAAATCATCTTAAGAGAAGCTACTACAAGAAGGTACATCCTCACCAATTCAACATTGGTGATTTAGTCCTCAAGGATAATCAACGGACTTAGCAGGACTAAGATAAGAAGGGAAAATTTGAAGCAAATTGGCTTGGTCCCTATGTCATCACAGCAAAATATGGACTAGGGGCATATAAACTTGCCACACCTAAATTATAACCCCTCGAGGAGCCCATTAACATCATGCACCTGAAAAGGTTTTACAGTTAAATCAACCAGGGTATCCTATCCTGCAAAATCCAAAAAACACAAAAAAAAAGTTAAAAAATATCAAAATATAAAATATAAAAAAATATAAAATAAAACATAAAAATAAAAAATTAGAGAAATATGCCGGCTCGGGTAGCGGGATTGGCTTGAGGCTGTGGGATGGCTCCTCATGGTCTCGAGTTCGATTCCGCTCTCGGTACTTACCTGGTGAATGTGGTGGTCGGCGCTGCAAACACTCGTAGGGACTAGTCTCGCCCCCCGCTCGCCTCTAGGTGATGCTGGGCGGGAGGCCGCGGGGACACCCTGTTGTAACAAAAAAATAAAAATAAAATTAGAGAAATCTAAAAATAATTAAGAGAAATAATTCATCCTATTGTGAAAACCACCCCTGGTGGTGCCTTGGATAAGTACGTTTGGTGAAAACCTGGTAACAGACACCATTCATACAAGGCTTAATCATTATCTACCTTGCATCCTAGTTACTTTGTGCTTCCATCCATCCTGATCTCATATCCTATCAACCTATCAATCTTGTCCTTCCATTCGTATCTCCCATCATTGGTCGCTTGGTATGTTTTGGTTGAGAATTGGACGAGCTTCATCTGCTATCTCTTAGCCTAAGCTTTTATCCTAATCTGAGCTTGTGTTGTCATTCCAGGTCATCATGTCTGTCCTTTGCTTCTATCTAGGTTCTTTCATTGTGTCAGTCTCCATCTAGATCGCATCCTGTCATGTTGATCTTTTTGTCCTTTTCAAACTATGTTTCCCCTATGCTTTCACGTAGGCAAGGTCGATCATTTGATCCACCCCTGGGGCTTTGTTTTTCTTTAGTCCAATCATTTTTTTCCATCACTTGTCTCCATTGTCCTCTTTCCACTTTTATCCATGGTCTTTTCTTGAACTACGAGGGCTCTGTGCTTTCATGTAGGCAAGGCTAATCTCTAATTGGCCCCTGAGTCCCTAGCTCATTATGGTGTCTCAATCTTGTGGCTTGTGTCATGTCATCAAGTATGTCCTTATATAGCTAGTTCTTCACAAATGAGATCCACTTGTATCATGAGATCTAATCGGTTATGAATATCCTGTGTCATATTGGTCTTTTAGTTTAGTATCCATCTTTGGTCTCAATAGGATGCATCCTTCCTATAAGACCTCATCAACCCCATCCATCCTCTGGATCTTATGGAAAAGGATGTTTAAAATTTATTGTGATCTTTTGATACTTTTGGCTTTTGTTTATCATTTGAGCTCCCTATCACAACTTTTCAAGGCTTCCATGATCTATCATATCATGATGTGTTTTGAATGGTAAACATAGAGGCATATCTTGATCTTTTGTTTGTTGTTATCTTCTAGGTTGTCCCGCGTAGTACCCACCAAGACTCCTATGGTCTTCTATTATGTTGTGGAATCCTTTTATTCTTGTGATTATCCCAATGCCTTTCCTGACCAAGGTCTTCGTGACTTTGGGGTGTTGGGATAGCCTTCTAGTCTATTGTGCTTGTTTGTGTATTAGACACTAATTTTCCTTGGTTTCACATACCATGGTGCCTGGTGTCTTATGCTATAGAAAAACTCAGTGCTCTAAAAATGGAAATTTGCATTAGGATTGTATTTCATGATCAATTTTGTTGAATCACATCCATACCTCACCTATGACCTATTATTTTGGTTGTGCAAACATTCACCTTCCACCCCTTTTTCTTATTAGGATACCTATGGTTCTTGACAGGTGTAGTTTCACACCAATCTTCCCTTAATTTTTTAATGGTTACAGGGAAAGTACTTTCCATTAAACCAACAGTGTGCCTACCATCATCCCTCATTACTATGCAAACCCTTATTTACACTTATGTTCATGTTGCATTTCATTAAACGCTAGGCCAGCACACTTACCTATCACACACCTTTATTTTGTATAAGCTACATCAACCATGATCATAAATACAGTCAACCTACCACACACGTCCACATTACATTTCATTTATCTATTTGTGTATAATTGCATCTCATTCCACATTCTAGGTTCATTGCATTTCTATATCACATTCATTTTAAGTTGTTTAGATTAATCTTAATTGGTTATTCTGAGCATCTTAAGATTCATGACATTATCATTTCATTGCATTATCCATTTACATTGCATTAAACATCCTAATCTATCTCCTTCAATTGGATATTCACTACATTCATCCATAACTTAGATCACATATGCATGCATCATATAACATCCTAATCATCCATCACAACCTACATCACAAAGTGTTAGGCATAATGCATTTCATACATGTCATCCACATAGGCATAATCATAATAAAATCATTCATAAATGCATACATATAAATCATCCTAACCATATACATACATTGCATCATCATGATTATCCATAATAAAATCATAAACATTCACGTGTGCATAATAAATTATCCATCACATAAACATAACATAATGTCCATAAGGGTTGTTGCATATCATATATAAATCAAAATAAAATGTCCATCACATAATCCATAATAATGTCCATCATATCATCAAATTACATCAGTACTCATCAAATAAAATACAAGTACAATGCTCTGAATCAACTCTGACCCCTGCTGCTCAGTACTATCCATCCATCCTACACTTGTCAAAAAATTGGTATCATGTCACCTGTCCTCTGTCCTCTCTACCATGAGCTGCCACATTTGACCTCTATGGTGAGTATGGCACTCCCCCTCTAAGTGGAGGGGAATCTCTATAGCTACTGTATCTTTAGGTATTTTTTCCTGCTGACCAAGATGGTGCCAACATCTGTGGCACCACTCTGATGAAGATAGTTACCCACTGTGTCTGAGCTAGCCTCTCGCATGTACTCATATAGCTTTGTAGCCTGATACCTGGTTACATCCCGCTCCACCCTATACTTTTCCTAGAATCAACATATGGATCTCCTCTCCTGTGCCCATGCATCCTATGCCAACCATAGCTAACCAATCTCTACTCCCATCTGAGACACCTGATCTATAGCCCTATCCCTCTCATCTCATATAGCATGTACCTATTCCTGCAATCTTTGCACCTCTGATCCCGTCTCGCCACCCTTTCCCTAAATTGTTTATGCCTATGCCTACACTGCATCTCTCTCTCCACAACCTATATCCATGCAATTTTCAAATCCCTCTCACCCTCTTTAGGTATTTTTTCCTGTTGACCAAGATGGTGCCAACATCTGTGGCACCACTCTGATGAAGGTAGGTACCCACTGTGTCCGAGTTGGCCTCTCACATGTACTCATCTAGCTTTGTAGCCTGATACCTAGTTACATCCCGCTCCACCCTATACTTTTCCTAGAATCCACATATGGATCTCCTCTCCTGTGCCCATGCATCCTATGCCAATCACAGCTAACCAATCTCTACTCCCATTTGAGACACCTGATCTATAGCCCTATCCCTCTCATCTTGTATAGCTTGTACCTATTCCTGCAATCTTTGCACCTCTAATCTTGTCTCGCCACCCTTTCCCTAAATTGTTTATGCCTGTGCCTACACTGCATATCTCTCTCCACAACCTATATCCATGCAATTTTCAAATCCCTCTCACCCTCCATGGTTTGCACCTATGTTTGTGCTGCATCTCTCTCTATTTGTAGGGCTTTTATCTGTCCCCTCATGGTCTCCTCTCTCTTCTGCATCAACCCCATCTCTCCAACTATCTAGTTTGCTACATTGAATCTATCATGGAGCTCATCCCACTCCCATCTCAGCTCAGTGCTATCTCTTAGTAGTCGCTCCACCTATCTCCTTAAATCATCAATGTCTTTATCCGCCTATGCTAGGGTTTTCGTCGATACCTGGTTTGTCACTCCTATGGGCTCTCACTGTCCCCTCACCTGAGGTATAGTCACCTCTACCTCTAGCCTGTCTTGCTCCCATCTCACCGACACCCCCTCCTCATGCTCTCTAGAGACCTCTCCCTCTAGCCTAGTCGCCTTTTCTCATAGCTGGCTCATCTTAGCCTACAGGCCATCCCTCTCTACGTGTATCTCCTCCATGCACCATGATGCCTCATCTACTAGGGTCTCATAGTCTCTTTTCCCCTCCTCCTGCACCCTCTCCACCTTTGCATGTACCATGCTCACCTCAGCCTCTATTCTGCACCTCATAGCCTCTGCTCGGTGATCTGTAGTATCGCCACAACCCCTCTCAACAATAGAACTTGATCCTCTGGTATAGGTGGTACCATGGATAATGGGGCAATATCATGAACATCTGCATCCATCGCCTCCACCTCTTCCTCATCTCTCTCATCCATCCCCTCCACCCCTGCCTCATCTCTCTCCTCCTTTGCCTAGGCTCTCCTCTGTTGTCTCCCCCTCCTCCTTACCCTCCTCTACTAACCTCCTACTAACTTGTTGCCCCAACCTCCCCCTATCCTCTATCTTGGTAACCTCCTTCCCCAGCTACCTCCTTTTTGTCTCCTTTGCTATCCCCTCCTCCCTCTCCTCTTCCCTACTAGCCTCTGCAAACGGCTCCATTAGTATAATCCATGAAGGTTGGTGACAGACATACCACATGGAGAATTTGACTATCACTCCTACCTCTGCTCCCCCTCTAGTCCTACCTACTTAAGGTACCATCTAGACTGTGTCCCAATGATCACTCACAAACTTAGGTGTAATCGTCTCCCGCCATGGTCACTCTCACGAGATCCACCTAAATCTCTCTAGTCCACGGGGAATGTCCTACAGAAGCCCAAACTATCTGATCACCTTGTCAAGCCTATGTGCCTCCACTATACGTGGCTCCTTCTTGACTTTATAGAATTTGGTATAGAAATATCTTTTTTGCCTCTCCTCATCTCTCCATCCAGAAAATTGTTGTGTCATGTACAACCTCCACACTATTTGATCCTCCTAAAGATCATCCAATGTCCTCCTCCATTTGTCTAGATCCCCGAAGCCTCCATAATGTGACACCCAGCTGTCTTTGTCCCATACCAGTAAGCCATTGGTATTGTCATATCCTCAAAACCTTCTCTCACCACTCTTGGCCTAGCCACACTAATGTGCTCCCAAGCCCATACCTATAGAAACATCACCTATGTCAAGTTGAGTGCCTCTCGGTAGCACACAACATGCATATCTTTGTACAGTTGTGCTAGTACACATGGACCCCATGCGAACTCCCCCTCTCTCCCCTCCATGATATGTCGTATCACCTCCATGTAGTTGAGGCTACAGAAGTGTGCACTCCGGTCTAGTATCCACAATCCACTAATCAACCCACATAGGAATAGTGGTAGTGGTGGTACCCCCAATGCTAGACATCTGTCCACATCCAATCCCTTCCTCTACACAGGAAGGTCATCTCATCCAAACAAAACCCATAGGGTCTAATCCATCACCTCCCCCTCTGATGTTGTCATGCTCACCAGGTAGCCTGCTATAGGTAGCCTTAATATTTGCCACATGTCCTCTAGAGTCACAATCATCTCCCTTGTCAGGAGATGGAATTTTGAGGTTGAGGAGCTCCATCGCTCTATAAGGGTTGTCAACATCACTGGATGAGATATAATAGTCGGATATCCTAATAAATGTAGCAACGTTGCTCGTGACAAAGCCTCATGGTTTTCTCCATTCATGGCTGCTATCATTGCCTCTAGCACCTCTAGGATCACCTCTCGCATGTCCATAGACTATCAAACCACTCCATCCATATTGGAACATGTCAGTCATCTCATCATTTTCCTCATATCTCCCTCTTTTCCATTTCTTGACCCTAGGTTATCTTTTCACTAATATTTCTCCCTTTTCGACATATTTCCAATATGTTTTATTCCCTGCCCATCTTTCTTTTTTCTTTGTTCGTTTCCCTTTTCCTTCCCCTTTTTCCTACCTGAATGGGCGATCCTACTTGGTGGATGAGCGATCCTACGTGATGGATGGGTGAGCCCATCCTTGGGTGGGGCCACCCCTTTCTCAGGTGGGGCTACCCTTTTGTGGGCAGGGCCGCCCTTTCCTGGGTGGGGCTACCCCTCTTCGGGGTAGGGCCACCCCTCTTCTAGGTGTACTTGCCCCTATCATGGGTGTAGTCACCCTTCTCTGGTCAACCCAAATTTTTGGCAAATTTTCCTGATTCCAGGGCAAGTCTGGCACTCCATCATGCCCTCCCAATTGTTTCAAGCACTTTTTTCTATTTTTCTAGGTGAATTTTCCCCCTAATTGTGCCAATCTACCCCCATTTCCCACCACCTCTAATAGGCGATTCTGCCTACCTAGTGGATGAAATGGAAAATTTTCCCCCAACCCATTTTTCTAAACTACCCCAATCCCAAAACCCAGGTTTTTAAATTGCATTAAAATTCTGAAAGAAGCCAAAAATTTCTTAAAATCACAAAGGGGGTTTTGGACTTAACATGGCTTGGAACCACATGCTCGTGGAAGAACTATTGTACCTCGTCCCCCCAATGGATGATGTCATCATTGTAGTCGTTGGACATCCTCATATCCTTCTTCTCCTCTTCTCTCTCTCTCACTCAACTGCTAGGTGTGCAAATGAGGAATACTAATTTCTAAAATTACTATATATAAGCTTTCCCTCATTTTTAACCCTTTTTAAGTTAAGGGTATTTTTACCCTTTATTTAAACCTCTTTTCATTCAACTAATCCTCTACCTTCCTGGGGCCACCATTTGCGCACCCTATGTCCGTTTGACTATGTTCAAAATCCAATCTTCATGGTTTTTCGAGCTCTATCCAATAATACCCTCTATTTCCTCATATCGAGAAGTTACCCAAGGCCCCTTTTTCTTCACCAATTGCCCTCTTTAGGGGGCATACCTTACCATTTTCCTCCATTCCTCTATCATGGTCACTTTCTTGTGAGACCGGGGCATCTCCTTTCATTTCCCACCATTTGGGAAGCTCACACAAGTTCTCCCATGTTGGGGCTTTATTTTCTAGTCACTTCCTCTATAGAGTCATTTGCATTTTATTTTTCTTTGAAACACTATTATTCTAACAATATTTCGAAGAGGGGAAAAATGTAGACATCCAAATTTGACCACTCCCATATGGTAAAATCCATCTTTGTTACTCGTTTGTTCCATCGATATTAATTAAATGATTTATATAATTAATATTTCCCCTTTACCTAAGGTTTCTAAAGTATTTGATTTAATAATTAAATACTTTACCTTTTATCCTTCTTCTCTAAATTAAATAAATATATCAATTTACTTAATTTATTCATTTAGCGTTTTTGAATTTAAATCAATTTAAAATTCCCTCCTTTCTCTCTCCTTGTCACATCCTCCATAATCTTATTCTAATCTGGATTAGTTTAAATAATCCATGATTAGGATGCGCACACCCTTAATCAGGATTAATGTCACATCCTCCATATTTGGCCACTTGCCTCTAAACCCTCATTAATCTTCTTAATCACCTATTTTCACAACCTTAATCTATTCACATGCCATCTTTGGTATGTCCTCCAAGTCAACCTTTCATAAGTGTTTTCCCTTTTAAGCCTTGACCTCTTCGGCATGTGAATTAAAAATTCACATTTATTCATTCGATGCATTTCTCTTCCCCATGTAAGTTGTTGGGAAATTCTAAATTCCTTCATAGGTCACATCAATCACATGGGACAAGGATCTCCTTTATGAGGACCTTGTCTTATCCCCAAGGTACTCCCCAATCATGTGAATTTAAAATTCACATTTATTCCCCCTACAACTTCTCTCATCCCCATGATGATAAGAGAGGACTTTCTAAAATTCCTCACTTGTTGCCATCACTCTCATATGGGGACAAGAGCTTCTTTTTTGAGGATATTTTCCCCTAATCGTAAGGTACTTGCAAGTACCTCCACCTCACCTATCCTTGTGACACCTTCCCTTCCACATGGCAAGATGTGGGGGCTTGTGAGTCCTCAACTCACCACAGCCCTCCATCTTTTCCATGTTGGCTAAATCCTAGCCATTGATTCTTCTAGAGACTCTTCCCTTAAAATGGAAGATTTTCTCTCATTCATTAACATTCACTCATATCACAGTCAAGCAATTATACTCTCAAGCATTCAACTTCAAGAATTTTTCATTCAACCTCCATTGTTTCATTTTGAAGCTTTCATTGCATCCATTTGCATTCATCTATTCAAACACCCACATCTTTCATTGCATTCATCATCTCATCTAGATCACATTGCATAGAATTTTAGTCTATTTTCCATCAAGGAGCATAGAACTCATCAAAAATAAAAGGGCCAACCAAAAGGATCACTTCGACAAGGTATATCTCTTGCTTTTATCTTTTATTTTGTTCACATCAACAAGCTAATCTTGAGGTAGTGTTGTGTTATTTCTCCTTTGCATTTCTTTGTTTTTGCATCTTTTAGGTTTAGTAAATAACACTGGACACAAATTCTATAGAAGAAGATATAAGGAGAGGTGTAAACCCTAGACATGTGGATGAAAGTGATGATGAATTAAATCATGATGTAAATCAAAAGGAAGAAACCTATAATAAGAACATTTAGATTAGGTAACATTGTTGAAAGTTCTATGAAAGATTGGTAAAAGACCTAAAATTGAAATTCAAAATTACACAAGAAATTTAAATGTCGGGGAGATGATTGATTGGATCAATGATATTGAGGAATACTTTGATTATGAAGAAATTGGAGATCCAAAAAGGTGAGATTTACAAAGATTAAGTTGAAAGGGCATGCTTCTATATGGTGAAAATAAGTTCAATTGGATAGGAATGGAAGGGGAAAGGATAAAATCATAAAGTGGGATAGGATCATGAAAAAGTTGAAGAATCATTTTATACTTGCTAATTATAAACTTTAATTGTTGAAAATATTATAGAATTTGAGGGAAAATGAGAAATTTTTGAAGGAGTATACTAAAGAATTCTACAAGATGATCATTAGAGCTAGACATAGTGAAGCAAGAAAAGAGAATGATGCTCGATACATCAATGTACTAAGAGAAAACATATAAGAAGAATTGACCTTGGTAAAGATGAAAATGGTTGAAGAAGCGCACCAATTTGTGTTCAAGGTATAGGGAAAGTTGAACAAGAATTTTGAAAAAAGACAGAGAAGTGCAAGAAGAAGATTCCAGAGAAGCAGATAAAAATTCGTAGAGAGAAGACCATATGTAGAGAAAAACAAGGATAAAAAATCCCACCACAATGGAGAGAAGGATAATAATTGATATTGTAGGAAGAAAAGATATAACTTTCTATCACAATGATGGATATAGGAGAGATGAAGGAAGATCTGAAAGACACCATTGAAAGGAACTTGTTTCAAGTGTGGAGGTGAAGGACAAAGAGTATTTGAATGTCAACATGGAAGTATGTGTAAGAGGACTGAGAATATTGGAAGAAAAACTTATGTAGATTTAGAACCTATTAGATCCCCTCATTCAATTAGAAAACCTAAGAAAGGTGAGTCATTAGTAATGAGGAGAGCTTTCATGCATGAAGAAGTGACTAAGGAACCAACATAAATAAAGAATTTATTCAAAACAAGGTATAAATATAGAGGTAAGGTATGTAAAGTTATCATTGATAGTGGTTATTAGCAATTTAGTTTTAAAAACGATGGTAACAAAGTTTAATTTGAAGAGATTGAAACGTCCAAATTCCTATGCTATACAATGGATTCATGATGAACCTAAGATATTTGTGAATGAGCAATGTTTGGTGAAATTTAGTATATGATCATATACTGATGAAGTGTTGTGTGAAATTATTCCCATGGATGCATGTCATTTATTGCTAGGATTTCCATGGAAATATGATAGCAAATCAATTCATGATGGAAGGAGGAATGCCTATACTGTGACTTCAAATCAAAAGAGAACTATATTGATACCTTTGGGAGAAGATGATAAAAATAGTGTTTGTGGCACCACAACACTATGTTTTGTATATAGAAGATTTTTTTTTAAAGGATTAATGCATAAGAACATGTGTTTTGTATTGATTCCAAAGAAGTGTAGTAATATGGAGGTAGAGAATTCCACTGCAAAGGAGGAAGATCCACTACATAAAAAAGTAGCAGAATTGTTAGAAGAGTATGAGGATATCATATTAGAGAATATACCACTTGGACTCCCACCAGTCTAGAGTATCAGTCATCATATAGATCTAATACCGGGAGAAATTTTTCCTAACAAAGCATTAGATAGGATGACACCTATAGAGAATGGGGAGTTAAATGGACAAATACAAGACTTATTGAAGTAATTGATCAGAGAGCTTAAGCCCATGTGTAATACATGTACTGCACCAAATAAAGATATATAATGGGGAATGTGTAAAGACTCAAGAGTAATAAATAGAAAAACTATCAAGTATATATTCCCATTTCCACGGATGGATGACATTATGGGTTGTCTGAATGGAGCAAAGTATTTCACAAAGATTGACCTAAAGAGTGGATATCACCAAATGAGAATCAAAGAAGGAGATGAATGAAGGACCTCATTTAAGAGTAATGAAGGCTTATATGAGTGGTTAGTGATGCCTTTTCTATTGACTAATTCACCTATCACTTTTATGAGGTTGATAAACAAGGTACTAAAAAAATTCTTAGGTAAGTTTTTTATTGTTTACTTGGATGATATTATAATTTTTAGCAAGAATAGAGAAGAATGTTTGTGGCTCATTAGAAAAGTATTACAAAATTTGAGGGAGGAGAAGTTGTTGATAAACATCAAGAAGTGTATCTTTTCGAAGACAAAGTTGGTGTACTTGGGTTTCTTCATTTTTGTTGAAGGACTGAAGATGGACCTTGATAAGGTTAGAGAAATTGTTGAGTGGCCTACACTAGTAAACATTGGGGAGGTAAGAACATTTCATGGTCTATCAAGTTTCTACTAAAAAATTTATAAGGAAATTTTGTATCATTTGCACACCCATGATAGAAACAATGAGAGAAGATAAGAAAGACTTTAGGTGGACATCTAGAGCACAAAGAAGTTTTGAATTCTTGAAGAAAAAGGATAAATAGAAACTAGTGTTAACATTTCTTGATTTTGATAAACTATTTCAATTTGATTGTGATGCTAGTGAAAATGAAATAGGAGAAATTTTGAGTCAAGAAGGAATACCCATAACTTATTTTAGTGAGAAGTTGAATGATTCTAGATGGATATATTCAATTTATGATCAGGAGTTCTATGCCATAATTCTAGCCTTAAAGAAGTGGAGACATTATTTGTTCCTTGATTAGCTTATTTTGTACGCTAATCACCAAGCCCTGCACATTATTTGAAACATGGAAATAATGTATGGAACTAGTAGTGAAATATAGAAGTCAGTGGTAGGATTATTTTATTTAGGAAGATATGTTGTTCAAGGGAAATCAATTGTGTATTCCAAGGATTTTAATGAGGGGAAATTTAATTAAGGAGAAGCATAGTGGATGACTACTAGGACATTTTGGGGGAGATAAGATAGTAGCTTTGGCGAATGAACACTATTTTTGGCTATAGATATATAGGATGTTAGAAAGTAATGTCAAAGTTGTAGAATTTTTTAAGTAGCAAAAGGGAGTAGTCAGAATGTTGGATTGTATAAACCTTTGAAAATATTAGAGACAACTTGGGAAGATATAAGTATGGATTTCATATTGGGATTACCAAGAACATAGAGAGGATATGATTCTATAATGGTAGTAGTGGAGAAAATTTCTAAGAAGGCACATGTAATTCCTTGCAAGAAGACTAATGATGATGTACATGTTGCTAACTTATTTGTCAAGGAGATTGTGAGATTGAATGGATTACCAAAGAGTATAGTTTTATACAAGGCCACCAAGTTCATTGGATAAGTTTTTGGAGGACATTGTGGAAGAAGATGAAGAAAAACCTAAATTTCAGTTCATCATATCACCCACAAACAGATGGACAAATAGAGGTAGTGAACAATGGTTTGGGTAACTTATTAAGATGTTTGGTTGGAGATAACACAAGAAATTGGGACATAGTTATACCACAAGCATAGTTTGAATTCAATAATTCAGTAAATTGGAGTAAAAGAAAGACACCATTTGAGATTATGATAGGGATACATCCTAGACAATTTGTGGAGCTTAGAGACATAAGTATGGTGAGCAAGAGGAATGTATATGTAGAATAATTTGTAAAATTCATGGAAAACTTCCATAATCATGTCTACAAACACTTGGAGGACATGAATAACAAGTACAAGGAGCATGCAATGAGAAGACAAGGCATACAATTTTTCTTGTTCAAGATGAATGTATGGTATATCTCAAGAAGGAAAGGTTTCTAGTAGGAACATACAATAAGCTAAATATGAGGATGATTGGACCATGTAAGATTATCATGAATCTTGATTCAAGAAATGCATATGTAATGTAGTTACTCGAGACACTTGGTATATCAACTATTTTTAATATTGTAGATATTTATGAATACCATGAAGGATACTCAAGAGGGAGTAATAATAAAGTTGGATTAATAGAGAATTTACCACATCAACCAATAGAGTAAATTGAGTAGATCTTAGACAATGTAATTGGAAGGAACACTAGGAATGAGAAGTACAAGGAGTAGCTAGTAAAGTGGAAAGGAAGAATAGTGGAGGATTCATCCTGAATTTATTAGGTTGAGGTGGACCACTTTAGTTTTCCTCTAGCTGGGCTAGAAAGTAAGGGAATCACTTTTCTTCCAACTCTAGCTATATGATACAAGAGCATCCTTGGTTGTAAATAAATCTTGTATCAACCAAAAACATTTCATTTTTTGCAATTCATTATGTAGTTATCTTAGCACTTTCTTCCACATCTTACTGCATTTTCATTTATCATCTTGTGGAGTAGGATATAGATTCTACTAGAGGTTATCTACAACATGTCCATATTTTAGGATATTTGCACTTGTCTATGGAAAGTTATTTCTCTCAAAATTTAACTATCAATTATCAAATACAACATTCAAGGCCTATTTATCCTAGTTTGGTTGTGTAGACTTTTTTGAATGTGTGAAGCTTAATGGAAAAAAATTCAAGGAATTTTAGGTCCAAGGGAAATTTCTTGGAGATTCATAATTCATTTACTTTTTTGAAGGGTTATCTTTTCATGTTTGTTGGTCAGCCTACTTGTTTGATCTTGCATTCCATTTATAAATCCTTGAGGCCAACATAGATCATAATGGAGCTAGAGTTTCATATTTAAGATCATTTTTAATTCATTAGGAGGCAGTTAGTCATGAATCAAGTTAGGATATATAGTTAAATTCAACCTTCTAGGTTGTGGAATATAATAAGGCTTGGTGCCAATTATAATATCTAGAAATCCCTTGTGGTATTCCTAAGAGCTTTAATCATTTGCATATAATATATATGATTAATGTAAGATTGCAAGTTACGAATCAATGGTAATCTATGTTTTTTGAGTAATTCTTGTGTTATTTCCATTGTGTTGAACTCTAAGATGCATGGTTGGACAATCCTTTTTGGACCCTCCATCAGTGACTGCACTAGATAGGACTAATGTGTCCATTCTATTAGAGTGGAGATGAAAGTGGTCATTGTCTATCTGTAATGAATATCACTCCCACATTAATAATATATCTTTGTGCAACTGCTTGGTGTTCCTTCTTGTGCGAAGTTAGTGCATAAGTATCTTCAAAATATTCCTCAAGAAAATAAATAAATTATTGTTTCCAAATCAACCACCTTGTCAAGCAAGCAAAACCTTTATCCTAATCTAGTTGATCTCCTAAAAGCCTTGTAAAGCTTTAAAAATCTACCTCTAAAATTTATCTATATAAAAACACATAAAAAAGAAAAGATTCACATATAATACATCCATATTTATTTTTGGTATCTCCAGTTTCATTTACATGACAAGGACTATGTTACTCTACAAAAATGGGGGAAAAATTACCCACTTTCTATACTTGGACATTTAGTTTTTTTTAGTGCATAAAAATGTTATTATATAAGAAAGGATGTGGTGATATATAGAAAATTATATAAAATATTTATAACATAGTTTTTCTAGAAAAACTTCCAATAAAATTTGTATTGTATATACTAGATGAAATGGAGACCATTTCTCTATATAAAAGGATGAATGGTCTATGTGAAAATCTATGAAAATTTATTCTCATATTTATTATCTTACTGTAGGTTACATCATGTTATAATATTTACTTGTGTATAAAATACTATGCAATTATTATTTTTAATGAATAAGAAACTCTATTAGAATAGCTTCATTTATATCTACGGGTATGTGTAGGATCATCGTGGAAAAAACATGCCCTTAAGTGGCAAAAAAATTAGAAAAATCAGAGTTAGGCAACTTCAGATAAAAATTTGAATAAGTTATCTATATTATTTCAAAAATATGTAAGAATAGAATTTGTGGAAAGTTGAATGTAGTTTCTAAACTACTAGGTTTATTTACAAAAAAAAAATCTATTTGGTGAAAATTTGAAATTTCAATGTAGTAGTACTTAAATTTTAGGGAAAAATAAGAAGTAGGTGTTTTTCTGACCACCCTAACCACAATAAAATGATAATATTTTTTATAATATTTTAGATGTAAGTAGAGGACTCATGTTCGGATGTGATGCATATTTTTTTGTAATTTTTTTCCCAGTAAATAATTAATTATGCTTTTTTATTACAACTTAAAAAAATATAAAAACTTGTATGTCTAATCACCTTAACTTGGTCAAAACTTCATGAAATTCATTTCTTTCTTTTTTAATCCTTTAGTATGTGAAGCATAGAATGTGACACATGTTTCAAATTCAAAAAATGTGATACCATTTGAAAGCTATAGATGTTTTCCAATCATCCTATCAATCAAGACTTTAGTGATAATTCAAATAGAAAATTAATAATAATTATTTATTAAATTCAAAGTAAAGAATAATTTATATTGGTGGAAAGCTAAGAATATCCTTCAAAAACCCTTTTTGTTTCATCAATTTTGGGTAGAAAAAATTCGTCAGCCACATACCCTACACATACCCATCATATCGCCACTTTTTGACCCATCATATCGCCACTTTTTGGCCCATCATGATCCTACGCATACCCCTACATAAGTATTAATTCTGACACTCTATCACAAAACAAAGTAAATGCATTAACACAATCACCCTTCAAGCATACCATGCAACTTCATGTTTTTACTTTTTCTTTGAAAATAACATCTTTAGTTACTCCTACATAGAATTTTTTCATTGTGAATTATCAACACATGGGAAATATATGCACCTAGATGACTATACAATTTATTTTTGTTACATAAATATTTGACATATATGACCATGTCTACTCCACAAAATTATTCTAGCTAATTTGAACCATATAGATCCAATACATGGCACAAACCACCACAAAATAATTTTTTTTAGGTCACCACTAGATACTTAATAAACTAATGGTATGACATATTTTTTTATCATATACTAATAAATACCCCTGATTTAATTTTAACCCTCCAAGTTTATGTTTTTGATAGAACCTTTACATGCATAGGAATAATTAATAATGATTTCCAATTCTCACTAGATATATTATACAACCTCACCTTTATTGTATTTTTTATCCCTTTATTATTTATACCCTATCAACTAAGGTAACTTCCCATACTTGCATTTAACTAAAAACTAGTTTTGTTTGTCATTCCATACATAAAGACTTATTATCAAAAACATAGAATAATTATGAAAAACATATTACCATGTAGAAAGCACTAATTTCAAAGAGATTATATATCTAGAATGCAAAACCTTTCACATATAAACAAATGAATCCCTCTAACAAAAATATCTTAACTATATTATATATTAATCTAAATAGAAACATAAAAATTTTAGGGATAACTTATGATTATGTAGGTAATTCATGATATTACCCAAATATTTATAGAATAAATAGCTTTAGAAAACCTAAGTTCAATTTTACTAAAACCTTATGACCATGCTATGATATTTTTTTCCCTTTTTACTAAATCATAAATTAGGCTAGGTAATCTCACTTTGGATTATGAGGCTTGACCCTAATATAAGACTATGTAGATTTTAAATAGGATACTTTCACACCTATATGAAGACAAACATAGTAAATTAAATTTTTTCTTATTGATGAGTACATAGTTATTTATAAAGTATTTGGAAAACCACATGTCAACACTTGACCTCATCTTTATGCATGCTTCTAGATTCCTAGTACATTCCCATGCCACATAAATTGAATTACTTTCTTTCCTCCTAATAGCATTAAAGTGATATATTAGGTCATATTTTAGTTATTAGAAACTTTTAGTTTATACATGCATATGATAAGGTATTGCTTTAAAATAGAATCGTTGAAGAAAAACCCTAGCCCTATGGAAACTGCACTAAACATTCATTAAATTTCTCAGTCCATTCTAAAAGAGAGATAAAAACCTATTGTATTAATATCCCTTATTGTACATTTTCTTTCCTAGTCTACCAAGTAGTGACCCTTTGTCAAAACATTCATGCTAGTTTAGTTTTACTCTATAGTTCTTTGATAAATCAAGTGGATTCCTTATTCTCTGTTGATCATACAAATACAAATTTTGAGCATGATATCTATAAAATATTATATATTTATGTAAATTCAATAAAATATGACATATACATTTGTTGTATGCTCCTTTAAATCACACCCAAAGAAAATTTGTTGATCTTGAGATATATAACCTTTATAAAATATCCATTAGAGAGTGGGTATGTGCAGGATCATCATGGAAAAAATGGGCCCTTAAATGGCAAAAAATTCAAAAAAATCAGAGTTAGGCAACTTGACGTAAAATTTTGAATCGTTATCTATATTATTTAAAAATATGTAAGAATAGAATCTGTAGCAAATTGAATGTAGTTTCTAAACTACTAGGTTTATTTAAAAATAAATAAATCTATTTGGTGAAAATTTGAAATTTCAATGCAGTAGTACTTAAATTTTAGGGAAAAAATAAGAAGTAGGTGTTGCCACCCTAACCACAATAAAATGATAATATTTTTATAATATTTTAGATATAAGTAGAGGACTCATGTCCTGTGATGCATATTTTTTTGTAATTTTTTCCAAGTAAATAATTAATTATGATTTTTTATTACAACTTTTAAAAATATAAAACTTGTATGTCGACCACCTTAACTTGGTCAAAACTTCATGAAATTCATTTTTTTTATAATCCTATAGTATGTGAAGCATATAATGTGATGCATGTTTTAGATTCAAAAAATATGATACCATTTGAAAGCTATAGATGTTTTTCAATCAGCATATCAATCAGGACTTTAGTTGTAATTCAAATAGAAAATGAATAATAATAATTTATTAAATTCAAAGTAAAGCATAATTTATATAGGTGGAAAGTTGAGAATCTTCTTTAAAAACCCTTTTCATTTCATCAATCTTAGGTTAAAACAAAGTCGTCAGCCACATACCCTACACATACCCATCATATCACCACTTTTTGGCCCATCATGATCTTGCACATACCCAAGTAATTACTTTAAATATAAATAGTCAACTTCTTTATGTTGAATTTTGAAAATAATAATTATTTATTTTAATAATTTTTCTAGCTCCAATTCATTTTATTATTTAGTATAAAATAATTAAAGTTTATATATAATTAAATTAAATTAACTTAAAATACCATTTTAGAAAGAAATTATTTGCATTTCAATAGCTATATAATTTTATAAAACTTGCTCAATGTCTTTATATTATTTGTGTACAAAATATAATAATGAGTTAGACCACCATGTTTATTTTAACCTTTTTCTGATAAAATGCCAAAGGTATAAAAACCATATATTAATTTTTAAGCTGAAATTCATTCTTATGTGACTAGTGAATCTACACTAGGGGAGAATGTTATCCCACTAGACTAGAAGTTTAACTTGAAATTCAAAACAAAACTACTTTCAGCCATGACCCATCAAGAGAAAAAAAGAGAAACAACTATAAAACTCCTCCACCCTCACGCCCAACAAGCAATCAGAAGCAACTCATTAAAATGCATGATGCTCAAACATCCACCCAAAATCCCAACCACCCAAAATGTCTTCAAAATCTTTCTCTAAAATGAAATTACCATATATTGCAAAACATTGTATGCTTATGAACAAAAAGAACATAGTGCAAACCTTAAAGAGTGAACTAGACTAAACATTACCAACTTCCCATATATAATTAATGAGATTGCTGACCCAATCAAAATTTTAAACTAGTTGAACATGTAGCATTTTATTCAGAAACCTTACTACCATCTTCACCCACTCTCTGTCTTCACGCAATGCCTCACCTTTGATATCTAGTATGAAGGGGAAGAAGGTTACTTCCTCACTCAGAACTATAAGACTCTCAAATTCATGGGGTTTAGGTATACCAATACTAAAGGAGGTGTTAGGTCTCAAAAGTGCAGGTTTTGAGCCTTAAGAGGGTGCCAATCTCTAAATACACTTTTGGCCAATGAACAAAGTAAACAAGATTGATCACCTCCTACTCTTCAGGCTCTACTAGATCTAGGCAGGTGTACCTGAATGATAAGGAAGATGTGAGAGTTAAAATGAATCCTACTTTAGGAAATCTACTCACAATGGCACATGGGGGTGAAGTATATGCAAAGCTTGATAACTAATACCTACTGAGAGTGTTTGAATAATCAAGAATGTGTATTGAATTTATATAAAAAAAATTAAAACTGAATAGTGCCTAATCTATTGGGTGAATGGAGTTGATGGATGAATGATGGGAATGGAGATAGAAGTGTATGATAAGTAAACCTAATTTTCAACTTAACTCTAACTGTTGGGCTCTCTTAAATGTTTACACCTTGTGCGAATGTGTAGGTTTTTCTATCACAATACTCTTCTTGAATGATCCTAGTGTTATTCCCTAAAATTACTATGATGCCATGAAAGGTTTTTTAATTATTAAAGGAAACCAATCAGATTAATTAACTTTAAAGGATTTTAATTCTCTCTCACCAGAACCCAATCAAACAATCATGCAACAACAACAAATGTGTTATGATATAAATCTTATGAATTTAAATAATTAAAGAAACCACTTTGGAGACAACACAATAATAGATAATCATGAAAATTAACACTAAAATAGATCACCAATTATGATCAATCTTCTCCATTATATTGCTTCAAAATATATACATTTATAGCACAATTCATTGACATCAATATGATATGGATGGATGGAATGTGCAATCTATCTTCTTACTAATATCTACTATAATGGTGATGAAATGGAATATGATATGATGATCATAAATTTTCCTTGGTCTCCTATTTATATAGGAATCAACAAACTATATACCTTTTACAAAAAGATACGACCTTTCAAAACTAATGTTTTTACTAACAACTATTTAATTAACATAATCAAAGAAATAAAAAGGCTTAAGACATTTCGACATATGTTTCCTTTAATCAATGTAGAAATCCCATGATCATCGATCTGGAAAAACTTTCCTCTCCATGATAGATGTCCAAATTCCCTCACCTTAATGACCAACTCATTTGAAGCCAAATACTTTTCATCCCACTAATACACCATAAAATATGATAGCCACTAATATTCCTAGATCTTTGGTATGTTTACAAGATGAGTCTACCATCAAATATCTAGTAGTTCCTTTGTATCATTGAAAAACTTTAGATTTCTAGCATCAAGAACAATTAAGACATCCATGATCAAATTGATTCTATGAAGACTGGTGTCACCATCCTCCTGTACATGGGTTATACACTTATGAATAACCTGGCTGAATTTTGGGCCCTTCCACTCATCCAATTCTTTCAACTAACCATTATCTTTCATAATTTCTGGTGTATACCATTGTTTTAAGGTATGGAATGAATCCATTCATTTCACAATCCTTTTATCCTTCCCTTGTATATACTGAAATTAGTCAACAATCATCTTCACTGTTTGCTCAGTTGGTTTTAATGTTGTAAGAGAATCAAGACTCCTTTGTAGAACTTTGCATAACTTACATAGAGTGTGGTGAATAGGCTATCACCTTTCGAATAGAGGATCGAATACAAGCATATGTTCTTTTATTTGATAAATTAATTACTGAAGTGATTTAATATGCCATGCACACTCACTAGTTTACCAATAACCAAATTTATCCTATGCTCAAGAATCTTTTCCATAACTTCACAAACTTTCCTTTTTACTTCATCTTTGGTTTCATTGCTACCATTCTTCATTTCATCCACTTCCTTCTCAGGAGCCTTTTTTTGCTCTACAAGAATGCTCTATAAAACATTTAATGGAGCACTAGGAGGCTTATATAACACTATCTCCCTACTTTGTGAAGTTCCTACTCCTTTTAACTATTCTTTCAATTTGACATTCTCCATAAATAGTTTATGAACTTCATCATTTAGGAACCTATGTTCCTTTACATATTCCTTCAATCTATCCTCGAAACCCTTATCAGTTGCATGAGTGAACATGGTCGAATGCATGGTCCTCTATTGTCCAAAGGGCTGGTGTCCTGTACTATCCTCACAATTGATGCCCCTTTCATTCCATGAATGGCATCTAGTAATTTTAGCTTCGGTGTGTTTTTCTATTTGATCCATATAGCTAGGGTTTCAATTTTGGGATTATACCCTATTCTACTTACTCCCTCATCAGAGTCAAACTCTACAACTAGAATTCAATCCTCTTGAGCCTACACTTGATCAAGCCAAAACATTTTCTTTAATTCCAAGATAGGGAAAATGAGCATGTTGCTTTTCAAAATCATTTCTCTAGCCTTCTAGGGGCTAATGTCAATGTGGTCAACTCTTAGTTCATTGAAGGTTTGTGCCACCATTTGAGCCCTTTGAGGTTCCTCAGGTTGTATTTCATTCTTTTCCATTCTCTCATCAAACTCATTCACCTTCATCTTTGTCCAAAAGTCCCTAAATTATAGAGTTTTAATGAACTCATCATCCTCTATAAACGTCCTAGCAGAAATTTCTCTCTTCATGTATCTCTACACTTGTTTTTCCTACATCATCCATCCTTTCCTCATGCCTATGGGTGTTGGTCTCATGGATGGGATAATCAACATCAATATCACCCTTTAATGATTGCAATATAGTGGAAACCTCTTTAGTATCTCCCACCCCTTCACTCTCCTCATAACGTACCAATGGCTTAGTGCTCTGTGACTTTTATCTCTTGGGATGAAATTGCTCCATGGGAGACTCTGATGTTGTGTTCGAGGTATGCTCTGCTACCTTCTCACCAACATATTTTTGAATATATGCCTCCTTTTGGCAATATAAGTCTTCAAATATATCAATTATCAAGTTTATTCTTCTGATAAGGTCTTTCTCTTCAACAAAATAGCCTAAGAAGTCTATGTTTTTGCTTCCTTTCTTCCCCAAGATTCTGAGTCATATATTCCCACTTTTTCTTTCTGCTAGACACTTCCTGAAAAGTAAGGGAATTTCCTAAAACATCCTCTTCATAGTCCACCTTGTGTGCCAATGTCATTTTGGTAAGAAGATTATGCCTTATGTTATTCATATGATTTTTTAGGGTCAAAGGCTCTTCCTTTTCCAAAATCCAATGCATATCTTGTCCTCAAATAATATTGCAACTCCTCAAGTGTGTCTGAGCCTACTATCCATTCTTCACATTTGGTTTGGTTTGGCAGAAATATGCCCTTTTTTCTTTGTGCATTACATCATTTTCCATCCACATCATTTTCCACATAAATTCAAGAAATTCTAATATGAGGGGAACAAACTTTGGCAGTACGTGTGGAGAAACAGGGCAACCATAGAATCTTATTACTGTAAATTATGAGAGAAGGAACCAATCACCAAAATTGTGTGTATGACCCTGCTCTAGTCTCAGGCCCAGTGGTCTCAACAATTGTATTTTTTTTGGAAATCTTGGTATTGAACAACCAAGGGCTCTGAGAATTTTGTGCAAAAAATATTCATAGAATATAACAAAGCTTGCTTTCTTCCACCGACTATTCCAAATATAGCACCACTTCTAGATAGGTGTGGGATTCCTTTTTTCATCCACTCTAGCCAATTCCATTCATTTATTCCAATGATCTTGATTCTGGTATAATATCAAATGAAATAGTAGGGATGGGTGATCCCACAAAGCTAGCTTACAATTTCTAGGAGATTCTAATTTTTGTTGAAATCACATAGTTTTAGAAACTATAATGATTTAAGCCTTAAAAATTTCCATTTAAAGCATTCCAATTGAAGAGGGTTTGATCAAACTACCATAGATTAAAACCCCTTGGATAGAACCCTGCTAGTTTTAAACCATATCTATCAAAATAGTGATAAAAAACCACTTTTGATTTACCTTTTGGGGGATCAAATGAATGCATAAAAAATTTATTTTTTATAAGTATCTATTTCTTATTATAGTCTTCCCAAAAATTATAATTTTAAATAAATTTAATTTTATTATTATATTTATTTTGTATTTCTTGTGAATGTAGGTTTTTCACCGAAAATCAAGCTCTTTGTTCTACACATGTGAAAAAATAGCAAATTATAAAAAAATAAAATTGAAAAATATGAGTGCACTAGATATTGAATTCCTTGATCCAACAA
Source organism: Sequoia sempervirens (assembly GCA_007258455.2). NCBI lineage: Eukaryota > Viridiplantae > Streptophyta > Pinopsida > Cupressales > Cupressaceae > Sequoia > Sequoia sempervirens. The sequence continues at coordinate 1,086,275,847 of VDFB02271358.1, read as the reverse complement.
AAAGAAAATTGAATTTTGATACATACAAAAGAAGTTACATGTTATACGGTCGTGTTATGTCTGAATTGTAATTTCTTTGACTTAGAAACTTGATTAAAGAAAAAATATTGAATAAAAAAACCATCTAACCAAGTGCAAGCACTAGATATCAGAGTCACATATCTAAATTCGAAAGAATTATAATTTTATCCTTCATGGAAAAAAAGTTATGTGTTATATGGTGAGCGTCACTTTTTAAAAATGTTGTTTTCTAAAAAAAAACCAATTTTTGACAGATATGGAAAATGAAGTGCAATCCCATTCCAAAAAATTTGAAAAAAGTATATTTAGAATCTATAGAAAAAATTTCACCAAACTCTAGTTTGCATTATTTTCAAATTCCTCACGGTTTAGCCGCTATAGGTGCCTAAAAGTGAAGATTTAGGTAAAAAAAATATTTCATTGTCTAGTTTGGCCAAAAATTGTAAACCTCTATTGTGGGATCACCCATAATATTGTCTAAATGTAATCAGTGCTCTATCCTCTATGACTTGTAAGAATTCATCATCCAACGCCCTCTCAAGGTATGAAGTAAATTCATATTAAATATTAGTTCCAGGGTTTTGAATTCTCATGGCCATCATCATTAGACTCATTAGCATTTTATCTTGAACATTCATCCCCAACTCTTGGCAAAGAGCAAGATACATATTAACAGAGTAGTATTAAAAATCTATCACAGTGAATGGTTTATTTGTGGAAGTAGAAATGGGGATCATTCTGTTACTAATGCCTCTTTTCATATATAGGGGTAGCTCATCACTTCTATAAGTCTGTCTTAACCTAGTATAATCTTCCTCACTTTTTTGTAGGTTTATTTTGGTCAGAGCCTACTTGTTTAATTCAAAACACTCAATGATAGTTGCTCTGGTTACCTCTACCAATATTGAGCCATTTGGAAAGCTTACTATTTTGGTAGAAGAGTGATAGTGTTTGGGTAGTATTTTGATAAACTCCACATCAACAAACATATTCAGGACAATCAATTTTGCTAAATCCAACATCCAATGGTTTCACACTAGAATCTTCTCATTTCTCTTACTGTAAAAATGCCAAAATAAGTCACACCTAGATTTGGAATGAGAGCATCCCTACAACCCTCTGTGGTGTCTTTAAGAAATTTCTTATTACCCTCCTTGATTGACCCTTGAAATATATCTAGTATAGACTGGTGGAGTGGTCTCTTCTTTACCTTAGGTTCTTCTTCCTTAAATTTTTCCTTACTTCCTTTTACTTATGATTGTTTTCTTTTAGGAGGCATATTTCAATTCTTTATGCCATGACTTCAAATAACAGAGTTGTACCAAATACTACACCAATCAAGCTTCTCCAGAGGATTATTCATGCACTTACTTGAATTCTTGACGTTCGCAGAGCTCCCTTTCTCGGTGTCCTTAGCTATGTCCACAACAATGCATTTCAACTAAGTATAATATTAGGAAAATTCACTTACTTTTGAGGGCGCAGTATTCAATTATATCAGTATTAATTAAAACCTACTACCGAATATATTTTTAATAGTCTCATACTTTCAAATTCAATTATCAATTGTTGGGTTTGTGTTTCAAGGTAACTGATGTGATCCATGCATTTATTGCCACAATCCATAATGATGCCACAGTAAGTTCACCGTACTACTATTGTCTCTTATTATACTCGCTATAGTATGGTGGTGTATACCCTTCCTTTCTACTACTTACTGCACTATAGTTGGTGCAAGAGCACCTAATTGTGTTTTGTGTCTCCATGGAACATTTTGTAAAAAATAAATTGAGGTTTCAAATGTGAAGCATTGTAAATGGCCATGTGAGGGCCCATTCTATTTTAATTCAATCTTTATAGGTGTCTAGGAGGTCAAAAAATGAAAGTTTACAAAAAATGTCAAAAAATGCAAAAGATGTAAAAATGTAAAAGTGCACAAAATGACAAGAATGTGAAGAGACAACTCGGTGGAGAAGGTAGTTAGTCAGTTCGAAATTGAAGAGGAATTTTCCTTAATGATTGTAAGAGCTATATAAAGCATTGTGAAGGGTGAGAAAAGGAAGATTTTGTATTCTTGAGACATAATATTAAATAAAGTTCCACGTTTTCTATTTTTTGTAGTGTTTAATTCTCTTGAACTAGTCCTTGTATAGACTGCATAGTAGTCTAAAGGATATTTATTTATTTTTTTACTTAATGGAGGGTGTAAGCAATATTTTAGAGGTATTTTTAAAAGTTTCTTTCAGATTTAGAGGCCAAGTTATTTGGTCTAGCCTAAAAACCTAGTCAAGGGTTTTGAGAGTCTTGTGAGGAAGATAAACCCCATCCCACCATTGCAGGTTTAGTAGAATGGTGGAATGGATTATTTAGGGTGTATTTAATATGCTGGAAGTATTTTGTATGTGGATAGGGGTAGGGAAAGAAGGAGTATGGAATTTGTTGCTGCTAGAAGTGAATTTTTTTCTTGAGCCTACATTTGTTGCTGCTACAACTAGCATACAATCCTCTTGAGCCTACACTTGATCAAGCAAAAAAAAATTCTTTAATTCCAAGATAGGGAAAATGAGCATGTTGCTTTTCAAAATCATTTCTCTAGCCTTCTAGGGGCTAATGTCAATGTGGTCAACTCTTAGTTCATTGAAGGTTTGTGCCACCATTTGAGCCTTTTGAGGTTCCTCAAGTTGTATTTCACTCTTTTCCATTCTCTCATCAAACTTGTTCACCTTCATCATTTTCCAAAAGTCCCTAAATTATAGAGTTTTAATGAACTCATCATCCTCTATAAACGTCCTAGCAGAAATTTCTCTCTTCATGTATCTCTACACTTGTTTTTCCTACATCATCCATCCTTTCCTCATGCCTATGGGTGTTGGTCTCATGGATGGGCTAATCAACATCAATATCACCCTTTAATGATTGCAATATAGTGGACACCTCTTCAGTATCTCCCACCCCTTCACTCTCCTCATAACGTATCGATGGCTTAGTGCTCTGTGACTTTTATCTCTTGGGAGCAAATTGCTCCATGGCAGACTAAGATGTTGTGTTCGAGGTATGCTCTGCTACCTTCTCACCAACATATTTTTGAAGATATACCTCCTTTTGGCAATATAAGTCTTCAAATATGTCAATTATCAAGTTTATTCTTTTGATAAGGTCTTTCTCTTCAACAAAATAGCCTAAGAAGTCTGTGTTTTTACTTTCTTTCTTCCCCAAGATTCTGAGTCATATATTCCAACTTTTTCTTTCTGCTAGACACTTCTTGAAAAGTAATGGAATTTCTTAAAACATCCTCTTCATAGTTCACCTTGTGTGCCACTGTCATTTTGGTAAGAAGATTATGCCTTATGCTATTCATATTATTTTTCAAGGTCAAAGGCTCTTCCTTTTCCAAAATCCAATGCATATCTTGTCTTCAAATAATATTACAACTCCTTAAGTGTGTCTGAGCCTACTATCCATTCTTCACACTTGGTTTGGTTTGGAAGAAATGTGCCCTTCTTTCTTTGTGCATTACATCATTTTCCATCCACATCATTTTCCACATAAATTCAAGAAATTCTAGTTTGAGGGGCACAAACTTTGGTAGTATGTGTGGAGAAACAGGGCAACCATAGAATCTTCTTACTGTAAATTATGAGAGAAGGAACCAATCACCAAAATTATGTGTATGACCCTGCTCTAGTCTCAGGCCCAGTGGTCTCAACAATTGCTGTATTTTTTTTGGAAATATTGGTATTGAATAACCAAAGGCTATGAGAATTTTGTGCAAAAAATATTCATAGAATATAACAAAGCTTGCTTTCTTGCACCAACTATCCCAAATATAGCACCGCTTCTGGATAGGTGTGGGATTCCTTTTTTCATCCACTCTAGCCAATTCCATTCATTTATTCCAATGATCCTGATTCTGGTATAATATCAAATGAAATAGTAGGGATGGGTGATCCCACAAAGCTGGCTTACAATTTCTGGGAGATTCTAATTTTTGTTGAAATCACATAGTTTTAGAAACTATAATGATTTAAGCCTTAAAAATTTCCATTTAAAGAATTCCAATTGAAGAGGGTTTGATCAAACTACCATAGATTAAAACCCCTTGGATAGAACCCTGCTAGTTTTAAACCATACCTATCAAAATGCTGATAAAAAACAACTTTTGATTTACCTTTTGGGGGATCAAATGAATGGATTTAAAATTTATTTTTGATATGTATGTAGTCCTTATTATAATCTTCCGAAAAAGTATAATTTCAAATAAAGTTAATTTTATTATTATATCTATTCTGTATTTCTTGTGGATGTAGGTTTTTCACCGAAAATCAAGCTGTTTGTTCTACACATGTGAAAAAATAGCAGATTATAAAAAAATAAAATTGAAAAATATGAGTGCACTAGATATTGAAGTCCTTGATCCAACAAAAAGACAATTGAATTTTGATACATACAAAATAAGTTACATGTTATACGGTCATGTTATGTCTGAATTGTAATTTGTTTGATTTAGAAACTTGATTAAAGAAAAAATATTGAATTAAAAAACCATCTAACCAAGTGCAAGCACTAGATATCAGAGTCACATATCTAAATTCGAAAGAATTATAATTTTATCCTTCATGGAAAAAAAGTTATGCGTTATATGGTGAGCGTCACTTTATAAAAATGTTGTTTTCTGAAAAAAAACCAATTTTTGAGGGATATGGAAAATGCAATCTCATTGAAAAATATTTGAAAAAAGTATATTTAGAATCTATAGAAAAAATTTCACCAAACTCTAGTTTGCATCATCTTCAAATTTCTCACGGTTTAGCCGCTATAGGTGCCTAAAAGTGAAGATTTAGGTAAAAAAAATATTTCAGTGTCTAGTTTGGCCAAAAATTGTAAACCTCTATTGTGGGATCACCCAGAATACTGTCTAAATGTAATCAGTGCTCTATCCTCTATGAATTGTAAGAATTCATCATCCAATGCCCTCTCAAGGTATGAAGTAAAGTCATATTAAATATTAGTCTCAGGGTTTTGAATTCTCATGGCCATCATCATTAGACTCATTGGCATTTTATCTTGAGCATCCATCCCCAACACTCGGAAAAGATCAAGATATGTATTAACATAGTATTATTAAAAATCTATCACACTGAATGGTTTATTTGTGGAAGTACAAAATTGGGATCATTCTGTTACTAATGCCTCTTTTCATATATAGGGGTAGCTCATCACTTCTATAAGTCCTTCTTAACCTAGTATAATCTTCCTCACTTTTTTATAGGTTTATTTTGGTCAGAGCCTACGTGTTTAAGTCAAAACACTCAATGATAGTTGCTCTGGTTAGCTCTACCAATATTGAGCCATTTGGAAAGCTTACTATTTTGGTAGAAGAGTGATAGTGTTTGGGTAGTATTTTCACAAAATGCACATCAACAAACATATTCAGGACAATCAATTTTGCTAAATCAAACATCCAATGGTTTCACACTAGAATCTTCTCATTTCTCTTACTGTAAAAATGCCAAAATAAGTCGCACCCAGATTTGGGAATGAGAGCATCCCTACAACCCTCTGTGGTGTCTATAAGAAATTTCTTATTACCCTCCTTGATTGACCCTAGAAATATATCTAGTATAGACTGGTGGAGTGGTCTCTTCTTTACCTTAGGTTCTTCTTCCTTAATTTTTTCCTTACTTCCTTTTACTTATGATTGTTTTCTTTTAGGAGGCATATTTCAATTCTTTATGCCATGACTTCAAATAAAAGAGTTGTACCAAATACTACACCAATCAAGCTTCTTCAGAGGATTATTTGTGCACTTACTTGAATTCTTGACGTTCACAGAGCTCCCTTTCTCGGTGTCCTTAGCTCTGTCCACAACAATGCATTTCAACTAAGTATAATATTAGGAACATTCACCTAATTTTGAGGGCGCAGTATTCAATCATATCGGTATTAATTAAAACCTACTACCGAATATATTTTTAATAGGCTCATACTTTCAAATTCAATTATCAATCGTTGGGTTCATGTTTCAAGGTAACTGATGTAATCTATGCATTTATTGCCACAATCCATAATGATGCCATAGTAATTTCACCATACTACCATTGTCTCTTATTATACTCACTACAATATGGTGGTGTCTACCCTTCCTTTCTACTACTTACTGCACTACAGTTGGTGCAGGAGCACCTAATTGTGTTTTGTGTCTCCATGGAACATTTTGTAAAAAAAAATTTGAGGTTTCAAATGTGAAGCATTGTAAATGGCCATGTGAGGGCCCATTCTATTTTAATTCAATCTTTATAGGTGTATAGGAGGTTAAAAAAATAAAGTTTACAAAAAATGTCAAAAAATGCAAAAGATGTAAAAATGTAAAAGTGCACAAAATGACAAGAATGTAAAGAGTCAAATCGGTGGAGAAGGTAGTTAGTCAGTTCAAAATTGAAAAGGAATTTTCCTTAATGATTGTAAAAGCTATATGAAGCATTGTGAAGGGTGAGAAAAGGCAGATTTTGTATTCTTGAGACATAATATTAAATAAAGTTCCATGTTTTCTATTTTTTGTAGTGTTTAATTCTCTTGAACTAGTCCTTGTATAGACTGCATAGTAGTCTAAAGGATATTTATTTATTTTTTTACTTAATGTAGGGTGTTAGCAATATTTTAGAGGTGTTTTTAAAAGTTTCTTTCAAATTTAGAGGCGAAGTTATTTGGTCTGGCCTGAAAACCTAATCAAGGGTTTTGAGAGTCTTGTGAGGAAGATAAACCCCATCCCACCATTGTAGGTTTAGTAGAATGGTGGAATGGATTATTTAGGGTGTACTTAATATGATTTAAGTATTTTATATGTGGATAGGGGCAGGGAAGGAAGGAGTATGGAATTTGTTGCTGCTACAAGTGAAAATATAGTGAATTCCAAGCTTTCGATTATGATATAGTGAAGGGTTTGAGGATATATCAGTTGCAAATGCTTTGAAATGATTTCTTGAGCATATTTAGGCATAATCAAACATTATTTAGGCAGTGGTAGGTTGGTGTAGGGTTTGAAATATGTTTTCTCAATAAACCCTCATTCTTGTTATATTGTAAGCCTATAATTAAGGGTTTTGAGGTACAACATTTTGTGGAGCCTTATAGTTCCTAAAAGTGATTGTTTCTTAAGTTTTGAGGCATGATAAAATATTGTTTTAAGTCCTTTGGTGTTTTGGTGGTGATCCAAGAGAACTTTCTTTGTAATTTTGGCCTAATTTGTGGGTTTTTCCAATGGATAGTTAGTAAATTTGGTAAATTCCTTTAAACAATCTAATCTAAGCTTTTGACATGTTAGAGTTTATAAAAATGGGTTTCATATTAGGTCTTGGTTCTGAGGAGATTTAGTATGGGATGTTTGGTATACCCATTTTTGTTATGTGCCAATACTACTAAGGTTTTGGTCTATGTTTGCAAGAAAATTAAATTCTAAGAAAATAGACATAAAAGTGATTGGATTTGTGAAGTAACTACTTAACCAATGATGTTAAAGGTGTACCTATGCTTGGAAGAGGTTTAGAAGGCTAACTTGTTGAAATTGTTGATTTAATTGACATGTTGTCTTGAAGCCTTGAAGTAAAGTGGAAACTAGTGAAATTGGTGAAATGAATGGTGAATTTTCGGTGCTTGTTTAATTTTATCTTCTCCATTTGAGTTTGGGTCAGAAGTACCTTGATGATTGGTTTTTTTGGTAGATTCTCTTGCATCAATTGGTATCAAAGCTACCTAATTCTGATGGTTTGGTTTGTTGAAGTTATTGTTGAGTTTGGTTGTAGGTGCTTGATCCATCCAAGTTACAGAGAGGAAGAGTTCTAAGAAGTTGTGTGTTGGAAGACAAGCTAAGGTCTGTGGTCACCATCCTCAAATGGAGATTAAGCTAGGTAGAAGGTGCAAGAAAAAGAGAGTGATACATCTTCTAGGATCTACTATTTGTTAAGATGGATGGTTTGCTGAGTTGGTGAGTTGTGTGGTGAAGCAGTAATGAAAAATGGATACTTTACTGAAGAAGCACTTGAGTTTGATTCCTGAAGAGTACTCCACTGATGGGAGTAGATGAGAAGATGGAAAAACAAGTTGGTCAGAGAAGGTTAAGGATGAATTGTGAAAAGAAAGGAGAGATTTCTTGGAAGAAGGCAACGAGAAAGGACAATCATGGATCCTTTGGTAAAGAAAGATTTGGTGGAAGATGAGAGTAGTGAAATGGTAGTCATGTGTCCTTTTGAAAGAAAAAATGATTGAGAACCTGATGAGTAGAGAAAGAGAAAGTGTTGGGAAAAGGCAGAGATGAAGATGGAGTTGAAGGCAACTTAGAAAAAGACAAGAGAAGAGAAAGATAGAGGAATTAGTCCATGACATATTTGAATTTGTTCTGTAGGTACAAGCAAAGTTGATACAATATATTTCCAGGGAACTTGGAAAGCTTTTGTTGGTAGGTTGTATGGTGCAGAAGCACCTAACTGTGGTTTTTTTGTCTCCAAGGAGAATTTTGTAAAAAAAAATTGAGGTTTCAAATGCGAAGCATGGTAAATGGCCATGTGAAGGGCCATTCTATTGTAATTCAATCTTTATAGGTGTTTAGGAGGTCAAAAAATGAAAAAGATGTAAAAATGTAAAAGTGCACAAAATGACAAGAATGTGAAGAGATACCTCAATGGAGAAGGTAGTTAGTTAGTTGTAAATTGAAAAGGTAGTTTCCTTAATGATTGTAAAAGCTATATAAAGCATTGTGAAGGGTGAGAAAAGGCAGATTTTGTATTCTTGAGACATAATATTAAATAATGTTCCATGTTTCCTATTTTTTGTAGTGTTTAATTCTCTTGAACCAGTCCTTGTACAAAATATACAACAATATACATGCTATTTTTTTGTTTATTTACTTAGTGCAGGGTGTTAGTAGTCTTTTAGAGGTGTTTTCAAAAGTTTCTTTCAGATTTAGAGGCCACGTTTTATGGTCTGGCTTGAAAACCCAGTCAAGGGTTTTGAGAGTCTTGTGAAGATTATATACCCCATCCCACCATTGTAGATTTAGTAGAATGGTGCGATGTATTATTTAGGGTGTATTTAATATTATTTAAGTATTTTGTATATATATGGATAGGGGTAGGGAAGGCAGGAGTATGGAATTTGTTCTACTACAAGTGAAAATACAATGAATTACATGCTTTGGATGATGCTCCAGTCAAGGTTTTGAGGATATATCAGTTGAAGAGGCTTGGAAATGATTTACTGAGTGTATTTAGACATAAGAAAACATGATTTAGGTAGTGGTATGTTGGTGTAAGGTTTGAAATGTGTTTTCTCAATAAACCTTCATTCTCGTTGTATTGTAAGCCTATAATTAAGGGTTTTGAGGTACACCATTTTGTGGAGCCTTATAGTTCCTAAAAGTGATTGTTTATTAAGTTTTGAGACATGATGAAAGATTGTTTTAAGCCCTTTGGTATTTTTTTGGTGATCCAAGAGAACTTTCTTTGTAATTTTGGCATAATTTGTGGCTTTTACCAGTGGACAGTTAGTAAATCTGGTAAATTCCTTTAAACAATCTAAGCTAATATTTTTAAATGTTAGAGTGGATAAAAATGGGTTTCATATTATGTCTTGGATCTGAGGAGATTTAGTATGGGATGTTTGGTATACCCATTTTTGTTATGTGCCAATAATACTAGGGCTTTGGTCTAAGTTTGCAAGAAAATGGAATTATGAGAAAACAGAGATAAATGTGATTAGATTTGTGATGTAACTACTTAACCAATGATGTTAAAGGTGTACCTATTCTTGGAAGAGGTTTATAAGGCTAACTTGTTGAAATTGTTGATTTAACTGACATGTTGTCTTGAAGCCTTGAAGTAATGTGGAAACTAGTGAAATTGGTGAAATGAATGGTGAATTTTTGGTGCTTGTTTAATTTGATCTTCTCCATTTGAGTTTGGGTCAGAAGTACCTTGATGATTTATTTTTTTTGTAGATGCTCTTGCATCAACACCCTTTCTTAAGACCTCTTGTTGCGGGGTTGTAGTGTATACTGCTCTACCACATATGTTGCTCACCCTCTTGGTGGTATAACGGTGTTCTCTTTGTTTCTTTGTTACTTACTTCCTTACCATACTCCTTTGAATCTCCTTACACGGGATAGCATTAGGTACCATATTACAACATTTCCTCATAATTCTCCTCCTAGGGTGGCAATGAGTACCGTTGTACCTACCATGCTATATAATCTCCTGGTGGTATGGCAATAAAGGCTTATTTCTTAACTTAGAATCCACAAACCCACATTACCTTTATTTTGATGTTGTGGTACTACGATTAAGGAAAAAATTGTTTTATTTATGATTATCTAGACGAATAAATGGGTATATATACAAAGGGAATGTTGGTGTCAATTTGGATCCTGTCAAACAAATTGTTGCATTTCATGTTGGATACAATGTAAAATCAATGGTAGTGGATTTTGGTGTGGGTAAAATGTGAATGGAAAAATGAGAGCTAGTGGATATTTGAGGAGGAATTTTTTTCTCCAATAGTGGCTTTGATTGGGGTTGAATGATCGTGAGGTCATTGCAAGAATCTAGAAATGATATTTGGGAAGAAAACCATGAATGAATGTGATAAGGTGGGGTGGGGAATGGGATGGGAACCTAACACTATTGTGCATGAAAAAATAATTTTTTAAGAAGTATTTCAAGAATTGTCCATGCACTGGAAATTCTTGACCTTCTCCTACAACTGTTGTGTATGGAAAATTGGTTTAAGAAAATAAGTGCTTCAAGAATTTTCAATGCACTGAAAACACCTGATCTTCTCATGACATATTTTGAAGATAGTAAGAATCTTCACCTCCTTTTCCTATAACAACAAAGGGTACTATCCAAAAAGCTTCAAACTTCCCATACTTCCCTTTATCTTAACACCTTGCATTCCATAATAGGACCATGCCATTCACCTCAAATTTTCTATTTGTTTCACTTTTTTCAAACAAATACTTCATCTATGATTGCATTTTTGTGTTTTGTTCCTGGGCCAAACTTCTGATTTCATCTATTTCTACCAACTACTCTATTCTATCTGCCATAGGTTCAGGGATGTGCAATTCTTCTTGGAGCATGAATCTATATGTAGGTAATAGGTTTTGCATAGGTATTCTAGCTTGTGTCCCATAGACCAGTTCAAAGGGTGATTTACCAGTTGACTTCTTCATAGTGATTCTATCCACCCATACTTCCATCCTCAACTTAGAATCCCAAGCTTTTTTGTTCTTCTCCAACATTCTCTTAATGATTTTCAAGATACTCTTGTTGCTTGATCCAACCCCCCTGTTTGCTTGTGGATGATAAGGAGAGGCATATGAAATTGTGATGCCATATGTTTCGTAGAAATTTCTGAATTCTCCTGATCTGAAACACATACCATTATCTCTAATTATCCGTATAGGTGTTCCAAACCTTGTAATGATGTTCTCCATCAGAAAATTTGTTACAATTTTACTAGTGGCCTACTTCATTGGTATGGATTCTATCCATTTTGTGAAGTAATCAGTTTCCACTAATATCTATTTGTGACCTCCACTAGATTTTTCTGGTATTTCTCCAATAAAATCAATCCCCCACTAATGAAAGGGAGCTTCAACCTATAATGGTATGATTGGTAATGCTCCTTGGTATTTCATTTTTCTAGAAAACTTCTGGAAGGCTTCACACTATCTTACATAAGTGAAAGAGTCATTGAAATACCTAGGCCAATAGTATCCAACCTCAAGATCTTGTGGGAAGTGGTTTTGGCTGAAAAATGTCCCCCACAAACTCCTTCATAAATCTCCTTTAATACATGTTTTTCTTGTGATTCATCTAGGCATAATAGTAGTACTTCATCTTTGTTATTCTAGTACAAGTCTCCATTCAAGAAGACATATTTTGAGGCATGCAACTTCAAGGTCCTCTTTTAATTTTCATTTAAGTTCTTAGGTAACTTTTGGTTCTTCGGGTAATACATAATTTCAGTATACCAAGAGGTATTCTCAATGCTTGTGATCATACCTTCTTCTTCCCCTATGTTTCATATTTGAGATGCTTCAAGGTTTGATTAAGCCATCAGTTTGGCCAAGCCTTGTCCTCTTCCCAACTTAGTGATTTGGATCTCAATATAAAATTATTGAATTCTATTGACCCATCTGCACCTTCTCGGTATAACTTCAGTTTGTACAAATACATCTTTGACTGCAACATTAGGAACATATGCAATTATTTTTGTTCCTACCAAATAGGGTATGAAGGCCTTTACTTCTTTCACAAGTGCATATGCTTGCTTCTCTATAATATCATACTTTAATTCAGCTCCTTAGAGGGACTTACTAAAGAATGATATAGGTTGCTCATACCCTTCATCATTCTTCTGTAACATTACTGCTGCAATAGTGTGGTATGATGCAAATGAAAATATTTGGAAGGGTTTACTAAAATTAGGGGATTTTAATATTGAATCTTCTTTGATTTCCCTTTTTATAGATATAAATGTATCAAGTTCCTCTGCAGTCTAGTCAATCTTGGCCCCTTTCTTTATCATCTTTGAGATAGGTTTGACAATTTCAAAAAAGTTTGATATGAATATTCTTACAAAGTTTATTTAAGACTGAATGGCCCTTACGGTCTTAGCAATAGGGATATTATCTATAGCTTCTACCCTCTCTATATCAATTCAGACTCCTTCTTCAGACACTATGTGCCCCAATAACTTTCCCTTTTTTATAGAAAAATGACAGTTTTTATGATTTAGGGAGATGCCATACTCTAGGGCTTTGAGGAAGATTTTCTCAAGGTGTCCAACATGATCCTCTACTTTCTTGGAATATGCAGTGAGATCACCCTAGTATACCACCATTATTTTATTAATTAGATCAGCAAAAGAAACATCCATAGCTCTTTGGAATATGGCATCGACATTTTTTAGTCTAAATGGAATTCTTACATACACATATGTGCCCCAAGGGGTAGTAAATGCAGTCTTATATTGTTCATATATTTTTACTTTCACTTGGTTGTACCCTAAAAATCCATCCATCATGGGAAATAGTCCACACCCAATTATCCTTTGCAACATGACCTCCATATTTGGTAGTGGGTAATTGTCTTTAAGGGAAGAGACATTTATATTTCGAAAGTCCACATACATCCTTATGTCTCCATTCTTCTTTCTTATAGGAAACAAGTTAGAGACCAAAGTGGAATGCCTTATGGGTTTCATGATACCTCCCTCCCTGAGTTCCATAATTTTTTCATGCATCTTGGGTTCCAAGGTAGGGTTTATTGGTGTATGTTTTCATCTAAAGGGTTTTCCATTAGGTTTTAATGGAATTTAATGTTGGAATATATCTTCTTTGTATGCCTTAAGGTCATCATAAGACCATGCAAAGACATGCCTATACTTCCTCAATAATGCAATCAACATATTTTTGATTGTAGGGAATATCTTTTTTCCCAATGTATACCTTATTTGGATCCAATTCAATTCCTAGGTTGATCTCTTCAATGTCTTCCCTCCTTACTAATGTTTGCTTCATGGGTATGTCAAGGACCATCATGGAAAAATAGGCCCTTAAGTGGCAAAAAATTCAGAAAAATAAGAGTTAGGCAACTTGGCGTAAAAATTTGAATAAGTTATCTATATTATTTCAAAAATAAGTAACAATAGAATTTGTAGCAAATTGAATGCAGTTTCTAAAATACTAGGTTTGTTTTAAAAAAAAATCTATTTGGTGAAAATTTGAAATTTCAATTTAGCTGTACTTAAATTTCAGGGAAAAAATAAGTAGGTGTTTTTCTGACCACCCTAACCACAATAAAATGATAATATTTTTTTATAAGATTTTAGATATAAGTAGAGGACTCATGTCCCGATGAGATGCATATTTTTTTGTAATTGTTTTCCAAGTAAATAATTAATTATGATTTTTTTATTACAAATTTTAAAAATAATAAAAACTCGTATGTTTGACCACCTTAACTTGGTCCAAACTTCATGAAATTCATTTTCTTTTAATCCTATAGTATGCGAAGCATAGAATGTGACACATGTTTCAAATTGAAAAAATGTGATACCGTTTGAAAGCTATAGATATTTTTCAATCAGGCTATCAATCATGACTTTAGTCGTAATTCAAATAGAAAATGAATAATAATTATTTATTAAATTCAAATTAAAGCATAATTTATATTGGTGGAAAGTTGAGAATCTCCTTTCAAAACCCTTTTCGTTTAATCAATTTTGTGTAAAAAAAAAGTCGTCAGCCACATTTCCTACACATACCCATCATATCGCCACTTTTTGGCCCATCATGATCCTGCACATACCCTAATAACTGCTCAATCATTCCCATCAAACACCCTTTCTAATGCCATTGGTCCTTTAGGGATCTTGTTTGTTTTGAGTTGCATAACTTCTTGGCTGAATGCAGTTTGTTCACCATCTACTTCTTCCACAAATTCATTAAAATCAATCTCTTGGGCCTCATATTAATCAATGCAATGTAAGAACTTGATCAGATCCACATCATCATTAAAAATCTACCAATTGTAGATGTTATTAGGGATTGCAGGCCTGGCCTTGAGTTCTACCTATGAAATTCTTGCCAAGGTAACATTATCCCTTTCCAAGGCTATGCTTACCAAGAAATCAGCCATAAAATTTTTAGATCTATCTATCCACTCAATGGAGAAGGCATAAAAAAGCTCAATAATGTCCCATACGACATTTCTATATTGATTCAATATTTTATTTTTTATGGAGTACTTTGATCATACTTGTGAAACAACTAATTCCGAATCCCCAAGAATGGTTAACAGTTTGATCCCATGTTTAGTGTCCATGTTTAAGCCTAGTAGCAAGGCTTCATATTCTGCTATATTATTTGCGCATTCAAATGTTAGTAGAAATTAATATTTAAATCTTGTGCCTTTAGGTGAAACAAAGACAATTCCTGCTCCATTCCCTTCTCTACTATAGGCTCCATCAAAGTACATTCACCATATTCCATGTTCATTATTGGAGACATCCCTAGCAATTGGATATGTGTTCAGTATTTCATGGTTTGAATGTTCAACTATGAAACTTCCCATATCTATGTCATAAAAAAATTCATTTGATTGGGATCAAAGAGTTTGATGACATGTTCAGATCTAGGTTCTTTGTATAATTTGATTTCCCTTCCATTCACATGTATTGTGGCATAAGACAAGTCTAGTTGAACATTCCCACCAACTGTTGTAGTCCATTTCCTTGATAGTAGCATCCCATAGTAAGGGGGTGTGTCTACCATAGTAATGTTTGTCCTCAATGTTACCTCTGGATACAATTCCAATTTTAGTTCCACATTTCATATCACTCCATCTATAGGGACTGATCTATTATCTATGGAATAACCCTTCCCATGTGTAGTAATCACCCATAGACCTAGTTCTTTCATGATAGCCAGAGGCATAATGTTGATTGTTTCCCATGAGTCAATCATATAATTTTATACCGGATTGTTGTTGATCACCAATGTAGTATAGAATGGATCTACTTGGGAAGGATTCTTTGTGAGTATATCTCCCAAATATACTTTTGGTGTCTTTGTAATTTCCCTCTCTACAACTTTAACTTCTTTCTTCTGATCCTTCTGTTTGTGGGATTTGTTGGTGATCATTCTAACGGATGTGTCTCTGAACTCATCAATATTCATCAACTCTATTAAGGGGTCTATCATCTTTGTTTGAGCTACTGCTTGGTCCATGTCAAATTAAGGGGCAGTGATCCCTTGTTCAACCTTCTCAGTTTTAGTAACCTTTTTTCCCTTCATTTTGGACTTTGTCACCACTTAGTGTTTTCTCAAGTTCAATGTCTATAGTTTCCTTTTGAATATATTTATGAGGCTTCTTTATTTCACCCTTCTTTTTATTATATGTGACATTCTCCTTGCACTTATGTTCTTTTATGAACATGCTTATTGGTGTTCCTTGGTCTCCATCTGTGGGCCTACTTCTTAGGTTGTATTTTGTCCCTTTTGCCTCAGCCATAAATTTCCTTGTGATGGCCCTCTTTTCTTCCTTTGTTGGTGTTCTTAATGGAAACTAAGGTGCTTTATTATATGCATATGCTACTTCTTTTGTTTTTTCTTCTTGATCAAAAAACACCTCTTGCTCCATATTCACATTATATTTTTGATTGTTGACATCGTATTCGTACCCATCTTTAGAGGATGACTATCCTTCACTGTTTTGATGAGACTTCTATCTTAACATGTTTACAGTGTGGCCATATTTGTCTTTCTCTTGTGACTACTCATCTATTTGACAAGCTAGAGCCACTTCATAATGTTCAGGGCCATGGGGTCTACGGCATGGTGGACACCATGGTGTGGTGTCTATTACATGTACTCCATGTTTCTTCAAGGGATCAGGAGTCTCTTTATAATTTGGTTTTCCAACTGGTCTTCCATCCTTCCATGTGGTATTATAGGGCATGTCATGCAGTCTTGGCCTTTCATTTCTATATTGGTTTTCTTGTATATTCCTAGAATTGTTAGGATTTTGTGGGATCCAAAGGTTATCCCTTTTGTAAATCATTCCAACTTTTCAATTATTTTCAATGGTTAAGGCTACCTTTTGTGCTTCATCCAAAATTCTAAGGAATCTATTCCTGAGTTCATACCATGTTTTTGGATAAGAGGCCTTTAAGTAGATATTCAAAGTTGTTAGGTAAACTAATTTAGATCCATGTTGTATCTTATTGTAAAGCTTAGAGAGCCATTGATTAAAATCATAAACATATTTATTCTGGTGTTTCTAAATACTTATTAGTTCATGTAGAGAAAATTTAGGAGCACATTGATTCCCATATTTTTCTAGAAATTGATCTCAAAAGTCTACTACAGAGGTTATCGAACCATCTAGCAGGATATTAAACCAATCCCTTGCTTCTTCAGTAAAAGACATCATGAACAACATCATAAGGGCATTCTCCTTATCCATGCCTATATCTTGTACAAAATAATTGAAGTTTGTGATGTTTTCTTCAGTTGTTGTTTCACTATTCCCTATGAATTTGGGGATAGTATTTCTATAGTTGGTATCAATGGGATATGGGTATAGTTGATATTCAGACAAGCCAAAATTGTCTACTTATGCTTGTGGGGTTCTGTGGATAGGGATTCTGAGGTGGTGGATTAGGGTAATATTGATATCCATGTTGAGGCTATTGGTATATATTTTGTTGGACGTTGTGGTGAGGATACACATTGTTGTGGCACATGATGGTGTGGAATGTATTTTTGTCGAGCTTGGTGGAATAATTTTGGTGTTTTGTGGTGGTGGATAATGTTGCACATGCTGATTAGATCTTCTAGTTGTGTTTTGGGGTGCTCTTGAAGAACTTGGACCACCTGTATTCTAAGACGACCCCTGTGGATTGGAATTACCTCCTTGTTTATGGGGAGGGATGTGCTTTGGAGGTCTTGATGCATTAACATTTAATTGAGACATTTGTGGATCCAAATCTTGACTCCTTTTTATCAATAGGTGTCTTCTCTTAAGATCTTCTTCCTACCATTGTATATGCAATTCCAACTCTTAACTAGTCATCTCATCATAATTTTCAATAGGAAGAGAGTGATTCATTGGTCCATACAACATTTCTCCTTCTTTTTGTGATAAAAATCTCTTATCATAGTCTTTTCTTATTTGGTCCTTTTCTTCCTCCAATTGGGCAATAAATTCAAATTTTTTAGGGTCATCCTTGAAGCGGACAATAGGACGACCATTGTTTTCTTGTCCAAGTGGATTTTTGGGATCCATGCATAAATTATCCTCATGATGTTCTAACCCATGCAATGGATCAAAATTATTGTGCAATGTAGGTGGTTGCTCAAGGACATTCTCCTAATAAGTGAATGTTGTATCTATCTTTTTAGATGTTTCTTTGTTCCTATTTGTGTTAGACTTTGAAGTAGGAGATCCATGTTTTTTTGTCCACCTACAATTGTTCTCCTTGGGACTTTCCTGATGCAAGGATCTCCTACCATTCATGTTGGATGATATGGTGTATCTTTGGTGTCTATGATCTACCCTTTCTAATTTTATGCTTACTTTATCAGTCATAAAAAAATTTCAGAGTTGCCACCTACCTTTTCATAAGTAGGAGAGTTTAAGGTTTGAGTGAAGTTTGTCCTTTTCCCAGCAGAGTCTCTAATCTATTATGATGATTTTGAATGACTCTATGATGGAGCGCCTAGATTCAGAATAAGCTTGATCCCCAGTAGAGTCACCAATCTATTAGGTCTCAAAAGTGGAGGTTTTGAGCCTTAAGAGAGTGACAATCTCTAAGTACACTTTTGTCCAACAAACGAGGTAAACAAGATTGATCACCTCCTACTCTTCAAGCTCTACTAGACCTAGGAGGTTGTAATTGAATGATAAGGTAGATTTGAGAGTTAAAATGAATCCTACTTTAGGAAATCTACTCGCAATGGCACATGGGGGTGAAGTAGATGCAAAGCTTGATAACTAATACCTACTAAGAGTATTTGACTAATCATGAATGTGAATTGAAGTTATATAAAAAAATTTGAAAATGACCAGTGCCTAATCTATTGGGTGAATGGAGATGATGGATAAATGATGGGAATGGAGATAGATGTGTATGATAGGTAAACCTAATATTCAACTTAAATCTAACTATTGGGAACTCTTAAATGTTTACACCTTGTGCAAATATGCAGGTTTGTTTGTTACAATACTCTTCTTTAATGATCCTAGTGTTATTCCCTCAAATTACTTTGATTTTGTGAAAGGATTTTTAACTCTTATTTTAAGGGAAACTAATTAGATTAATTAAATTTTAAATTATTTTAATCCTTGAGGGAACCAATTAAGATGAATTAAATGAAAGGATTTTAATTCTCTCTTACTAGAACCCAATCAAACAATCACACAACAACAACAAATGTGTTCTAATAAATCTTATGAATTTAAATAACTTGAAGAAACCACTTTGGAGACAACACAATAACAGATAAGAATAAAAAATAATGCAATAATTGAACACTGAAATATATCACCAATTATGAGCAATCTTCTCCATTATATTTCTTCAAAATATATACATTTATAGAAAAAGTATTTGATATGATATGGATGTTTGGAATTTGCAATATATCTTCTTACTAATACCTACTATAATGGTGATGAAATAGAATATGATATGATGATCATAAATTGGCCTTGGTTTCCTATTTATATAGGAAGCAACAAGATATAGGCCTTTTACAAAAAGAAACAACCTTTCGAAATTAATCCTTTTACTAACAACTATTTAATTAACATAATTAGTGAAATAATAAGGCTTAAGTCATTTATACGTACATTCCTTTTAATCAACATAGAAAGCCCATGATCATCAATCTAGCAAAGCTTTACTCTCCATGATAGAAGTCCAGATGCCCTCGCCTTAATGACCTACTCATCTAAATCCAAATAATTTTCTTCCCACTGATACACTGTAAAATATGATGGCCATTAATATTCTTGGATCTTTGGTATCTTTGCAAGATGATTTTGCAATTGACTATCTAGTAATGCCTTTGCATCATTGAAAAAATTTAGTTATCTAGCATCAAGAACAATTAATCCATCCATGATCAAATTGAGCCTATGAAGACCAGTGTCACCATCCTCTTGTACATGGGTTATACACTTATGAATAACCTGACTGAATTCCCTCTTCCACTCATCCAAGTCTTTCAACTGACCATCATCCTTCAAAATGGAATGAATCCATTCATGTCATAATCCTTTTATCCTTCCCTTGTATATACTGAAATTCATCAATAGTCGTCTTCATTGTTTGCTCAGTTGGTTTTAATGTTGTAGGAGCATCAAGACTCCTCTATAGAACTATGCATAACTTAGATAGAGTGTGGTGAATATGCTACCACCTTTTGAATAGGGGATCCAATACAAGTATATGTGCTTTTATTTGATCAATTTCCTACTGAAGTGATTTAAAACTATCGTGCACACTCTCCAGCTTATCAATAACCAACTTTATCATGTGCTCAAGAATATTTTCCATAACTTCACAAACTTTCTTTTTTACTTCATCTCTAGTTGTATTGTTGGTATTCTTCATTTCATCCACTTCCTTCTCAAGAGACTTTGTTTGCTTGGCAGGAATGCTCTATACAACATTTAATGGAGCACTATGAGGCTTATATAACACAATCTCCCTAATTTTTGAAGTTCTTGCTCCTTTTAATTGTTCTTTCAATTTGAAATTCTCCATAAAAAATTTATTAACTTCATCATTTAGGAACATTTGTTCCTTTTCATATTCCTTCAATCTATCCTCCAATGCCTTAATAGTTGCATGTGTGAACATGGTTGAATGCATGGTCACTGCAACTTCCTCCAAAGGGGTGGTGTCTTGTATTATCCTCACCATTGCTTTCCCTTTCATTCCTTGAATGGCATCCAATAATTTTGGCTTCTGTGTGTTTTTCTATTTGATCCATATAGCCAATGTTTCAATTTTGGGATTATAAATTGTTCCACTTACTCCCTCACTAGAGTCAAACTCTGCAAATAGCATTGGATCCTCCTGAGTCCACACTTGATCAAGCAAAAAAAAATCTTTAATTCCAAGCCAGGGAAAATGAGCATGTTGCTTTTCCAAATCATTTCTCTAGCATTTTGGGGGCTAATGTCAATGTGGTCAACTCTTAGTTCATTTAAGGTTTGTGCCATCATTTATCCCTTCTGAGATTCCTCAATTTCAATTTCATTCTTTTCCTTTCTCTCCTTTCTCTCCTTCACCTTCATCTTTGTCCAAAAGTCCCTAGATTCTGGAGTTTTAATGGACTCATCATCCTCTACAAACCTCCTTGTAGCAAATTATCTCTCATCTTCATGTATCTTTGTACTCTTTTTTCCTATATCATCCATCCTTTCCTCATACCTATGGGCATTGGTCTCATGGATGGGCTAATCAACCTCAATATCACCCTTTAATGATTGCAATATAGTGGCCACCTCTTCAGTACCTCCCACCCCTACACTCTCCTCATAAGGTACCAATGGCTGAGTGCTCCATGTATTTTTTCTCTTGGGAGGCAATTTCTCAATGGGATACTTTGATGTTTTGTCTGGGGTGTGCTCTACTACCTTCTCATTGCCATATTTTTGAAGATATGCCTCCTTTTGGCCATATAAGTCTTTAAAAATGTCAATTATCAAGTTTATTCTTGTGATAGGGTCTTTCTCTTCAACAAAATAGCCTAGGAAGTCTTTTTGTTTTTGCTTTGTTTCTTCCTCAAGCTTCCTCATATATTTCCACTTTTCTTTCTGCAAGACATTTCTTGAAAAGTAAGGAAATTTCTTATCACATCCTTTTCATATTTCACTCGGTGTGCCATTGTCATTTTGGTAAGAAGATTATGCCAAGTATGTTATTCATATGATTTTCAGGGTCAAAGGCTCTTCCCTTTCCATAATCCAATGCATATCTTGTCTTCAAATAATATTGCAACTCCTTTAGTGTGTCTGAGCCTACTGCCCAGTCTTCATACTTGGTTTGGTTTAGCATAAATGTTCCCTTATTTTGTTTATGCATTACATAATTTTCCATCCACATCATTTGCCACATAAATTCAAGAAATACTAATATGAGGTGCACAAACTTTGATAGTATGTGTGGAGCAATAGGGCATCCATAGACTTATTATTGTAACTTTTGGGAGACAGAAACAATCACAAAAAATTGTGTATGACTCTACTTCTATCTTAGGGCTAGAGGTCTCAACAATTGTTGCATTTTGTTTGGAAATTTTGGTATTGAATAACCAAGAACTATGATAATTTTGTGCACAAAATCTTCATAGAATATAACAAATCTTGAAATCTTGTATCGGCTATCCCAAATATAGCACCACTTCTAGATAGGTGTGGGATTCCTTTGTTCAACCACTCTAGCCATGTCCATTCATTTAGTCCAATGGTCTCGATTATGGTATAATATCAAATGAGAAAATGGGGAATAATGTATAAATGTAATTAGTGCTCTATCCTCTATGACTTGTGAATTCATCATCCAATGCCCTCTCAAGGTATGAAGCAAAGTCATATTCAATATTAGTTTTAGGGTTTTGAATTCTCATGGACATCATCATTAGGCTTATTGGCATTTTATCTTGAGCATCCATCCCCAACACTTGGAAAAGAGAAATATACATATTCACAAAGTAGTATTGAAAATATGTCATAGTGAATGGTTCAGTAGTGGAAGTAGAAATGGGGATTGTTTTATTACCAATGCCTTGTTAGAGTAATAAGTTATTTCACTTAATTAATTTACTCATATTGGTTAATTAATTAAGTCACTTATCACTTTAGTTTTACTTAAGCTAAACTTAGGCACATTAATAATTATTAAGTATGCACACTAGGGTTTCCTTTTAGGTTTTGATCTCCTTTCTTAAGGATTGATCTCATTGTAATTATTCATTATCTTTAATGCTTTTTTCTCTTGAGGCTTGCAGAGCATATTTGTTGTTCTGGATATCTTTTCTTTGTGATAGGTCATTGGTTGTATGTGTTCACTGGGGTCTGTGAGGTTGGTTTTTCAACTTCAACATGGTATCAGAGCTTCACATCTACAACTTCCTATTCATCTTTTGAAGGATATTGCCTTATAGAGATTTTTTAAGTACAAGGGTTTCAAGCTAGGCATCTTTTTGCAAGATCTGGGGATAGCCTTTTTCTAGGCATTTTTGGGAAAAACGGAGGTCACCATCATGTTCCCAATGCGCAAAAACCCTAGGAACGCCTGTCATTTGGTTGATTTTGGAGTTGTTGAAAAAAAAGGCAAACAAATTTTCCAGAAAGGCCATATGGCCTCCCCAACAAGCTTCATGAGGCAAAAAAGTCACGAAAATAAAATTTAAAATTAAAATTAAAAAACACACTTTGAAAAGCGTTGGCAGTAGAAAAGTTGACCGCCACATAGTAGCCACCCAACGGCCACCAGGCGGCCACCCAACAACCACCACTGCTCATCTTGCCACAAGGCTCTTCGCTAGCCTCTGTGGGCTTACATCCTCAGCTCGCAATCCTTTGGAGGACCAGGCACTAAGCGGCTAGCCCAGGACGGTTGCTTTAGCTTAGCCCGTGGTCACATGGGTGACCAAGGGATTTGGCCTTAGCCCCAGTTGCCAACCTCCTAGTCTTGCATGCGACTAGGGGCTGCATTTTGTTAGCCCCTGAGGACTGTTGAAGGGCTTATTGGGTAGTTTGGAGAACTTTCACGAAATCAGGTGTAAAATGAACATACGATCTCCATTTTTTGAAAATGAATAGGCGTCAAAAAGCTGGTTCTAGGAACTATCAAATGATATACGTTTCATTTACTGGTTTTTCCTTTTTGATGCTTTTTTCGGCCTCTAAATTCAGAATTAGGTGTTTTTAGTCCAGAAGGCATAACTTTTGACTCCAGACTCCATTTTTCGCCATTCTCATGGCAGAGGAAAGTTGAATTCATCATCTACATAGATCTTAGACCTGATTTTTCTAGAATTTTTACCAGGCATCTATTTTTTGTCAGATCTCAGCTTTTTTTCTTGGTTATTTTCTTGGGAAACGTGCAATTTAGGCTATTTTTTTACATCAAAGAGATTTTTTTATTTGCATTTAGAGTATATACTGCTATCTTTTATCATGGATTCACATAATATTGCATCCCTTACTCTATTCAACTACTTTGGTTGGAAACAACAAATGGAGATTCATTTGATGCACAAAGGGTTGTACAGGGTGACCATGGGTACAAAATTCGAACCTACAGGTGCTACTAAAAAGAGAAAGTGGTTTAATAGGTGTGATGAGGCTTTTGGTACTTTATTTCTATCTATTTCTCTTGATTTTCTTTTTCATGTTGAGTCTTGCACTACACCCCATCATATTTGGACTACTTTGGAGTGATTGTTTGGGGAGCAAGATACTATGAAAGGATTCCAGTTGGAGGATGAGCTTATTGGCTTTAATCCTAGGGATTTTGACAACATCCAAGAGTTCTTCACAAAACTCAAATCTCTTCGATTGTAGTTGACACAATGTGCTATTCAAAAGTAGGACTCTCAGTTGATATTGTCCATTTTTTCTAAGCTTGGACTAGATTATTTAGTTTTTGTATCTACCTTTTGTGCCACTAGGAATGTTCTTGGTACTAGGTTTATTATGCCTTCCCTTGATTATTTTGCTTCTTCTCTCACTCGGGAGCAGGCCAAGTTGGCTAGCATGGGCAAGTTGAAACCTTCTACATCACAGACACTTATTGCATCACAGGAGCCCAGAGATCAAAAGGCTTCAACAAGAAAAGGCAAGAAACATAAACAAAAGGGTTCCAAATCTCATGAGCAGGAAAAGGAGTCCTCAAATTCATTCTTCTCTTCTAAGGGGAAATCATCTAAGAAGGAGAAGGTTACATGTGTGCATATTGTAAGAGAGAAGGACACAACTTCTTCCCCTCATTCTTCTTCTTCAGAGCAACATGACAGGGACACAACTGGTTTACATACTTCATCAGATATGAAGGGACATGCTCTTTGTGCTTATTCAGGTCTTGGATTAGGGAGATGACTTTTAGATTCAAGAGCATATCATCATATGACATCTTCACATTCTATGTTCACTTCCTTTGAGCCTTGCACTATGTCTCCTCTTTTGATGGGAAACAATACATACATGAGTGTTATAGGGAAGGGGTCTATTAGTTTTGGGGATAAAACTTTTTAGGATATCTTGTGTGTTCCTCATTTGACGAACAACCTTCTTTCCATTTATCAGATCACACATGGAGGCAATGGGAGGTTTGTGGAATTCACACCTAATTCAGTTATCATTAGAGACTTGGAGAGTAGAGCAGTTATTTCTACTAGGGTGGTGGATCACTCATCTCAGTTGTATTCCTTTGCCAATTTTTCTTCTGATGGTGCTTTTGTTCCTATAGCTGTTCATCACACTTTTGGCCCATCATGATCCTGCACATACCCCATGGTCTCCCTAGGAGAAGATTATATGGAAGGGTTCCTTGCATGATATGGATAGAGGTAGGAAATACTATAGGTCCAACCTCAATAGGTAATGTGATCATCCCTAGTTGTTGCCCATTGTCAAAGCCACAAATATGAACATCATTAAGTTGAATGAAATTTTTTTCCATGCCAAGTTTGTTTAGGAGGTCCATGCAACAAACATTAATTTCTACTCCATTGTTGATGAGGTTGTACCTAACTAAAGTTTCATTAGTGATCACCATTATCATCAAGGGGTCATTCTTGTTTTGATTCTCAAGAGAGGGTAATTCATATTTAGGGAATGTGATTTATGACTGGATGACTTGCATGGGATGAAAGGAGGATGTGAAATTATTTTATTTTATGTAAGATTGGATCTCCTCCTACTTCATTTGCAACATTTTTTGAAATAGAAAATTGTATACAGGTGATAGTTGAATGAGTTTCCATACAAATATATTAGCAGGAGTCTTTTTAAGGTCGTCAACACTAGGGACTCTAGGTTGAAAAAAAGGTAATGGTGTGCGAGTGGTGTGTGGTCTCCTATATGTTTGAGTCATTGAGTTACAACTTATCTACTACAAAACATTGTTGTGATGATATTGCATCATGGATTTCAAGAAATATCTTAGTTTTTTGTGTGATTCACTAGTGGGAGGTGAATAAGCAAGCTCACTAATTAAAGGAGATCCCACTTGTGTTGTCATAACCTCAAGAATATTTTCTTTATTTGCATGACTTGTTAGTGAAGGGGACTCTAATGTCACTTTATTATCTTCACATAGGTAAGGTTTAGTGTTTGAAGGATATGTGTCAATGTTCACATTTTCTATCACCATGATATTCTCCCTAGGAGGATAGTTTTTAGGAGAACTACAAACCAAATGTTCTTTACATTCAAAGGTATGTTCTTTTAAAATGACCTCATCGCTAGTAGGGGAATGATCAATGAATGTATTTTCTTGCTCAATAAGGGTTTCCCTAGGAGAAGGGGGTGAACTAATATACTCATGACCTCCATCAAATTTTTTTTCTAACATCAAAGTATCTTCTACACAAGTAGGAGAGATACTAGGGGAAGAAAAAATGTTATTGTCATGATTACCTATGGTTGTGTTGTCTTGTTCATCAATTTGTTGTCCACTAAGAGAGGTAAAAGGAGAGAAACAACTAGGATTCTCAAAAATATCATTGATTGGTTCTTCTACCAAAATATCTTTGTCACCAACAAGAGAGATATTAAGAGAGGAACAAATATGATCGTTAGGAATGTCCAAGGTTGTATTCTCTATCATGAAAACACTCTCATAGGGAAGTGATAGGAAAGTGTCCTTGGCATGTCTAAATATGTAAGAAACTAGCATTAAAAGCACGTGTAACCATTTCATGCAATGTTTCATCAATGTAAACAATGTATACATCCAAAAATGTAAAACATTTTTATCCAATGTATGAAAAACTTTAAGAATGCAAACAATGTATATCTGAGAATAAAAAGTACTTTTATCAAACTTATGCAAATTCTTATGAATAGAAACATTGTGTATGCAAAAGTGAAAAGTACTTTTATTCTTGTTATGCAAAACTTCATAAATGTGAGCATTTTCAGATCTAAGGATGCTTGTAATTGTAATGATTTAAAAAATGACTACCCTAAATCGATGTTTTTGACTAAGATGCATAAAAAAAATGTTCCCAAAAATTTCCAAACTTATAGTATATGATAATAGGAGGCTTATGAAGCAAGAAAGTGAGGTTTTTGATGTTGCATCTGGAAGTTAAAAATATGGACTAGGACTAAGTCGCCCAAACTAGCGAATGAGTCCCAGTTAGGGTTTTTTCAAAATTTTCAAAAAAAGTTCAATTGGTTTTGATGCTTTTGATGTTGGAAGACTTGAATACTATAGGAAAATGCAGTTTTTAGATATTTTCAATGATTTAAGATGCAAAAATGCAAACTATATGCACTTTCACTAATGCAAATTAACTAAGAAAATCTGTCAAACAAGATTGTTCCTAAGGCTAGAAGTTGATAAAGATGATAAACTATGGATGCAAAACTAAGAAAATGCAAGAAGTTTGAAAACATAGTGTTGTATGCAATAAAACCTATAAAGATGAATAGAAATGCAAATGAAACAAAATAGAAAACTATAAAACTAAATGTGTGCACCTGGAAACTTGTGGAGACCAGAATGGAGACTAGAAATTTTGTTGATTCTAAAATTTTGACCTATTGGGACACTTACACCATTTTGTGTGACTTAGTCCCAAATCTGGAAAACTACACCGAGGCCCATTTCAACCAAATGGGTATCTAGGTATGTGCAGGATTATCATGGAAAAAATAGGTCCTTAAGTGGCAAAAAATTTAGAAAAATCAGTGTTAGGCTACTTGACATAAAAATTTGAATAAGTTATCTATATTATTTCAAAAATATGTAAGAATAGAATCTATAGAAAATTAAATTTAGTTTCTAAACTACTAGGTTTATTTTATTTTTCTTAAATCTATTTGGTGAAAATTTGAAATTTCAATGTAGTAGTACTTAAATTTCGTGAAAAATAAGAAGTAGGTGTCGGCTAACCACCCTAACCATAATAAAATAATAATATTTTTTATAAGATTTTATATATAAGTAGAGGACTCATGTCCGAATGTGATGCATATTTTTTTGCAATTTTTTCTGCATAAATAATTAATTATGATTTTATTACAACTTTAAAAAAATATAAAACTCGTATGTCTCACCTTAACTTGGTCAAAAATTCATGATTTTTTTTTTTTTTTACAATCCTATAGTATGTGAAGCATAGAATGTGACACATGTTTTGGATTCAAAAAATTTGATATTGTTTGAAAGCTATAGATGTTTTTCAATCAGCCTATTGATTAGGACTTTAGTCGTAATTCTAATAGAAAATGAATAATAATTATTTATTAAATTCAAAGTAAAGCATAATTTATATTGGTGGAAAGCTGGGAATATCCTCTAAAAACCCTTTTCGTTTCATGAATTTTGGGTAAAAAAATTCATCAGCCACATACCCTACAAATACCCATAATATTGCCACATTTTGGCCCATCATGATCCTGCACATACCCATCTGAATCTACATAAATTCCTAACAAACATGCACAGTAGGAATAAGTTGCCATTGATGAAAACTTAGTCCACTTTGGCTATTCTGAAAACCTGAAAGTGGAAGAAAAATCTCTTAGTCTGCACTTTCTGTTCCTCCAAGTGTTTGGTTCTAAAAATGCCAAATTCAGGCCTGAAAGTGACTTTTTGTGGATATTTTGGCTTTGCAAATAGGGATATGTCTTCTAAAACTTTACAACCTATTCTTCAATCATGTCCAAGCCATCCAAGCACCTAAATCTACAATCACATTGTAGACACCTAAATTTAGACACTTAATTTATCCAAATTTATCCCCTTTTGTCTAAGCATCCCCTTATAATTTGCATTAATTAAGTAAATCGCTATTATTTAATTAATATCCTTAATTCTGCCAAATCCCTAAGGTATTTAATTAATAAATAAATACCTTATCTCTTTAATCCTCTCTTTCATCAATTGAATTAAATAAATATGCCATTTATTTAATTCCCTTCATGTCACATCCTCCATCATTTTTTATCTAATCCTAATCCATTTTCTAATCTCATCATTAGGATGTTCACATGCCTAATCTTTGATTAGGATGTGCACATGCCTAATATTTGATTAGGATGTACACATGCCTAGTCTTTGATTAGGATGTGTCACATCCTCCAACTTTTGCAAGTTGGCCTCTAATCTCTCTTAGCCACCTAACCCTTCTCTAATCCTTCACTAACTAGCCTAATCAACTTGTCAAGGAATTTTTAATTATTTTTATACTTCCAAGGAATATTAAATTCCTTTTTCTCTTCCCCATGTGATCTTTGACTTGTCACATCAAGTCACATGTGAAATCTAACCCTCTTCTAATCTGTCATTAATTAGCCTAATCAAGTACTTGCACAATCCTAATCACTTAGTCAAGTCAACCCCAGTAAATGCTTTCTCCTTTTGGACAAGGCATCTCCATTCCCCATGTGAATTTTTAATTCACATTTAATCCCCCAATGCATTTAAAGGAATTTTAAATTCTTTCTCTCATCCCATTGAGAATATTTGAGGAATTTTTAATTCCCCACTTGTCCTCTCACCCACATGGGGACAAGTACCTCCTTTATGAGGAGATCTTGTCCCAATCCTAAGGTTCTATGTACCCTCTCCATGTCATGTACTATCCTTCCACCTCATGTACACACCCCCCTTTTTAAGCCATATAATATGCCACATGTCAAGATGTGAGGGCTTGTGAGTTCTCAACTCACCTTAGCCCTACATCTTAATCTTGGTGGCTCAATCTTGACCGTCCATTTTTCTAGAGATTTCAAAAATCTCTATAAATACCCCCTATTTTCTCTCATTTTTAGAGAGATCATGCATTGTAGCCAAACTTTTGCAATTTTTTCCTAGAATCCATACTTAGCCATTTTCATGCTTGCACCTACTTGCATCCATCTTCATATCATCATTTAGCTTGCATCTCTTTCCATCCAAGGAGCATACAACACCGAAGATTGAAGGGCCAACCAAAGGATCGATTCGAGACAAGGTATAAGGTTTCATTTTGTCATCTTTATTTTGTGTTGAATCCAACTAGGCTAATCTTGAGGTGTAGGTTATTTTTAGTGTTATTTGCATTACTTTGTTTGCTGCTTGTTTTCTAGCACTCAAATTCAACCTATCACACACACAAAGGAAGAAAGAGAAAATGTTGATTGTTAGCAATTGGGGGTTTGCCTTGGTCAAACCCCGTTTAGGTGGTTAAACCAAAATGATGAAATGAAAAATGAAACATGAAACAATTCAATTAGAAAATTTCCATGATGATGGATCTAGAATTTCTATGATAATTGATGAAGAATATTGCTCTTTAATGCCTTAGAATTGAGTTTGAATGCTCTCTTGAATGCTTGATTCTTGCTTGCTTGATTTGATAGCATAGATGAATGATGAATGAATGATGAATTAATAATGAATTAGGGTTTAAGGGTCTCCTTTTATAGAGGAGAGTTAAGTGAATGGCTAAAATATGGATTGTGATCAAGGGCCAAGATTAAATTAGAAAATAATTTAATCAAGGGTGGAGGTTAATTGAGAGAAGAAAGACATGGATATATAAAGATTTGAGGTGGATGATAAGATTAGCATAGAAAAAGAGGTTTTTTGGAAAAATTAAATAATAGATATTAATTAATTTAGGTGGCCAACATAGGTGAAATAAATAAAATATTAATTTTATTTATTAAAAAGAAGGGTCAGAACAATTTACATAATTAAATAAATAAAAATAAATATTTAATTATGGAGGAAAGGTGGAGTGTTAAACATTAAATAATTGAAAAAATATATTTGATGGAGAGGGAAGGGATAATTAAATAATTAAAATAATTATTTAATTGGGGAGATAAAAAATGATTAATAATTAAATAAATATAACATTTATTTAATTATAGAGAGAAAAGGCTAATGAATAATTAAATAATTGAAATAATTATTTAATTATAGAAGAAAAGGGAAAAGCTAAATTTTGAATTAAAATAATATTTAATTCAAAATTTGGGGAGAATGGACCATTGGACTTCAATGCTTAATAAAATTTAGGCAAAGTGTGAAAGTCATTTACAATTCTTTACAACACCTTTACAAGACATACATTTTATTCAATTTGCAAGGGCCCAAGACCTAATGTGAATGTGTTATACACATTACAACATTAAATCAAGGTGAAATTAGGTCCAATTTATCATTAATTATTCCCAAATCAAGCAAGGAAAAAGGGATACTTTTTCAGTGTCCACAATAATCAAAGAGGAAGGAGCAACTAACAAGCATGAAAAAAAAATCTAATAGGTAAAGGAAACTACAAAGCTTCAAGTATTTTGAGATTTATAAACATAAATTAGGAACAATTTAAGATAACACAAGAGCATATGGAGAAGAACTTAAACTATATTATTAAGAATCCAATGACCCATTGGGAATAATTGGTATCTTCAAGATTTTAGAAAAAGCTTTCTTTCCTTATTTCATTGTGTCTTTTAGACATGAAAAAATATTTCCTCTAAAAATTTGAAGAGATCTATATTGAAGGAATTTGTATTGGTAAATGATACAAGGTATATGTTGCCACATATTTAAATTCAAAACATTTAAAATTATTTTAAAATGAGCTAATTTCACAAAAAAAAACCCATAAAATCCACATATTGTAGATATATTTAAATCTACATTTATGGGTTACTTTTTAGCCAAATTGGCTTATTTTTAGAGAATTTTAAATACCTAAACTATCTATATTAATATTTTATAGGAAAAGTGATCATAGATCTAACTAAATTTAGCTATTTTTTAGTTAAAAAATATTAGAATAGTAGATTGGCAAGGTTATGTGATTTAATTACAACCTAAAAGGTGAGACAATCAACCTTGGATCTAATTCTTTGAAGGTTGGAAATTGATTTTTTATTAAATGCAATTATATGACTATGCAAATTACACAAATGTAGCATTTTGAGATGAGTATTGATGAACTAGAAATTGATGATCAAAATTCAAAACCAAAAATGAGAAAAGCAGATATTGATGCACTTGTGATTTGAATTTGAGCCAAATCTTGGAGGTTAAGGGCACCAAGATGCCCTAGAATAGAGATCTGAATCCAAAAATTGATTTCTCTAGCCTCAAGTCCCTAGTCTATAGCTTCTTTGTTTCAGGTCTCATTGTTGTATCATCATTTGTTACTGAGATATTGAAGTTTATGTATCTTTTCTAGTTTTAGGGCTAATGATGTATAAATAAGAAAAAAAAATCAATCTTATTCAAATCATATTTATATTTGTAACCTACACACACGAAGGAAGAGGAAGGGTTGTGCCATAGAGGGGTTTAACTCAATCAAAACCTATGTTGGTATTTCTACCTCCATAATGTTAAAATTGATGATAAAGAGACTATATCCTTTTAAGGGATAGAGGATAAGTGATAACAAGTAGATAATTGAAAACTTACTATAACTTTCCATTGAGAGATGATCTCCTTGATGGAATAAAGTCATACTCATCACCTTCAAGGATTTCTAATTGTTTGACTTGATTTGATTTGAAGAACTACACATGTTAGTACTCACAAAAAAAATGATCACAAATAATGAAAAAACTTACATTAAAACACAATTAAGGATTGACATGATGGTTGACTAAAAATAATGTTGCAATACATCGTTGAAAAGGGAAAATATTCCTAGCTTGACCAATTTCTTATAGGTAAGGATCCTCTTATTTAGTGCCAACCATGTAAATGACTCAAATTTTAGAAGAATTGTAAAGTTCCAACATAATTTATGGGGCAAGTTTGTTGATTCAGTATTTCCTTGTTGGATGATTGATGAGTAGCCTAGGTTGACTTTATAGTTTCCTGACTTGGAAAGAGCCCAAATGAGCATGTTAGGGTTCCTAGAGAAATAAATTCTTTAATAAATGTAAACTAGCTCCTTTGCAATTTTTATCTTCACAGAGTTTATTCCATGAAACTAGTGGTATCTTACTCTTTTTCTTATTGTCGCGGTTCATGTTGGCCTCCTGCAATGATTTAATAACTAAGCCCTTATAACCATGATTCAGAGATTGGACATCTAACTTGAATAGTTATTACAATCATCATGAAGTTGCATTTAACTTGTCAACCCATGGACATGAACTTGAAATGGGTCAACATAGTATGTGCACTAGGAACTCAAAGTAGCCATTTCATTCTACAACTAACAAACTTACAATACTAAAAGTAAATTGCTTAGAAGGGAATACCATAAATTTCAATCATTAATTAATAACTACTTCAAACTAAAATTTAGAACAATAATGAAAATCTAAGCAATAAATAGGGTACTACTCTATCTACTTTGGTTGCAGGAATGGGTATGTACAGGATCATGATGGGCCAAAAAGTGGCAATATGATGGGTATGTGGCTGACAACCTTTTTTTACCCAAAATTGATGAAATGAAAAGGGTTTTTAAAGGAGATTCTCATATTTCCATGAATATAAATTATGCTTTACTTTGAATTTAATAATTAATTATTATTTATTTTCTATTCAAATTACTACTAAAGTCCTGATTGATAGGCTGATTGAAAAACATCTATAGCTTTCAAATGGTATCACATTTTTGAATCCAAAACATGTGTCACATTCTATGCTTCACATACTATAGGATTAAAAAAAGAAAAATTGAATTTCATGAAATTTTGACCAAGTTAAGGTGGTTAGACATACGAGTTTTTTATATTTTTTAAATGTTGTAATAAAAAAATCATAATTAATTATTTACTTAGAAAAAATTACAAAAAAATATGCCTCACATTGGGAGATGAGTCCTCTACTTATATCTAAAATATTATTAAAACTAATTATCATTTTATTGTGGTTAAGGTGGTCAAACAAGCACCTTCTTATTTTTTCCCTCAAATTTAAGTACTACTGCATTGAAATTTCAAATTTTCACCAAATAGATTTTTTTTTAAACAAACCTAGTAGTTTAGAAACTATATTGAATTTTCTACAAATTCTATTCTTACATATTTTTGAAATAATATAGATAACTTATTCAAATTTTTATGTCAAGTTGCCTAACTCTAATTTTTCTAAATTGTTTGCCACTTAAGGGCCTATTTTTTCCATGATGATCCTACACATACTCGAACAATCACAAAATGAAATTCTAGTGGCTACAGGAATAGTCGGTGCAAAATTTCTAACTAATTACTAAATAGTATGTAATAATAAAAAACTACTAAACTAATAAGATAGATTACTCACCAAGTGGGACCCCTTGGATAAGTATCCTCTAAACTAATGAGAATTCAGATGCTCGAACTCAAAACTTTATTTTATTCACTATAAATCATTAGTACAAAAGAGTAGTGTATCTGTATTACTAAAAAATTGAGAGTGCAAGTACAATATCAAATCGTGTAACCTTGTGAGGAAGGAGCATCAGATCTTTATTTATACTATTAGCTAAACAAGGCAATCAACTCCACGACTAGGAGGATGCCATTTTGGGAAAATAAAGAAAGTGGAGCAACGATAGTTATGCGTGCATGGAATTTGGTCAGACATGCAAGTCCAGACACTAATTTAGCACAATAGTAATTCCCATGTTTGTTCAATCATTATAGTCCACTACAAGGTAGTTACGTTTAGTTGCGTGAGGAATCTTCTGCCATCAACATCCTTTGACCTTAAGCAATTCCTTTGCTGGACGTTATGGTGCATGCCCAGCTAGCGATGTCTTCCTCAACTTAGCATCCTTGAATTAAGTTTGCATGGCAATGTCAGTACAAACAGCAACTGCACATCTATAACCACCTTAAGGAACATTCATTAATCACATGCAAAATCAATATAGATAATCCACATAATATGCCAATGTCATTAAAACTTGCAGAGATAGGATTAAGCCCAATGTCTATGGTTTGAGGGAAATATTATGAAAATATCAAAATTTAACAACAAATTCCATGACAATTGTCAGTAAATAAACTATAGATTCTACCCAAAATTGGACCAAAAACTAGGCTCATCACTCCCCCCAACCTAACAGTTTGTTGGTCCTCTAGCAGGGAAAGGGTTGTTCTTCTACTTGGTCAAAGATCTAAAATTTGTAATTGACAATTGTCCAACGTCAGTGGCTGCTATGCGTGAATCAGGATCCCAATAGAATCCTCCCAATTTGTCAAATCTGTTCTATCTCTATTTTTTTGCAACAACGTCATACTGGTAGAATTTAAAGTTTACCATAGGCCACATGAGAATGGGTGGCTGAAAAGATAGGGGAAGCAAAAATTGCCCCTTCGTTCTCCTAATCTAAATATACCTATCAATCCTTTTTAGTGTTGTAACATAATTGTGGATGGAATGGGTTTCAGCATGTTTCAGCTCATCCATTAGGCTATTCCAACTTTGTGATAGGCATCCTCTCATAGTTTCCTCTTTTGTTGCTGCCTTGACCTCATACTCACTATAAACTACATCAATCCAATGTATAGTTATGTTACCATAACTAGGTCAAAGAAGCATTCTGAGCCATTCTCTGTAAATATCCCTTGGGTTTCTTGATTCAGCTCTAACAAGCAGAGGGATGTCAAACTCTAATTACTTATAAGCCCCATGTTGTTGTCCCCAACTAATCTCATTTTGTACCCAAGACATAAATGCCCTTAATTGGACATCACCAACATACAATAATGGATTCCAATCATGGTCTTGAGTTACAACATAATCATGCAAATAAAATTCACACAACAAATTCTTCATTTTAGGTGAGGCAATTCTATAAGCATTGAAAAATTCAATAGGGGTGTCAATATAAGGATTCAAACCTGAGGCAATCCTTCACAACTTAAAAGAGAGATATTTCTCTTTCAGGTGTAGAGCATAGACCCTTGGAGGGGTCCTACATTCTAAAATCTATGCTACCAAGGTTGCCATATCATCCACCCTCTGCGTTAAGGTGGAAATTTCTACATCCTTATCTTCAATCTCCTCATCCCTCTTTTGAATTTCCTTCTTCAATTTATGTTTTTCCTTTTTCCATTATTCCTCCCTTCTTTGTATTTCTTTCCATAAATTCAAAATTTTTGTATGTATTGTAAACTCAAGAGGATTATGAATTCCTACTAGTCTTTTTGTCGATGGTGGCTCCTCATATAGCACTATCTGCATGGACTCAAGTTGTCCAGTTATATTTTGCTATGGGGGTACTGTTTCTTCTCCCACTTCTTGCTACATGGGATCTCATTCTTATTTTGTTGTGGCTACATGAACTCCTACTTAGGTTTAGGTTGTTGCTATAGGACTTCCTTCTCATGATGCATGAAACCCTAATTTTCCTCAAACTCTTCTACAATGTTAGCAAGATCAGCCAGTGTTACATTTGTTGCCTTCTCAAATATGTCTTTTTTTTTACATTCTCCTACCCCATTGGAGTTTTAGGGTCCTCATGTGATGTCTCACTAGGCTCAAGGCTCTCTTGTGGAGGTGTACTAATCACTGGCCTAGCTAGTCTTGATTTCCTGGGAGGTCTCACATTTTTCTTTGGCTACAGGATGAATAGTGTCATCCTTCCTCTTCTTAGAACTTGGCACCTTTCTTTTTGTCAGTTGACTTTTGGCCTTTCCTTTTCTCATTTCTACTTCTCTATTTTGTGCCCTATTTTTCATCAGGGTGTCAAGTGGAATGTCGTCATCAAAATCTAATGAAGAGCTTTCTTTTTCTAAGTACTCTGCTCTAGAAGAACTAGATCCAGCACCAAAGGTTGAAGCACCGAGAGTGGCTTCAACCATGCTCAATCTCCTGCTAGACCTATGGGGTTGAGGTAAAACCCTAGGTTGCAAGTGCTTAGGTCTAATTTGAGCAACATTTATAAATTCTTCCTAGGTCATTCTAGATATATCATGCAAAGACTTATCAACTAGCAATTTAATTAGAAAATGGTGGGAAATAGAATTATCCCTAACTTTTTGGGTCTTGATTGCCATGATTGAGAGAAGATTGTATAGTACATTTGGCACATTCATCCTCCTTTTGTGCCTCATGTGATTCAAAAGATTGAAGTGCACAGAATGCAAATTTGACTAGAAACCCTCACAGGTGATGTATTTGATAACATAAATGGCTACATGCTTCCATGGCTCAAGAAGAGACATTCTCTTTGCACCCTATTTATCTTTGCTCAAAGGGGGTCATTTGGCTCTATAAATTCGGCCCTAGTTGATCTGACGTCTCTTGAAGCAAGGTAATTTTCACCATCAATAGGTAACCCTATGACCTCTGCAATTCTTTCCTTAGTTGTAACAACTTCCAACCCTTTTACTGTGGATTTTCCTTTAGAAAATGTTTGGGTGAATTCAAGGGCAATTCTTTCATTAAAACAATCCAAGTTCAGGAAGTAATCTAACCATCCACAGTTTCTAAATTTGGCCAAGCATTGTGCATTCTATAATAAAACATCATGCAACATGGGTTCATTTTGAATTAACCCACCTCCCATTGTTTGCAATCAAACAAATGCTTTGTAAATTTTTTCCCGCAATTATGTCTAAAAATCAAGTTTTCCTTCCTGCAATACCTACTAAATTTCTAGTGCCAACATTGATTGAATTTTCCCTTTCTTTTGTTTTACCTTTTTACTTGCAACTCAAGATTACGATTGAGTCAATAATGGAAAGAAAATGAGTGATAAAGGAGAATTGTGATGGGAAGAAATGGCAGCTATAGTTAATGTCACTTCACACATGCAAGCCATCCCCTCACTCAGATTTCAAATAAGCTTATTTTAAATTTTGTGACATAGCCTAGCATAAATTGACACATAGGCAATATATTTACATCTTTTTCTTTCCCCCCCAACTGAAATTTAGACATGTGTCCGCACATACGAGATGGGAGTGGTTATTTGATAGAGAGTAATGACATGTTATGTGAATGTCTATACTAGCGTACAATGATTAAATGAATGCACTTAAAATATGATTAAGGGATAGAAATTAATGTGCACATACCTGAATGTGTGGAGGATTCATTGCAAAGATTGTGGAGAAAGTACCATTTTCCTTTTAGGGAATAAATTGAGCAATTAATGAAGATGAAGTGGAATGAGATGAGGTGGAATGTGATGGAAGAGAGAGAAAGGTGGTGGTGGATGAGTGAATGGGTGGATGGTTGAAGAAATGGACTTCCACAAGAGAGAAATTATTTATTATGACAAGTATGTAGCTTAATTAGCTAGGAGGGACACTAGGTTCACTTCCTTTGGCTACAAAAATATTGGGTGCTGAGTGTTGGGTGAATTGTTGTAGGAACTCTTCTTTAGAAGCTGGCTTGTGATATAATCTGAGGTGATGACCATTGACAAGTAATTTGAATCTGATAAGTTCAATAGTAGTAAGCTAGATGACTCCATTAGGAAAGACCTCAACGACTTCATATGGTCCTAGCCACCCTGCCTAGACTTTTCTTGCATTGTCCTAATAGCCCGAGTCATAAAGCAGGGCCCAATCTACTGGTTGGAATTTCTTGTCCTTGATAAATTTGTCACACCACTTGGTTCTCTAATTTTGCACTACCTTTGTATGATGCAGTTCTTCTCTTCTTATCTCATCCAAAGCATTTAGCAGCATGATTCTTTCTCTTTGTGCCTCAGAAATATCCATTCCCAAGTCTACTGTAGTTTGAAGAGTTATATTTAAATTCAATGGGAATCATGGTTGTCTTTCCATACAACTCAAA
This sequence comes from Sequoia sempervirens, assembly GCA_007258455.2. Taxonomy (NCBI): domain Eukaryota; kingdom Viridiplantae; phylum Streptophyta; class Pinopsida; order Cupressales; family Cupressaceae; genus Sequoia; species Sequoia sempervirens. Next base: position 1,086,237,321 of record VDFB02271358.1, on the reverse strand, counting down.
TGGAATGAAACCTGCAGTTTTTTTCCAAGTTGTCCTATAGGCCCAAACAACTTCTAGTAATCTTTTTCCCAATCCTTTCTATGAATAGCTACCATTTTCGTCAGAATAGCTTCAATTTCTCTGTTGGTCACCTCAACTTTTCCATTAGCTTAGGGGTGATAAGGAGTAGACTTCTTGTGCCTTATGTTGTACTCATTAACTAGTGCTGCAATAAGGGTTGATGTGAATTGAGACCCTTGATTAGTCACTATTTCTCTTGGGACTCCATATCTTGTGAAAATATCTTCATAAAGAAATTTTGCAACCTTGTTATCTCTTGCATGCTTCATGGCCTTCACTTCTACCCACTTTTTCACATAATCAGTGCATACCAATATATAATACTTACCATTTTATGGGGGTCAATAGTTCCCAAAAAATCCAATCCCCACTTGTCAAAGGGAGTGCTTACTACCTGATGGAAAAGTGGCATCTCATCAAATCTAGTTGGTTTTCCCATTCTTTGACATCTATCACATTTTCTGGTATACCTTCTACATTCTCTTGGAGTGTTGACTAGTAATATCCTATTTTCAAAATCTTCATTGTTGTCCTTTTGGTTGTAAAGTGTCCTCCACAGGGTTCATTATGGCATGCGTGCAAAAAGTTGTATGTCTCATCTTCTCTCACACATCTCCTCATGACATGGCTTGGTCCAGTATAAAAGAAACATCCAACAATCCGAGAGAAAGGAAAATATTTTTCAATGAGTGCCCTTTTCTCTTTCAGAGAGAAGTGAGAAGGAACTCTTTGAGTGACCAAATAATTGGCTATGTCAGCATACTGAGGTGTTTGTATACTAAGGAAGAATAAATGCACATCAGAGAAAGAGTCATCTATGGGTTGATTGTCTTTTGATGTAGTCAGCCTTGAAAGAAAATATATGATCAATGGTTTATTCATGAGATATTTAATGGCTACATGATCAGTGTGCATGAAGATTTGGTAGCCTGTTATGTAATGTCTAAATTTGTTCAGTGCATAGATTACTGCCAACATTTCTTTCTCTGTCACTGTATAATTGAATTAAGCTCCTTGTAAATTTTTGCTGACAAAGTAAATGACATTTTCAATAGCTCCTTTCTATCCTAAGACTACTCCTATGGTGTAATATGATGCAACAATATGGATGTGGAAAGGAAGTTCCCAATTAGGTCCTTTGAGTATAGGAGCATGAGTCAAAGTTTCCTTCAAGTCAGAAAATGCCTTGTCAGAGGCTCCAGTCCACTGAAATTCAACATCTTTAGTGAGAAGAGTATGGAATGGTGCTGCTACCTTGTTGAAATCCTTGATGAAATGACTATTATATCATGCATGACCCAAGAAAATCCTAACATCCTTCTATTTTTTAGGTGTGGGAAGATTTGTGATTACCTCAATCTTTGCAGGATCTACTTGAATTCCCTTGTGGGAGATGTAGTGGCCAAAAACTACACCTTCCTGCATAATCATGAAGCACTTTTCACTATTTAAGGACAAGTTTTGGTCTTCACATCTCTATAGGACTCTCCTAATATTTTTCAACTCTTCATTAAAATCAACACCATAAGTGGTAAAGTCGTCCGTATAAATTTCATGCAATCATGAGAAATGTCTAAGAATATGCTAATGACCGCCCTCTGAAAAGTTGCAGGTGCATTGCATAGGACAAATGGAAGTACCAAATAGGCATAGGTCTTGCATGGATAGGTAAATGTGGTATTCTCCTGGTCCTTTGGTGTAATTTGGATCTGGTTATAGCCATTGAATCCATCAAGAAAAATATTGCTTTTCTACAAGTGTGTCCAAAACTTGATCAATGAAGGGTGAGGGAAAGTGGTCCTTCTTGGCGGAAGCATTAAGTTCCCTATAATAAACACAAACTCACCATTTCTCTCCTTTCTTGGGAAAAATCACTAATGGAGACACCCACTGACTATCTGAAATGGGGTAGATAAATCCTCCATCTAGTAATTTTTGTAGTTCTTTAAAAATTTCTCTTGGTGCAGGGTTAATTCTTCTTTGTGGCTATCTTACTTGGGTGCAATCATCCCCGATGTAAATTATGTGTGTGAAAATTTTAGGGTCTAATCCCTTCATATCATGATAATCCCATGCAAATGCATGTTGATGGGTTCTTAATAAGTTTTCCAATAATAGTTGTTGTTCCCCACTTAATTTACTATTAACATTTAGATACTTTCCTTCTGACACCTATACTTGTGTAGTTAGCTCTATCATGGTTGCTCCATTAACACATGGTACTTTTAGTTCATATGGCAGAAATGTATGGGACACACCTATTGTTGTAGGAAGTTTGTCTATAGGAATAGTGGTTGTAGGAAGAGTGGTTGTAGGAAGAACATCTGCAAGAACAATGGCTATAGGAAGAGAAGGAGAAAGTATCTTGACTAGAGTAGCAAAATGAGAAGATGAAGCATCCTCCACTTCATGATGGTTCTAAGTGATGTTAGCCAATACTTCATCCTCATCTAGGAGCTACATGAAAGATATTTTACCTAGCATCATAAGTTGTGCCACAGAATTAACTTCCTCACCCACTTCACCAACATGTGGCCATATGAGATTATCTTCATCATGAGATGGCTAAATAGGTGGATAAAGAACAAATGTTTTCATGCTCTTCCCATCTAAAATGGTCATGTCACTTGACTAACATCCAATGTATGCATCTACAGTTGCTAACAAAGGCCTTCCAAGAATAATGGGATACCCACCTAGTGTAGCTTTAGGAGAAAGAATTATAAAGTATATTGGGTACTCCTAGTAGTCTAAAACCTCCAAAAGATCCTCCACTACACCATCAGGCTTTACAGTAGACCTATCAACAAGCTGTAGGACAATATGAGTAGATCTCATGCTTGCAACATTTAGTTGTTGCAAGATGTCTTTGGTCATTACATTGATTACTGCCCCTAAATCAATCTGAGGATTCTTTACTTGGACCCTGTTTATAACAATTGCTACCACATGACTACCTAGGTCATTATAATTGGGGATAGTTACTTTTCCTAGCATAATGTGAACTAGCTATCCCACCACATGAAATGTAGTTGGGTCCTTCTTTTTCCTACCCAGCTTCTTGAGACATGCTTCCTTGATTGCCTTGTCGTAGATTGGAACATCAATTATGGCCTAAAATAGAGGTATCTAGAAACATATATGCTTTAGCTGATCCAAGATATCAAAATTTGTATCCTCCTTTTCTTCCTTCTTCTTATCAACCTCCAATCTCTGAGAAAATGGTGGTTCTTGTTCAGTCTACTTGACTTGGACTAGCTCAAGATTTTTAGGTACACTTGGCTAAATGAGATCATTCAGAGGTTTATCTTCCTCTTCCATAGGAAGCTCAGTGATAATGGGCTTGGAAGGGGCTGGTAAAGTAGTTCTTGAACACAAGTGGGTGTCACTTATACTCACAACATATGCATGGAATTGATTTGAATCAATAGAGTATGTAGCTTGTTGTTGTGGTTCGTTATTTGGATTGGGTGTGGGTTGAGCTGGTAGATGAGTAGATTTAGGTGCATTTGAGCTTGGATTAGTAGGTGGAGGCATTATAATAGGCTACTAGGGCTGACAAGGTGGCTACATGTAACTAGTTGTATGGGTAGGCCATTGTTGTCCTCTCCATTAATTTTTTTGCTACCAATTTCTTGGAGGTGGTTGCCAATGCCCTTGAAATTGTTGCCAATTCCCCTGAGGTTGTTGCCACTTGGGTGGGGAACTTTGATGATTGGGCCAAGTATTTGGAGGGTTATTCCAAGATTGTGGTGGATATCCTTTATAACTGGGTGGATATGGGGGCTACCATTGGTTACCAAATGAATAGGAATTAGAATATGGCCCAACATAGTATAGTGGATCCGGTGGCATGCCTTGTCTTGGAGCCCAAGGCTTCCTCTGTGCAACACAGTAGACTTGGTCTTCTTCAATCTAGATTGGTTTGAACTCAAGTGGAATGTACTTGCTTTCAAGGTTAGCTACCATCTTGTGTCTGCAATCCCTCTTCTTTTGTTTGTAGTGGGGGAAATACTCTATCAACATTGCCTCTGGCTCCTCTTGCTTCTTCTTGGCCTAAAGTGTATCTAGCTGAGTAGCTAGATTATTTATAATGTCTTGCTTGAAGTATAGTAGCAAATGAGTAATCTCCACTCTTGAAACTCCACTTGTAGTTTACTTACGCATGGAAGATTGGTAAGCTCTCCCCTTCTTTGAAGTTGCCCTAGAGCAGTTTTGGCATATTTTCTTAATATCTTCCCAAGGAACTTGGGAGATGTCTCCTCCTCCCATGATGTCCAAGGAATCAGTGCAGTTATCATTGATTCCTCTCAAGAAAATAATTTTTTTTGAGTCTTCATTGAGTGTATGGTGTGGAGATTTTTGTAGGAAAAATAGAAACCTTGCAATGTAACCTTCTAGACTCTCATCTTCCTTTTGCTACATCTTGAAAATGTCACCTCCTCTCATGTCACTACCCTTGCAATATTCCTTGTATTTATCAAGGAATTTTGTCTTGATTTCTTCCCAATTTTCCATAGTATCTCTACCTAGGATCATGAACCATCTTAATGCAACCTCTTTCATAGTGGTAGGGAATAGCTTAAGCCTATGGGAATCGATAGTATAATCATAATGCCTATAGAGTATATCAAACTCAAATAAAAAGGTATCAGGATCTTCTATGATAAGTCCATAAATCTTGGGGAGTGTTGAAGTAGGGATGTTCTTGATGTTTTCAATGTCATTTTGATGGGAAATGGGAAAAGGAAAAGTTTGTTTTTTAGGTATGTTCCCATTTGCATCACCCATGCCTACTTGATGTAGTTCCAAAGAAAAAGGGTTCTTAAGCTGATTTTGGTGTTTAGGGGAGACTTCAAAGCTAGTCAAATCTAGAAATGCATTAGCAAAGGGGTGTGGATCTTCTTCTTCTTCTTCTTCTCTTCGTCAGTTTTGATATTTAACTAGCCGGAATGGACTAGGATTGTTAGGAAGGAATCTCCCATAAGCATCCCTTCTCCTTCCTCTATACATTAGGTATCACTCACTATCCGTTAGCTCACACAAAGAATTGGTAAAGAATAAGAGGGTCATTACTTGCTAAATGAGGATATACTAAGAACAACTTCCACAAACATTATAGTAAGAGAAACTACCAATGACTCCAAAAGACTCCCTAGTTTGAAACCATCCTTGGCAACGACGCCAAAAATGTTGGCCTCCTACAATGATTTAACAACTAAGCCCTTACAGCTATGATTCAAAGATTGAACATCTAACCTGAATAGCTATTTCAATCATCATGAAGGTGCATTTAACTTGTCAACCCAGGGATGTGAACTTGAAATGGGTCAGCACAGTATGTGCACTAGGAACTCAAAGTAGCAATTTCATTCTACAGCTAAGGAACTCACAATACTGAAAGTAAATTGCTTAGAAGGGAATACCATAAATATCAATCATCAATCAACAACTACTTCAAACTAAAATAAAGAACATTAATGAAAATATGAGCAATAAACAAGGTACTACTTTGTCTGCTTTAGCTGTAGGAATAATCATAGAATGAAATTCCAGTGGCTACAAGAGTAGTCAGTATCAAATTTTTAGCTAATTACTAAACAGTAAGTAATTATAAACTAATACTAAACTAATAAGATGGATTACTCACCAAGTGGGACTCCTTGGATAAGTATCCTCTAAACAAATGAGAACTTAGATGCTTAAACTCAAAACTTTATTTTATTCACTATAAATCATCACTACAAAAGAGTAGTGTATCTATATTACTAAAAACATGAGAGTGCAAGTATAATATCAAATCGTGCAACCTTCTAAGGAAGGAGCATTAGATCTTTATTTATACTATTAGCTAAACAAGAAAGTCAACTCGATGACTGGGAGGATGCCGTTTAGGGAAAATAGAGAAAGTGGAGTGGTGAAAATTACACGTGCATGGAATCTGGTTGGACATGTAGGTCCAAATGTAGATTTAGCACAATAGTAATTTCTGCATCTACTCAATTGTTAAAGTCCACTACAAGGTGGTTATGTTTGGTTGCATGAGGAATCTTCTACCATTGACCTCCTTTGATCTTGAGTGAGTCCTTTGCTGGACATTATGGTGCATGCCCAGCTGGCAATGTCTTCCTCAATAGTATCCTAAATTTAAGTCTAGATGGAAATGTCGGTAAGCACAATAACTGCATATCTATAACCACCTTAAGGAACATTCATTAACCACATGCAAAATCAATATAGATAATCCACATAATATGCCAATGTCATTAAAACTTGCAGAGAAAGGATTAAGACCAATGTCTATGGTTTGGGGGAAACATTAAGAAAATATCAACATTTAACATCAAAGTCCATGAAAAATTCCAACAAATAAACTATAGATTCTACCCAAAATTGGACCAAAAACTAGGCTCATCAGTTCCCAAGCTAGAGGAACATTATGATGCATTTTTCTAAACTAGGTTGTACTAATTTTGGTAGTTTAAGGATTGACATAACATAGTTGGGAATAGCTAAAAGGAACACTCTAATTACTATGAGATTCCATACCATTGTTAACCATCTTCCTTTCTATGATGCTATTCTATTTTGAATGAGTTACAATTTTATTCCAGAACTTGGGCTTGTTTGGCATTGAAAATAATGGGATACCCAAGTATTGAATTGGAAAATCATCATAGTTAAAATCAAGAATGATAGGAAACATGTTGACACTATTGGGGGGTGTTTAGAAAGAAAATACTTCTTTTTTTTCATTTAGTTTTCGACCTGATGCCCTACAATAATCCTCTATAACCTTTTTAATTCCTCTCTCTTCTTGAACAATATATTTGGAAAATAATAGTTTATCATATGAAAATAACAAGTGAGTCATATTAAACATTTAGTTTGGGATATTTATATATTTATGTTCACCTTGAGCTCTTGCCCTTAATATTTCCCAACTTAGTGTTTTTTCCATTAAAATAAAAAGGAAAGACTATAAAGGATCATCTTGTCTAACACCTTGTGAAGAATTGAAGAAGCTAGTTGAACTACCATTTTTCAAGACTGATAACTTGGTCTATGTTATAAATAAACCAACCCATTAACACCTTTTTTTACAAAAGTTAAGTTTTTGTAACAATTTTAGAAGGAAATCTCAATTTAGTCTATCATAAGCCTTCAACATGTCAAGTTTGATAATCATTGTTGGGATTCTTTCTTCCTTGATGGAATGCAAAGTTTCATGGGCTATTAAGGCCAATTCAACTATATCATTTCTTAGGACAAAGCCTCATTTCTCATCCATGATAATTCTTGGAATGATCTTTTTGAGTCTCAGAGCGATTTCTTTGGAAAAATATTTTGTAAATGGTGTTAAATAGTGATATGGGCCTAAATTCAACAAAGGTATAGGGGTTCTACCTCTTAGGGATTAGTTCTATGAATGTGTTGTTGCAAGTATGAAGGTTTTTTCATTGATATCTACAAGCCTATGTTATCATTGATGATAGTTGTACAATGGATGAGAAGAGATTTTTTCATTGATAAGCTTCTATTTATGCTTTATATGTCAAGGATATTGTGAAAATCGATAAAATAAAGAAATAGGATGTTGCAGAGGTGTTTTGGTTTTTCTTCACATTTATTCTAGGGTGAATATTTTATTTTTTGGTTTGGATATGTTGGTTAGAGATGTTTTGAGTTTCTATATAAAAAAATTTGGCTTCTGGATCACTGGTCAGAGGAAGTTTTGTTGACCAATGTGTGAACTAGTTTTGTAGTATTGTGTACAAAAGTTTCTGGGAGAAATATATTTGATTTGTACTTCTCTCCAATTGTTTCTCAATACTTGTGGTTTTGAAGGAGAGTATATGATATGGTTCTCTTGTCTATTTCAAGAGGATTCATGGTGTTGCAAGTATGAGCTAGTTTGGTAGTTTTGTCATTGATCTTTTCATTGATGTCAACATAGTTCAGTATGTTACAAATTGTACTTGTATAGCTGAGATTCTTATGAGATGTTGTGAGTACATGGAGCTATCTTTATGGTGTTGAAGATGTGCTGGTTTTATGAGTTTCCAAGTTCTTTTGAGAAAATTAATAAAAAAGAGAAGTCTAAGTGTTGAATGTGTTCATAATGTGCTCTAGTATGTTCTCTGCATTTCTCCTGTGTTGATCCTATGCCTGTATGATTGTGAATGTTTTATTATGGTGATATATGCTAAGTTTCAACTTCTGGTGCGATAGTACATGAAATTTTCATTCACTGGTATGTGAATTGTCTAGCATGTTTGATCTTCTATGGACTGGGAGAAATTTTTATACTCCATAGTCTTCCACTGTTTTGATTTAGATTGTGCTGATTTGGGATATGTATTGTGAAGGTCCTTCCTATGCTATGGTGAAGAGGTTTGGAGTTTGGTAGTCGGGAAGTCATGTTTCAGTATTTCATTATGAGTTTTCATAGTCCAGATAGACTGGTGAAGAAATTCAATGATTGAAGGCTGTTGTTTTTACTATGGATGTATCTAGAAGGTTCTAAGATGTATTCTAGTGCATAATGAAGCATGTTGTGACATTATCATGTTATCTTCTTGTTGGGAAGCATGTGCATCAATTTTTATATATGTTTTCAATAGGTTTGGCTGACCTAGTGGTTACACTTCATTCTAAGAATAAAATTTGAATTGAGGAAGCATGTAGAAGATTCAAGAAAATAATTTTATTGGTCCACTCTTATTCCTTTCCACCTTAGAAATTTTGAGCTGTCGACATAATCTTAATTTATGAAATGATGTTTTGTGGCTGAACTTGGTAAATGTTTCTAAGGTTGAGAATAGTATAAAAGCAAGTCAATTTGTGAAGAGATGTATGACAGTGTGATGCAAAGTGACGAAAGTGTGTGACAAATCATTAGAGTAGAAGTGTGTGTGAGTGAGTTGTGAAAACAATTTTTCACTATGTTTAAGATAGTGAACTGAAGGTTTCTATAATCCTGTGAATGTCCTTTAATTATAGTGGTGGATATTTTGTTCTCTTTTGTATCTATAGGTAGTGAGCCTCCCTATTAGATAGTGAGTCCTTTGTAGGTAGTGAGCCTTTGTACTTTGAAAGTGTGTCCTCTTTTGGGAAGTGAGCCTTTGTATTTATTTTATAATCTTTATATTGTGAGTTAACCCTTACTGTGGTTTTTCCCTTATTGGGTTTTCCATGTAAAAATCTGGTGTTCATTGTGTTGATTTACTTTCTGTTATTTATGTTTCATGCTCATATTAAATAAAAAAATAGTGTGGTTTAAGATTTGATAAGTGATAAAGTTTTAAGTTTAACTTTGTGTGAAAAATAATTCACCCCCTCTTAGTTGTCCTATTCCTTTTTAACAATTGGTATCAGAGTTTGTGGTTCCTTGTGTAGAGCTTAATCGCTTAAGGAATATCTGATGGCAAAAAAATTGGTGATTCCTATGTTTGATGGAACTGACTACAATGACTAGAAGGGACAGATGAGAGGATACATTATCTCTCTTGGTTTCAAGACCTAGAAGGCTATTGAGAATAAGTATACACCTTTGTCTAGTGGTGTTAATTCTACAGATGAGATCTCTACTTATGAAGAAAATGAGAAGGCAAAGAATGAAATTTGTAGTGGTTTATCTAGAAATGAGCGAGTCAAGGTTAATTCTATGGATACTACATATGAAGTCTGGAAGAAGTTGGAAGACATGTATGAAGGAAATGAAAAGGTGAAATTGACAAAGAGGCTAGCGGCAAAGCATAGATTTGTGAACTTGAAGATGGAAGATGGTGAATAATTTACAAGATTCTTTTAGAGAGTTGAACTAGCAGCAAATGAAGTTAGAAATAAAGGAGGAAAACTAGCAAATGAACATATAACCAACAAGATCCTAATCACTTTACTAGAATGTTACAACAACAAGATCTCTATTATTGAAGAAATGTATCAGAAAATATAAAGGTATGTTACCCTTTAAATTATTTAGTTGTAGTAAGATTGGTCATTATTCTTTGAGATGTCTGAATAGGGCTACACATAAGAAGAAAAAGGATTATAAGGATAAGGATAAGAAGGATAAGAAATATAAGAAGTAGTACTATGTTAAGGAAGAGGCAATTATTTCTGATGACAAATCTGACAATGAGTATGATGATAGTGAATGCTTATTCTTAGCTTTGGAAAGTAAATCTATATCCACTAACTCTAGAAAATGTGTAAGTAAGAAGGCTCTGGAGGTTAAGAAGAATATGAGGGAAGGTACCTTGGTTATCACTTTTCATGCAATACAAGATGAATACTATTCGTTGATTGATATTGGATGTTCTAATGACATGAGCAAAGATAAGAGTAAGTTCACTAAACTTGAAAAATATGATGGTGGTTTAGTCAAGTTCGGTAATGATTCAGGAGCTAAGATTTGTGGTAAAGTTTCAATCAATTTTGATGGAGTGCATAATACTAATGATTTATATTATGTGAAGGTTTTGAGACATAATCTTTAGAGTGTTGGTTAGATGTGCAACAATGACTTTAAACTTGTGTTTCAGAACAATACCTATGTAATCAGAAAAGGATCCAAAAATGGAGATACGATTGATGTTGGAAGACAAACTCATGGAAACATCTATCAGGTGAAGGGATTTGATGGTCATTTCTTTGTATCTCAAATCGGTGAAAGTTGGTTATGACACTAGAGAATGGAACATGTGAACTTTGATAACCTAGTCAATATTAGTGCTAACAAGATTGTTTGAGGATTTCCTAGAATCACAAGACTTGGTAATGCTATTTGTAGAAGTTGTCAATTGGGGAAGCATACAAGATGTAGCTTTAAGGGAAAAGAACACTCTACTACCAGAATGTTGGAGTTGATTCACACTAATATCTATTGTCTAACCAGGACTAGAAGCCTTAATGGAGACAAGTACTTTATGTTTCTTATTGATGGTTATACCTAAATGACATAGGTTTTTTTTCTTGCATAAAGGAATCAGGTTCTGGATAGGTTTAAGGTATTGAAAGAAAGAGTGGAAAATGAAGTAAATCTGAAAATAAAGTGTTTGAGATATAATAGAGGTGGTGAATTCACTTTTGGTGAATTTAATGCATTATGTGAGAAGCATGGCATAAAAAGATAGTTTTCTACTCCAAGAACCACTCAACAGAATGGAGTAGTTGAAAGGAAAAACAAGACAGTACAAGAAGTTGCTAGAACTATGATGAAAGAGTCCAATGTATTGGATTTTTATTGGAGAGAAGTGATACACACTGTTGTTTATGTTCTTAATAGAGTTCAGATTAGACACAGCAACACAAAGACACCCTTTGAGTTATGGATTGGTAAGACTCTTACTATGAAATATTTTAAGGTATTTGAAAGAAGATGTTATATTAAAAGAGATAATGAAAATCTTGGAAAGTTGGATTCTAGATGTGATGAAGGAATATTTCTTGGATATTCTACTACTAGCAAGGCATACAAATGCTTAACAAAAGGTTGAGAAAAAATCATTGAAAGTGCTAATGTGAAAGTTGATGAAGACATACATAGACCTATTGAGATAAGTGAAGTTGAACCTGATGATCCTATCTATGAACATATACTTGAAGAAAATAAGAAGGAAGAAGAAGAAGAAGAAGAAGAGAAAGAAGAAGAAGAAGAAGAAGAAGAAGAAAATGAACCCAAACCTACAGCTAGGACTCCTAAATATGTATAGAAGAATCATCTGAAAGATCCGATAATTGGAGACAAAAGTGAAGGTGTGAAGACAAGAATCAAAGTTGTAGCTGAAGTAAATTTGTGTTTACTCTCTAAAATAGAACCTAAATCTATAAAAGAAGCATGTGAAGATGAAAGTTGGATGATAGCTATGAAAGAGGAACTACAACAGATAGAAAAGAATCAAACATGGAAAATAGTCCCTAGACCTATGAACAAAAATATGATTGGCTCAAAATGGGTATTCCAGAACAAACTGAATGAAAATGGAGAAGTAGTAAGGAATAAGGCAAGACTGGTATGCAAAGGATATTCACAAGTTGAAGGTATAGATTTTGAAGAAAATTTTGCTCCTATGGCCCAAATGAAAGCTATTAGAATGTTTTTGGCATTCTCCTCCCACAAGGACTTCAAGGTATATCATATGGATGTTAAGTCATCTTTTCTGAATGGTGAGTTGGAGGAAGAGGTGTACATGGAGCAACCTGAAGGGTCTCAATTGTCTGAAAAATCAAATATAGTGTGTAAATTAAAGAAAGCATTGTATGGATGAAGCAAGCTCCTAGAGCTTGGTATGCAAGACTAGACAAATATCTGACAAAGCAAGGATTTAACAAAGGTTATGTTGACATAAACCTCTACTTCAAAACACAAGGTAATAAGATGTTGATTGTATCTGTTTATGTTGATGATATCATTTTTGGTGGAAATGATGGCATGTGGAAAAAGTTTGCTGAAGAAATGCAGAAAGAATTTGAAATGTATATGATTGGTGAATTGAATTTCTTCCTTGGTCTACAAGTGAATCAAAATAATAAAGGGATATTCATTTCTCAATCTAAGTATGTGAAAGAGTTGTTGAAATTTTTTGGAATGGAAGATTCTAAACCAAATTGTACTCCTATGGTAACCAGATGTAAGTTGAGCAAGGATGGTGAATCTGCTAAGACTGATCAGAGGAAATATAGATCCTTGATTGGTGGATTGTTGTATCTCACTGCTACCAAACCAGATATTATGCATGCAGTTTGTTTAGTTGCTATATTTCAAGTAGATCCTAGAGAAGCACATCTTATGGCTATAAAAAGGATATTTAGATATCTTAAAGGCACACCGGATTATGGACTATGTTACCCCAAGAGTAATGATTTCACCTTGAGTGCTTGTACAAATGTTGATTGGGTTGGATGTGTAGATGACTGGAAGAGTACCAGTGGTGGTGCTTTCCTTCTTGGTGGAAGATTGGTTTCATGGTTGAGTAAGAAGAAAGACTCTATTTATTTATGCACTATAGAAGTAGAAAATATTACTGTAACATCCTAGTGTACACAAGTTTTATGGATGAAACAAACTCTAAAAGACATTGGTATGACATGTGATGAGCCTATTCCCTTTTTCTGTGACTCGGTTATGCATTCAAGAATGAAGCACATATCTATCAAATACCATTTCCTAAGAGAAAAAGTGTTGGAAAATGAAGTCAGATTGGAGTATGTGACTACAAAGGAACAAATTGCAGAAATCCTTACTAAGGCTCTTCCGAAGGATAATTTTGAGAATCTTAGGGAGATGTTGGGGGTCATTGACCCTCGTAACTAGGTGCACATAAAGGTGCATCAGTCTAGTGAATTCACAAATTCTTCATTTATCTGGACTGGTAAATGGGTCTACATTGCAAGGGGAGTAGAAGTGGTTTCATTGTTGCAATATGGGCATACTCTTAAGGGGAATTAATCAGTGTTGTTCATTTTTTCCATTGATGTCAAAGGGGGAGAAAAGGTTTCATATTTCCATCAATGACAAAGGGGGAGATTTTTGCAAGTATGAGCGAGTTTGGTGGTGTTCGCATTGATGTTGTCATTGATGTCAACACAATTCAGGATGTTGTAGATTCTACATGTGTAGTTGAGATGCTTCTGAGATGTTTGTACGTGGAGCTATCTTTATGGTGTTACAAATGTGCTAGTTTGATGAGTTTCCAAATTCTTTTGAGAAAATTAATTAAAAAGAGAAGTCAAAGTGTTGAATGTGTTCAGAACTTTCTTTGTTATGTGCTCCAAATTTGTCCTATGTTGATCCTATACCTATGTGGTTGTGAAGTTTTTATTACAGTGATTTGATGGTGATATATGTTGAGTTTCAACTTCTGGTGAGATGCTACGTGAAAGTTGCATGCACTGATATGTGAACTATCTAGAAAGTTTGATCTTTTGTGGACTCAAAGAAATGTTTCTGCTCTATAGTCCTCCACTATTTTGATTTAGATCATGTGGATCTGGGATATGTCTTGTAAATGTCTTGTTGGCCTCCTAAAATGATTTAATAACTAATCCCTTACAATGATTATTCATAGATTGGACATCTAACCTAAATAGCTATTTCAATCATCATGAAGGTGTATTTAACTTGTCAATCCAGGGACATGAACTTCAAATGAGTGAGCACAATATGTGCACTAGGAACCAAAAGTATCCATTTTCATTCTATAGCTAAACAACTCACAATACTGAAAGTAAATTGCTTAGAAGGGGTTTCCATAAATTCCAATCATCAATCAACAACTACATCAAATGAAAATGCATAGTAGGAATGAAAATTAGAGCAACAAACAAGGCCCTACTCTGTCTACTTTGGCTATGGGAATAGTCACATAATGAAATTCTAGTGGATGCAGGAATAGTTGGTGCCATACTTCTAACTAATTAATAAACAACAAGTAATACTAAACTAAGACTAAACTAAGAGGATGGATTACTCACCAAGTGGCCCCCTTGGATAAGTATCCTCTAAAACTAATGAGAACTCAGATGCTCAAACTCAGAACCTTATTTTATTCATTGTAAATCATGAGTACAAAAGAATAATGTATCTATATTATTGAAAACTTGAGAGTGCAATTACAATATCCAATTTCCTCCCCTAGAGAAGGAGCATCTAATCTTTATTTATACTATCAACTAGACAAGGCAGTCAACTCCACAATAGGGAGGATTCCATTTACGAAAAATAGAGAAAGTGGAGTGGTGATTGTTACACGTGCATGGAATCTGGTTAGACATGTAGGTCCAAATGTAGATGTAGCACAACACTAACACCCATGTCTACTCAATCATTAAAGTACACTACAATGCGATTACATTCAGTTGCATGAGGAATCTTCTATCATTGACCTCCTTTGACATTGAGTGATTCTTTTGTTGGACATTATGGTGCATGCCCAACTGGCGGTGTTTTCCTTAACTTATCATCCTCAAATTAAATTTTCATTTTAATGTGAGTACGCACAATAACTGCATATCTATAACCGTCTTAAGGAACATTCATTAACCAGATGCAAAATCAATATAGATAATCTAAATAATATGCCAATGTCATTAAAACTTCCAAAAATAGGATTAAGCCCAATGTCTATCGTTTGAGGGAAACATTATGAAAATATCAACATTTAACATGAAAGTCCATGAAAATTTCCATCAAATAAACTATAGATTCTACCCAAAATTGGACCAAAAAATAGGCTCATCAGTCCCCCCAACCTAACATTTTGTTGGTCCTCTAGTAGGGGAAGGGTTGTTCTTTTGCTTGGTCAAAGCTCTGAAATTTGCAACTGATAGTTGTCCAACATCAGTGGCTACTATGTGTGAGTCAGGATCCCAATAGAATCCTCCCAATCTGTCCAATATGCTCCATCTTTGTCTCTCTATAGCAATATCATATTGGTAGAACCTAAATTTTGGCACGGACCACATGAGAATGGGTGGCTAAAAATTTAGGGGAAGCCAAAATTTCCTTTTTGTCCTTCCACTATGAATATATTTTTCAATTCTTTTAAGAGTTGTCACATAGTTCTGGATGGAATGAGGCTCAATTTGTTTGAGATCATCTATTAGGTTGTTCCATCTTTGTTAAAGGTATTTTCATGGTTTCCTCCTTTTTTGTTATCTTTGCCTCATACTCACTATAAACAACCCCAATCCCAGGCATAATTCTATTGCCATAGCTAGGTTTGAGAAGCATTATGAGCCTTTCACTATAAATATCCTTTGGGTTGCTTGATTCAGCCCTAATGGACAGAGGGATGTTAGACTCCTATTGCTTATAAGCCCCACGTTGTTGTCCCCAACTAATCTCATTTTGTATCCAAGATATAAATGACATTAATTGGACATCCCCAACATACAACAGTGGATTCCAATCATGGTCCTGAGTTATAGTATAATTATGCAAATAAAGCTCACACAACAAATTCTTCATTTTAGGGGAGGCAATTCGATAAGTATTGAAAATCCCAATAGGAGTGTCAATAGAAGGATTCAAACCTAATTCGTCAATCCTTGAAAACTTAAAAGAGAGATATTTCTCTTTCAGGTGTAGAGCATAAACCCTTGGAGGGGTCCTACATTCAAAAATTTGTGGTACCAAGGTTGCCATATCATCCACCCTCTTCTCCAGGTTGGCAATTTCTGCATCTTTATCTTGAATCTCGAGCATCCCTCTTTTGTATCTCCTTTTTAAATTTCTGTTTTTCCTTTTTCCATTCTTCCTCCCTCCTTTGTATTTCTTTCCATAAATTCAAATTTTCCATATGTACTGTAAAATAAGGAGGATTATGAATTCCTACAAATATTTTTGTAGATGGTTTCTCCTCATATAGTACTATCTACATGGACTCAGGCTGTCCAGTCATCTTTGGCTATAGGGGTACTATTTCTTCTTCCACTTCTTGTTGTAGGATATACTATTATTTTTCTTGCTATGGTTGTACGACCTCTTGCTCATGCTGCAGAAAATATTGATTTTCCTCAAACTCTTTTGCAATGTTAGCAAGATCGGCTAGTGTTATATTTGTTGCTCTCTCAAATATGTCTTCTTCTTCAACATTCTCTTGCCCCATTGTAGCTTTAGGGTCCTCATATTATATATCACTAGGCTTAGGGATCTCTTATGGAGGCGTACCAGTTGCTAGCCCAACTAGTATGGCGTCACTAGAGGTAGGGTAATGTTTAACATCAATAGGTAACCCTATAACCTCTACAATTCTTTCCTTAATTGCCACAACCTCCAACCCTTTTACTATGGATTTTCCTTCAGAAAATGTATGGGTGAATTCTAGTGCAATGCCTTCATCAAAGCCATCCAACTTCAGGAAGTAATCTAACCATCCACAATTTCTAAATTCGGCCAGGCATTGTGCATTCTGCAATAAAACATCATGAACCAAGGGCTCATTTCAAAATAGCCCTCCTTGCATTTTCTGCAATTAACTATCATTCTGCAAAGTTTCTTTCCTATTATAGACACCTAACTTTGGACACTTAATCTATCCAAATTTATCCCCTTTTTTTTAAACATCCTTTTATTTGCATTAATTAAGTAATATTACTATTATTTAATTAATACCCTTAATTTTGCCAAATCCCTAAGGTATTTAATTATTTAAATAAATATGACTTTTATTTAATTCCTCACATGTCGCATTCCTTCCTTAATCTTAATCAACCTCCTAATTCCATTATTAGAGATGTGCACATTCCTAATCCTTGATTAGGATGTCTCACATCCTCCAACTTTTGCAAGTTGCCCTTAATCTCTCTTAGCCACTTAACCCTCCTCTAATCCTTCATTAACTAGCCTAATCAACCTCTCAAGGAATTTTTAATTCCTTTGATCCTTCCAAGGAATATTAAATTCTTTTTTCTCTTCCCCATGTGATCTTTGACATGTCACATCAAGTTACACGTGGACTTTTCCCCATGTGATCTTTGACTTGTCACATCAAGTCACATGTAAAACTCTTCCCCATAGAATCTTTGACTTGTCACATCAAGTCTCATGTGGCAAGTGCTTACCTTTTTAGGCACCTTGTCATATCTAAGGTACTTTCTACCTCTCCCTTTGGAACCTTGTCTTATCGACAAGATTCTCCAATCATGTGAATTTTAAATTCATTTTTTATTTTTCCAAGGAATCTTCTCATCTCCTAATGTACTTTCATGGTACATGTCCTCCCTCCACATCATGTACCCTCCTTCCAGCTTATTTACACATCACCATTTCTAAGCCACTTCACATTCCACATGTCAAGATGTGAGGGTTTGTGAGTTCTCAACTCACCATAGCCCTTCATCTTGGCCTTGTTGCTTTAATATCAACCATTTAATTCTCTAGAAAATTCAAATTCCTCTATAAATACCCCCTCTTTTCTCTCATTTAGGGACTTTTTTTTGCATTCCATAGCCAAACTCTTGCAAATTTTTCACTTGAGCTACACTTAACTAATTTTTGCACTTTTCTCTCACCATTGCACTTACATCCATTTTCATCCACTTCTCATCCATTTCTCATCCATCTTGCATCTCATATCAAGATATTTTGCCATCCATATAGCATACACAACATCAAAAATCAATGGCCAACCAAGGAGCAACTTAGCAAGGTATAAGGTTTCAATTTATATTTGTTAAGTTTAATTTTTTTTGCCCAATCTTGAGATGTTAGGTGTTTTGATTTTTTCTTGCATATTTCTTGTTGTTTCTCATTTTTGGAATAGTATTTTTACCTAGTCACATTTTTTGCATTCCTAGTGGGACCCATAGATGGGTCCTGTTCTATTACATTTTCTATTTTTTTACTGTTTGGAGGTACAGGTTGCAGAGGGGTGAACCCAACCTAGCAAAGGGGTGGACCTGCCCAACCAGGGGTGAATGTGCCCACCCAGGGGCATACCTAACATCCAGGGGTAGACTTGACCTCTCCCAGGGGCGTACCTGACCTCCAGGGGTGAACTTGACCCAACAGACAGGCAAACCTAACCTTCATAGAGACCAAAAATAGAAGATTTGTAGTTTTTTCATAGACAGGCGAACCTAACCTCGAGGGGTGAACCTAACCTCTTCTAGGGGTGAACCTAACCTTTCCAAGGGCATACCTAACCTCTAGGGGTGAACTTGACCCAAGATATAGGCAAAGCTAACAAAAAACAACTTTTTCCATAAGGTAAAAAGTGAAATTTAAGCACTATTTTTTAGTGTTTCTGACCCCCTAATGTGTCTTGTTTGTGTTTGTGCAAGCATCTAATCAGCATTTGGAAATGAACAAGAAGAAAAATCACTAACAAGTTTCCTTGTAGGGCTAATTATTTATCAATAATTGCATGTTGTTTCTTGATAACTTAGACACATAGCTTAACTAGGGGTGTCAATTTACCTTGTGTGTTGTGCTTGTTGGTAAGCTAATTGAGATATCTAATCCCCTTGCCCATTTGGTGATCCTGGGTGATGAGAAATCATAGCTTACCAAGTCCTTTTTGTGTCACCTATTTTCTTTTTATTAGGGGACATGCTTGGGGATTTCATCACACCAAGGGATGATTCCAACCACACATACCAGCAAGGTATATAAAGGGGGGAGTGCGAGAGCTATACCTCAATCTAGTCATGTTGTTATGAGCAAAGTGTCAGGATGACATGAAGAGTTGGTTTGAGCCTTTAGTATCTCACTAACGTTCCCGACTCACACTTGTGATGGGCTGGTGTTCATGATTTTGGGCCTCATGTATCGGGTGTATATCGAAGACTCCCTAGCAACCATGTTCATCCTAGAATAGAATACTTTGTTGGCCATACCCATTCTACTAGACTTAGGATCGTGTTGTCTGAACTGTCTTCTTTGCGCAAAACCAGTAATTTTTTGTCAGCCTTATCCTCTAAATGTTGTTTGTTGTGTTTTGGGTCCTTTTCCTTAGTCTTTTGTCTGAAAACCAAGTTTAGACTTATCCACAGCCGTACTTGACCTTTAGGTGAAAACCTAATCTCTAGCAGGGGTGTACTTGACCTCTAAACTAACCCCTTTTCAGGATGTTTCAATCAATTTTGTCTAATCTTCAGTTAGATAGGTGTACCTGACAAACTAGGGGCAAACCTAACTAGCTAGGGGTGAACCTGCCTAGCCAGGGGCAAACCTGACTACGTAGGGGTGAACCTAACCTACCAGGGGAATAGCTAATGAGCTAAGGGTGAACCTAACCAGCCAGGGACATACCTGCCCCTCAAAATGACATTTTTCACCCTCCGTCTAGTCATTTCGAGCACCTGTTTGCCCGCCATCAACACATTTTCCTGATTCATCATTTCATCAACCAAATCACATAGGTGCATCTTGTAACATCATTAGAGTCCATATCTTTCATCAAATCATGCATCCCAATCATCTAGACTTCGTTTCAAGCATTTTGATTTTTATGTTGAAACTTCCAGAGGCCATAACTTTTGACTCGAGTGTCCATTTGGGCTAAAATTTTATGGCTGGTTGCGTTATGATGTGGCATGTGGATTCCCAATAGATCTAGAGCTAGTTAGACCCTATTTTGCCACATTTTTGGGGCCTCCAACTTTCATCTTGACTATCAAAATCATAATTTAATGTTTTTTTTTTTCAGTTTTTGAAAAATCATTTTCATTAATAACTTAGAATACATGTCTTAGATTTGGGATGTTAGTTGGAAATTCATCCTATCTTATTTTTGGGTATTTTTTGGGAAAAAAATGGACTATAAAAAGTATGTCTGTGAAGTTTCCTAAAATGGCAAAATTTGAGAATTTTTGAATATTGCCAAATCTAGAAAAATATGATTGTCAGCACCTTACATCCTTTAAACCCCTGAACTTGGTGTAGAATCAATCCCATCACATCCTCCAATCATCCTAATCTGAGCTTCAATCCAATCCTAATATGAGCTTTAATCTAATCCCAATCTAAGCTTTAACCAAAATCCTAATCTACACTTGGGAAAACTTGCCCCTCAAATAGCTGATTTCACCCTTCGTTTAGTTGTTTTGGGCACCCTTCTTCACATCTTGAGCATTCTTCACCTCGTTACAAGTATACTTTCATCCATTCCACAAGTTAGTCTCCCAATCCAAGCATTCTTTCATCTATTCCGATCAATCATTTACTCGTTTCAAGCTTTCATTCATCCATTTTGAATATTCATTCTCCTCATTTTGAACTACCATTCACCCTTATTGATCATTCATTTACTCATTCTAAGTAAATTTTCATCCATTCCAAACCTTCTTCTATCATTTTGAGCTCTTGTTCAGCCATTCCAATCAATAGTTTACTCATTTATCCATTTCAAGCACTTGTTCACTCATTTTGAGTACTCATTCATCCATTCTGAGTAATTTTTTACTCATTTCAACTAATCATTCACCCCTTCTAAATAATTTTTTCCTTTTTCTGACCAATTCTTCATTTATTTCAAACCTCCTTCTCTCATTTTGAGCAGTCATTCACCCCTATTGATCATTCATTTACTCGTTCTAAGTAATCATTTAGTCATCCCGAACCTTTGTTTCCTCACTTCAAGAGTTGTTCATCCATTTTTAGTAGTCATTTACTCATTTTGAGTAGTTGTTCATCCCTCTCGATCATCCGTTTACTTTTTCTCAATAATATTTTATCCATTCTGACTTTTCACCTCCTCATTTTGAGAGACATTCATCCATTCCAAGTAGTCATTTACTTGTTCTGAGTAGTCATTCACCCCTCTCGATCAATAGTTTACTCATTCCAAGTAATCTATCATCAATCATTCGTCCAATCCAATAAATCATTTACCTATTTTGAGTATTTTTTCATCCATTCCTATCATCCATTTCCCTAATTAGATCATCATTTTCCCTATCCAAATCCTCTGAACTTCATTTGAAGTTATTATCCAAATTGACCTAGGTTTCTGAATCTGATCATCATTATCATCTACTTAGGATTGTCATCCATCCTAAGTTAGTTAATTATCGTCATTGGCCCAATCAATCCACTTTCAATCTCAAGGTGGATTCAATGCCACAATCATCCATTTATCCTTTAATCTGATCAATCAGTATCCTAAGTCATCTAGGGTAATCTCTAAATGAGGTTTACAATCTCTTTCGTCATCCTATCCAATCCATCATCCAATCTTATCAATCATCGATCGATCTTATCCAATCCAATCCAATCGCATCCTTATCCAATCACCTTTGACCCAATCAATCTATTTCCATCTCGAGGTAGATTCGGTGTTGTAATCATCCTTTGATAATCAAATCTGATCATCAGAATCAATCCCATTGCATCATCTAATCATCCTAATCTGAGCTTTAATTCAATCTTGATTTGAGCTTGACCTTAATCTCGAATGAGCTTTAGTCTGTTTCCATCCAAAATATTTGATCCATCCTATTTATCCATTTATTGTCATGAATCCTTATCCCACATCAATAGTAGTCAAGGGAAACTCTAATTACATTAGTGACAATAATGAAAGTCTTGTCGATCAAGAATAATATGACATTGATCCCCTTGACGCTATTATTGTTAGTAAGCTTTCTCCACTTGCTTTCCACAATCCAATTACTCCTTTGTGCTATCCTATTATGTCCTCATCCATGCCTAATCATGCTCCTTATGCTACCTTTGACAAGGGATATTCATTATCTTCCCCATCCACATATTTTTCATATCCTTCATCTATATCATACTCTTATCCAACACCCACATCCTCTTCTCCTAATCTACCATCCCAGTATCCCTATCACCATCCCCCATCCATTTCCCCTTATCATAATCCCCCTTACTAGTTTTCTCATCCTAATCCAACATCCACACCTTTTTATCTTAATCATACACCCCCATCAACCTGTCCTAATCCAACATCCACATCTTCTTATCCTAATCTGTCATCCACTTCTCCCTATCTCAATCCACCATCTCAATCTCCCCATCCTAATCCACCTTCCCAATATCCTTACCATAACCCTCCATCCAATCCTAACCCTCCATCTACTCCTAGTCCTACATCCAATCCCATTCCCCCATATAATCCTTGTCCACCAATCCATAATCCTTCATCCACTCCTACCTTACCATCTCAGCCTAGAGTATTCAAGTTTCTCACTCTATAAGTTCTCCAAGGACTTATAACAAAGAAGACATCCCCCACTCCACACCTTGAAGTCGTGGAACCATGCCATCCCAACCCATCATCCATGATCATTAGTGACGAGACCTTGAGTAGGTTGGATGCTATTTCACCACATTTTTGGGGCCTCAAACTTTCATCTTTACCCTTAAAATCATAATTTAGTGTTTTTTTTAGTTTTTGAAAAAATGTTTTTGTTAATAACTCATAATGCATGTCTCAGATTTGGGATGTAAGTTGGAAATTCATCTTATCTTAGATTTGGGTATTGTTTTGGAAAAAACTAGACTCTCAAAAGTATGTTTGTGAAGTTTCTTAAAATGGCAAAATTTTAAAAAAATTGAAAATTGCCAAATCTAGAAAAATCTGATTGTCAACACCTTACATCCTTTAAACCCATGAATTTGTTGTAGAATCAATCCCATCAAATCCTACAATAATCCTAATTTGAGCTTCAATCCAATCCTATTCTGATCTTTAATCTACTCCCAATCTGAGCTTTAACAAAAATCCTAATCTGCACTTGGGTGAACCTACCCCTTAAATAGCTGATTTCACCCTTCGTTCAGTCATTTCAGGGACTCTTCTTCACATCTTGAGCATTCTTCACCTCATTGAGTATCATTTCATCTATTCCATGAGTTAGTCTCCCAATCCGAGCATTCATTCATCCATTCTGATCAATCATTTACTCGTTTCAAGCTTTCATTCATCCATTCTGAACATTCATTCTCCTCATTTCAAACTATCATTCACTCTTTTCAATTATTTGTTTACTAGTTTTGAGTAAAATTTTATCCATTCCAAACCTTCTTCTATCATTTCAAGCTCTTGTTCAGCCATTCTGATCAATCGTTTACTCATTCTCAATACTCGTTCATCCATTCCAAGCACTCGTTCATCCATTCTAAGTAATTTTTTACTTTTTTCGACCAATCATTCACCCCTTTCGAACAATCATTTCCTTTAATATACCAATTGTTCATCTATTCTAAACCTCCTCTCATTTCGAGTAGTCATTCACCCCTGTTGATAATTTGTTAACTCATTCTGAGTAATCGTTCAGTCATCCTGAACCTTTGTCTCCTTGCTTCAAGAGTCATTCATCCATTCTTAGTAGTTGTTTATTTGTTCTGAGTAGTCGTTCATCCCTCTCAATCATCTATTTACTCATTCCAAGTAATCTTTGATCCATTTCAACTTTTCACCTCCTCATTTCGAGAGGCATTCATCCATTCCAAGTAGTCGTTTACTTGTTTCAAGTAGTCATTCACCCCTCTTGATCAACCATTTACTCATTCCGAGTAATCTTTCATCAGTCGTTCATCCAATCCAATAAATCATTTACTCATTTTTATTATTTGTTCATCCATTCCTATCATCCATTTCCCCAATCAGATCATCATTTTCCCCATCCAACTCCTCTGAACTTCGTTTGAAGTTATTATCCAAATTAACCTAGGTGTCTGAATCTAATCATCATCATCAACATCTGCTTAGGATTGTCATATGTCCTGAGTCAGTTAATTATCATCTTTAGCACAATCAATATGCTTTCAATCTCAAACTAGATTCGGTGCCACAATCATCAATTTATCCTTTAATCTGATCAATTAGTATCCTAAGTCATCTAGGGTAATCTTTGAATGAGGTTTACAGTCCCTTTCGTCATCGTATCCAATCCATCATTTGATCTTATCAATCATCAATCAATCTTATCCAATCCAATCCAATTGCATCCTTATCCAATCACCTTCAACCCAATCAATCTACTTCCTTCTAGAGGTAGATGCGGTGTCATAATCGTCATTTGATAATCAAATATGATGATCAAAATCAATCACATCACATCATCCAATCATCCTAATTTGAGCTTTAATTTAGTCCAAATCTGAGCTTGACCTAAATCTTGATTTGAGCTTTAGTTTGTTTCTATCCAAAATCTTTGATCCATCCTATTTATCCTTTTATCATCATGAATCCTTATCCCCCATCAATAGTAGTCAAGGGAAACCCTAATTACGTCAGTGATAATAACAAAAGTCTTGTCGATCAAGGAGAATATGACATCGATCTCCTTGATGCTATCATTGCTAGTAAGCTTTCTCCACCTACTTTCCATAATCCAATTACTCCTCCATGCTATCCTATTATGTCTTCATCCATGCCTAATCATGCTCCTTATACTACCTTTGACAAGGGATATCTAGTATCTTCCCCGTACACATATTTTCCATATCCTTCATCTACATCATCCTCTTATCAAACACCCGCATCCTCTTATCCTAATATACCATCCCAGTATCCCTATAACCATCCCCCATCCATGTCCCCTTATCATAATCCTCCTTACTAATCTTCTCATCCTAATCCAACATCCACACCTTTTTATCTTAATCCTACACCCCCATCAACCTATCCTAATCCAACATACACATCTTCTTATCCTAATCTATCATCCACATCTCCCTATCTCAATCCGCTCTCTCAGTCTTCCCATCCTAATCCACCATCCCAATATCCTTACTACAATCCTAATTCACCATTCCAATATCCTTACCTTAACCCTCCATCCAATCCTAACCCTCCATCTACTCCAAATCCTACATCCAATCCAATTCCCCCATGTAATCCTATTCCACCAATCCATAGTCCTAATCCTCCTCTAATCCATAGTCCTAATCCCCCACCAATCCATAATCCTTCATCCACTCCTACCTCACCATCTCAGCCTAGAGTATTCAAGTTTCTCACTCTAGAAGTTCTCCAAGGACTTATAACAAAGAAGACATCCCCCACTCCACACCTTGAAGTTGTGGAACCATGCCATGCCAACCCATCATCCACAATCATTAGTGATGAGACCCTTCACCCAACACCTATCATTGATGATACCACCCCTAGCATCATTGAATCCATAAAACACCTATGTCTTATTCCAAAATCCATCCAATCCACTTCTCCCACTCCTAGTATCACTGAAATCCATTCCAATGAATTCCTTGAATCCTCTATCCTTCCATCTCCCCCACTTGAAGAGCCCATCCAACATGCCTCCATCATCATACCTCCCACACACAATGAAGCTTGCCAAGAACCTGATCCAAAGCATGCCAACATATCACCTTCTCCATCTCAAGATCCTACTAACTCATCCATTCCACCTCATGCTCCCCTTGTCACTACAGATCCACTCCCTCTATCTCATGATCCCTTATCACGCTGTAATCCACCTCAAGACCATAGTCCCCCATTCATCCCATCTCATGATCCCCTTGTTACTTGAGATATGACCACTGCATCACATGATCCCTTATCTCCCACTGCCACAAATCCAAATCCTATCATATCCCCTAATTCCTCTCCTAATACCACCCATCCAGATGTTGCTATCTCATCCTCTCCATCTCATAATCCTCCATCATCGCCTAAACCTACTATCCCCGCACCACTTGTATATCCCCTTAGTATCCTCACATTCTTCCATGGTGGTCTCCTTGCAAAAGAAAAAAAAAGCATATATAGCACCCATCACCCTCTGCCTAATAATGTACTTGCATCGTTCTTCTAGAATAAGAAAAATCCTATCATGGATCGAATGCTCAAGAACATGAACTATCAAGGAAAAGGTTTAGGCCTTCATGAGAAAGGTGCTTTAGAGCCCATCCAGGTCAAAAAACAAATCAATATGCAAGGTATTGGACCTATTTCCCAAGACTCACAAGCTAAAAATGTTGGTACAACCTCTATACGTGCTCAACGAACCTCTTCCAAAAGAAATATAGGATCTTCCCATCGCTCCACCAAATCATATGTTTCCATTCCTCCTCCATCGTGTCACCTCAAAGAAACCATCCATATTCCTCCCTCGTCTACTCCATCCATCTTGGGTCCTTTTGTCCCTCCACCCACTATGTCTGTTTTGGGCCCTTATATCCCAAAATCACCTCCTCCATCTCATCCTATTCATCCTTTCATCCATCCAAAACCTATCCATCTCACCCATCATAAACATCCCACTCTCATATCCCATAATCAGGATCAACAAAGGAACATACCTACACATAATCCCCATAATCCTACCCCCATCGCTCAAAATCATCCATCTCCTCGCACCCATCCCATTGCTACTAAAATCACTTTGGATGCTAAAGGAACAATGCATGAATTTGAACATCCACATGGATCTAAATCTCCCCATGTACCTTCTAAAAGACATGGTGAAGAAAAGAAAAATAAAGTACAAAACCAAAATCAAACCCATTAGCCACAAACCCACCAAAGCAAAGATCAAAACCATGTGGATCCCAAAGAAAAAAGATGCAATACCTTCAAAAAAAAAACGTGTAACAACATCCAAATTTGCTAATCCTAAAGCTAATCATACACATCCTCCATCCTCTAAATCTCTTTTGGCTCCTTATGTCCCAAAATTCACTATCCCCATCTCCTCCATTATCCCCACATTCTTCATCCATTAATCCTCCTATCCTTTCACATACACCACCACATGTTCCAATTTTGGTCCTAAACTCATCTCCCCATCACACATCCACCCCATCATTCCATCCATACACTTTCCAACATCCCATCCATTATTCCACATATCTTTCCCATCAAATCCCTTTAATTCATCCTCTTGCATAATCCATTTATCCTAATAAGGTTGTACCAACATCAAACAGTTGCTTCACATATGAGCTCTTAATACTTCATATGGAACTTGATGCTTGAGTCCTTCATCCATCTCATATCACCAATCTTCTAAATCCACTTATCCCAATTCTTGTCCTTATCCATCTCCTTCTGCATGTTGTCCAAAAAATTCAATAAATAAATAAAATAAAATGCAATAGTAAAGAAAAATAATTCATGCAATGGTGAAAACTTGGTGAACAAGTGCCTTGGATAAGTACCATGATGAAAACCTGGCAAGCAGGCATCATGTGTAAATCTCCATCCATCCTTTTCCACACTTTTGGGAAGCTTCCTGATATGCATTCCCTCCATCTACTATGCTTTCTGTTATGCTTACAACTATGCACCCATCTTCCTGCTATACATCATCTTCATTGATCCCTTCCATCCCACCTATTCTTTTCATCCTACCATCATATCCCATTTATATCCCATCCCTCCATCCTTCTTATGATCTTGATCAAAACAAGGGCACCTATCTATGCATTCTTTGGACACCTCTTGGTATACATTCATCCATCAAACTCCCTTAGTCACCCATCCTATCCTCCTCTAGTTATCTCCTTCCAATCCACTCATCTTCCATCCATCTTGCCTCATTATACATGACATATTTAGAGTGGGGGCATGTATCTTCCTTTGTGATATAGTCCTTGGAGACATCATCCATCATAACAATCTTTTCCATCTATCCACCCTTATCTTCCTATCCACTCAAACAATCCCTTCCATCCCCCAATCCTTATCTTCATATCCCTCTATCTTGACATCCCTGCCATCCCCCTATCCTTATCATCCTATCCATTATAGAAATTCTTTTCATCTCCTCTTCCTTATCCCCCTATTCATCCATCATACCATCCCTTCCATCTCCCTATCCTACTCTTCTTATCCACCCATCTTTCTCTTCTTATCTATTCATCCCTATCCTCATCCCATATTGTAATCCCTTGTCATTGGTATCTAACTATAGGCCACTCCTCATGTAATCCAATGCTATCCATCTCATTGTCATCACTCTCGCTTCTTTTGCATATCTTTCTAATCTCCTATCACTCCTCATCACTCATCTCTCCATCATATCATCCTCCCAATTCATCTTTCGATGCTTTGAATAACTATCCCATCCCTCATCTTCATGTGATCATCATCATCCTATCCAATCCACCAGGTCTATCTTGTCCCATCATATCAGTCCCATCATTTTATCCCCTTCTCATCATCCTTTATCAATCTTTTGGATTTTTCCTTTCATCGAACTATGTTGCCCCTGCACTTTCACGTAGGCAAGGTTGATCATTTGATTTGCCCCTGGGGCTTTGTTTTTTTTTCATCCTATCATCCATCAAGGTCTCCATTGTCCTCTTTTTACTTTTATCCATGGTCCATCATCAGCCTTTTATCGAACTACGAGGTCTCTACACTTTCACGTAGGCAAGGCTAATGTTTGATTGACCCCCAAGCCCCTAGGTCTTTACGGTGTGTCAGTATTTTGTATCAAGTCTTCTCTCTCTTATGTTGTGTTGTCAAGCTATGCCCTTATCTAGCTGGTTCTTAACAAACAAGATCCACTTGTATCATCAGATCTAGTCAGTTTTGACTAGCCTGCGTAATATTAATGTTTTAGTTTAGTATCCATCATCGGTCTCAACAAGATGCATCCTTCCTAATAGACCTCATCAATCCCATCCATCCCCTTGATCCTATCTCAAAGGACGTTTTGAAATTGATTGTGATATTTTGATACTTTTGGATTTTTTTATCACTTGAGATCCCTATCACTACTTGTCAGGGTCACCTTGATCCATCATATCATGGTGTGCTTTGACTAGTCAACATAGGGGCATATCTTGATCTTTTTTCTTTGTTGTTGTCTTCTTGGTTGTCCTGTGTAGTACCCACCAAGACTTTTGCGGTCTTGTGTTATGTTGGGGGATCATCTTGTGCTTGTGGTTATTCCAATGCCTGGCCCAACCAAGGTCTTCATGACTTTGGGGTGTTGGAATATCCTTCTTGTCTTTTTTGTTTGTTTTATGCATTAGACACTAATCCACCTTGGTTCTTCATACCTTGGCATCTTGTGTCTTATGCTATACCAAAAATCAGTTCTCCAAAGATGAAAATTTAAAATTAGGATTGCATTTCATCTCCCATTCTATCCTCTCATCTATCAAATATCCCCCCATCCATTCCTCCTTCATCAATCTCTTATCCTCATTTCTTCAATCTTCTTAGAATAATATCGATTGGTTATTCTAAGCATCTTTCCTCCCATCATCTTTATGCCTTTCCTCCATCTCCCATCTCAATTCAATCCTCGTCATTTCAATCTTGCCCAAATAATTTAATAACATCCTTGGTCTTTCCCCTAGCCTTATTACAAGCCTTTATCCCATCATCCTCATCATCGTCCTCATCCTCGGGATGTATCCTCCCCTCATCAACAACCCTTTTTATTGGGATGTATCCTTCCCTATCCTTGTGTTTTTTTGGGATGTAGCATTCCCTCATCAACAATAATTTCCTCATCATTCTCATAAGGATGTATCTTTTCCTATCCTCGTGTTGTTTTGGGATATATCTTTTCCTCATCAACAACACCCCATCTATCATCAACCAAATTTTGGCTTGTAGCTTGACTAGGGCAACATCACCTCCATCCTTGCATCCATTTATGCTTCCCAATCTCCTGCCGCCATCCTCTCTTATCCATCACTTTGCATTATCTTCCTCATCTCCTCTCGCATCACATCATCCATTTCATGAGCACACACGTGTTCTCTTGCACCCGCATGTCCTCTTGAGGGGAAATCCTTCATCCGTAACTTTCATCATCCTTCCTAGTCACTCCTTTGAATGATTGGGGCATCTTTTCCGATCTAACCATCTTCTTCTGGATTTTATGTCTTAATATTCTTTAAAATGATGCTACTTTGTAACACCATCTCAAAGAGGGGAACAATGTAGACACCTAAATTTGGACACTTAATCTATCCAAATTTATCCCCTTTCATCTAAACATCCTTTTATTTTCATTAATTAAGTAATATTACTAATTTTTATTTAATACCCTTAATTTTTCCAAATCCCTAAGGTATTTAATTATTTAAATAAATATGACATTTATTTAATTCCTCACATGTCACATCCCCTCCTTAATCTTAATAAACCTCCTAATTCCATCATTAGAGATGTGCACATGCCTGATCCTTGATTAGGATGTGTCACATCCTCCAAATTTTTCAAGTTGGCCCCTAATCTCTCTTAGCCACCTAACCATCCTCTAATCCTTCATTAACTAGCCTAATCAACCTATCAAGAAATTTTTAATTCCTTTTTCTCTTCCCCATGTGATCTTTGACTTGTGACATCAAGTCACATGTGGACTCTTCCCCATGTGATCTTTGACTGGTGACATCAAGTCACATGTGGACTCTTCCCCATGTGATCTTTGACTTGTCACATCAAGTCACATGTGAACTCTTCCCCATGGAATCTTTGACTTGTCACATCAAGTCACATGTGACAAGTTCTTACCTTTTTAGGCACCTTGTCTTATCCAAGGTACTTTCTACCTCTCCCTTTGGAACCTTGTCTTATCCACAAGATTCCCCAATCATGTGAATTTTAAATTCACTTTTTATTCCTCCAAGGAATCTTCTCATCTCCCAATGTACTTTCAAGGTACATGTCCTCCCTCCACATCATGTACCCTCCTTGCACCTCATTTACACATCACCATTTCTAAGCCACTTCACATTCCACATGTCAAGATGTGAGGGCTTGTGAGTTCTCAACTCACCATAGCCCTTCATCTTGTCCTTATTGGTTTAATCTCAACCATTGAATTCTCTAGAGAATTAAAATTCCTCTATAAATACTCCCTATTTTATCTCATTTAGGGACTTTTTTTTGCATTCCATAGCAAAACTCTTGTAAATTTGTAACTTGAGCCACACTTAACTAATTTTTGCATTTTTCTCTCACCATTACACTTGCATCCATTTCTCATCCATCTTGCATCTCATATCAACATCTTTTGCCATCCAAGGAGAATACACAACATTGAAAATAAAAGGCCAACCAAGGAGTAACTTAGCCAGGTATAAGCTTTCCATCTACATTTGTTAAGTTTAATGTTTTTTTCCCAATCTTGAGTTCATAGGTGTTTTTATTGTTTCTTGCATATTTCTTGTTGTTGCTCATTTATGGAACAATATTTTCACCTGGTCACACCTGCAATACCTACTAAATTTCTAGTGCGAATATCAACTAAATTTTCCATTTCTTTTGTTTTACCTTTTTGTTTACAACTCAAGATTACGACAAGGTCAATAATGGCAAGAAAAGGAGTGATAAAGGAGAATTATAATGGGAAGAAATGGCAACTGGAGTTAGTGTCACTTCACACATGCGAGCCATCCTTTCACTCATATTTCAAATTGTCTCATTTTAAATTTTTTGACGTAGCCTAGCATAAATTGACCCATGGGAAATATATTGCATCTTTTGTTTCCCCCCCAACCTACATTTGGACATGCGTCTACACATGCAAGATGGGAGTG
Source organism: Sequoia sempervirens (assembly GCA_007258455.2). Lineage (NCBI taxonomy): Eukaryota > Viridiplantae > Streptophyta > Pinopsida > Cupressales > Cupressaceae > Sequoia > Sequoia sempervirens. The sequence continues at coordinate 1,086,205,313 of VDFB02271358.1, read as the reverse complement.
GCAATTTGATAGTGAATAATGACATGTTATGTGAATTTCTATACCAACACATAGTGATTAAATTAATGCACTTAAAATATGATTAAAAGATAGTAATTAATGTGCACATACCTGAATGTGTGGAGGATTTGTTACAAAGATCATGGAGAAAGTACCATTTTCCTTTTTAGGGAATAAATTGAGCAATTAATGAAAATGAAGTGGAATGAGGTGAGGTAGAAATAGGTGATGGAAGAGAGAGAAAGGTGGTGATGGATGGGTGAATGGGAAGAGGGGTGAAGAAATGGGATTCCACAATAACATAAGTCTTTATTATGACAAGTACATACCTTAATTAGCCAAAAGGAGGGACACTAGGTCCCCTTCCTTTGACTGCAAGAAGCTCGGGTGCTAAATGTTGGGGGAATTGTTATAGGAAATTTTCTTTGGAAGCTAGATTGTGATATAATTTGAGGTAATGACCATTGAAAAGTAACTTGAATCTGACAAGGTCGATGGTAGTAAGTTGAACAACTCCATTTGGAAAGACCTCGGTGACTTCATATGGTCCTAGCCACCTTGTCTACAATTTTCCTACATTGTCTTGATATCTTGAGTCATAGAGTAGGGCCTAATATCTTGGTTGGAATTTCTTATCCTTGATAAATTTATCATGCCACTTGATTCTTTGATTCTAAACTACCTCTATATGATGTAGGGATGCTCTCCTTATCTCATCCAAAAAATTTAGCTACATGATTCTTTCTCTCTGTGCCTTAGAAATATCCATCCCAAAATCTATTGCAATCTAAAGAGTCTTATATTCAAATTCAATGGGAATCATGGTTGTCTTTCCATACAACAACTCAAATGGAGTGAATCCTATAGTTATTTTCTAGGTTTTCCTATGTGCCCAAACAACTTCTGGTAATTTGTTTTCCCAATCCTTTCTATGAATAGCTACCATTTGGTCAGAATGGCTTCACTTTCTCTATTGGTCACCTCAACTTTTCCATTAGACTAGGGGTGATAAGGAGTAGAATTCTTGTACCTTATGTTGTACTCATTAACTAGTGCAACAACAAGGGTTGATGTGAATTGAACCCCTTGATCAATCACTATTTCTCTTGGAAATCCATATATTGTGAAAATCTCCTCATAAAGAAATTTTGCAACCTTGTTATCTCTCGCATGCTTCATGGCCTTAACATCTACCCACTTTGTCACATAATCAATGCATGCCAATATATAAGACTTACTATTTGATGGAGGGTCAATGGGTCCTACAAAATCCAACCCCCACTTATCAAAGGGAATGATTACTACCTTAGGGAAAAGTAGCATCTCGTCAGATCTGGTTGGTCTACCCATTCTTTGGCATCTATCACATTTTCTAGTATACCTTCCTGCATCCTTGTGGAGTGTTGGCCGATAATATCATGTGTTCAAAATGTTCATTATTGTTCTCTTGACTATAAATTTTCCTCTATAGGGTTCATTGTGGAATGCATGAAAAATGTCATATGTCTCATCTTCTCTCGCACATCTCCTCATGACATGGTCTGGTCCAATATAAAACAAACATCTAATAGTCTAGGAGAAAGGAAAATATTTTTCAATGAGTACCCTTTTCTCTTTTGGAGAGAAGTGAGAAGGAACTCTACTTATGACCAAATAATTGGCTATGTCAACATACTAGGGTGTTTGTATACTAAGGAAGAATAGACACTCATCAGGAAAAGAGTCATCTACGGGCTAATTGTCTTCTCATATAGTTAGCCTTGAAAGAAAATTCACAACATTGGCCTTCCCTAGCTATCCACAATTGTTGTATCAAACTCCTGCCTCAATAGTAGCCATCTTTCCAACCTACCTATGATAAATGGTTTGTTCATGAGATATCTAATGGCTACATGATCAGTGTGCACAAAGATTTGGTAGCCTGTTATGTAATGTCTTAATTTGTTCAGTGCATAGATTACTGCCAACATTTATTTCTTTGTCATTGTATAATTGAATTCATCTCCTTGTAATTTTTTTCTCACAAAGTAAATGGCATTTTCAATAGCTCCTTTTTCTATCTTAATACTTCTCCTATGGCATAATCTGATGCATCAGTAGGGATGTGGAAAGGAATTTCCCAATTAGGCCCTTTGAGTACATGAGCATGAGTCAAAGCTGCCTTCAACTCAAAAAATGCCTTTTTACAAGCTTCAATCCACTAGAATTCAACATCTTTAGTGAGAAGAGAATACAATGGTGTTGCTACCTTGCTAAAATCCTTGATGAAATGCCTATAATATGCTGCATGACCCAAGAAACTCCTAACATCTTTCTATTTTGTAGGTGTGGGAAGATTTGTGATTACCTCAATCTTTGCAAGATCTAATTGATTTCCCTTGTGGGAGATGTGCCCAAGAACTACACCTTCATGCATCATCATGAAGCACTTTTCACTGTTTAAAGACAATTTTTGGTCTTCACATCTTTGTAGGTCTATCCTGATATTTTCCAATGCTTGATTAAAATAAACACCATAAGTGGTAAATTCATCCATATAGATTTCCATCCAATCATTCGAATTGTCTGAAGATATGCTAATGACTACCCTCTGAAAGGTTGCAAGTGCATTACATAAGCTAAATGGGAGTACCAAATAGCCATAATTCCCCCATGGAAAAGTAAATGGGGTCTTCTCCTAGTCCTTTGGTGCAATTTGGATCTGGTTTTAGCCATTGAATTCATCTAGAAAAGAAAAGTAGCGCTTTCCTACAAGTTTGTCCAAAACTTGATCAATGAAGGGTTAGGGAAAGTGGTCTTTCTTAATGGCAGAATTAAGTTCTATGTAATCAACATAAACTCACCATTTCCCTCCTTTATTAGGAACAATCACTAATGGATACACCCAATGACTATTTAAAATGGGGTAGATAAATCGTACATCTAGTAATTTATACAGTTCACCTTTTACAATTTCTCTTAGTGTAGGGTTAATTATTCTTTGTGGTTGTCTTACTAGCGTTAAATCATCTCTAATGTAAATTCTATGTGTACAAATTTTAGGGTCCAATTCCTTCGTATCATGATAATCCCATGCAAATGCATGCTGATGGGTCCTTAATAAGTTTTCCAACAACAATTGTTGTTCTTCACTTAATTTACTGTTAACATTTAGATAATTTCCTTCTGACACCTGTAGTTGTGTAGTTAACTCTATCATGGCTGCTTCATTACCACATGGTACCTTTAGTTCATATGGCAGCAATGTATAGGACATACCTATTGCTGGAGGAAGTCTATCTGTAGGAATAGTGGCTGTAGAAAGAGTGGTTGCAGGAAGAACATCTAAAAGAACAGTGGTTGCATGAAGAGTAGGCAGAAGTGTCTAGACTAGAGTAGCAAAATGAGAGGATGATGCTTCCTCCACATCACAATGGTTCTAGATGATGTTAGCCAATACGTCATCCTCATATTGGAGATGCATGAAAGATATTTTTCCTAGCATCATAAGTAGTGCCATAGAATTAACTTCCTCAGCCTCTTCACCAACATGTGGCCATATAGGATTATCTTCATCATGATATGGTTGAGTAGGAGGATAAAGAATAAACTTTTTAGTGCTCTTCCCATCTGAAATGATCATGTCACTTGACCAACATCCAATGTATACATCTATAGTTGCTAACCAGGGTCTTCCAAGAATAATGGGATACTTTCCTAGTGTAGCTTTAGGAGAAAGAATCATAAAGTTTGCTAGGTACTCCTAGGAGTCTAAAACTACAACAAGATCCTCCACTACACCATCAGGCTTAATAGTAGAGCTACCAACAAGACACAAGATAGTAGGAGTAGATCTCAAGCTTGCAATGTTTAGTTGCTATAGGATTTCCTTAGTCATTACATTTATTGCTGCACCTAAATCAATTAGAGCATTCTTAATTTGGATCCTTTTTATTGCAACTGCTACCATAGGACTACCTAGGTCATTATACTTGGGGATAGTTACTTTTCCAAGCATGATGTTGGCTAGCTTTCCCACCACACAAACTATAGTTGGGTATTTCTTTTTCCTACATGGCTTCTTAAGGAATGCTTCCTTCATTTCCTTGCCATAAATTGGCACATCCTTTATGACCTAAAATAGAGGTATCTAGACACATATGTGCTTCAGCTGATCCAAGATTTCAAAATTTGTATCCTCCTTTTCTTCCTTCTTCTTGGAAACTTTGAATTTTGATTATGGTATTGGAGGATGTGTCACATGAACTTTGAAAATATGGTTAGAATCAGTTCAGTTTATGTAGTGAGAGACCTACAAATTATCACAAAGCCTATGAATGCCATTTGGAAAGATTATCAATTTGGAAAAAAAATAAGGAGTAGTTTCAAGGGAAAGGAACAATTTTCTACTAGAATTAATATATATAGATCTTTTTGGTCCTACAAGGGTGAGAATTCTTCAAGGTGACAAGTATTTCATGCTTTTGGTTGATGATTATTCTAGACAGACATTGGTTACTTTTCCTAGAGAAAAATATGAAGCTCTAGATAAATTTAAAGCATTTAAATTTATGATTAAGAATGAAATAAATTTTAAATTCAAATGCTTGAGGTTTGATAGAGCTATATAATTCACCTCCAATGAGTTTAACATTTTTTATGAAGATCATGGAATAAAGAGGGACTTGTTTTCTCCTAGAACTTGTCAGCAAAATCAAGTGGTTGAAAGGAAAACCAAAATTGTTCAGGAAGTTGCAAGGAGTATGATGATAGAAGCTAAACTATCAAAATTCTACTAGAGAGAAGAAATTCATATTGTTGTTTGCATACTTAATAGAGTTCAAGTAAAATTTAATAGCACAAAGACTCCCTATGAGTTGTGGTATGGAAGGATTCAAACTTTCAAATACTCTAGAGTGTGTTGGTGTTTTTTCTTGTAAACTAGGTTTGTCTCCTAATCTATCGATGGAATTTCCAATTCCAATCAAGAGCAGCTCAGAGGACCTGGACCAACTGATGAGGATTTTAAAATAACCTCCTACACTTCAGGCTCTGCAAGACCCAGGAGGGTGATCCCTTTAGCAATATCAACAAATTGAAACACATACATAACAAAATATTGCTCAACAAATAATCTCATTTAATGACTCAACATAATAGGATAATACTGAATAGAATTGTATTTTCATCAGTAATATCAACTACTTGGAGCATGAGATAACCACAACACTATAACACACAGGGATTTAAAATGGTTTTGAATTTTGAAGATTGGGGACCCAGCTGAAAACAACAAAAGTATAATACTTGACCAGTGCCATAAAATGGGCTATGGAATCATATAACTAGCATTCATCCTATAGTGTTGAAAATGTTATGAAGATCCTTATAAATGTTATCACATTATGACAACCAGATCACTGAAGTTTTATTTGATAACCCTTCTTATTATAAATCCATCTAAAACATAGTATTCCTATCACATATGTTGAAGCAATTACACTATCCTATGAACAAAAGGCAATAATAAATGCACCTTGTGCTTCATTAAATAAATTACATTATTCTCAGAATAGAAGGCAACAACATATATCACTCTAATGCAGCAAATGTGCATGAAAAGACTCAGATAATCTTCTTATTGAATAAAAAAGAGTAGTACATCTCAGAAATGGAGACAATTATCAACTAAATATAAACATGAGAACACAATTCATAATAGACATTTTCATATTTTATGACTCAATTACATTTCTCCCAGCTATACAGTTCTACCTAGAGCTTCTGCCTGACTTGCAGAGCTTTCAAAAATTGAAATCCCAGCCTCTTTTTTTTTACAATGAGAGAGAAGAAAATGATAAAAGAGAAAATAGAAGTAGCCCTAAGATCAATCTAATCCATAGATTCCATATGGAAACTCAATCCACCATTGATCAACAAGCTACTCAAAACCTCTCTCATCTCTCTATAACTGAATTTGCCTCATCATTTTCCCTTGCTGTTAGTTGTTCTTCAATAGAAAGAATTCCCACGTGATGGAATTCCCCATTTTACTCTACTATTGTAAAATGCTTCTTGTGCTCGTGAAAAATTCTATTTCAACTCTCTTTGCCTTGCTGCACATTATACCTTCATTTTTATATATTAAAGTCTCACAACTTTAATATTCCTACTCACATTTATCTCCCAGCATATATGCATCTTTCCCATTAAAATCCTTGCCTTAAATATTTCAAAGGAAATATTTATCTAGTCAAAAATACTTTACCCACATCATTTATTTCATCTGAAATATTCTCCAACACGTGACATTTAATCACAAAGTGAATGTTAAAAATAATTCACTTTATAACTTGGGAAAATTAAAATTTACCCGTGCCTTATATCAACTTCACTACATATTTGAAAACTTTATTCATTAAGTCAAAATGAAAGCTTTAAAATCTTTATGGGATGCACCATTTAAATTTTCCCCATGGAGAACTTTATCCTTTAAAAATATTATGCCTTCAACTTTGTCGGGAAAACTTTGGAAATGTTTTTTTTTTCTTTAAGAAAAACAAATGAAATCATTTTACTAAATCTCCCATGCTTTCAAGTTTTTTTGGGCCCACTAGCCACATGTCACAAGCCCGTAATCCTGTGGATGTTAACCTACTTGCATCTTGAGATTGTGATTTGGCGGGAGACGGTGAGGATGAGGCTGCATTTTCATCTCTTTTCTTGACAGTTGATCTTAGTTTGCTTGGCTTTGTTTCACAAGTTTTCCCTAATCTCTATTATGTGTTCATCTCACAGACCTTGCGATTTGTGTTCATGGCGACATTTATCCATCTCTGCATTGGATACCTTCAAACATGGTGCTTCATTGACTGTTTGTGCCTCATATCTGTATTTGTTTTAAAGTTTTCTTCCTGAGCCTTTTCATGGTGCATAGTAACTATCCACTTTGCTCTCCTGTCTGCACTGAGCTTCACATTCCTGTCTGCACCAAGCTTCATATCCATTTTGTGCATATGCAACGCAATGTCATTCCTTTCTATTTTATTCCATTAAGACTTACTTTAAAACAATTTCATGTGCCTTGAGCCATCCTCTGACTATGCAAGGCTACCAAACGTACTCCCTCTCTTTAGTGGGGTGTTCCTTGTGCCTAAATGGTGGCTGCATGCTTTCTCTATAAGAATATTCACTCATTCTTTGAGTCTTTCATCTCATATTAGGCGCCAATCCTTGGATTCTTTTCTTTATCTTAGGCAAGAACAACGATGATAGAGGTTCCTAAAACTTGTTCAACAAATCCACATTGGTATATCCTGCAAGTAGCATTCCATGCCTTTGTACGTTAGTGGATGTAAATACCCTACTCAGTGTGCCTGCCATGACTTTTAACAAATACTTTCAGCGCCCATGCCTCACAAGTTCAGCAGCAAGTGCGTGGCCATCTCTTCCATTGCGTGGCTTTGTTTCAGTTTGAAATTTTCTAAGAACCTTTTCAAGAAATCCATTTTGTATACTCTGCATTAGGTGTCCCATTTTGGTTACATTTATTTTCATCTTTTGCAATTCACATGCCTTGACTATTCTGCCATCATTTCCCACTCATCTGGCACACTGGAACCTCACTCACTCGGCCTTCCAAATAGTGTTTCCCTATTCCTTCAACTGGCGCAGACTTGAGGTTTTATGAGGTTTTTTTTATATATTTCTATTCTTGCTGTGTATTCCTCTATGGTACAGGGTGCATGTGCCTCCTATGTTGCATCTCCTCTATTCAATTTGATTGACAATTTTCTGAAGTTCTTTCAAAACAATACATTTTGTGAAGGCCCAGTGTGGAACTCTGGATGTGACCATTCCATGTGAAAGATATTCCATTGGATATTCAATTAATCACTATTTTCTTTTCAATATAATATTGCACCATAGTTGCTCCATAATCAGTGTGACAAGTTTCCCATGTCTTTGCCAACAGTGTGCAACACAATCACCATTTTGTGTTTATGTTGCATTCTATGTTTCTTTGACACATTACAATCTTGCTTCAAATTTAGATTTAGTTGGATCATATTGATCAAAGACAAGGATATTGCAATGTTATGTAACTTTCAAATGGTAGTGCCTTGGACATTTGATGTACCTTACCCATTGGAAGTTATGTGAATCATCATGTTCATGTAGTTGATGGAAGAGTTCCATATTCTTAATTTAATTGCCACACTCTTCCCATTACTTTTGATCCTGCAAGTAACTGATATTAATAGGACTTTGAATATTTGATCCCCTTTATTCATCACAAGAGGAGAATTGAAATGAGACAACTGTATCTAAACTCAGTTTATAGGCCTCATCAACAACACTTGCATGACATAAGTTGGGTCCCCATGTGGGCCCAACTAATTTTTTTTTCATTTTCAAACAACCTTCATGCTCAAATGGACCTGTCACAACCTTTGAATGCTCTGGAAGAAAAATGATAAACTAGGTTACAATTAGAATGTGTTTTCTGGCACATTTGGAAAAGGGGCAAAACTGGCCAAGTAAGCTCTGGAATTGGCTTTGAAAACTGGTCAAACAATCTCGTGACGACCCAAAAGCTTGCAGTCATGTAGCCATTGGCCCAGAAAATGTAATGCAAAAGACAGATCAAAGAAATCAATCATGAGGAAAAATTTATTAACTAGAAATTTTTCCCTCTCGGACCTTTTTGCAAATGTAGCTATTCAGAACCAGTTAAAACTCAAGAGATCACCTTGTTACAAAAATAACAAATCAGCTCCTAGTGAGCTGCCATCAGACATAGTAGAACATTTTGGTACACTTAGCATGTGTACAAAAGGAATTAGCTTGAATCATCATCCATAAAAAGTTACAGATGCTCGAAGTTGGCCTCTCAGAAAGGTTTAAGTGCAAAACTAAAGAAATTTCGTTTGGTTTTGATCTGCTAAAAATAACAAATAAACTCATGAAGCTCTAAAAAATGACATGTGAGATCACCTTGGTATAGAGAATGCAGAAAAACATTCATTTTAGCATGACGATCAACTAGTTGTAAAATCCAATCTCAAACATGAGGCTACTTTGCAAAATTGAACATTTGCAAACAACAGGAAGTGACAAAACCCTCCAGCTTCACTATTTGAAATCCAAACAAAACTAATCACAAGAAGCTGAAAACTAACACACACACTCACATAGGTCACATGAGTGGGTCCATAAGTGGGTTTTACTTGAAAATCAACAGGCATCAAAATATGACCCTCCAAAGTAGGTCATTTAGGCAAATCCTTCAAGTGCACTTTTGAGAGTGCAGAGGCAAAATTTTCAAATAGGCATCTCAAATTTTTAAAATTTGAGAGTGCCAACAAAGTGATTGGAATAAAATACTATATCAAAAGAGACAAAGAAATCTTAGGAAAGTTTGATGTAAGGATTGATTAAGGTATATTCCTTGTATATTCTACTAAAATCAAAGCTTAAAGATGTTACAACAAAAGGATAAGAAATATTGTTGAGAGTGCAAATATCAAGGTTGATGAAGATTTGTAGAATCCAAATGCTATAGATGGATATGCGTTAGATGAACCTACTTGCGTAGAAGAAGAGGAAGAAAAAAATGATAAGGAAAAATAAATATAGAATGAAGATAAAGAAGCTCTAGAAAAGACTTTGAAGACCCCTAAGTATGTATAAAGATATCATTCTAAAGAATAGATTATTTGAGACAAGAGGAAAGGAGTACTGAGAAGAAGAAGAGTTGCTAAAGCTAATGTAAATCTATGTTTTCTCTCTAAAAAATAACCAAAATGAGTGAGTGAGGAATGAAAATATGAATACTGGATAAAGGAAATGGAAGAAGAGTTAGAAAAAAATTGAGAAAAGTCAAACTTTGGAATTAGCTCCTAGACCTGAAAATAAGAAGATAATTGGAACTAAGTTAGTATTCAAAAACAAACTGAATGAGAATGGATAATTCTTAAGAAATAAAGAAAGGATTGTGTTTAAGGGTTACTCACAAGTGGAAGGAATAGACTTTGAAGAAACATTTTCCTAGATGGCTAGAATAAAAGAAATCAAAAAGTTTTTGGCATTTGCAACATACAAGAACTTTAAAGTTTATCAAATGGATGTGAATTCTGCTTTCTTGAATGGTGAATTGGAAGAAGAGGTTTACATGGAACAACTAGAAGGATTTTAGTTGTCAAATAAATTGGATATGGTTTGTAGATCGAAAAGGAATTGTACAGATTGAAGCAAGCTCCTAGAACTTGGTATACAATATTGGAAAAATACTTGATACAACAAGGATTCAATAAAGGAACTATAGATAGTAATCTTTATTTTAAAATTAAGGAAGACAAAATATTGATAGTGGTTGTGTATGTGAATGACATTATATTTGGAGGCAATTAAGATATGTGTAATAATTTTTCTAAAGAGATTCATAAAGAGTTCGAGATGTCTATGTTTGGCGATATGAATTTCTTTCTTTCCCTACAAATCAATCAAACAAATAAAGGCGTATTCATTTCATAATAAAAATATGTTAAAGAGATGTTAAAGAAGTCTGGAATGGATAACTCAAAATTGATATGCACTCCTATGGTGAATGGTTGTAAATTGAGCAAGGATGGTGAATTACCTAAGCATGATTAGAGCAAGTACAAATCTATGGTTGGTGGATTTCTATATTTAACTGCTATTAGATTGGATATCATGCATGTATTTTATCTTGTGGCTATATTAGAAGAAGATCCTAAAGAGTCACATGCTGTCATAGTAAAGAGGATATTTAGATATTTAAAAGGAACTTTTGATTATGGATTGTGGTATCCTACATATATTGATTTTATGTTGAGTGCATACACAAATGCAAATTAGGCTGGACGTTTTGATGATAGGAAAAGTACAAGTGGTGGTGCATTCTTCCTTGGATGTGGATTAGTGTCATGGTTAAGTAAGAAATAAGATTCAATTTCTTTATTCACTATAGAGGATGATTATATTGCAGTAGCATCTTGCTACATACAAGTATTGTGGATGATACAAACATTGAAGGATATCATAGTAGTGTATGATGAGTCTATATCTATATTTTGTGATAACACAAGTGTAATTAAAATTTCAAATAATCTAGTAATGCATTCAAGGAAAAATCATATATCAATCACGTATCACTTTATGAGAGAGAAGGTTATGGAGAATGAGGTAAAGCTTGAATATGTACCTACAAAGAATTATACCACTGACATATTTACTAAGCCTCTTCCTAAGGATACTTTTGAGTATCTTTGTGAGAAGTTGTGGTTTATTTCCCTTCCTTCATTGAAATAGATGCATATGGAGATGCATTAGTACAATGGATCTATGGATTTATTCCTTTTCTGGATTGATGTTGGTGGCTACCTCTTAGGGGGAGTAGGTAGTAACATTGTTGTAGTATAAATTTTATGTTGTCATGATGCAAAGGTTGTTGATTTGACTTGTGTTTACACCTAAGGGGGGGTATTCAGAGTAGTTGTAAGTATATTGGCTCTATGCCAAAAGGGAGAGAGCAATGCAAAACACTTTATCATTTGCCACTGATGTCAAAGGGGGAGAGAAAGAATCATGTGAAAAACTCTATCTACACAGGGGTAGAGAGAGTGAAAGAAAATCATGAGAGAGAAAGTGTAATGAGATAGTCATGAACAAGGGAGAAAGGGAAAATAAAATACGTATGTTTAGAGTTTTTGTGTCTTTGATGGTTTTTCACATCAAGTTTTTCCATCAATGACAAAGGGGGATATTGTTGCAAGTATGATGATATAGGGGCATCATTTTGTTTTATTTATTTTTATTTCTCCATCTAATTAAATGTAATGGTATAGTAAGGGTTTTAAAATTTAAAATTTGAATTTTTCTTTGATTTGGGGCAGCAAACTACCTCCCGTGAGCTCATTTAATGAATAGTAGCAACAAAAATGAAAAATAAGAGATTTGAGTGGGAGTTTTTGGAATTCAAAATAGGTAGTTGGAATAATAATGACCATTTTGAGTGCTTACCTAAGGTTTAGGTGGGATTTTGTGGAGGAAGCTTCCATATTTTTGGTATTTTTGAGGAGAAGAACAAAACAATAGAAAAAGGGGACGATAGAACGAAGAGAAAAATAGGGTTCAAAATAGAAAAACATAGAAAAAGAGTAGAAGAGAAAAAATGAATAGAGGAGGGAGTAGCTAAAGAAGAATCCATAGAGGATAGTAGCAAAATCATAGAAGAGGAGGAAAGAGGAATGACAAAGGGAGTTCTATTATGCAAATATTTCTATAAATTACTAAATAAGTGTGCAAAAATTTGAACTTTAAGGTTAATATAATCTTTCCTTTTCATAACTATTCTCCATGTGTCTATGTGGTTATAAGAAATATTATATAAATTTTTTGTTCCAAAAGTATGGGTTTTTATTTGTAGGTTTCAAGTCTTTTATGTAGTTGAAACTATAAATAGTCACCTACAACCATTGCTACAACTACTCGCAACAACTGTTTATTTTACACAACTTAATTTGTGCCTTTGTAGTTTTTTTTATGCTTCCAAAACTAACTTTTGGACCTATAACACGTGTTTATACCTCTATGGAGGTCATGTGATTTTCTTACAACAACACAACCTCTCCTTTTCTGCTTGTTTGTTCATTTAAAGTGGACTTTTAGATGCCTACAAGGGGGTGGGCATCATCAGTGTGGTATCAAAGCATAACTACAACTTTGGGAAGAAGGATAGTGGCTTGAGATTGGAGTTAGAGTAATCTCTTTTGAATGTGAAGTATGGGTGTGTCACTTCAACAAGGGATGTTGTAGTAAGGAAGACTATAGTAAGAAGGAAAAGGAAAACAAGGTGAGTTAGAGCAGTAACATGCCACCAAGGAGAAGGATGGAAAAGGTTGCAACTACAAAAGATGTAGGAATAATAGATGAGGTTCTTGAAACCCTAGGGGAGTGCAAGAAATAATGAATGCAATAAAAGGTGGAATGACAAGAGGTAGAGCACATGAAGAAAGTGACAGTGAAGATGATGAAGGAGGATCAAATATGTCTAGACAAGAAGGTGATAATGTAGATGGAGATATGGGTGCAAGTGAAAGAAGGCTTATAAGAGCTATTTCCAACATTGGGAAAGGAACAATGGTAGAAATTCCAAGTTTTTTAGGAAGTTTAGAACTAGATGAACTAATTGACTAGATAATAGAGAAGGAGGAATAATTTGAGTATGATGAGGTAGAGGACCCCAAAAGAGTTAATGATGCTCAAATAATGTTGAAAGGTCACACAACACTTTGGTGGAAAGAGGTGTAAGATTAACAAAGGAGAAATGGTAGAGAAAATATCAGTCAAACTTATGGTAAGTAAGATGAAGGTGAAATTATTTCTTGGAGATTACTAGCTTGAACTTCTCAAGAAATTGTAGAATTTGAGACAAAGAGAGTTAAGTGTGAAGGCCTATATAGAGGAGTTTTATAAAATTTCCATCAGATCTGGTCATATTGATTTAGACCATTAAAAATTAGAAAGGTATGTCAATGGATTGAGATTGAACATCGAAGATGAACTAAGCATGGTAAGGTTATGAGATGTTGAAGAAGCATATTAGTATGCTCCAAGGGTTGAAGTGAAATTAGAAAGAAAGAAAGGAACAAACAAAAACAAAGGTGGATTCAACAAAGGTAAAGTGCAACAATAGAAAAACTATAGCCATGGTAAGGAGGTCATCCTATCAAAAAGTCAAAAGGATAAGGATGAAAAAGGATCAGGACCATACCCCATGAGAGAAGCATTTAGGATGAATCTATAGGGTCTTTTGGTCAGCTAAATGAACCTAAGAGAGGAGAAGCATTTAGGATGAAGAAGATATTGTTGAAGCTAGCCAAAAAAACAAGATGAACCTATGCAAAGGAAAAATTTATTTAGGACAATATGTAAATTAGGTGGAAAATACTGCAAATTCATAATAGATAGTTTCAACATTGATAATTTAGTTTCAATTGAAATGGTTGATAAGTTGGGGTTAAAAAGGATAACTTACCCAACCCCTTGCAAGGTTTTATGATTGCAAAAAAGGCACCAAGTCTTGGTTGATTAGCAATGCCTTGTGAATTTTTGAATAGCCACTTATGATGATAAGGTGTGGTGTGATATTATTCCCATGGATGTATGCCACTTACTCTTTGGAAGTCCATAGATGTTTGATATGAAGGAAATTCATAATGGGAGAACAAACAATTATACATTGGAGAAAATGGAATAAAACATACTCTTATGTCATTGGAAACCAAGGAAGAAGAGGTGGAAAGTGATCCAAGAATGCTGCTAGTTATAGGGAAATAATTCTTGAAAGAGATTAAAGGAGAAAAACTATATTTTTCATTAGTTCCCACAGGGCTACAAGTAGATGCAACAACTGATAGTAGTGACATGCCTTTAGAAATAAAGGGATTTTTTGAAGAGTTTGATGAAATCATGTCCAAGTAATTACCAAAAGGACTACCACCCATGAGGAGTATCAACTATCATATTGATTTGATTTCGAGATAAATTTTACCCAAAAATGGCTACCTATAGGTTGACACTTGCAGAAAATTTAGAGGTGAACAAACAAATGCAACAATTATTGGAAAGAGGATTGATTAGAGAGATCCTTAACCCATGCATGATACTAGTTGTGTTAGCATCAAAGAAGGATGGTGAATGGAGAATGTGTATGGACTAAAGAGGCATCAACAAAATAATAATATGGTATCATTTTCCTTTACCAAGAATGGATGATATCATGGATTGTTTGAGAAAGGTTGGATATTTTACAAAATGTGATTTAAAGAGTGGATATCATCAAATTAAGATAAGAGAGTGTGATGAGTGGAAGACTCATTTTAATACCAAAGAGGGGTTATATGAATGGTTAGTAATGCCCTTTGGGTTAACAAATGTACCTAAAACATTTATGAGTTTAATGAATGAAGTATTGAAACCATTTTTAGGAAAGTTTGTAATTTCTTAAATCTTGATGATATTTTGATATTTAGTAGCATCAAAGAAGAGAATTTGTTACATATTAGACATGTCATACAATGGCTCAATGAAGAAAGGTTATTGGTTAATTTGAAAAGTGTTCTTTCATGAAAGAGAAACTAGTTTATCTAGGGTATGTTATCTCACAACAAGGGTTGTAAATGGATATAGGAAAGGTATGTGCTATCATTGAATAGCCAACACCTAGAAGTGTACATGACAGAATTTTTCATGGTTTATCATGTTTTTATCATAAATTTATTCAAAATTTAAGTGGGGTATGTGCACCCATAACTGAAACCATAAGGGGAGGTAAGAAATAGTTTAAGTGGACAACAATAACAAATAAAAGTTTTGAGATTTTGAAGAATAAAGTCACTAAAGAACTAGTATTAGCATTGCCATATTTTTCAAAGGTGTTTCAAGTGGTCTATGATGCAAGTGGGATAGCCATAGGAGTGGTTCTAAGCCAAGAAGGAAAACTAGGTATTTAAAAAACATGAATAGATTGGTGACTCTAATAGTGACAAAGCTAGTCTTATGTCTCCAGTTCTAGAACATACATAGTCAAAGTCACTAAAATTTCATTTTTCTTTTCATTATAAAGAACAATTTCATATATTCTCTCATCATGGCGAAAGTTTTTGTTTTGTAGCCCAAGATCCTTGGTTTCATTCTTTTTCTTTTTTACTTGTGTTCAATTTTTCTCAGTATTTGCAAAGTCTCTCAAGATTTATCATCACATATTTTAAAATCCCATTGAATGGGTCATGACTCTAAAGTCTCTTGTTCTAGTGTATTTTTTAGTTTAAAGAGAAAGAGAGAGATATATATAGAGAGAGTTGTAAAAGGCATCTAAATCTATGAGATGAGACATGAGTAATATGAAGAAGCACCCTAATCAAATGTTGGAAGGAGAATTACCACATAACACTAGGCAATCATAGAAAGAAAAGAATGTAGAAGCAAGTAAGTCAATTAATCCTCCTATAAATAATTCTACAAATTTAAATGAAGCTGCTCAAAGTAATCTATATGAATATGGTATGCCCCCTGAAAATGAAGAAAACCTTGCTCAAAAAGATCCTACTACCACTAATTAGATTACAAATACTAGTAAGCCTAGCCCTAGTCTTAAGGTTTCAAAAGAATTTGAGCCTTGGAAGTTTTAGGATGGAAATTTTGATCCAAACCTGGTAGCCAAGAGGGAAAATACTAGGAATTTTGCTATTCACAATGAGCATGACTTTAACCCAAGAGGAAGATATATAAATAGAACTCCTAAAAAAAATTCACAAAGGAAAGTGTTGAACCTCACAAATTACACTCTTGAGCATTCTGAATCAGATTTTACTCTAGAAGATGTAGAGGATATAATTAAGGATATTGCAGCACTTCAAGGGAAGCCTTAAGGCTGGAAAAGCTAAGTAGAAAACAATCAAAATAAAAGGAGGAAAAACTAAGGGATGCCATATATGAAATAGATCAGTTGAGGATAAGGGTAGAGAGAATGATAAAATGGTTGATGAAGATCCTTAATTCTCCTACTACCACTTATTAGTCTATCCTTTCTCCAAATATGGTACATCTCAAGGTTTATTTCCATGTTGGAACAACTATTGCAAGCACATACACAAGTTAGATTGTAACCACCATAGTTTTTGAACCTTCCAATACCAACAAGAAATCCCAAACTATAGATACAAGAAAAAGACCTATAGTTCAACCCCAAGGAATGACCACAACTACAAGTGTAACATCATGAAAACAGGAAAGATTAAAGCAAAATCAAAGGCTAATAAACTCTAATGTAATCTAAAGCTAAAAAATAAAGCACAAAGGAAACTATGAACATAAACAAACAACAATATCACCTAGTATCTACATCCTTCCATGAATGACCTTGATTGTCCTTCTTCATTTCGTCATGATGGTATTCTTTCCCTTAGATTTTTAGTATATATGGAAGTATAGCCTTGATGTATGTAATTATAGAAAAATATCAAAGATTAAGAAGTTCTCCAAAATTCATGCAATTTTGGGAGAGACAATGATGAAAGCTAAATCAATTTATAGAAAATTGATCATTCAAATCAGAGGCCAAGATCAAAAGATAGACAGACGATTTAGATTAAAAGATTCAACATGCATTGAGATAAGTCTTAGTACTGACGTGAGTGATAAAACCTAAGGATAGAGATCAATATTAAATAATGATTTAATCTCTAGTTGGAAGTATTCAAAAATTAGAAGAATAATGTTTGCATGAAAAGGATAAAGATAGAATAACAAAAACAGTCTATTCGAACACACACATAAATTAATTAATTAAGTAAAGATATTTAATTAATAAATGTGCACATGAATATGAGTTAAAACTAGATAATTGATTGATTTAAATAGATCTCAAGTGAAGTGGGAATGAATACTTAGATAACTTAAATAATTATCTAAATATAGAAGAGTACGTTTAAAATAGACTTTTATGAATTAAATGATTATTTAATTCAAGATTCGACATTTAGGGATTAATTAAATAAATAAGATTCATTTAATTTAGTAAAGAAAAGGTTAAATGAATAATTGAATAATTAAATTATTTATTTAATTTAAGAAAGAGGATAAAGTTAATTAGTGAAGTAGTTAAATAAATAACATTTATTTAATTAATCAAGATTTGAATAAAGACAATATGAATTAATTAAATAATTAAGTTTATTAATTAATAGAAGAATAAATGTTAGAATGAATCAATTAAATAATTAAAATTTATTTAAATAATATATGAGAAAAGACTTTAGAAAGTAATTAAATAATTAACATTATTTATTCACGACCATGAAAATATGAATTATGAAGAAATTGAAGTCACATGCTTACACCAAATTTCAATGTCTACTTTTTCCCCCTTTTTGATACAATATCATTTCAACATTGTGTCAAAGGAAATCAATCAAAAACATGCTGCAGTCATGCCCCAATATAAAATAGGTGAAGGTATGCCCCCTTGGGAAAATTGACAAATTTTCAAAAAAAATCAAAAAATTTGGAAAGTCCTGATTAGTCAATTTGATAGCTAGAAATGTAGTGGAGTTGGTAGAAATGAGTTTTGAGGTGTTCAGTATGTGTATGGATCAATAGAAATTGGAAGAATACATGGCCAATAGACAAGGTTGGAGGAAACGCCACCCAAAGCCCTAGGTATATATAGAAATTGGGTGAAAATCCAATTCATTTTCACCTGCCAAGTTTACAATTTGAGCTTTTTTTCTCTCAACCTTCTTGCCACCATGTCTCTAGTTCCACACTCGTAGGATTGTGGCTATCACATTCAAACCTTCAGATGACACGTGGACATGGGCCCCCCGGTATGTAGTCAGAAACTGTCCCTTGAATTTTCATGCTTTTTGATGCAATTAATTTATTCTTTTGTCATGTGTCATTTTATGAAGAACCGCATATGCATGCATTTTTTATGCATGTGTATGCAGAACACCGCATTTGTAAAATAATGTCATAGGATAACATAGTTTTTTTAAAAGATACACAATTTGATTTCTAATGAGATGCATGTGTATTGTTGCATCACATATGCTAATGTAGGATTTTAAGACACATTTTTATTTTGAATGGTCATTGTTTGGGTGTGATTGAAAGTTGTACACATTTTCATTTTGAAATGCATTTGCATAGGATAATGATGCATGTGGTTATTTTTGATGCATTTGCAAATTTAAATGACACAATTGATTTTTATAATGCATTTGAATGGTAGAAAAATTTGGAATTTTGGACTATGACAGGTTGTTTGATTCTAACATGAGGCATGCATTATGCCATTGTAGGTTGTACTAGATCTGATATATATGAGGGAGTTGAGACCATTGACATTTGACTTATGGGATCAGCTGCAGAGTGGAGTGGGGAGAAATAGTTCCTATGGCACTTGGTTCTACACCATGTTACCTTCATGCCCACTATTTGGAAAACTTGAGGTCTACTGACTGCTCTCTGCGAGCAGTGGCACTCTGAGATATCATCATTTCATCGATCGACAGGTGAGGAAACAATTACATTAGATGACATGTATAGGATATTGAGGCTACTGAGTAGAGGAGCCTGGGTGATGTATGACGCACATAGATGATTTCTTGAGATGTGAAGATACTATTGTCTTGATGACATTAGATAGCTGGGGATTGACCACTATGAGATTAGGTGGCATGTGCTAGTAGAGAGATATGCTAGGCTAGATTGGTTATTGTGTACATTTATTGGGGGGTAGTTCTTCTTGACCATCGAGGTCATGGATTCCTAGTAGGATGGGGGGAGATTCTTGTAGACATGCTTGAGAGACGGGCATTATATGCCAGGGGCCCTTGTTTGTTGGCCATGTTGTCCTTCCATTTACATGATATTTCCTATAGAGAGGCATAGTCCATGATCTGTGGTACCATGCTCCTGATGGTATAGCACGGGAACACATAGCTATTTTCCATCCACATGTTACAACTGAGCTACAATAGGGATCTCCATATGCCTCCCATTATGTGAGGAAAAAACCTAGACTTATACAGGAGATACTAGTTATTACAAACATGCCATCGACATGATGGTTTAGTTTATTTGAATATCATACATAGATTTTCCACAATGGTTGGATGAGGATGGAAAATTGACATTATGTTGTCAAACTCAGTATTTGATTGGTCATATAGTTTCACATGTGCACATTATTGAGAGGCATTTTCTAGACTAGGGTTTGAGATAGTTTTGAGAGGTTTAGGATAAGCCTCAAGAATGAGCTAAGTATGCCAGATCCTCAAGAGAGGTGACCTTGTGGGGACCAAATATTTTGGTCACCACAATAGAGGAAGACATTGATGTTTTACAATGAATACAGTGGGCATCGAGAGGTGGAGGAAAGGATCTGGGTACTATGGATGCATATGACACCTAGTGGGGTAGTCATAGGCTAGTTCCTTTCATGGATCCAGATTAGGATTCTCCTGTAGAGAGGCATGGGATAGGACCATGAGGTAGAAATGGGAAAGGTAGAGGTTAGGGTGGGAGAGGTGACATATGTGATGGTAGAGATGGGGGAGGAGGAGGTCAGATGGGTGGTGGTAGGGTGAGATGTGGTCACAGGGGATGAGGCCCACATTTGTCACCTGTCTATGAGAAGATGGAGGGAGAGGATGTTCCCATGCTTGAGATTGGTAGGGGAGAGGAGGAGGTCGATGTTGGGGTTGGTGGCAAGGATCATGCAGAAAAAGAGGACATTCTGGAGGAGGTAGTGAGGGAGGACGTAGAGATAGATGCTCTTGGTCTACTCGCTGGCTACTAGGATGATGATGAGGAGGAGGATATGGATGACCAAGATTGGGAGCTCCAAGATAGGATTCTAGAGGATTGGGAGGATGATGGGAGAGATTGGCCATGATAGGATGATACAGGTCCTGTTGATCATGAGGTAGCAAATTTATAGGCACAAGTAGCATCTTTGGAGGAGCAAATGAGGGCATTGATGGTAGAGAAAGATTCAGTTGAGATGGAGAGAGATAGAGAATATATGGATAAAGATCAGGCCATAGCTCAGTGATAGGAGACTAAGCAAAGGTTCACGTAGATTATAGCTCTTTGTAGTGGGCCATCGACAACTTTTGTCAGGGAGTTGGTTAGATTAGTTGAGAGAGCCTCACACTACAGGGATCTATATGAGGTAGAGGTTCCACCTAAGAGATAGGCTCCTAGTTTTTCTTAGGCACATATTAGTAGGTCCCGGAGGAGGACTCAAAGTAGGATAATGAGTATAGATGGGGCTAAGGGACCTCGTAGATAAGTGCCATATCACAGGCTTCCTTCTGCATATAGGTCATTAGGATCTTGCCATCAGTCATCTTCACATTCTCCACATGGGAGCAGTGGGAGTTTCAGATAGAGACATATATTGATATTTATTTGAGACATTATATTTTGATCATAGAGCCTACAGGCTTCATATTTATTGATACATTATAGCATTGTGATTTGACACTTTTTGAATGATATATATATATATATATATGATTTTGGCGGTGATTCCTATGATATGCAATACTATTATGATTATTTAGTCTTTTATTTATGCATGTTTATGTGCCTATATTATGGATGATCATATCTCCCTTATGATGTGATGTTGATTCTATATGATGATGTATGCATTTACTTTTGACGATACCCATTGATGTTATGTATGAAATTTATGATTATGAGATGCAATGTGATGTTTATATATACAATGATATCTACATGTGATGCTATATGTTTGATGATGATGGATGTAATGTGATGCATATATTTGCACTTTCTATGTACATGTACTACTTTTTTATGTCATCTATGATAATGAATGCCTATTATGCCATGATTTCCTAGATATGATATATCCCTATGTATTTTTGTGTTTTTCAAAATGCAAGATATATGTATGATTTTTACATGATGTTTCTAACATGAATGCATATGCAGGATCTTTAATCTTTTTGTGTGTTATAGGACTTTTTCATAATGAAAGAAAGAAGAAATGTTAGTGTGAAAAGAAGATGAATAATAAAAGGCATGGTTGTTAGTACTAGCAATCTTTGATATTTTTCTGAATCAAAAAAGGCTTTGCACTTTGTCATCATTGGGTGCTAACTAATACAAATGGAGACAAACACCATGATGTGACATAGATCAAGGTGTGAAATTTCATCCATCTACTAACAATAGACAATCACAGACAAGGATTGTCTTAACTCATACTAAGGGAAAAAATTTCCCTAGTCGTTTTGTTAAGATAAACCACAAACAATAAACAAATAAAATATAGGTCATGGGACATCATCACTCCTCTAAATCCTTCATGGGACATCCTTGAGGAAACTAGTAACATGACTAAAAATCCAAAGCTTAAAGACAGTCGACAAATAACAATCAAAGAAAATGGAATTCTAATACATAATTGCTTCTCTAAATCCTTCAATAATACATCATTGCTTCTCTAAATCCTTCATGGGACATCCTTGAGAAATCTAGTAATAGGATTTTAAATTAAAGTCAATAAGATGGTAAGATATTCAAGCCACAAAGTCAAAAGCCACTAAAAATATTTGCCAAAAATTGATCTATTTGTTGGATTATTTTGGTTGATAAGATGATTGATTGATAAAACCTAATTTCAAGAGAGGCACATATTGGATAAGACATTGAGTCTGGTTTCAATGTTATGACTATCTGTATAAGGCATGGCAAAATCTTGGTTTTAGAAATATGTGTATTGTATAAGATGTTGAGTCTAATGTTTTTGATGTGTTAACCTCTGTAAGGCTATGTTGATTATTTGGCAGTGTCTGTATTTAGGAAGGACTCATCTTGTATAAGACATAGGTTGATTGTTTTGATGATGTATGTTTTCAAGAAGGACACATCCTATAGCAGACATAAGTTGTTTTGGTTGCTTCCTTGGAAATTTGTTTGATTTGACTTAAAGACATTGTTGACTTGTTCATCTAGTTGATGCATGACTTGTTATGATATGTTGGCAATTGACTATGTGTGGCAACAAACCCTAAAGGATTGACCTAGTGTAGCCTTGGGGGCTCATCGATTGATGGTCTTGCCTACGTTATACACACAAATACCTTGTAGTTTGACCAAAATTTGACTGACAAGATTGATTGAAAAATATGTGATTTATTTACAAATATAAGATGTATGTGATAGTGAATGTGATGAAGCCTAATGGATTGACCTAGTGGGGCCTTAGAGGCTCATCGTTTGATGGCATTTCCTACATTTACACACAGAGACCTCGTAGTTCGACATGACCAATGACCTTGTCATATAGACAATGGATTAAATCATGATTTTATATAGACAAACCTAAAAGGATTGACCTAATGCCTCAAGGGAACATCGATACATGGCCTTGCCTACATCTAGTTGTAGAGGCAATGTAGTTTGAAAAATGACAAAGACTGACATGTGTGACTAACTCCGACTCTATTTTTGGATTTTTGACATATTTTGATTTTTTTGTCTTTTTGAAGTTTTTCTATATTTTTAGATTTTCTCAGGACATTTTGTAATGTTTTTGTATTTTTATTTGGTTTTATGTCTTCAGAACAACCAATGTTAGAACCAATATGACGTAGATCAAGTGCTTTCCCCCAGTCAAGTATAAGACCAATTGGTTATGAATAGGATAGGATGGGAGATATGAAATGCACTCAATTTCAATCGTTCCAAGGTATGGAAAGGACAACCATTTATTATGAATGTTATGTACAAGCAATGGATGGGAAGATAGGTGATACGTATAGGGATAGATAATATGTATAGGGATAAGTGATATGTACAGGGAATTCAAATTAGAATGATAGTAGACAAATGAGTAGAGTCAACTACACATGGTGCCTGTTTGCCAGGTTTTCACCATGGTACTTATCCAAAGCACCACCAAAGTGGTTTTCACTATTGGATGACTTATTTCTCTTTATTGTTTTCTTAATTTTTTTGATTTTCTTAATATTATCAAGATGCCCGTTTTCCAAGTTTTCACCTAGGTAATAATTTTTTTTATTTTATTTTCTTTTGTATTTTTGATTTTTTTTGTACTTTTGATAATTAAGACAAGGCTCTCAGAAGCTATGTGTAGAACTTCTTTAGATGAGGAATACTAATAGGTGTCGACAATGGTTCTCATTCAAGAGTATAGAATTGATATGCTCCTGATCCAAAGGCTTTTGTGATAATGTAGAGTCCTAACCAGTTAGGTTCAAACTTTCTTGGTTTATCTCTTTCAACTTGATTCTTGGGGTTCTCCATTAAGACTAGGTCACCAATGTCAAAATTTCTATTCAAGACCTTCTTGTTGTAGTTGTGATGAAGATGATTTTGTTATGCTTGGAGATGATCTAATGTCTTATGTCTTAATTCATCTAGAATTTCTAGCTCAGGTAGTCTTGAAACTCGGTACTCTTCATCATCAATATGCCCTTTCAAGGATACCCTCAGGGAAGGAATCTTGAACTCAATAGGTAGAATGGGCTTGAATCCAAATACTAAAGAATATGGAGTGGCACCAATGGGAGTATGGATTCTTGTGCAATAAGCCCACAAGGCTAGATTAAGTTTTAAATACCAATCCAGGCCAACATCATTGACATTCTTTTTAAGGATTCTAATGATAGTTTTATTAGATGCCTCAACTTGGTCATTACCTTGTGGGTAATATGGGGTGGAACATGATGTTGGATATGGAACTCTTCATAGAGATGAAAAACTTATTGGTTCTTGAATGGACGACCATTTTCTATGATTATGGATTAAGGGACACCATGCCGATAGATTATATAGTTTGGAATAAACTTAGAATTCTATGTGATAGTGAGTAGATTATGGGAATAGCCTCAATCCACTTCATAAAATAATCAATGGTAGTAATGATGAACTTATGACCATTGGATGATGTGGGATGTATCTTTCCTATGAGATTGAGTCCCCATTGGGAAAAGGGCCATGGTGACGTTATGGGATAGAGCTCCTGCACTGGTTCATGTATTAAGTCTTTGTGTACCTAACATTGGCATCATTTCTTGAAAAAGATATATGAGTCCTTTTGCATGGTAGGCCAATAGTAACCTAGTCTCATAATCTTCTTAACTAAGGTACAACTACTAGAATGTGATCCACATATACCCTCATGTACCCCATGCAAGGCTACTTGTGCTTTGTCAATATCAAGACATCTCAACAAGGTATTGTTTAAGGCACGTCTATAAAGGGTGTCTTTGATGATGGTGTACTTGGATGACTTGCGAAGGAATGTCCTACGCTGGTTATTAGAAAGGTCAGGGGGTATGATATGGAGGTAATCATAGATATCTTTATACCATGGGGAATTAGGACCAACAATATCACACACCATCTCCTAATCTGGGATGTCATAGGTAGGGACCAAAAGCTATTCTACCAAAAACTCAAACTTAGGGACATTGCTTGGTATGTCCAAGAGTAAAGTAGTAGTATCCATGGTGTCTGCTACCTTGTTTAGAACATGAGGTATTTGATGAAATTAAACCTTGTCAAAGTACTCCTTGAAACTATCTGCCATGCATTTGTAGGGAGCAAGCTTTTCATCCTTAGTCTCATAGTCATCATTTACCTTTCAGATTACCAATTGAGAATCACCATAAATCTATAGGTTCTTGATCTTCCATTTGACTGCCATGTGTAATCATGTCACAAGGGCCTCATATTCTGCTATGTTGTTAGTACATGGAAAGGCTATCCTAAATGACTTAGAGATAGAATCACCTTGTGGTGTAATAAAAATTATACCAGCCCCCGAGCCATGATTTGTATGAGACCCATCAAAGTATATTTTCCATGTCGTGCATGTATCAATGGTGAATATAAACTCATTAGGAAAATATGCAACTAAAGGGTGATATGCTTGTATCGGTGCATCATCCAACTAATTAGCAATGACTTGTCCCTTGATAGCTTTTCTCTCTATGTACAAGATGTCATAATCACTAAGTATAATTTCCCATTTGGTGAGTCATCTTGTTAATGTTGCTTTGCTTAGAAGATATTCTAGAGGATCTATCTTTGCAACCAGCATTGTTTGATAGTTCAGCATATAGTGCCTTAGTTTTTGAGTAGAAAATACTACCACAAGACAAGCATGTTCAATGGTACTGTAATTAAGCTCATAACTTACCAAAGTTTGACTGATATAATATACTTCTCTTTCATGCTCTTCATTGTCATTATGTGCAAGAAATGCTCCTAGTGATGAGTGGGTTGTTGAAACATAGAGAATCAGTGGTTGTACTTCAATAGGTGGCATTAAGACTGGTGGTGTGGGTAGATAATCCTTAATCTGCTAAAAATATTCCTAGAGTTTACCTATCCATATAAAGGGTATTCCTTTTATAAGTAGATGTTGAAAGGGATGTGTCTTATCTACTAATTGCACTATGAATCTTCGGATGGATTGTAGTCTTTGTTGTAATGTCCTTAGTTGACTAAGATTAGTTGGTGGAGGCATTCCTATGATTATTTTTACCTTGGCCAGATCCACTTCAATGCCTCATCTAGAAATGATATACCCCGAAAGCTTTCCTGATTTTCACTCCAAACACACATTTCTTTGGATTTAGTCTCACTTTATACTCTTCTAGCATTTTAAATATCGTGTCTAAGACCTATAAATGATCAGCCATTGTGAAGGATTTAGCAATAAGATTATCAACATAATCCTCCATAAGAGTGTGTATAAGGTCATGAAAAATAGTGGTCATAGCTCGTTGATATGTTGCTCTAGCATTTTTGATTTCGAAGGTTATAGAATTGTAGCAATAAGTTTCCCAAGGACATGTGAAAGTTATTTTAGGTTGGTCTTCAGTTGCAATCCTAATCTAATTATACCCTAAAAATCCATCCATAAGGGACAACATCTCATACCCTCTTGTCAAGTCAACAATCATGTCAATGTTGGGAAAAGGAAGTCATCCTTAGGGCATGCTTTATTTATATCTTTGAAATATATGTTGATGAGGATGCCCCCTATTAGTTTCATGACTTGTACTAGATTAGAAATCCAATAAGAATAGTCAATTGATCTAATGAAGCAAATATCCAATAGTTTCTTCAATTGAGCCTTGACTAGTAAAGCAATTTGTGGATGGATTTTCCTCAATTTTTGTTTTACTGGTTTTACACCTAGTTGTAAGGGCGAGTGATGTAGTACAAGTTCAAGATCCAACCCTGGCGTGTTAGTGTAGACATCTAAATTTAATCACTCCCATATGATTAAATTTACTCCCTTTTCGTCTATCATATTAAATATTAATTTATTAAATTAATATTACACCTTTTGTCTCATATTTGTAAAGTATTTAATTTAATAACTAAATGCTTTACCTTTCACCTTTTTCCTCTCTAAATTAAATAAATACATCAATTTATTTAATTTAGTCATTTTAACCTTTTTGATTAAAATCAATTTAAAATTCTTTCATTTTCTCTCTCCTTGTCACATCCTCCATAATCCCTCTATAATTTGGATTAATCTAATTAATTCATGATTAGGATGTGCAACCTCTTAATCAAAGATTAATGTCACATCCTCCTACATTTGCCACTTGCCTCTAATCTTCCATTAATTATTCTAATCAAATATTTGCACAACCTTAACCAAGGTCATTAGCCATATTTAGCACCACCTTTTTAGTCAACCTTTGCATTTATCTCTTTTTAGCATTGACCTTCTTTCCCATGTGAATTTTTAATTCACATTTATTTATCCTAGATTCCCTTCTTCAATATGTGAATTTTTAATTCACATTCTATCTTCCAAGGCTTCTATAACCTTGGACTTGTCACATCATCCACATGTGACCAAGTCCCACCTTTTTGGAGCTCACCTTTTATCCTTTAGACTCTCCTAACAATGTGAATTTTTAATTCACATTTATTTCTCCAACCACCTCTCCTTTTCCCATGGAGATTTTTGAAGAATTCCAAAATTCCTCAAATGTCCCTTTCACTCTCACTTGGGGACAAGAAATTCCTTTTTGAGGAAATATTCTCACTCCCCAAGGTACTTGGAAGGTACTTGTCCTTCCTCCACCTCATATACCTTTTGGCCACCTCACTTACACCTCATCTTCTCTTAGCCACTTCACCATCCACATGTCAAGATGTGAGGGCTTGTGAGTTCTCAACCCACCATAGCCCTTCATCTTGACCTTGTTGGATGAATCTTAATCGTTGAATTCTCTAGAGAATTCAAATTCTTCTATAAATACCCCCTCCTCAAGGGCATTTTCAACACTTTCATTTTTGAGCAACCTTATGCTACCAATTTGCATTCTCAAGCATTTTATATCATTTAGCCATCCATTTAGTCATTTTTATTCTCAATCTTGCATCTAGTAACATCAAAAGCCATCTAAGGAGCATACAAATTCACCTAAATCAAGGGCCAACCAAGGAGTCTTCAACAACAAGGAAGGTATAATCGATTTGCATTTTATTTCATCTATTTTCCTTGTTTTATCACTCTTTAGGCTAATCATTGAAGTGTTCTTAGTGTTTTATCATTTGCATTTTAAGATATTTTGCACATTAAAATAGGGTAAAATTCCAAGGTACACAGTTAGTATATTACTATGCAAATTGACTTTTCTTTGTGCAAAGAAGTAATATTTTGGCTGCTCTGCTTGTGTCAATGATGTTGGAAAGTATATCAGTCAAGGATTCTCTTATGTGCCTATGTTGAATTCCACTAATTCTACAACTAGCATGGGTTACTTTTCCCATGCAATAGGGATAATGTTCCAACTTCCATCTGTAGGTGCCTTAGAGAGGTTTTCACCTTCAAATGTGTCCTTATTTGTTTCTTTTTCATTGTCTAAAGGAACCTTTCAGTTTTTACCTAGAGAGTCATCATTTTTTATTTTTGTCATTATTTTTCTTATTTTTGTGACTGGAGGGTTGAATAGATTCCCCAAAATATTTCTTGTTGTCCAAGTCAATGGAAAATCCATCCTTGTGATCACCACTTGGTATGCCTTAGCGTAGTCCCAGGAACTCAACAATTGCTTCAGTGTTCTCAAAAATGTCTAAGATAGGTGTGTCCCATTGGTCCCAATTAATGATTTGGGGATAAACTAAAGGCATGTCATCATTAGAGTTGTCAAATTTAAACGGGGTCAAGGTAAAAGATGAGTTGCATGTAGTCACAAAATTTTCTCATCAAGTCCTCTTTGTTCTCTTTCATGGATTTAGTTGGATTCTGAGGTGGGCCTAATTCTAGGGTTTGGTTATTTGAAAAATATTTATCAAGCTCCCAAGAGGTAGCATCAAGAGATTCCTAGTAATAATGTTTAAACCATTCCTCTTTTGTCAAATTCTTAGGTGGACAAGAATTCAATAGATTTGGTGAAGATTTCAACATTAAGTCAAGTTCTCCAAATAGCTTATCAAGGTCCATGGCCGAGGTAGAGGATAGGGAATCCCACCCATACTCGTTTGAGTCATGGGAATCACAATAAAGTTGGTCAAATGATTTTTCAGATGTCCAGATATCTTCATAAGCACTTACTTCCTTGAGTAAGGGTGATGTAGTACTAGGACCACCAATCTGAATTGGTTGAAATCCAAGCCATAGGCCCTTCGTCCATTTAGAAACGATGATAGATTTTGTCCTCCCATCTTGATGTAAAGCTAAGCCACTATGTCCATTATATCCCTTGCTCTACATTATGGTAAAACCTTTTCCATATTGATCTATAGGTATCTAAGCAAGTGGAGGAGGTTCTTCGTCATCTTCTTTGTATATCCAAGAGGTGACATCATCTTCATTGATGGCTTCTTTGCTTAATTATCCCCATTTTGTGAATGTTGTTGTGGGACAGATATATATGGTGACCACTAATTTTCTCCTATTTGTTGTAGGTAAACTGTATGATTTAGGAGGAATTACATGGCTAACACAATAAGATTTCTTCATGTGATATTCTCCACAACCCTTGTCTTGGATCTCGGCCCTAGGAGCAGATGGTAATGATGGTGAAGTGGATGTTCTAGTGAGAGTGGATGGATTGACATAATGAGATGAATTGGATGATGAGGATTCTTGGTTTATAGGTGCTTGGTGTTGGGGTGTCTCTCATAGATTGGTACAATATTGGAATGGATCTGGGTCACCATCTATTGTTATTTAAGTGCCATTGTAAGGGAATTTTAGACATTAATGATATGTGGAAGGGACTGCCTTCATGGCATGAATCCACAGTCTACCTAGTAGAAGGTTGTATGGAAGGGTGAGATCCAAGATTTGGAATTTTGTCTCCATAACTGCAAGACCAATTTTGATAGGAAGTATTACCACCCCCTTTGATTTGTGTTCTTCATTTTCATAATCCTTAATGACAATGATTTTGGTTGTGTCCACACATTCTTCTGAGAAACCTAATGCCTTAACCAATTTTAAAGTGTAAAGATTTAACCCTGCTCCTCCATCTACCAAGACTCGTATAACTTTGGTTTTGAGAACAAGTACTTCAAGGTGTAATGGATCATTATGATTTGTCTTCTCAATTTCATAGTCTTTTTTGGAGAAAATGGCATGATGATTATTGGTCAGGTATCCTACCATTTCCTGGAAATGATTGACATCAAGATCATTAGGAACAATGGTGCTTTGTAAGGCCTTGTCTAAAATAGATCTATGTTCAAGGGAGATATGCAACAATTCCAAGATGGAGATTTGGGTTGGGGTCTTCCCCAACTAGTCAAGTAAGTTATACTATGACTTGGAAGTTTTTGGTGGTTGCTGCGAGGAAGGGCCTTGGATGGTGATCTTGGTCCGATGAGTGTTGACAACACACTCAGGTGATTTATTTATGGTTATGGTATTGACATGCTCATTGGTAGCTTCGATATGATTTATGATAGGTCCACTATAATCATGCTTGACACTAGCATAATTGGCTATATTATTGGTCTTGTTACCCCAACATGGGGCCTTTCCTTTCCCATAGTCATGTAGTGGATCAGAAAAGACTTTGTGATCAGTGTTTGAAGATGTCATTTTCTATGGACTAACTTCAATAGTTTTGTTCTCCACAAGATCCTATATGATGTTTTTTAGTTGTCAAAAATTTTGTAGGGTATGTCCTTTAGTCTAATGGAAGTCACATAAGGAATTGTCATCCCACCAAAATGGTTTGAATTGCCATAATATTGTGTTGCAATAGTTGTTTGAAGCCCAATTTAATGGGTTCCCTTAAGGGAGTGAGCTCACATTTTGGAAATCTTCTCTATTGTTGCAGTCATTGGATGTTTTGGGTAGTATTGGGGGTTTGGTTGACAATGTTAAGTGTGTTAGTAGATGGGTTATTTCCTCTAAGTGTGATGATTGGTCCTACTTGTAAATTTTTAGCATCAACTACCCCATAGTTGGTAATGTTTTTATTTTGAGACCAAAACTTGTTTCTATCATTGGGGGTGTTTTGCACATTTGAATTTTTGTTGGGTGTCTGCTTCTTAAGTTATCCTTTGTCAATGATAAGTTTTTCTAGTATGAGCCCCTTTTCCACTAGTTTTGTAAAGGATTTGAAACAATGTACCCTTAAGTCACTTCTCAATTTTGGGTTGAGTTTTTCTTGGAACATAGTGGTCCTGTATGTTTCTCAGGCATCTCATCAAGACATCAACTTGCTATAGTTCACCACCTCTAGAAGAAGGAAATAAAAGTTTCTCCTTCATCTTGTGCAGTATGACACAAGGCTTCTATATTAAAGGAGAATTGTTTAATGAATTTCTCAACCAATTCACCCCATGATTTTATGCCATAGTCAAGACCTAACAAAAATCTAGTGCAATTCCAATAAGACTTCCTGGAAAGAGTATCATGAGATAGGTGGGGTCTTAGACAACATCTATGCACATCGTGGAAAATTCCCTTATGTGTTTGATTGGATTTCACTTTCCATTGTACTTGGGAAAGTTTGGTATAACATACCCATGAGGGAAAGGCATCATGTACAATGATTTTTCGAAGGGAAATGGGAATATATCCTTTGTTGAAAAGGTTTTCATGTTAGAAACTGCCATGTTATCCATGTGTGTTTGAAGTGCATGCATTTGTGTCTACAGGATGTCAACTTGCATTAACAATGTGTTAGCTAGATTATTTGGATCTATGTACATGTTTTGGAATCCAATGTTTTGCGATGGGTTTTGATTAAATGTTGGTATGTAAAGTGGATTTTGATTTAGAATGTTAGTGAATGGGTTTTGCTTCAGAATTTGTGAGAATTGATTTTGATTTGGGGTTTGTTAAAATGGATTTTGATTCAGAG
Organism: Sequoia sempervirens; assembly: GCA_007258455.2. NCBI lineage: Eukaryota > Viridiplantae > Streptophyta > Pinopsida > Cupressales > Cupressaceae > Sequoia > Sequoia sempervirens. Next base: position 1,086,173,382 of record VDFB02271358.1, on the reverse strand, counting down.
TTTGTGAACATGGATTTTGACTTAGAATCTGTGAAAATGGATTTTGAATTGGAATATGTGAAAATGTATTTTAATTTAGAATTTGTGAAGAGATAGGTCAATTTCCATATTGAAAGGAGGGTATACCTCCTCCTTGTGAGAATCCAATCTATGGTATGGTACTAGTGACATTGATGCTTGTTATAGCTATTGTTTGTGGAATATTGCTCATGACATTGACACTCGATGTAGGGGCTAATGTTTTAGATCTTTTATTCCCAACAAGAGGACTGAAGGGATTGGATGATGATGCCCCAAGGTGAAATTTAGACTCTGTGTCAAGGTTGGCATACCAAATGGAGATGTGTGTATCATTGAGGCACTCTATGTAGGTCCTCCAAATGGTATAGCAGTAGTCACTTGAGGTATAGTAGCACTAGTGGTGGTAGTGTTTGTTCCCTAGGTAGATGCATCTTGTAGGGTATGAATATCAAAACTAGGAGGTAGTTTGGCACCTTCTTCTAGCAATTTGGCTAAGTATTGTTGAGGATCATTTGATAGATAGTCATCTACAAAGGAAGCAAACACAGGGTCTTGTGTAGCAACATCTATGTCTTCCACTAGAACGCATCCTTATGTGTCTATAGTAACAAATTTGTCTAACAAAGTCTTGTGAGGTCTAGATGAATGTCCCTGAAAAGGGGTTTGAGAATGGATTGATTAAATTGTTTGGATCAACTATTTTTTCTGTCTTTCCTTTTCGATCTTGTTTCAACCATGTATTGTAAGCTCAAAGTGCAAGTGATGTAAAAGCTAAGTCTATAGATAGTATGAGTCTAATCTATGTTTTTGGGATTTTCTGAATATAAAGGATGTTTGTATGCAGCTATTTTTTAGCTATTTTCTTTGCAAATAAGGTATGTCTAAAATGATGCTATTCTAGGATGATAGTATCTAAATATGCAAAGGTATAAGTGATCAATTTGGAAGATTCTAAAAGAGGTTATCTATTAGCTAAAGCTTAACCCAGGTTTCAATTTAGTTTTGACAAGGAACCTTCATAAGACTAGGACCAAAAGATAAGGTGAACTTCCAAACTAGACCAATGAGCTGGAAGGATTCACATGTAGGAAAAAAGATATGATGACTAGGTTCAATGACAACATTTGTTGAATCGAGGGTTTATCCAAAGCGTGAAAGGTTCCTATCCTAAAATCTGCAAAAAATGATCTTCGTAAAGGAAATAAAGACCCCTAAGATGAAAGTAAGATCTATGACTAGGGTACCTATTGCTATGATTGAATGATTCCTAAAGGATGTAATCATGCAAGGTTAGAGAAAACTTTTTGGTTTATGTCCAAGAATTAGTGTAAAAGGATAAACGAGATACTAGTTTGACTATTTGCTCTTAGTTTGTGACAGTAAATTCTAGTTTTTTTATACTCAGGTAGATGCATTGCAAAATTTAACAGTTGTGGTTTTCCTTCTTAGTTGTGGTTTACTGGTAAATCTATTCTTAGGTATTAGACACATGCAATTTTCTTTCTAGCAGATACAACTCAAGGTATCAAATGCGACTCAAGACTAATTAGATGTAGTTTTCAAAACTCTGACTGTGTTCTGGTAAAAGTAGGTCAGTTTTGTGACATGTGAATATGTGTCATTCCAGACTACAAATGTGGCTCACCTATTCAAATGCATCACAAAATGTAACAATTGTGGGTTTATCAGTAATAGAGGTAATGACAAATGTGACTAGGATATCATATGCAGTTTTATACTAAATAGATGCAAGTTATTCTTGCAGATGTGACTCTAGTTTAAATAGATGTGACTGAGTTTTTTATAAACAAAAAAATGGACTCAGTTTTGACATATGCAACTATACCTAATAGATGCATTTTTCTAGTGAACAATTGCAACTCTATTGACAGTAGTGGTTTTCTAATGAATAGTTGTGGGTTTCCAGTAAATGACAGTTTAGACTGACTTTGTTTGTGATCAAGTTTTGGAAAATAAAAAACATAGAAAACATAATATTTCATTTTGATTTCAACACAAATAACATTTAATCCGATAATAGACAAGCACAATCCTAGGTTGTGAAAGACAATACTTGTTGAGTTCTCACTTGGGTTTTACCCCAACTACACTTATTCAAAGTGGATGACTAGTAGCTTGACCCCACTGGCTCCCCTCCATGACACTCACTTCTTTGGGGAAGCCAAGCTATAGTACCCATGAAAATCCCATGGCATACTTCTCATCTCTACTATGAACTATAAGAACGTGAGACAACTTCACAGGTCCGACCTGCTACACCAGCAAATAGATAAAGGTTTTTTGCTTCACTAGAAATAAGGGATTTTTAGTAAGGACATTCTATTCATGGGGTATCATCTATGTAGCAAGGAACCATTGCTTCCCTTCTTGTCAGAACAATACTCGTGATACTTGAGTTTTCCTCAAGTACCCACTTTAATATACTGGCTGGAAGTCACTTGGGTTCAACGTGTTACTGATTTGAGTCATCTTGGGGTGAGTACTTTTTCCCACCAAGATAGGCCCAATTTCTAGAGTTAGTAACAGGTTCTCTTGCACCTAGGATTGCATGGATGTGCAAAGGGAGAGGATGCTTCTATATACTAAATCGAGGGTAATAACAGAATGTTGTTTAGCACCAAACATAGTACACAGTAGTAAATTTTAAACCCAAATGATAGTTTTCTAATCTACCAAACAGTCTATTTCAAAATAGTCTTCGACACACGTCCTACAAAACAATTCATCAGTAGTTTTGAATTGGTCTTCGTCTTTTGTACTGCAAGGGGGGTTTCAAAATATTTTCTTCTATGCTATATCCTACAAACACTATGTTAATTCCTTAAAACACATGGTACAAACTAAAAATTAGCTAAAACAAAAACACAATGAAAAACTCTAAATCGTAAATTGAACACAAAAATTTCACTAGTCAGATGTGTCGTTCAGAGCAATAGATGTATCACAAATTTTTACCAATTGATTGCATCGTACAGATCCACAGATGCATCAAATTTTGTCATATATGTCACTCTATTCATTAGATGTGGTTCGTAATATCAGTTGCATTTTTTTGTCTGTCACATGCATTGGGCCATATGATACCTGTAAAAATCAAATAAAACATCTACGGATTTGCGAAGAACATATCTTCATGTCGGGTTCACCAATGTAACATCATGAAAAAATGAAAGATTAAAGAAAACTCAAAGGCTAATAAAATCTAATGTAATCCAAAGCTAAACAATAAAGCACAAAGAGAAATCTCACCCAGTATCTACATCCTTCCATGAATGACCTTGATTGTCCCTCTCCATTTCACCGTGATGGTATTCTTGCCCTCAAATTTTTAGTATATGTGCAAGTATAGCCTTGATATATGTCAAAGATGAAGAAGTGCTCCAAAATTCATACAAATTTGGGAGGAGAGACAATGATCAAAGCCAAAACAATTTATAGAAAATTGATCATTCGAATGAGAGGCCATGATCGAAAGATAGACAGACGATTCAGATTAAAAGATTTGACATGCATTGAGATAAGTGTTAGTACTGACGTGAGTGATAAAACCTAAGAATAGAGATCAAGATTAAATAATGATTTAATCTCTAGTTGGAAGTATTCAAAAATTAGAAGAATCATGTTTGCATGAAAAGGATAAAGATAGAATAATAGAAATGATCTATTTGAATGCACACATAAATTAATTAATTAAATAAAGATATTTAATTAATAAATGTGTACATGCATATGAGTTAAAACTAGATAACTAACTGGTTATGACAGAGAGTTTATTCGCACAAGACACTTAGACATTAAATCAGGAGATAACTAACTCTTTTAAATAGATCTCAAGTCAAGTGGGAATGAATACTTAGATAACTTAAAAAATTATCTAAATATAGAAGAGTACGTTCGAAATAGACTTTTATGAATTAAATGATTATTTAATTCAAGATTCGGCATTTAGGGATTAATTAAATAAATAATATTCATTTAATTATGTAAAGAAAAGGTTAAATGAATAATTAAACAATTAAAGTATTTATTTAATTATAGTTGAAAATATGATAAAGATAAATTAAATAATAATTTATTTAATTTAAGAAAGAGGATAAAGTTAATTAGTAACATAATTAAATAAAGAACATTTATTTAATTAATCAGAATTTGAATAAAGAGAATATGAATTAATTAAATAATTAAGTTTATTTAATTAATAGAAGAATAAATGTTAGAATGAATTAATTAAATAATTAGAAGTTATTTAATTAATTGATGAGAAAATATTTTAGAAAGTAATTAAATAATTAACATTATTTAATCACAACCATGAAAATATAAATTATGAAGAAATTTAAGTCATAGGCTTAGACAAAATTTTAGTGTCTACAACAAGTACTAATGTTTCATCTATTACTATCTATACAAGTACAATTCTTGACCCTATAATTCTAAAACTATTATTGGCAAATGAGCAGTTGTAAAAGGAATTGGATAAGATGTAGACTCTTCCTACAAATGCAAAAATGGAAAGGAAAATTTCTTTGCTAAGGTTTTCAATTCTAGATCCTAAAACTTCTAGCTCTCAAAATCAGTCTCATTCCACATTACAAATTACCTGTATGAACATTCCTTCAACATCGAGTCACTCAGTTCCTATTTCCCAACCACAAAGCACTCAATCTAGTGGGAGTATTCCTAGTGAAAGTGGGGGGAATAATACCCAATCTAGAAATCAAAATACTAGTGGTCAAGGTGGTGGTGGATCCCATACTGGTCAGGGAGATCAATTCACTAGAAGACCTATATAGCTAGATAGATATAGGAATTTATGTATTTTTTGGATACCTGGTTATCCAAATCCTCTCCTAGATGACAAGGAATGTGTTGTTCATATTCTCTTGAAATAATGGTATAAGTGGAGAAGACCACCTAAGGTCATTTAACAATATGTGGATGATTTTTAGGTGGAGAGTGAGGATGCAATGATAAATTCGTTTATGCAATCAATAACTAAAGATGCCATAGATTTGTATAGAATATTTCCAGTGGAAAGCATTAGGTCATGGGAGGAATTAAAAAGAGTATTCAAGGAGTAGTATGGTGGTAAGAATGATCCTAGGTTCATGCAGAATGAATTTAAAATCTCTAAAGGATCAAATGAAATGGTTTTTTATTTCAATAGCATATTTTAGAAAGCAATGTATAGGATACCTATTTGTTTGAGGCTAAATCATCAAGTATGCCTAATTAATTATTGTAATGATTTTGACTCAAAGATGAGTTATCACTTAAGAGACAAAGACCATCAAAATTTAAGGGATACTTTCATAATTGCATTGCATATTGAGAGTAATAGAAGATGTTTAGGAAAAGTAAGGACAAGAGATGATGTTAATATCTTAAAGAATCCAAAATAGGCTAAGGGATCAACAAAAAAAGGGTCTTCTATTGAAGATAAAGTGGATAATATTTTCATTTCAGTGAAGAATTTAAACTATAGGTTGGAAAAGCAAGAAAGGGGCTTGGGAAATGACAATCCCAACTTTCAAAGAAATGAAAAGCCTCATAGGTTACATGATCAACCATACAATACAAATTCACATAATGGAAAGCTAATCCTAAACAACCAAAAAAACACACAATCCCTCAGACCCATTACAAAAGAATGCTGCTAATTTTGTTGATGAAAACCCATGGTGCTTTGCTTGTCAGTTACCACATTATCAATGTGTAGTGGAAGAAACTATAGAAGAAGAACAAAATGCACCTGATATTTATAACTCATCTCAAGGAAATGATGAAGAAATAAATGTGCTCATGAGTACATCATATTTGTCTAGTGAAGAATGTTCCTCTAATGAGGATTCACATGAAGTAGATGTTGAAAATAAAAGATATAAGTCAAATGCTTATCACCGGCAAGTTTTTTCTAATGATAATGATCAAAATGTCTACACTTTAAAGATAGATGAGTTAAATGTTCTTTTTAGAAGGCCATCAGATGAAGAGATTGAATGATGGAAAACTGAGCTATTGTTGCACAAGCCAAAATTACTTACCATTTGAAGAACAAAATTGTAAATGGTGATCAGGGTAATGCTAGTAGTGTCTTCATCAAAGAGAAAAGTGCAAAAAAAGGGGAACTAAACTTGATGTTAAAGTGGATGAGCCCAAGATTAAGGAAAATAAAGGAAATAAAATTTGGGCCAAGAAAAATGAAATGGTAAAGGTTGATTATGGTGTTATGTCTTCCTTTGTGAAAAAAAAGGATCAAAAGAAGAATATAGAACATTGAAGGAAGGATGACTTCAAAAGGAATGAAGAGAAGTGTGAACAACAAAAGTATGGAGTTGGTAAACAATGTATAATATCTATTGATTTACCTAAGTACAATTCTATGGATATGTTTCAGTTGCTATCCCAACTCCAAGTTACAGTCCCTTTGCTTGAGATGATGAGAATTTATGAACACAAAAAAAAGGTGTTCACCCTTATAAATGGCATGGTTACAACCTATGATGAAAAAAGGGTGTTTGCTCATCCTAAAGTGAGTGGAATTGAAAAAAATAATGAGGAAATGGAAGGGGTGATAAATGATATCCCTCAGATGATCTACTTTGGTTCTACCATTATAGCTTGTCCAAACTAGGTAGATCATTTTTATGTAACTCTTATTATTGATGAAAAATGGGTGAAGAACTGCATGATTGATTCATGAGCACCATCAAATATTATTCTAGTAGAAATAATGAAAGAAATGGGATTGAAAATTAATAATGCATATGGAATGTTTTATGCCATGGAATCCAAAGAAGTACCTAGCATTGGAGTTATCAAAGATATTTTATTTAAACTTGTTGCATTCCTTGATAAAGAATTCACTATGAGTATCATAGTAGTGGACATTCCACCTAATTATGGGATGTTATTATCAAGGAATTAGAGTTCATCCATGGGAGGGAGTATGCAATGTGACATGTCATATGCCACTTTTACCATTGAAGGTAAAGATATCCAACTCATCAGGGAGTCAAGAGCTGCACATATGATAGAATACCTTCCTTAAGAAGATAAGATTCATTTTGTGGACATTGGTATGGACAATTTCAAAATTGAAGATTTACAAGAAGAGGAAGAAAAGCAACTTGCACCTTTCAGAAAGGAAATTTTTCAATAGGAAAACAATGATGAATTATGGACTATGTACTTGGATGGTGGGTATGTGCAGGATCATGATGGGCCAAAAAGTGGTGATATGATTGGTATGTGTAGGGTATGTGGCTGACGACCTTTTTTTTTACCAAAAATTGGTGAAACGAAAAGGGTTGTTCAAGGAGATTCTCAGCTTTCCACTAATATAAATTATTCTTTACTTTGAATTTAATAAATAATTATTATTCATTTTCTATTTGAATTACGACTAAAGTCCTAATTGATAGGCTGATTGGAAAACATCTATAGCTTTCAAACGATATTGCATTTTTTGAATCTGAAACATGAATTACATTCTATACTTTCCATACTATAGGATTTAAAAAAAAAAAAATCTTGAGGTTTTGACCAAGTTAAGGTGGTCAGACATACAAATTTTTATATTTTTTAAAATTTGTAATAAAAAATTCATAATTAATTATTTACTTGGAAAAAAACTACAAAAAAATGCATCACATTGGGACATGAGTCCTCTACTTATATATAAAATCTTATAAAAAAATATTATAATTTTATTATGGTTAGGGTGGTTAGACAGAATCCTACTTATTTTTTCCTTGAAATTTAAATACTAGTGCATTGAAATTTCAAATTTTCACCAAAAAGATTTTAAAAAAAACCTAGTAGTTTAGAAACTATATTCAATTTGCTACAGATTCTATTTTTACATAGTTTTTTAATAATATAGATAACTTCTTCAATTTTTTACATAAAGTTGCCTAACTCTCATTTTTCTAAATTTTCATCACCACTTAAGGGCCTATTTTTTTCATGATGATCTTGCACATACTCTAGTGCTTGTTCAAAAGAAGGATTAGGTGCAATAGTGATACTTATTTCTCCTAGTGGAAAAAAAATTAATTTTTATTTTCTCTGCTATTTGTGTTTACAAATAATGTGGTAGAGTATGAAGCTTTTCTACTATAGTTCAAATTATTTGAGAAGCATGGAATCAAGAAGTTGAGAGTCATTGTTAAATTTGAATTGGTTGTTTCCAAATTTAGATCCAAACTTGCATCTAAAAACAAAAGGTTCAAACAATATAAGAATGTTGTTTTGGATTCAATTGAGTGATTTGATGCTTTTGGCATTGATTGGTTGGAGAGGACTAAAAGTCAAGAGGTAGGTTTATTAGCCAACATTTCTTTTAGAAAAAATGGCATAATCTTTGTAGGATTCTCTAAAGTTGAGCTACAAACAAGACCATCAGTCCATGATAACATACAAAAGTGGCAAGTCTTTAATGATGATGAATACATATTAAAGTTTTTGAGATGTATAGACCAATATGAGAGTCAAGTGATTTTTTTTTGAGCATTTTTCAAGGTGGTGGATGGAAAGGAGACTATATTTGGTAATGAAATAATTTAGCTTAAGAATAATAAGATCTTAAAAGGTCTTGTAGCCTTAGAGAGGGTTTTTGATAGCACTGACAAAAGCAATTCCAAGAAAGCATCCAAACACCAAGAGGATTTAGAGGAAGTGAATCTGGGTGCTAAAATGGCCCAAAGAAGGTATATGTGGGAAAAAGAATGAAGTTCCAAGTTAAAGAAATGTTGATTTCTTTACTTATAAAGTATAGGAATATTTCTGCATCGTCATATGATGACATAAAATTCTACAAAGAGGACACGTTTCAACATGTGATTTCTCTTAAATCATATGGTAAGTTGTTTAGGAAAAATAAAATGCCTATTAACCCTTCCTGGCACTTGAAATGCAAGAAGAGCTAATGAAGCTAAGAGATACATGAATTATCAAGCCTATCAAACACTCAACTTGGGTGTCCAATCTTCTACTAGTAAGAAAAGAAAATTATGACATTAGATGGTGTGTTGAATTAAACAATGTCAATGTGTGATCATTAAATGACAACTATCCATTACCAAATATGGAAGCCATGTAGCAAAAGGTAACTGGCTATGAGCTATTATTAATGATGGATGGTTTTTTAAGATACAACCAAGTAAAGTTTGAGGATTCTGTGCAGTACAAGACTGCATTTAAAACTCCTTAGGGTACCAATATTTATGTTAGAATTCCTTTTGGCTTAACAAATGTTGGTGCCACTTTTTAGAGAGCTATGGATGTAGTTTTCTTCGACTTCATAGACATCTTCATGGTAGTCTATCAAGATGACTAAACAACTTAATCCAAAAAGGAAGAAGAATATTTCCTACATTTGGAGAAAATTTTCATTAGAGCTTTAGAGTATGGGATGTCCCTCAATCCTAAAAAGTGTGCCTTCGAGATTGCTAAAGGCCAATTATTGGGACATATAGTGTCCAAAGAAGGAGTGAGGATTGATCTGGAGAGATTGGCTATAATTGACAAGATTCCTTAGCCTAAAATGTGAAAGGTATACAATATTTCTTTGGTCAACTAAACTTCCTAAGGAGACTTATAACATTTTTTTCTGAAATCATAGACCCATTTCAAAAAATTTGAAGAAGGATGAGAAGATAGCATGGACTAGAGAGACATCTAATTATTTTGTGAGCATAAAATGGCTATCAAGGAGGCACTAGTTTTGAAGTCTCCTGACTTCTCCAAGAGTTTCCAACTATTTTTTTTCTTCCTTTCACACTATTTCTATAGTGTTGTTGCAAAAGAATGATGAGGGATATGAGTATCCAATTGTATTTTATAGAAAATAATTGCAAGATCTAGAGCTAAAATATGACATGACTAAAATTTAGGCTTATGTTTTGGTGATGGCAATAAAAAATTTCAAAAATTATCTAGTTGGTGCAACAATTATTGCATATGTACCTTCAGCTATTGTCAAATATATTTTCACTCAACAAGAGGTTACTAGCAGAAGGTGTAGATGGGTCAATAAGATCTAGGAGCTCAACATTAACATTGAGATTACAAAGCTTTTCAAAGGATAATGGTTAGAAAAACTAATGGTTGAGTAGAGTTTAGAAGCCAATCAAATAAACAATATTGATGTTGTTGTATATCCTATTTGTGATATGAATTTTTTTTTTATGGTATAGGCATACTGTACACTACTTGTAAAAAATTTCATACCTTGAGGGGATGATAGATAATGAGAAAAGGACACACAAGCTCCAAGCCATCAAATATGTAATCGTTGATAATGAACTATAATAGAGAAATGTGGATGGAGCATTGCTCAAATGTGTAAATGAGAAACAAGCCCAAGAACTTTTGTATGGGATGCATAATGGTGTATGTTGTCATCATTATATGGCCAAAACAACTTCTCATAAAATTTTAAGGGAATGGTTTTGGTGGCCAACACTTTTCAAGGATGCACAAAGATTGGGAAGGGCATGTGATGCATGTGAAAGGTTTGCTAGTAAGCTGAAGTTTTTTGGAAACTTACCTCTTAGAATAGTGTGTATGTTAATATGTAATCTAAATGAAAACAAAAACACAATTAATAGAACATTATACTAAAGAAATTCAAACAAAGAAATAAGATGATTCTCAGAAGCGTTCTATCTTCCTCTATCTCCAGAGATTCAAAGTTGCTGCTCTCAGATTTTGTGTAAGGTCAGCTTCTCCAAATGGCTACTGTAGAATGAGTATGCAAAGGAAGTTCTATCCTAGATGCTGATGAAAGTGAAAATGTTGATGGATATGAAGAGGGGCTATAGATTATGCACATAGTCTGTAAATGGAAGATGCTATGATATGGAATGGATATGACATAATTCTATGCTATGCTAATGCTATGATGCTAAAAAGGTTTATACTACTTGCAATTTTGCTATAGTTATTCTACTGAAAGCTTCTATATGATTTGGAGTACCCGACAGTCTTATTTATAGATTTTCTCAAGCAAAATCCTGGCTGGCAAGGATCAACGGCTGTGAGATTGTCTGGTGGAATTGAAAGGTGAGAGATGGAGAGGTTGAGAAGAATATGGAATAGGTTGAGAGGTTGGAGAGAAGGATGGATTCCTATCTTCAACCCACGGGAACAAGCCTGCATAGAAACAGAGAAAATTAAATTTTCTGTTTTGACCGTTTGCTTCCACGGATGTTGAAGATAATCCCCAAATTAAATAAATAAATAAATTTATTTAATTTCATTTATTGAATTTGATTTTTGATTTTTTCACTATAGAAGATTTAATTAAATATTTTGTAATATTTAATTGTGATATGACTTTAGAAGAATATGAAATATTTAGAAGAATTAATTAAATATTTTAGAAATATTTAATTGTGAATTGATATTAGAAGAATTTAATTAAATATTTTGGAATATTTAATTATAAATGGATTTTAGAAGAATTAATTTAAAAGAGAGGAATATTTAATCTTTATTCGAATTAAATATCCAAGCCAAGATTATTGATAATTAATATAAATAAATCATAATGTTTATTTAATTAATTAAGAAATGAATAAGAAAAGATGATTAAATAAACTTATTTATTTAATCAAAATGAAAGAATGAACAATATAAATAAATTATTTAAATTTATTTATACGTAGATGAAATTGGAAGATTTTAATTAAATATTAAAAATATTTAATTAATTACCAGACAATGTGATGTGACCATTTTTAGGTGTATACATTTTGCCCCTCTTTGGAGTGATGTGTTTTATGCATTGCTTCAAAGAATTTTGAAATTTTCCCCAAATTTAACTGTCGAATATTGATAGGTATATGCCCCCGCGAACGATGAATCGATAATATTTGGAATTTTTGTGAATTTTTCAATTTTTATGATTTTTGTGGATTTTTTTGATTTTTATGATTTTGAAGATGTCAATTCATCGTTCGAAAATAATGATGTGAAGAAATTGACCCAGAAAGATGTGAAATGAAAAATTGATGAATAAATTACCCCTGCTATGTTAAAATGTGATAAAATGCCCCAATTTTACCATTATATAGGTTAAAAATGTCATTTTCCATGTCATTTTCCATTTTAACCTGATAGAATTTGCAAATTTTTGAGCTCTGGTTTGATAATTATGGCACTTCAAGTTCACCAGCACCATTTCAAGCGTATCCGACAACATCAACGACCAGCACACTATGGACCTCCGGTATCTGTCTCGTAAATTTCCTGCCTTTCAAAAAATTTCTGTTTGTGATACGTTTTTCAATGTTTTTTATGGAAAATTTGGTGTTTTAGCACCCTTAAGGCTTTTCATAGCGCATATGATCATTTCCATAGCGCATTTGATATAATTGATAGCGCTTTTAATTATATGTTGTTGTGACTGATAAATTTGTTCCCAAAGTTGTTGGAAAACAAATAAGAATTGATAGATTTGCTTTTAAAGTTGTTAAAAATAAATAGGACAGATAAGTTTGCTTTTAAAGTTGTTAGAAAGAAACATGATTTTGATTATCTATTTTCCATCATGATGAAAAACAAACAGTTTGATTGATTTGTTTGCTCCTAAGATTGTTAAAAACAAACATGATATGGATATATTTGCATTCCATGATGATGAAAAACAAATATTTTGATATGATATGTTGATTTGATTGATAACTCATAATTCTTTGATATTGATTTTGCTTTGATGATGTGTTAACAGGAGAGATTGGGCATTTTACAGTTATGGGAGGCATTCCCTAGTACATGGAGTTTGATACCACAGTTCTTACAGTCAGATAGAGATGTGATTAATGCATGTGGATTGAGTGCATTACTTGACATGCTTGAGGTTCACCTTAACAGGGCTCTATTGACAACACTTGCAGAGTGGTGGCATAGTGACACCAACACGTTTCATTTACTGACTGGAGAGATTATAGTGACCCCGGAGGATGTATATCGCATATTGCGGATTCCAGTGATGGGAGAGATAGTTGTATTTGATAGTCGAGAGGTTGGAGGCACCGATTCTTTGAGATGGGTATTCAGAGATAATCAGATCACCGGATATTTCATTCCATGGGGTGAGATGACAGATACATATCCACCTTTACCAGCTATACTTGCAGGATTCATTGGAGGTGTGTTATGCCCTGACCATAGGTCGAAGGGGTTCGCGATCAGGTGGGGTCGTGTTTTGGAGAGTATGGTGATGCAAGGGACACGACATGTGTGGGGTACATGCATGATAGCCCACTTATATGATGAGTTACATCATATTGTTTATGGTAGAGGCTAGAGTTTTGCTGTTGGGTGCTCTTTACTATAGATATGGGCATGGGAGCACTTTGTTGTTTTACGTCCATTGGCCTGAGGACAGCGACCAGCTAGTCGATCGTATAGATGGAGATATGCTCACATTATTGCTCAGTCGAGACTGGGCAAACTAGTACATTGGCAGCAGCTATTGGATATTCTAGATACAGTATGCTGGCAGCCATATTTAGATTGTGAGCCATGGCCAGAGGATGCAAGGGAGATGCCCTATGTGTGTACAACGAGATATCTGATTGGGCGTACTTTATGGATCATTGAGAGATTTCTTGCTAGACGAGTGTGTCGTCAGTTTGGTTGGATTCAGGGTATGCCTGTGGGTTCATCCATTTATGCATAGTGACAGCCAAAGCTTGCAGTATGGGGTCCACATATTTCATATGAGATAATGGTGGCAGAGTTCACCAGTTTAGGAGCAGTTATGTGGGATTACCGAGTGGATGTACTTGATGCAGGGACAACACTAGAGTATTTCCAGTATGTCTTAGAGCATCTAGCACCGCGTATGTTTGATCCTGATGAGGCTATTGTTCCTATTGCTGCACAGAGACGACGATAGAGAGACTCAGTGTCAGAGGATGACGATTCACAGGATAGTGATGATGATGACTCAGAGGGAGATGATGGTGTTGATGGTAGGGGTGGAGATAGAGGTGGTTGAAGAGGTGGTAGGAGAGGTGGCAAAGGTGGTAGAGGTGGACCACGGATGAGACACACAGACCCATCTCCTTCAGTAGATCCAACAGTATCAGGTCAGTTCTCCTCTTTACAGAGTACAGTACAGAGTTTGTAGACTCAGCTAGTACAGGCACAGGCCTTGATTTCATAGTTGCAGGGACGGTTGACTTTAGTTACTACTGAGAGAGATACAGCGAGACAGTGAGGTGAGCAGGTCGTTGCTTTGGCTGATAGCCTATAGAGAGTAGCAGGTAGCACCCTTCCTGGTGATATGATGAGAGAGGTAACCAGAGCCACCCGGGAGGCTGAGTTTTATAGGACTAGATATCATGATGCGATTCCACCTAAGCAGTGGGAGAGTTATACTCAGTCACGATCTACCCATAGTCGTTCTCATACTACCAACAGAGGTGTGACAGCCATTACGTCCAGGAGGGCCATCAGGGACAGGCGGTGTAGGTCCATCAAGGGCAAGTGGTACAGGTCCATCAAGGATAGGTGGTACAGGTCCCAGACTAGATCCATCAGAGGATAGCACTGCCTAGTGCATTGTAGATGACGTTTTTATGATATTTTATTGAGACATTTGTATACACCTTGAGACAATCCCATTTTTGATGATGTTATATCATTTTTAGTTGACATCTTTGTACATTTTGACATTCGTTTTTGAGATATATGAAATGCAGCGATGATTTATGATGAGATAAATGTGTCTATATGATGTGCATGATATGATGGTTTCATGGTTATGATATATATGTATACATGAGATGAAATCTATTTGATGAATGAATGTATATGTTTATGATGTATATGATGTATGCTTTGATTTTATGAATTTCTAATGCAAATATATATGAAAAATGTATGAAATGTTATTTTTGTGAATGTCAAAATATACTCAGTCATGTATGTGAAAAGATATAAACCATTTGATTCTTTGCCAGGTTTTTTAATGAGAAATCTATGAATGCAAAATGCAAATTCTAACATGAATGCAATCTATACTAACCATGGAGGACATCCATACAATATTGACATTTGGAGAGCTTATTTTTACTTTTTGTATCATCATAGAGCATTGAAATGTTGAAAGTTAATACAAGCATCAAAGGGTATGTTAGCACCAGTGATGACCTGAGTATTACTTTCATGATTTTTAATATAGCAAGTGAATACAAGCATCTAGGTATAATTGAACCGAGATGACCTGAGTATTGCTTGCATAAACAGACAAGAGTTAACCTGTTTCCCATGCAAATTTTGAAATGTCATCAATGATCCATGATAGAGCATGTCTCGCGACCAATTTGCATAGTACTAAAGATTTCCTCACAAACAGTAGATAAAGAAAAATCATACTCCTTCCTTGCTTTTCTAGTTCAGTACACCATTGAATTGCTCCAAAGATATGATAGAAAAACCAAACAACCATTTAAATCTTGCATGAAGTATTTCAAACATTTATTCAGATTAAGATCATCTAAACTTTGGTTATCAACTTTGATATTCTTATTTTGATGTTTATTCTAGATCATGTGGTTTTAATGTCAATTGGCATTGAATAAGCATGTTGTAGTTGATTTGATACGTCAATGTTTATCGTGTTTTGGCAAACTATTTTGTGTCTGTTTGTGATGTTCAAAAAGCTCGTTGCCCCTCTTGCTTGTTCAGTCTATGTTGCTACCCCCAGTGTAAACACAACCTGAATAGAATGTATATGTAAAAATTTCATCAAGCCATGATGAAACATAAAGATTCCTATCATATGATATGGATATGAAAGATATGTATAGATGATAGATATGAATAGATATGGTATGAAAGATATGGATAAGCTGGAAATAAGATCAAAGGTGGAAATGTAAGGAATGGGCATAGAGAGGATAATGACCATGAATGATAAGATAGATGAAACTTGTCCCTAAGTGTAGAGTGCAAGAGGAATATGGAAGATAGGATATGGATGATAGGTAGATAGAGGAAGGACTTGAGCATCAAGTTTCACAACCAAATATCCCTCTAATAAACCATGGCAATGGAAATTAGAATCCTAAATGTTGACAAATTAATGATAGAAGAATCTAAGGACTTATGCAAAAGTTTGGATTAAAGGAGAATGATGGGGGATGAATGTTGGATAATGGATAGGAGGTTGGAAGACCTGTTGATGGATAGATGGAAAGGATGGAAAGATCAACATTGGCACACACCTTGAAGGGTGGTGGAGTGATGGAGGAAAAATGGATTTGGAAGGTGATAGGTTAATAGATGGAAAATTGGAGGAAGCTTTTGGATTAGAAAATTTGGATGCCAATTTAGAGTTTATTGCTTTTATGAGAATTTTAGGAATCCACATGACTTTTGATTTTGATATTTGCTTTGTGGGCCTTTGTGGCCTTTGAGATTTTTCTTTTTGATTTATGGACCTTTGTGGTCTTTGAAAATTGCCTTTTCTCTTTGATGGGCCTTTGTGATCTTTGGAAATTTCCTTTGCTTTGATGGGCCTTTGTGGCCTTTGAAAATTGCCTTTTGATTTTTGGATCAAATTTTCTTTTATTTTTGCATGACTCTTCGAGGAGACATGTTGATCCTTTGATACATGTGGAATTTTATATTGAAGCTTTTGACATTTGGCATCCAAATTGCTTCCAAAAGAAATGGAAGGAGTGTATTGAGGTGAATGATATGGAGGTATGATGGATGAGTTAATGAAGGAAGAATTTTGAAAGTGAATCAAGGATGTGTGCCTTTGTTGTTCTTGAAGAATAGGAGATGGAGAAATGTGGGACCCTAATATGGATGGAAGGGTTGATGAGCTAGGGTTGGAATGATAAGGACCAAGGATAGATGGAAGGTTTGATGAACTAGGATAAGGACCTAGGATAGATGGAGTTTTTGATGGACTAGGATAAGGACTTAGGATGGATGGAGAGTTTGATGGACTAGGATAAGAACCTAGGATGGATGGAGAGTTTGATGGACTAGGATAAGAACCTAGGATGGATGGAGAGTTTGATGGACTAGGATACCTAGGTTGAGCATGAGGAGTATAACCAAGGCCATAAGAATATGGATGTGCTTGGACAGAAAGGGGTTCTAGGATACCTTGCTCATGAAGGCCTAAACCTTTTCCTTTGTAATTCATAATTTCACACATTCGTTTACCAATTGGATATGTATTGTTTGTGAAACAATATGCGAGTCCATTGTGAGGAGGATATGATATGGATGAGAGGATAGGTTTTGGAAGTAAACCAGAATGGATAAAGGTGGAGGATCCCAATTTATAGGTGTGGTTCATGGATAACTTGAATAGGTGTGATAGGCTCTTGACATGGGGATGATGGGGTGTTTTGATCTTGACTTGGAAAAGGATTATGAAGTGGTATGAAAGACATATCTTTATCATGAGAAGGATAATCATCTTCATGGGATGAAAGGGTATCCTTGAATGGAAGCTTATTTTGATCTTGATGAGGAAGGGAATTGTGAAATTTTGTAGAAATCATATCAATTGGTAAGACATCATTAGAAAGGATGGAAGAAATATCATGCTCTTGGGATGCAATAGAATCATGGGATGGTATGGATTGATTAGATGATGTGGAAGAAGAACTTGGAAGAACATTTTTTTCTTGAGATGGAAGAGGATTATCATGGGTGAATAATGAAAGGAGGGGATCATCATATGGTCCTTGAGAGATGGGATCTTGATCAAAGATAGGAAGGGTTTGTAGAATGTTTTGATCAAGATGTGTAGAATCATTGAATGTAAAGGATATGATAGAAGAAGATGACTGAATAGAATCGTTATCTTGAGTAAAAGAATCTTGAGATTCATTTTGAATTATGGGGGATGAAGATAAATTCATGACATGACAGGATTGGTCAATTTTATTTGATGGCTTAGATTTGGGCTTCTTATGTAACCTTTGCAAAAATTCAAAAACATTGAATTTGGATGATGTTGCTTTTGGAGGAGAAGAGGTTACCTTCATATTTCCGTCAAAATACTTCGTAGTTGTGCCCCCTTGTATTTCATTGATTTGCCTTTGGAGTGCTCTTGTTTGTTGGGGAAGACTACTAAGATCATTTAATGGAGATTTAGTCTTTTCAGGATCTTCCTTAATTTTCTCCATATTGTAGTTAGAGGGCAATTTGGCACCTTGGTTTGCTAAGAAAAGAAAGTAGCCTTCTTTATCTCGCTCTAACATCTTGTCCAAGATTTAGTGAAACTGTGGATCCTGTTCAACTTCTTGAATCATTTCATCGGTTATTTCATCATTTGAACTATTCCTAGTACGAAACCTATGAAGAGGATTTTCTTCCCTATCACCCATGTTGTAAAGTGGACAATAGGCATATGCTTTTGAAATGTTTTTATAGACTTAGATCACAATTTTATAAGTGCAAAAATGATGATGTCTTGATCTGATAAGATGAAAATCTTATGATATGATCAAATAATGTTTCTAACTCTTGATTGTGGCTTCCAAGATGAAAGGATATCAGAATCCTGTTGGGAAAGTTGAATCAATAATCAAAACTTGTTTGAAAAGATGCACTTTGAGATTTGATCCTAGTCTCGAAAAATGATAAGTGTAATCAATGTAATTGTGAGTTTTGGATGATCTTTACTGAATTAATGTTTTGAAAACACATCAAGTAAGTTGTAGAATAGTTGTCTTTAAACATAAGTGTATGACCAAAACATTTTTCAAAAATTGTTTTAATAGGTTTTACACATGTAAACAGTTCAAACAGACTCACTCTTAGTACTCAAGTAGGTCATCATAGTAATCAACATCCCACATCTTAGAACTGTGTCGACTCACACAACCGTGTCACCCCAAAAAGGGCGCCCGTGTTTTTGTCTTTTCTAGGTGCTTACTCAGAGTGATGGAAGTGGATACCAAATCCCCTGAGCAAACAGTCCTTGGCAGTTATATGGTGAGTATCTTGGGGGTAGATTCTTCCCTCCCCTGCACTATGATTAATATAATGTTTGGAAACTGACTCGGTAAGATACTACACTAAGTTCTTAGTAAGGGTTTCTGTTCGGTGAGGCAAATGATAGACTCCCTCGAGAGACCTGCCTACCTTTAGAACAAAGGCTTTGGGGATGGTTATCAATGCACACTACCATCGAATGGGATTTTCATCAACCATTTGCATTTGATTAGAGTGTGTTGGAAAACTTGGCTTTAGTTGTTCCCACTTAGGTCGTTCCCGTAGGGTGAGCACTTTTTCCCAATATGGCAGGCCTTCTAAAAGGTGTTAATAAAACAAGAAATTACATAAAGGAAAATAGGTGAGTTTGGCATTTTGATCACCCAGTTAAGGGGAGAGCATAGGCCTATCACCAAAAACAAAGCAATCATGGAATTATTTTAAGCCCAAGATAAAGGTTTTCTATGCTAAGTGAAGATTTTGCTTCACACAAACAAAAAATTATTTTTAGCCCAAAATAAAGTGTGAAATGTCTACCCTAGGATTTCTTCTTTTACCTTAAATGTCTACCCTAGGATTGCTTCTTTTTAAGTTAGGTGTCTACCCTAGGATTGCTTCTTTTTAAGTAAGGTGTCTACCCTAGGATTGCTTCTTTTTACTTTTAAAACTACTAACTATCTGTGGTTGCGTCGGATTCAGTTAAATTGTTTTAACATTACAAATTACAACTTGCAAAAATGCGCTATAACAGAGGTCATAGGCACTACAAAAATCCTTAAAGGCGCTGCAAAACTAATTAAGAGTGCTGTAGAACATATTATGGGTGCTACGAAACATATTACGGGTGCTACAAAACTAATTAAGAGCACTGCAAAAATAATCACGGGCGCTGCAAGACTTATCACGGGTGCTGCAAAACTTATCACGAGCGCTGCAAAACTTATCAAATGCACTGAACTGGAGATGAAGTTTCGAAGACATGTTCTTTTCGCTAATCCGTTGTTTTTGTCCATAACCTATCATAGAAATCTGCAAAAAAAAATGTGAGAAAGAGGGGCAAGAGCCCCACGGTGGGCACCAAAAATGTGTATGCTAATATGTAATCTAAATGAAAACAAAAACACAATTAACAGAACATTATACTGAAGAAATTCAAACAAAGAAATAAGATAATTCTTAGAAGCGTTCTATCTTCCTCTATCTCCAGATATTTGAAGCTGCTGCTCTCAGATTTTGTGTAAGGTCAGCTTCTCCAAATGGCTACTGTAGAATGAGTATGCAAAGGAAGTTCTATCCTAGATTCTGATGAAAGTGAAAATGTTGACGGATATGAAGAGGGGCTGTAGATTATGCACAGAGGCTGTAAACGGAAGATGCTATGATATGGAATGGATATGACATAATTCTATGCTATGATAATGCTATAATGCTAAAAAGGTTTATACTACTTGCAATTTGGCTATAGTTATTCTACCAAAAGCTTCTATATGATTTGGAGTACCCAACAGTCTTATTTATAGATTTTCTCAGGCAAAATCCTGGCTGGCAAGGATCAATGGCTGTGAGATTGTCTGGTGGAATTGAAAGGTGAGAGATGGAAAGGTTGAGAGATGGAAAGGTTGAGAAGAAGATGGAAGAGGTTGAGAGGTTGGAGAGAAGGATGGATTCCTATCTTCAACCCACGGGAACAAGCCTGCGCAAAAACAGAGAAAATTAAATTTTCTGTTTTGACCGTTTGCTTCCACGGATGTTGAAGATAATCCCCAAATTAAATAAATAAATAAATTTATTTAATTTCATTTATTGAGTTTGATTTTTGATTTTTTAACTATAGAAGATTTAATTAAATATTTTGTAATATTTAATTGTGATATGACTTTAGAAGAATACGAAATATTTAGAAGAATTAATTAAATATTTTAGAAATATTTAATTGTGAATTGATATTAGAAGAATTTAATTAAATATTTTGGAATATTTAATTATAAATGGATTTTAGAAGAATTAATTTAAAAGAGAGGAATATTTAATCTTTATTCAAATTAAATATCCAAGCCAAGATTATTGATAATTAATATAAATGAATCATAATGTTTATTTAATTAATTAAGAAATGAATAAGAAAAGATGATTAAATAAACTTATTTATTTAATCAAAATGAAAGAATGAATAATATAAATAAATTATTTAAATTTATTTATACGTAGATGAAATTGGAAGATTTTAATTAAATATTAAAAATATTTAATTAATTACCAGACAATGTGATGTGACCATTTTTAGGTGTATACAAATAGTTTCAATGCAAACACCATTTCAATAATGAGGGATTGAATTCATTGGTGAGATTGTAGAAAATTCAAGTGGAGGAAACTCATGGATACTAGTAGATCCATATAATACTTTACAAAATGGATAGATTCCATTCTTACAATGAGGGCCACTAGTAAAGTGGTTACTAATTTTTTAATGAACAATATTTTGACCAGGTTTGGCATACCTGGGAAGTTGGTGACTAATAATGCCATATGTATTAGGTTAGAATAATTTGTTGAATCGTGCATATAATATGGGATCACACTCTCATATTCATCCCCTTATGACCCCCAAGGAAATGGATAAGTTCAATCTTGTAATAAGATATTGATAAAGATTCTAAAAAGGGTGATAGAGAAGAAAAAAAGGGCTTGAGACTCCAAGTTAAAGCAAGCTCTATGGGCTGATACATTAACTATAAAGAAGGAAATAGGGAAGCCACCATATGAATTATTTTATGGGCTTGAGGATAGGATGCCTACTAACAATATGCTACAAAAGTACAAATTCATACAAGAATATGAGAATGATATCCCACATGAAATGAAAATAAGGATGAATTCTCTAGTAGAAATTAATGAAACAATAAGAGTAGCACAACAAAAGATCATGAAGATGTAGTTGCAATTAATGACCTTGTATTATAAGAAGTCTTCCTTGAGGAAGTTTGAAGTATGTGATATGGTGTTGATGTGGAATGTAAGAGAACAGGAAAATGGAAGAATGGTAAATTTGATTCTCTCTAGCTAGGACCATACCTAATCAACAACACACATGGGGAGGATTCATATTACCTATAGAATTTAATTGGTGAACTTCTTGAATTGCTAGTACATGGAAATTGTTGCAAGGTGTGACCCTTGGTCTTCCTTGCAGCACTAAGCGCTTGGGTTTGTGACATGGTCTAACTACCTCCTATGGTTCTTAACCAAAGCCTGTATCAGGCATTAAGAGGTTGATCTTTTGGTACAACAACAAGTCCAACAATTGGTATCAGAGCTGGTCATAGGTTCAAACCCCATGCATGTGCTAGGGGGGATTGCTGCAAGGTGTGACCCTTGGTCTTTCTTGTAGCACTAAGTGCTTGGGTTTGTGACATGATCTAACTACCTCCTGTGGTTCTTAATTGAAGCTTGTATTAGGCATTGACAGGTCAATCTTTTGGTCCAACGACAAGTCCAACAGAAATTTATTGAAGCCATACTTCACTTGAGGTATTCTATCTTCCATGCACATTGTATTTTTATGTATAGGTTGGTAAATAGGTTTTTTTTCTCACCTTGTTTGGGGATCCTCCAATCTTTTGGGTTTATCTACATTTTGTGTGGTCTTCTCTACCAATAAATTTTAGGATCTCACATTTTTCATGTTGAATTAACATCCCAAACTAGAGCCACTTATATGAATTTGAATTATTTTTAATGGTTCTAAAATTGTATTTCAAAATTTTGGTTATCCATTGGTCTCTTGGTGGTTAGGGTTTTGTTTTTCAGTCATTAGTGTTAAATATGAGGGATAAAAACCTCTAGAAGCCCAAAAATACAAAATCCCTAACTTTATTTTAATTCATCATTGGCATACATTTTGTTTTCCCTAGTTTCTTTAGTTATAACTTAAGTCATTTATATCATTTGTAAATTGGCCCCTTTCTTCCTAAAAAAATATGGTCACATGCGCTTTTTAATTTTTGACTAAGGTCCTAAGTCTAAGCAGGTAAATGTTTTTAATATCTTTATTTGTTATGTGCAATGTGTTTTAGAACCCTAAAGATGCAAAAATGAATGAAATGCAATGAAAGAAGAACACAAAACAACACCTCAAGATAAGCCGAGTTAAACTTGAAAAAAACAAAGATGAAAACAAGTTATTTACCTTACTCAAGTTGATCCAATGGCTGGCCCTATTGATTTTATTGTTTGTGTGCTCCTTTGGATGGAAAATAACATAAAAATGGATAAAAAATGATTGTGAGATGATGAGGATTCAAATAATGCAAGTGGGTATGTGAAAGGGGGCATAAAATGGATACAAATGAGGTTGAAAAGTTGTAGCAATGGTGAGTACAAAATGAGTGCTTGAATG
Organism: Sequoia sempervirens; assembly: GCA_007258455.2. Lineage (NCBI taxonomy): Eukaryota > Viridiplantae > Streptophyta > Pinopsida > Cupressales > Cupressaceae > Sequoia > Sequoia sempervirens. Next base: position 1,086,149,957 of record VDFB02271358.1, on the reverse strand, counting down.
CTAGAGTGTGAATGAATGAAAATGAAGCCCAAATCCTCTATTTTAGGGGAAAGGCCTCTAGAGAAACGGAGGGCTAGGATTTAGCCACCCTGGACAAGATGAAGGGCTATGACAAGTTGAGGACTCGCAAGACCTCACATCTTGTCATCTGGCAATGAGGTGTAAAGGGGGCATATGATGTGGAGGTAATTGAAATTACCTTGGGATTGGGAGAATATTTCCTCAAAAAAGGAATTCCATGTCCCCATGTGGGAGGGATGTGACACATGAGGAATTTTAGAATTCCTCAATAATCCTCATGGGAAGGAGAGTAACCTTGGAAGGATAAATGTGAATTTTTAATTCACATGATGTGAAGGTGCCTAGAAGTACCTTGGGATTATGACAAGGTCTCCTCGTAAAGGAGGTCCTTGTACCCATGTGGGAGATGTGATACATGAGGAATTTAAAATTCCTCAATAACCCACATGGGGAAGAGGAGACCCTTGGAGTAATAATTGTGTATTTTTAATTCACATGGGGAAGAGGTTGTCTTTGCTAAATGGTGAAAGTATTTATGATGGTTGACTTGGAGGTATGCTATAAATGGAATGAGGGGTAGATTGACCTAATAATATGATTAAGGTAGTGCAAATAGGTGATTAAGGAAGCTCATGAGAGATTAGAAGCAAGTTGTAAGATATGGAGGATGTGACATTAATCTTGATTAAAGGTGTGCACATCCTAATCATGGATTAGTTAAATTGATCCAGATTAGAGGGAGATTATGGAGGATGGGACAAGGAGAGAGAAAATAAGGAATTTAAAATTGGTTTAAATTCAAAGGTCAAATGATTAAATTAAATAAATTGGTGTATTTATTTAATTTAGAGAGGAAGGGATAAAGGGAAAAGTATTTAATTATTAAATTAAATACTTTTGAAACCTTAGGAAAAGGGGAAATATTAATTAAATAAACCATTTAATTAATATCAACAGGGAATATGAAATAGATGAATAAAGGGGGTGAATTTGACCATGCAAGAGTGGTAAAATTCAAATGTCTACATTTTTCCCCTCTTCAAAATACTATTAGAATAATAGTGTTTCAAAGAAAAATAAAATATTGCGACTTGATAGAAGAATGGACTAGAAAAATGATGCCCCAACATGGGAAAAGTCGTGTAAGCTATCTAGATGATATAAATGAAGGGAGATGCCCCAATGTCGCAAGGGAATGATCATGACAGAAGGGTAGAGAAAAATGGTAGGGTATGCCCCCTCGAGAGGGCGGATTGGGAAGAAAAAGGGGCCCCAGGTGACTTCTCGATATTAGGAAACAAATGGTACCATTGGATAGAGCTCAAAAAGCCATGAAGATTGGATTTTGAATAGAGGAAAATAGACATATATTGTCCAAATGGTGGCGCATGGAAGAAAGGTAATTAATTAGAGGAAAAAGTGGATAAATAAAGGGTAAAAATACCCTAAACTTAAAAAAAAGTTAAAAAGGAGGGAAAAGCTACATATAGTAATTTTAAGAATTACTATTCCTCATTCGCACACTTGTTAGTTGAGTGAGAGAGAGAGAGGAGAAGAAGAAGGTGATGAGGATGGCCGAGGAGTATGATGAAGAGATCATCCATAAGGGGATGAGGTACGACGATACTACCATGAGTGCACAGTACCACATTAGGTTAGTTCCAACACCCTCTTTGTAATTTTGAGTAGATTTTTTAATCTTTTATGCATTTTGAAATCATGGGTTTTGGGGTTCAGGTAGGTTAGTAAAATGGGTAGTTGGTAGAATTTTGATTTCACCCTTTTTTAGGAAAAATCACCTATTTTAAAGGGGTGGGAAAGGGAGGTGAATTCACTTGTTTTAGGGGAAAATTTACCTGGAAAGAAGGAAAATATGCCCAAAAGGGGTGAAAGTGTAAAGGGGAGGGATAGATTCACCCATTATTCGAGCGATTCTATCCGAAAATGAGGGTCTGGGAAAACCTAGGTGAATCCACCCAGGCCACATGTGAAATCGCTCAAAAGATAGGAAAATCTTCCTGGTTGAAGATTCAGTCATGGATCGGGTGAAGATGCCTGACGGACAGCCTAGGTGAATTTGCTTAGTTGGAAAATTCATCTGTCAGTTGGGCAAAGCTGCCCATCTGTCGGGTGAAGCTAGCTAACCAATAGCTTAGGTGAACCTACTAGGTGTATTTGCCTGTCAGTTAGGTGATGTTTCCTGATGGATAGGGGGGCCAAAGGGTTGAGCAAACCTACCTGGTCGGTAGGCGGATGCACCCTCGAGAAAATTTTCCCATAACTAGGGCGGGTCCACCCAAGACCAAGATGGAGTTTCCTAATGAAAAGGGTAGAAGAAGGTAGAACAAAAGGAGAAAGGATGAAGCTAGGAAATAATAGTTAGATGTATGGGAGAAACATGGGGCACATAAGAAAGGGAAAAAAATTTGACAAAAGGGAATGAGAATGGGGAGATTAGGTGAGTGACTGACATGTTGTTTTGACGTGAATGCAGTGGTTTGACAACTTGTGGACATGGGAGAGGCATTCAAAGGTTTTGGAGGTGACAAGTGTGATGATGTATGAGGCGGATCATGAGGCTTTGGATTGTGAGGGCTTGCTACATATGCTTGGGTACTTGACTATCAAAGCACACTGAGCATTGTTGACAACAATGATAGAGTGATGGAGCTTGGAGACGGGCACATTCCACCTCTCGACAGGGGAGATGATAGTCACACTGGAGAACGTGTGGAGGATTTTGTAGCTACTTATAACTAGTTAGCTTAGAAGTTGGATGAGTTCAGATGGGCAGGAGCTGGATTGGACCCTATAGGTCCTCTTCAGATGAGATAACTTGTTGATTTAGGGGATGGATTTGGATTTGGATAGATGCTTAGGACTAGGAGTACCTCTATTGCCATTGTATCTCTGTAGCCTAATTAACAACATTTTGCTACTAGACAGGAGCGGTCATTTTTGTAGCCTCAATATTATGGAGGTTGTGAGACACATTGTGCCGTAGAGGGAGGGGGGGTTCACATGGGGTCCTTGCATACTAGCATAGTTGTTCAGGGACATGCATGTGGTGTGCTATCTATAGGTAGTTAGTGTTACATGTGTGACACTATTATAGGTGTGGGCATGGGAGCATATCAGTGTTATCAGGCCAAGAGTTTTGGAAGGAGGGGATTAGGATCCTACACTACTAGTGATATACTAGTATGAGATGAAGTATGGCTGGCGATTTTACTATCAAAACACTGGTGGTCTAGAGAGATGGAGGAGACTAGATGATTTACGAGAGGATCAAATGGTATGGAGGCCATACATGACGCGATGGTTTTCCAGATGGAGGGAGGATGAGAAGAGGCATAGAGGATACTTGTATACATTATCCTATTTAATCAAGAGGGAGCCATATATAGTGGATCTCCAAAAGGTAGACAGAGTACTAAGACAGTATGGGATTTAGCAGGACATCCCTATAGGACCACAAAGATTTAGATGGATCACTCACGAGCAATCATGGGGCAATCTAATTGCAGTAGAGTTTGTGAGATAGCAGTGGTTGGAGCTTCAAGAGGTACCTTACCCAACCAGGAGAGGATAGAGAGTAGATGAGGGGATGACAATGAGGTTCTCCACATGGTGGGCCCATCACCAACTAGTATGTATCATGTTGGTAGACCGGATTATAGAGGCACGTGTCTTCAGGACAAAGGATGAGTTGAGACTATCTAGACAGAGGAGCGTGAGGAGGATAGGACATGAGGAGGCTAAGGAAGAGGAGAAAAGATATGATCTATAGATGAGGACATATGGGGAGGTGATGGAGGTAGTCACTCTCGAGGTTGATCCATTGGTTGTAGTACAATACATAGCACTACCACCGGAGGACCTAGCCATACTGCTAAGAGGGGCCCTAGTGAGGCTACAAATTCTAGAGCAGAGACTTAGGGATTAAGAGGCTGAGAGGGGTAGGCCGGTGGCTAAGGTGAGTTGGGTGTGGGTAGAGGTGGACAAGGTGCAGGAAGAGGGATAGAGAGACTATAGGATCCTGGCTTATGAGGTAGCACATGTAGAGGAAGTAGAGAGGGATGCAGTGCAGGCATAGGTCATGCAAGGTGAGCAGGGTGAGATGGGGACACAGGTGCAAAAATTTTAGAGGGAGATGGGTGGAGTGCAAGAATAGTTATAGACCAAGCAAGAGGAGAGGGATAGGGTGATAGATCAAGTTTCCTAGATGCAAGAAAATATTGATCAGTTGTGGTTGGAATAGGATGTGTGGGTGCTGGAGAGGAGATCCCTGTCTAGATTTTGGGACAGGTATAGGGTAGAGCAAGATTCAGCTAGGTATCAGGTGGAAAATAGAGATGAGTACATGAGGGAGGCTAGCTACTATATGGTAGTGTTCTATACAGCAGTTCTAGATCATGCACGACATGTACCTTCCTATGTCAGAGTAGTGCTACAGATGCCAGTGCCATCCTACTCACTAGGGACACACACTCGAGGATATACCAACTATCGAGAGAGTCCTTCACATAGAGGGCCAATGCTAGATTCACCACAGAAGTTAGATATGGGTACCTCATAGTAGAGAGGACAAAAGATAGGTGTAGGATGGATATACAAAGGATAGGGGCAAAGGCCATAGGTGTCATAGCACAGATTAGTGAGGGATCACCTATTCATTGATGTAACCTTTGTATTTTATTCAATGGCAATGGATATGTATTGTTGTATTTTAGGATGAACATTATATTTCTATGATATGTGATGACCACTGTTGACACCATGTTTTATTATGTGATGAATTTTTATTTGTGGATGTGTGTGTATGAATGTGATTCATTATGACATGCAGATGATTATGGTATGCACATATATTTATGATGATTTATGTTTATTCCTATGTGGATGACATGTATGAAATGCATTATTCCTAACATTTTATGATGCACAATGTGATGGATGATTAGGATGTTGTATGATGTGATTATGGGACTGACGATTTGTGATGCAGGTGGTGATGTATGTATGTGCACATTGCTGATTTGTAATTTATGATAACATGAATGCAAAATGTATGGATGCATATTTCATCTATGATATGGATGAATGTAATGAACATGCAATTTAACAATATAGATTAGCATGTTTAATGCAATGTAAAAAGATAATGCAACAAAATGATAATGTCACGAATTTGAAGATGCTTAGAATAACGAATTAAGGCAGATCCAAACAACTTAAAATGATAATGAAAAATGAACTTAAGGTGCTTAGATAACAAAACTATATTAATCTAAACAAATTAAGATGATAATGTAAATGAATCCAAGATGCTTGGAATAACCAATTAAGATTAATCTAACCAACTTTTAAAATATTACTATGAGAATGATAAATGCAAAGTGGAATGGTAATGCATCCTACATGGAAGATGGGAGTAATTAAATTCCTTACAAAAATTAATATATGGGTGTGAATGATGGGATAAATGGCAAGTACTTACCCTATAATCATTACAAAATTAAGGGTGATGGGTGTGACAATTGATCACAAATTAGTGATAAGCCTCCTTTATTTGCATATCATGCTAGATTCAGCTTATAAAATGAAGTTAGGGTGGGTGTGAAACAACACTTGTCAAGAACCATAGGAATCCTAAGAAGAATGGGAGATGGGGGGAATGAATGTTTGCACAACCAAAATCACAAATCATAGGTTAGGGGGTATATTGATGAAGGTTAAATGCAAGGAAATGAAAGGACGAATGAAATGCAATCCTAATGTGATTTTCCATTCTAAAGAGCATTGATTTTTAATATAGCACATGACACAATATTCCAGTGTATAATGAACCAAGGCCAATTTGTGTCTAGTGCATAAAACAAACACAAGAAACAATAAGGTTATCCCAACACCCCAAAGTTGTGATGAATTTCATTAGGCCAAGTATTGGGATAACCACAAGAACAAAGGATTCCCCAGCTAAACAAAAGACCATAGGGATCTTGGTGGTTACTATGTGGGGCAACCAAGAAGACAACAACAAACAAAAGATCAAGATATTCCCCTATGTTTACCACTCAAAGCACACCATGATATGATAGATCATGGTGACCTTGACGAGGTAGGATAGGGAGCTCAAATGATAAACAAAAGCCAAAAGCATCAAAAGATCACAATCAATTTCAGACATCCTTTGCCACAGGATCCATAGGGTGGATGGGATTGATGATGTCTATTAGGAAGGATGCATCCTGTTAAGACCAAAGATGGATACTAAACTAAAAGATCGATATGATGTAAGAGATTCCAAAACTGATTTGACCTCATGATATGAGTGGATCTTATTTGTGAAGAACCAACTAGGTAGGGACATACTTGATGACATGACATAGTACATGAGACACAAGACACAAGACTGACACACCCTAAAGACCTAGGGGCTTGGGGGCTGATCAAAGATTAGCCTTTCCTACATGAAAGCATAGAGACCTCGTAGTTCAATAAAAGACCATGGATAAAAGAGGGAAGACAAAAATGGAGACAAGTGATGGAAAACACAGACTAGATGGACCAAAATCCCTAGGGGAAGATCAAATGATCAACCTTTCCTATGTGAAAGTGTGAAAGCACAAGGGCAACGTAGTTCAAAAAAGACCAACAAAAAAAGACAAGAGCAAGAGACTGACATGATGGGACCCAAATGAAGACCGACACGACCTGGAAAAATGACACAAGCTCAGAGTGGGATAAAAGCTTAGGATTATTCATAGCAAAAGAAAATCACCCAATTCTGAACCAAAATATACCAAGTGACTAATGATGGGATAGTGATGGGATGACAAGATATGATAGGATGTTGGGATCAAATATGTAGATGGGATGAATAGAAGGATAAAGTAACTAGGATGCAAGGTAGATAATGATTACGCCCCCTACGAATGATGCTTGTTACAAGGTTTTCACCAAACTTACTTATCCAAGCCACCACCAAAGGTGGTTTTCACCATAGGAAAAAATATTTCTCTTTACTATTTTTGGATTTTTTTAATTTTTTAATTTTTTTTTGTATTTTTGACATATTTTTACCTTTTTTTTTGTATTTTTGTAGGAGACGATAACCCAGCTGGCTTAAGTATAAAACCATTTTAGGTGCATGATGTTGATGGGATCTTCTAAGGGTTCTCCTCTAGGCGTGGAAATCCTATATTCCCTAGATCCATATTTAGTTGTGAGGACATAGAAACCCAACCAATTTGCTTCAAATTTACCTTTCTTATCTTGATCCTACTAGGTACGCTGATTCTCCTTAAGGAATATATTGCCAACATTAAATTGGCAAGGAAATACCTTCTTATTGTAGCTTCTCTTAAGATGATTCTGATATGCTTGAAGATGATTGTATGATTTGATCCATTTTTCATCTAGGAGTTCCAATTGACTGAGTCTTGCAACTTGAGCATCTTTGTCACTAATGAGGTTCTTCAAAGATATTCTCAATTAGGGGATCTCAACCTCAATCGACAAGATGACATCAACACTATAAACAAGGCAATATGAAGTGATGTTGATAGGGGTGCGGATGGAAGTGCGGTATACCCAAAGGGAAGGATGGATATGGAGATGCCAATCATGACCAGTGTTATTAACCACTTTCCTAAGGATCTTGATCAAATTTTTTTTGGTAACCTTAGCTTGACCATTACCTTGGAGGTAATAGGGCATGGACCAATGATGTTGAATGCAGAAGCTATCACATACGTGTTTTACAACCTAGTTTTTGAATGGATTTCCATTATCAAAAATGATGGTGGATGGGATTCCATATCTACAAAGAATATGGAAGAGGATGAATTTGGAAATTTGAGTACCTGTAATTTGAGAGAGTGGAATTGCTTCCACCCATTTGGTGAAGAACTCAATGGCAGTGATAATTGAAGTGTGGTCATAAGAGGATGGAGGGTATATCTTGTTGACTAAGTCGAAACCCCATTGAGAGAAATGACATGGTGTTATGATGGGCTGCAAATATTGAGCAGGAGCATGGATTAGATCCACATATTGTTGGCAAGGTAAGCACTTCTTCACAAACTCACAAGAGTCATGCTCCATTCAAGGCCAATAGTAACACGCTCTAAGAATCCTCTTAGCTAAGGTCATACCATTTGAATGGGCCCCAAAAACACCACTATGTACCTCTGTTAATGTAGTACAAGCCTCAATCTCGGTCAAACACCTAAGAAGGTTTCCATCATTCCCATGACAATAAAGAGTGTCACCTACGATAATGTAGCAAGAGGTGCATTAGATGAAGGATTTCTATTGATTGTGTGTAAGATCAAGGGGTAAGATGTTATCATAAGGGTGAGTGTAGATGTCATGGTACCTTGGTGACTTGGGACCTATAATGTCACACATCATTTTTCTCTTAGGGATGTCATAAGCTAGGATTAAGAGTTTTTTGACTAGGAACTCATAGTTTATTCGCTCTTTTAGCATGTCAATTAGGGAACCAATTGTAGTTGTTGCATCAAATACTTTATTCTACACTCTAGGGATCTGGTCAAATTGGATAGAGGTGAAATACTTTTTGAAATCATCCACCATGCACTTGTAAGACAATAACTTATCATCTCTTGTCAGAAACCCATCATTAACATGTTTGATGATCAACTGGGAATCGCCAAAGACATTCAAATCAGTGATGTTCCACTAGATTGTGATTCTAAGGCTAGTGAGAAGAGCTTCATATTTAGCTATGTTGCTTGTGCATGGAAAAGCCAACTTGAATGACTTCAGGATATAATCACCTTGTGGGGTGACAAACAAGATGACTATCCCCACTCCATTGTGAGTGTACTACCCATAAAAGTAGAGTGTCCATGTAGTTGCTTCTATTACTGTAAGTACCTATTCATCAAAAAATTCTACTATCAAGGGATAGGCATCTACCAGAGGAGCATCTACTAGCTGGTCTGCTATCACTTGCCCTTTAATTGCTTTTTGGTCCACATACTCAATATTGAACTCACTCAATAACATAACCCACTTAGCTATGTGACCAATCAATGTTCTAGACAACAAATACTTGAGTGGGTCAATCTTTGATATCAGCTTCATAGGATGGTTGAGCATATAATGACAAAGTTTCTGGGAACTGAAGACCATAGCTAGGCAAGCCTTTTCCATCAAAGAATAATTGACATCATAGCCTACTAAGGTTCAACTGATGTAGTAGATACCATGTTCTTTGGATGACTCATCATGTTGTGCTAACAATGCCCCTAGTGCTACTGAATTACCTGAAATATACAATAGAAGTAGTTTACCTAGAATGGGAGGCATGAGGATGGGCGGATGAGCCAAATATTCTTTGATTTTGTCAAAACCTAGCTGACACTCTGAACCCCACTTAAAGATGTATATTTCTTCAGGAGGTGAGTGAACAACTAAAATTTCTCAGCTAATTGAGCTATAAATGTCTAATGGACTGTAGTTTTCCTTGAAGTCTCCTTAACCACTTTTGGTTGCATGGAGGAGGCATTTCCATGATTTCCTTAACTTTAGCAAGATCAACTTGTATGCCCCTTCTAGAGACAATAAAACCCAGTAACTTTCTGGACGTGACCCGAAATACACATTTCTTTGGATTTAGACGTAGTTTGTAATGCTCTAGCCTCTCAAAGATCTTCTTTAGGATCATAGGGTGCTCTTCTCTAGTCCTGGACTTCCACAACAAATCATCAGCATAATCTTCCATGATTATGTGAAGGAGATCATCAAAGATGTTAGTCATTGCACGCTAGTAAGTTTCCCCTGCATTCTTGAGGTCGAAGGCCAGGACATTGTAACAAAATGTACCCCAAGGAGTAGTGAAGGTAGTCTTGTGATGATCCTCAGGTGCTATTATTATTTGTTTATATCCAGAGAAACCATCCATGAGGGATAGCATCTCATGTCCTATAGTTAAATCAACCAACATGTTGATGTTCGGTAAGGGGAAGTCATCTTTAGGACAAGCTTTGTTGAGGTCCTGAAAATTGGTGTAGATCCTAATATTCTGATTGGGTTGAGCAACTCGCACTATGTTGGAGATCCAATCAAAATAGTCAATGGGCCTGATGAATCCATCTTCTAATAGCTTTTCCAACTCTTTGTTGACTAGCAAAGCTAATTGAGGATGCTTTTTCCTTAGTTTCTTCTTGACAGGTTTATCATCCGAGAGGACATCCAAATGGTGCATGACTAGAGAAATATCCAATCCTGGAATATCTAAATAGGACAATGCAAAATTGATGATTCCTTCTTTGAGAAGTTGGACAATAGTGGAGTACTCTTCCTCTGATAGAGACTTGACCACATATGTGATTTTTGGATCTTCTTCGGTTCCCAAATTTACCTCTTGTTTTTCCTCTAAGTATGGAAGATTGTTCAGATAGTTGAGTTCCCATGAGGGGAAGATGAACATCCCCATCTTCTAGTGTTGCATCAAGGTTTTCATTGTTAGATACATCCTTTATTTTTTACTTTTTCTGAGTCAAGAAGTGCCTCAGGGAGGTTTTCACTAGGAGACCCTTTTTTAATTTTTCTTTTTCTTAATTTTGCAACTAAGGCATTCATCCTCCCCCAATCCAATAAGATTTACATATACATCCACCAAGGGAAAGGTATCAATAGACGCACTATCATGTAGGTCCCAGTCTATGAGTTCAGGGTGGCAAAGGGAAAGGCTGATGGTGCAAACAGATAAGCAATCAAACATGGAGGAAAGGTTTACGTGATCAACATCATCATACACATGTATGATGGCTTATTCTTTTGGTATGTCTTCAAGGAGACCATTGTACACACTAACATTGTTAGAGGCACTAGTTGATGGCATAGGACCCTTTTGTTTGGTGTCATGGCCTAAACCCAAGTACCTTGGTCATATTGAAGCCTCAATAGGCTATTTCCTTCCTTGTTCTTCTACACCAAGAACTCCCCCCTAATAATTATGTTTCTTTGTAAACTTAGAGGGCCAAGGGTGGGTCTCTTATAAATATTCCTTTAGAGGGGGAGAGAGTTAAGGTTCCTCACGATATACCCATTGGCTGATGTCATCTTCTGGTGTGTCTTGTCTTAACCGAGGGGAGCGAAAGGTGTTGGACCCCACATTTTTAGAGCTCAAGGTGATGCAACCAAGGTGGGAGGATCCAATTAAGGACTATCCAACCTTGCAACCTAGACTACCAAATACATGATCACATAGATATGCAATGGAATTCAATAGCTAATCCACAAAAAGGTAAAATACATTCAAGAACACTTGAAACAACATATATCCTATGAAAACCCTAATAGGGAAAAAATAAATATTCAAAGCTCATTCCACATTATATTAAATATTAAAACACATTACATATGCCTCTAGGGCTTACAGATTATAGGCTGCAGCCCAAGGATTACAAATAATTCATATAACAACAATTTTCCATCGACTTCCTTTCGTGCTCCACACTCTCTCTACTTTGAGATTCTTCTGAATCAGAATACTTCATCACTGTGCTTCATACTTCACACTATCAAGCACCTTGTTGATCTATCCCCTTCTATCTTGTCATAAAAAATCCTCTCTCCTCTATTTATATCATTCGAACATCAATTAACTCTCAACATGTCAGCCCAATTAGAATGGTTAGTAAAATAATGTGCCAACTCAAATAGGTACACCTCAAAAAATAAAAAATTACAAGGCGAATCAACCAAGGTTAGCCACAACAAATCAAGGACCCAAAACAACATCCTCAATCATGAAACTTCTTCAAAGATTACTCCTTGAAGATCCACAACACACTCAAACACCCTGTCAACCAATAACATGGAAAACTTGACCTCACAAAAGAAAATCACGAATTATGGGCACAAAGTTCAATGTGGACCAACAAAACACAATCTAGAAACATCCAAAAGCCCCACAAATCACCATAGAAATGTCAGCAACAGCTCCAGTTATTGGAATCACATCATCTTCCATCAGGAACACCAACTAGAACAACTGAATAACTTCCAGCAAATAGATCTTCACAACTCGACGGATCCTCCATGTGGATCCCTGAAACTTAATGTTGGTCATTTTCTTGCTTAGGAAACAACTAACCAACAGGTCTGTGCAAACACCTATGAGCTTGCCAAGCTGAATGCCTAAATGTTCGCTAGACAGATGGCCAATAGATGAGATGCAACATTTGTGGCTGCTATCTCCTTCACTTCATGCTCTGCAAGACCTAGGGGGTAATCCCATGAACAAAGCAAATTCAATCTCCTTATTGCAGATATACCAGGGTTCACTCAAAGATGGCTTACTTTGAGCAAACAATGTATATCCTATTGAGAATGATAAAACAGATATAGTATAACATGAAACATAACTAATTAATTAAAACATTTGTTATCTGATTGAACAACTAGGCTAGTGAAGATATAAAAATTGTCACCAGATTAGTGCCAATATCCTTGGGCAAGGAGTCATGAAAATGTGCAAAAAAAGGGGTATTTAACTTTGGAAACCTAAGCCTTTATGAGGTTAACCTTATTAACCCATGAACTAGTGATTGAATCTATCAAACTTCTTATCAAATCCCTCAATAATGCATAGAAAACTCCAGATTAATTAATGAAATTTAACCCATTCCTTAAACAAGAGCATCAACCAAAACCAGAAAATGAAATGACCCTTGATCATTAGTTTCACTTAAAATTTCACACACACCATTACAAGGAGAGAATTTTAAATTCAATCAGTCATATTCGTGATTCCATTTATATCTAGAAACCTTACATTCAGTGAAATATGCCCTAGATCCTAAAGATTGACAATAATATGATTTTCCCTAAGTGTTCTTGCTTCAAATCAAGCCTTAGCTACCCAACCAGAGATAACTGGTTCCCTTTACAATTTTTTAAACTGCCATTGAATGCCTACAAAGTGAAAATGATTTACATTTATACAATCAGGGTTACCAGTCAGCCAGGGGCCATGTGGGCATACCAACAGAAACCCTAACAGCTCAAAAAACATCAAGCAACTTAGCCATGAACCTCCACCAAGCATTTTGAATCACCTTGAAAGCTCTTGTCAAGTGGAACTGGGAGAATGTTACACAAACTAGTCAAATTGAGTAGGTACAGGAATGGGTAGCCATGGCAGTCAAACTAGGAAGGTACACAGACCATGTTGTCTAGGAAATCCATAGGTGCAATCATCACAAATCCAGAGGCCATAAATGCAAAGGCCATTTGTCTCAACCACTTATCCACCTCAAAGAACCTATTGCCCTAGTTCTACAATTAATTTCATCCTCTGTCGTGCTAACCCGCACCAGCATTCGAGGCTCAGGACCAAATTAGGGCCATCATGCCAATCCTTAGTGATCATCGCTATCATTTCAAATCATGAACCAAGAGATCATGTGCATTAAATGCATCACTGGCTCGATTCAAGTTGATTAGGGCATCCAGCAAACCAGTCAGCTAGACATAGCCCAGTTGGTAGGACATCATACTAAAAATATGTGTTTCATTGAGTAGCTGAGTTGGCGAGACCGGGCGCACATCAGTGTGAGATTTAAACTTAGAATAACGCCCCATTGGTGAGAGAGAGCCTAATCAGCAAGAGGTCACAGAGTCAGGAAAACATTTGGCCAAAGAAGACACGTCACATTGATCACTAAACACAGTCGGCAAGAGGCCAACAAGTCGGCGAAATATCCCAGCAAAGTCCACATATCATATCGTGTGCACCATAGAGTCAGGGAGAGATGGCTGAGTCAGCCAGATATCAAGGCGAAGTCACTGCGGCTGAAGGGAGTCATATCGAAGGGTTAACACAATTAGTGAGACACAGAGGGGTCGGGGAGACATCTCCCCGACGCATCAAATGGGGACCACCAAACAAAAGATCTCAGAGAGACATCACGAAGTCACCCAGAGATCATAATGATACCAAAAGTCATACCGGGAGCATGGCAAGGTCGGCATAACAAAATGAAGTCAGCCAAACTGCAAGAATTCATAGCGAAGAGAAGCCAACACTTGCCCAAAGGTCTCCGCACTTGGTGAGATGTCACGGCGAATAAAATGTCTCACCGACTGAAAACCTTGGTCAGAAATTTAGCAGACCGGACTAGGAAAGCATTTCACAATAACCATTAGGCAAATTTTCATCGAGGTCGTTGATTATCAACATGTGCACAAAGGGAGTCATATTAGTAGCTCAACCATTAACCTACGAGGACTTTGATGTTAGGGGAAGTCACACTGAGAACCAAAGGGGCTGCCACAGTTGGTAAGACAAGCCAAGGTCGGGGAGACATCTCCCTGACACAATGAACATAGGCCGGTAGGAGGGGTCTTAGGGAGATGAAGAAGAGTCAGGAGGACCTCACCCCAAGTGGACACCAACACACCGATGGGAAAATCCCATTGGTGAGACACAAAGAAGTTAGGGAAACATCTCCCCGACCTCAACCAACATAGGGCGACAGAAAGAAACCTCAGGGAGACATCACGAGGTCACCGAGAGGTTATCCCAAGTAGCAGAGGTCACGGTGAAGGCAAGGCAGGGGCACCAAAAGAAAAAAGCAATCGGCCAGAAGAAAAGGAAACTTGTAGACCCGAATGAAGAAAGTAAAACCCCAGCCAGGGTTTCAACCCATGAAGGAAATAGGAAGGCGAGACAAAAGAACCAAAAGGAAAAACACCAGAAGAAAATTCCAACACTCTAAGATCAACCCTCGTGGGAGCCCACTATACCCATGTGTCAAAATTAAAAATAAACACCCCAACCAAGGACATAATAGGAAAATCAAAGGCACTCAACTAGAGAATGAAAGTCAACCTAAAAAAGCACTAACATAGGCTCCAGTTCAGGGATGCATGCCCCTGGTGGCCATGGTAAGATTACAGATCTCATGGTGAGCAGACCACAAAGAACTAGCCCGGACAGAGCTAGTAGACACAAACAAGAAAACAAAACAAAAAGCAAATCCTAAGCTATTTTTCATGGAAAAGAGATACCTCAAGAGAAGTACAACTTCAAGAACTATCCATGAACTGGCAGTTCAAGAATCTCACCTATCAAAGCTTGAAGAACATATGAATCTTCTCCCCACTTGCTGCTGATCACAAATGGACCTAGCCAGATTGCATCAAATTTTGCATGTTTTCCCTTATCTTCCAATCTGGCATTCCATAATAAGACCAAATATCCTTTCTCAAAAATCCTTGCAGTTGTTCTTTTGTCATACAGATTCTTCGCTTGCATTTGCAACTTGGCATTTCTCCTTTGAGCATCCCTTGTAGTCTCATCTAGCTCTGTGAGAGCATCCATTCTCAATTGCATCTCACTGTCAATTTCATCATCATAAACCTGGATAAACTTGTACATCTCTATCAGGTTCTTTTGGGGAAATCTAGCACCTATCCCATAAACTAAGTCAAATGGGGCACAACCTATTACCATTTTCACAGTTACCCTGTCTACCTAGAGTGCCAACTTCAATTTAGAATCCCACACCCTTTTGTTCTGGTCCATGATTCTCTTGATGATCTTCGCCAGGCTCTTGTTGCTTGATTTAGCTTGTCCATTTCCTTGCAGATGGTATGGTGATGAGTAGGAGATGTGGATACCATATCTTTCACAAAATTTAGTATATTCCTCAGATCTAAAACACATAGCATTATCAGATACAATTCTCTCTGGGCATCTAAACCTTGTCAAAATGTTATTCATCAAAAAGTCTATCACCACTCTGCTAGTTGCTTTCTTTGTTGGGATTACTTCCACCTACTTGGTAAAATAATCAATGGCTACCAATATCTAGGAGTGGACTCCACTAGATTTGCATGATATCTCACCTATGAAGTCAATGCCCCAAGTTTGGAATGGAGATTGCACTGCAACTGGTCTAAGAGGAAGGTTACCAGAGAATTTTAGCTTACCAGAGAAACGTTGACAAGCATCACATGTCTTCAAAAATTGATGGGCATCTTTAAATATAGTAGGCCACCAAAATCCAGCCCTCATTACCTTGTGTGCAGTTTTTTTGGCCATGTAATATCCTCCATAGGCTCCACCATGTGTTTCCTTTAGAAGCTCCAATGCATGATTCTGATCCACGCATTTCAGCATGACACCTTCTCTATTACTCCACCAGAGATTTCCCTCTATGATAACATATTAATAGCATGTAGCTTTATCCTTCTCTTTTCATTTTCACTCAGATTGTTAGGGAATTTCATCTTCTGCAGATAATAGATCACATCCTTGTACCAGTCAGAGTGCTCCATATCACATATGTGTGATTTGTTTTCCTCTTCTAGTGAGTTTATTTGATTGGCTTCCAAATTGGCTTGGGCCATAAGCTTGGCCAATCCCTGTCCTCTCACCAATTTAGTAATTTGGACCTCAATGTTAAATTATTGGATCCTATTGATCCATCTACATCTTCTTCCTAACACCTCCTGCTGTGTGAAAATGTCTTTGATAGCTGCACTGGGTACATATGAAACTATGATAGCTCCCATTAAATAAGGTCTGAAAGCTTTGACTATTTTTACCAATGCATATGCCTATTTTTCATTTATGTCATATTTCAGTTCTGCAGCTTGTAACGACTTACTAAAAAAGGCTATAGGCTGCTCAAAACCATTATCATTTTTCTGCAATAACACTCCTGGCATAGTGTGAAAAGAGGCAAACATGAACAATTGGAAAGGCTTTGAGTAATCTGTTGTCTTCAACACAGGAGCATCTTTTATTGCTTCTTTAATGGCTTGAAAAGCCTTCAAAGGCTCCTTTAACCAGACTATGCTCTCATTCTTCTTCAGTATTTCAGAGATGGGTCTGCTGATCTCTGCGAAGTTTGTGACAAACCTTCTCAAGAAGTTTACCTTACCAAAGAAGGATTGTATTCCTTTGACATTCTTTGGCAGTGTAATCTTATCAATGGCCACTATCCTCTCAGGATCAATTCTTATGCCATCTTTTGAGATAATGTGCCCCAGTAACTTGCCCTCCTTAACCCCAAAGGCACATTTCTTGGGATTAAGGGAAATACCATATTCCAATGCCCTGACAAAGATTTTCTCTAAGTGAGAGAAATGGTCCTCTTCTTTCTTGCTGTGAGTAGTCAAGTCATCTTGGTAAATGTAAGGAATAGGTCTAAAAACTCAGCAAAGGCCACATCCATGGCTCTTTGAAAAGTGGCACTAGCGTTAATTAGGCCAAAAGGCATTCTCACATAGACATAAATTCCCCATGGTGTAGTGAACATTGTCTTGTATTGCTCTGACTCTTTAACCATAACATGATTGTAACTAGAGAATCCATCCATCATGGACATTAATTCACACCTAGTCACCTTCTGTAGCATTGCCTCCATGTTTGGAAGAGGATAATTGTCCTTCAATGATGCAATATTTAAGTTTCTGAAATCCATGCACAACCTGAGATCACCATTCTTTTTTCTGACAAGAACCAAGTTTGACACCCTTGAAGAATGCCTTATGGGCTTAATGATCCCTACATCACTCAATTTTGTTAGTTCTTCTTGAATCTTGGATCTCAAGGTTGGATTGATAGGACTTTGCTTCTGCCTGAATGGTCTCACATCAGGCTTTAGGGGAATTTCATGCTGGAACAAGTCTTCCCTGTAAGCCTTCAAGTCATCATAAGACCAGGCAAACACATGCCTATATTTTTTTAACAAGGTAATCAACATATCCCTCACATGTGGTTTCATCTTCTTGCCTATGTATACCTTTTTTGGTGCACTATCAGTCCCTAGATTAATTTCTTCTAGGTCTTCCTTATGGGTAGCTGCTTGTTTTCTGTTGGACTTATTTGGTCCTTCAAAGATTCTCTCCAATGCTACCAACCCTTTTGGGATTTTGTTGCTCTTCAATTGAATTACTTCATTCCCAAACAACGTCTCTCTACCATTTTCTTCTACCACATATGAGCCAAAATCAATCTCTTGATGCTCATATTGGTCAACACAGTGCAGGAATCTCAAGATATCATTGTCATCTTGAAACACCTACCAATTGTAGACATTATTAGGTACTATAGGCCTAGTTTGCATCTCAATACCAGAGATGCCATTAAAGGTCACTTCATCTAGTTTAACAACAATATTGGCCAGCATGTCAGCCTTGGAATTTTTCCCTCTTTCTACCTAATCTATTCCAAAGGCATCAAATGCCTCAATGGTATCCCACACTTCATTCCTATATTGCCTCAAGTGCTTATCTTTAGTGGCAAATCTAGATCTGACTTGAGAAACAATCAGCTATGAGTCACCAAATACCCTTAACAATTTTATCCCATGCTTAGAGGCAATTTTTAGGCCAAGTATCAAAGCTTCATACTCAGCCACATTGTTTGTACATGCAAATTGGAGTAGAAATGAGTATTTGAAGGTCTTACCTTGTGGTGATACCAGCAGGACACCAACACCTAAGCCATCCTAGGAGCAAGCTCCATCAAAGTACATAGTCCAAACTAACTCTTCTAAGGTAGTCTGCATGACTTCTTTGACTATTGGTACTAACTTGGTTTCTCCATCCTCTTGTTCTACTTCCTCTAATTGAAAGGTATCCATATCAGTGTCAACAAAGTTGATGAGTGGAGGTTCTTCTATTTTATCAGTAGATTCAATCATATGCTTGCACCTTGACTCCCGGGCAATTTTAACATTCTTCTGATTGATGGAAAAGGTAGCAAAGGATAAATCACATTACATACTTCCTCCCATAGAAGCACACCATTTCCTTAAGAGAAACATTCCATATGCTGGAGAGATGTCAGCTACTATGACACTCATGACAAGTTCCTTCTCAGGGCAAGCTGCCAATCTATATGATACTTCATTTATGATTCCAATCATAGGGATCTCCCTTGAGTCCATAGCATAGCATTTTCCATAAGTGCTATCCACCTTTAAGCCCATTTCCTCCATGATTTTGATAGGCATCACATTATTTGAGGTACCTGAATCAATCATGCAATTTCTGAGCAAGTTTCCATTGATAATCAGGCTCAAAAAGAAAGGGTTGACCAGATCAGGGTTAGTAGTGATTGTAGTTCCTAGATAGACTTGAGGATTCTCATCTATGTTCAGTCTAGCTACATCATCCTTCACCTGGCCTGCACTTATTTCAGGTATTTGAGCTTCCATTTTGGGTTGATTGTTCCCAACAATGCTCTTGATGACTGCCATTATTTTATGCTTATGGTCATCGATCCTCATCATCTCCAAGAGTGGGACTGTGACCTTTATCTGAGATAGGATCTAAAACATGTCAACTGGTACATAACTTGGAATCTCTATTAATATAACTTCATGAGAAGTCAGTGCATCTATTTTCTTACCATCACTTTGATTTGCAAGCCTCAATTCTTTCATCCTTCTATCTGATGAAGTAGCTTCATTGGTTATCTTAGTTTTGTCATTCTTTTTAGCCCAAATTCTTGGCTCTTTGACTTCTTTAGCTTTGGTACTAGTTTTTGTGTTTTTTAGCTCTAGTCCCTTTAGGATCAGTATCACCTTCTTTAATGAATATTCCCCCTTGGTGACCTGGATTAGCCTTTACCACCCTATTCCTGAGGTGAATATCATTTCTAGCCTGAGCTCTGGTGGCCAATGCAACTACATACCTTTCTATCTCTTCATTAGAAGGTCTCCTCAAAGAAATACCATAGGTTTCAAGGTTGTAAGTAGTAAACTGATCATCTCCTTCTCCATCAGAAAATACTTGCTGCTGATGAAGAAGACCTTCTTGTCTTTGCATATTTGTCTCATTTGTATTAGCACCACAGTCAAAGGAATATTCCTCATACTCCAAATCTGACTTGGTCATGAACACATTCGAAGTCTCACTAGGGTTGCTAGGATAATCACCTTCCTTATAACTACCTTGCTTTTCTTCCACTGCCCTAGCCGCAATAGCACACTAATGTGAGGAGTGTGGCATTTCACAAGCATCACACCATGGGAGATCATCTGCCATGTTTGAGGTATTCTTCTGTAGTGGATCAAGCACTCCATGGAAGTTCCTCTGATTATTTTGGATAGGCCTCTCATTATTCTAGTTAGTGTGATATGGATAGTCTTGCAACCTTGGGGGCCTCTCATTCCTCTAAAATTGAGGCTTTTCAGCCTTTGCTTGTTTCTGCAACAAACTCAAAACTTGATCTCACGCTATTTCTGGTGTTGCATCTTTGACCCCTTTCTCATTTGAAGGCTTAGAAGCTTTGGTAAGCCTGGGATCATCTCTCCTACCCATCTTACCAGATGCTCTTCTATTATTTTCAATGTTTACAGCCATCTTGTAAGCCTCTTGCAGGGATTGTGGGTCTTTGTCTCTAAGCAAGTAGCACATCTTGCTGTCATAGGCATTACAGTAAGTAAACAAACATGTTCTTTCATTAGGTCAAGGAGAAATAGGGACCTTAGCCATTGATTTCCTGAATCTTGCATTAAATTTAGTAGCCATTTCATTATGTCCCTTTGTGATGTTATTAAAATCATGCAACCTGAACCTTGGATTAGTCTGGTCTCCATACTATTCTCTAAAAATTCTGAAGAAGGAGTTCTTAGAGTCAATGCTCAAATCAGGAAGACTATTGTACCAATCCCTAGCATCTTCTGTAAGAGACTGCATAAAGCACTTCATGGCTACATCCTCCTCCCACAACTCAAAGTCCTCTAAAAAACTTTAAAAAGCTTTAAGGTGATCCTCACCACTGATAGCATTATTGCCTGCAAACCTTGGCACATGTTTCCTAGCCTTGTCAGGCACTGGATTTGGGTAACCAGGGATATTATCAAAACATAACTACATGTATCTGTTAGTATGTGTCACTCTTCTTCCCATAGGTCTTCCTTCTTCACCTTGAGTATCACTATCTCTTTCTCTTTCATTTTGATGACCTGATTGCTGACCTTGAGGCTCTTGTAGATCAACAAAATGGACAGCTTTTTCATGACCTCTAGGGGGTGGATTGGAACTAGCAGGGGTATCCATGGGGGAACTTATGTTACCAACATCAGGATTTGAAAAGATAGCATGACCAGATGTGTTTTGAGCATCAGGGACAAGGTCCTTCAAAGTAGATTCTAGAAAAAAAAAGCTTCCTCTTCATCTCTTTGTTTGCTGCAAGCAACTCCATCTCCCTTGTCTTTCTCTCCAACTCCTCATTTTCCTTCATTAACTCATCAAATATTGAGGGATTACCTTGCTGATCTATGTTTTTCATGGCACCCTCATCATTTATCCTTACTCCTTCATTTCCTCTCTTTTCCTGCATAGGACGCTTACATTTGTCCACATTTTGAGGTTGTTTACTGGTATTCCTAGGAGGAGGAACAACATGTTCCTCAACCCTATGACTTTGAGGTTAATTGTGGTCTCATTGACTAAGGGATTAGAGAGAAACCTTCTTGATGTTTCAAGTAATCCTAGGGTATCCTCCTCATTTTGTTGGGCTGCCAATCTATCCATGGCTTCCATCTCTTTTAACCTTCTATGCAACTCATCCCTCTTATCCATAGCATCTCTAATTTTTTTCTCTTTTGCTGCTTCTCTCTGTTTCCTACTCTCATTTAGTGTAGCTATTTGCTGACTAAGCTTTTTTATGTCATCGGAGATCTCATCCTCATCAGGTAATGTAGACTCTCTATCAGAAGTTGTACTAGCAGTTTGGTATGGGTTGTGGGAATAATCATCTCCAGTTGATGGATCATTTGGGACATGGACAGCCCTAAAAGGTATAGGCATGGGGTATTCTATGGTCCTAGCATGTTGGGTATTCCTATTATTCCTTTGGAATCTACCCCTTCCCCTTTGTTGTACGACATTTTGGCCATGATTTGATGAATATTCATTTACAATATTTCTCATATGCACTTCCCCTCTCTCATTGGATACATTATCATCTAAATCTACCAAATATCTTTCACTTTGTGAACTAAAATGTGAAGAAACTTGATGTTCAGGGGTGGGATGCAGTGTAGACATACCTTTTTGTGCTAGTTTTGCCTTCACCCATTTTCCTTTGTTTTTAGGCAACTCTTCTTCCAGCTCCTGCTCTGGATGGTTTCTGTAATAACCTCGTGTTCTCCTCATTTGAACTGGGATTCCTTCAGCCTTCTTGACTCTCTTTGAATTTTTTCTCTGAACTTCTTCTATATCTTTTAAATATTGGTTTGCACTAGTACAAAGACTTCAGAGTCACCACCCAAGCTTCTTGGGACAGATCAGTAACAATGGTGTTACTTTTTGGAATACAACAAGACTTTTAGAGCTTGGTAACTACAACTTGACAACAATAAGACTAGGAATCACTTAGGAATATAAACACAAAGGCAGATACATAAGCTATACTCAACCAATGCTCTCAAATGACCAACTCTATGAACAAACTATAGGATAAAATAGCTTGGAGATTCTATTCAATATGAAACACAACTGCCCAGTAGAGTCCCCATCTTGTTCATCATTTTTCTTGTTTAGGAAACAACTAACCAGCAGGTATGTGCAAACACCTATGAGCTTGCCAAGCCCAATGCCTAAATTTTCACTAGACAGATGGCCAACAGACGAGATGCAAAATTTATGGCTGCTATCTCCTTCACTTCGGGCTCTGCAAGACCCAGGGGTAATCCCTTGAACAAAGTAGATTCAATCTCATTATAGTAGATATACCAAGGTTCACTCAGAGATGGCTTCCTTTGAGAAAACAATGTATATCTTGCTGAGAATGATAAAATAGATATAGTATAACATGACATAGAATTGATTAATTAAAACATTTGTTATGTGATTGAACAACCAGGCTAGTGAAGATATAAAAATTGTCACTAGATCAGTGCCAATATCCTTGGGCAACGAGTCATGAAAATGTGCAATAGAAGGGGTATTTAACTCTGGAAACCTAAGCCATTATGAAGTTAACCTTATTAACCCATGAACCAGTGATTGAATCTATCAAACTTATTATCAAATCCCTTAATAATGCATAGAAAACTCTAGATTGATTAATGCAATTTAACCCATTCCTTAAACAAGAGCATCAACCAAAACCAGAAAATGAAATGACCCTTGATCATTAGTTTCACTTAAAATTTCACACACCATTACAAGGAGAGATTTTTAAATTCAATCAGTCATATTCATGATTCCATTTATATCTAGAAACCTTACATTTAGTGAAATATGCCCTAGATCCCAAAGATTGAGAATAGTCTGATTTTCCCTAAGTGTTCTTGCTTCAAATCGAGCCTTAACTACCCAACTAGAGATAACTGGTTCCCTTTACAATTTTTTAAACTGCCATCGAACGCCTACAAAGTGAAAATGATTTACATTTATACATTCAGGGTTACCAGTCAGCTAGGGGCCACGTGGGCATACCAACAAAAACCCTAACAACTCAGAAAACATCAAGCAACTTGTCCATGAACCTCCACCAAGCATTCTGAATCACCTTGAAAGCTCTTGTCAGGTGGAACTAGGAGAATGTTATGCAAACTGGTCGAATCGAGCAGGTACATGAATGGGTAGCCATGGCAGTCAAACCAGGAAGGTACACAGACCATGCCATCTAGGAAATCCATGGGTACAATCATCACAAATCCAGAGGCCATAAATGTAGAGGCCATCCATCTTAACCACCTATCCACCTGAAAGAACTCGTTGCCCTAGTTCTGCAATTAATTTCATCCTTTTTCATGCCAACCCACACCAGCATTCGAGGCTCAGAACCAAATCGGGGCCATCATGATGATCCTTAGTGATCATTGCCATTGTTTCAAATCACGAACCAAGAGATCACGTGCATTGAATGCATCATTGGCTTGATTCAAGTTGATTAGGGCATCTGAAAAACTAGTCAGCCAAACATAGCCCAATTGGTAGGACATCATACCAAAAATATGTGTGTTTCATTGAGTAGCTGAGTTGGCGAGACTTGGTGCACATCAACGTGAGATTTCAACTTGGAATAACACCCCATCAGTGAGAGAGAGCCTAATCGGCAAGAGGTCATGGAGTCGAGCAGACATCTGGCCAAAGAAGACACGTCACATCGATCACTGAACACAGTCAGAAAGAGGCCAACAAGTTAGTGAAATATCTCAGCAAAGTCCACATAGCATAGTGTGTGCACCATAGAGTCAAGGAGAGATGGCCAAGTCACCAGACATCAAGGTGAAGTCACTGCGGCTGAAGGGAGTCATATCAAAGGGTTAACATAATCGGTGAGACATGAAGGGGTTGAGGAGACATCTCCCCAATGCATCCAACGGGGACCACCAAACAAAAGATCTCAGAGAGACATCATGAAGTTGCCCAAAGATCATAATGATACCAAAAGTCATACTAAGAGCATGACGGGGTCGGCGTAACAAAACAAAGTTAGCCAGACTACAAGAATTCATAGCGAAAAGAAGCCAATGCTTGCCTAGAGGTCTCTGTGCTCGGTGAGATGTCACGGCGAAAGAAATGTCTCACTAATTGAAAACCTTAGTCAGCAATTCAGCAGACTAGACTAGGAAAGCATTTCACGGTAACCATCAAGCAACTTTTCATCAAGGCTGTTGATTATCAACACATGCACAAAGGTCATATTAGTAGCTCAGCTGTTAACCTGGGAGGACTTCGACGTTAGGTGAAGTCACACTGAGAACCAAAGGGGCTGCCATAGTCAACAGGACAAGCCAGGGTCGGGGAGACATCTCCCCAACACAACGAACATAGGCCGGTAGGAGGGGTCTCAGGGAGATGAAGAAGAGTCAGGAGGACCTCACCCCGAGTGGACACCAACACACCAATGGGGAAATCCCATCGGCGAGACACAAAGAAGTCAAGGAAACATCTCCCCGACCTCAACCAACATAGGCCAATGGAAAGAGACCTCGGGGAGACATCATGCGGTCTTTGAGAGGTTATCCTGAGCAGCAGAGGTCACGGTGAAGGCAAGGCGGGGGCACCAAAAGAAAAGGAAACCCGTAGACCCGAATGAAGAAAATAAAACCCCAACCAGGGTTTCAACCCATGAAGGAAACATCAAGGTGAGACAAAAGAACCAAAGGGAAAAACACTAGAAGCAAATTCCAACATGTTGAGCTCAACCCTCGTGGTAGCCCATTTTACCCATGTGTCAAAATAATAAAAAAACACCCCAGCCAAGGACATAACAGGAAAATCAAAGGCACTCAACCAAAGAATGAAAGTCAACCTAAAAATGCACTAACACTTAACATGGTTAAACTAGGTACATGCGACCACAAACCCTTTAATCCATGACCTTCGATCATCAAGACACTGAGCTAGACATGTTGATGGTGAAACTGAACTTCATTGTCAACTGTCTCAATTTTCCAAGGACTTCTAGATGAAAGGACTTCTAGATGACCCTACATTAGACTCTCAGTGTTATTTGAAAATTGAGCCTCTTCACTTTGGTCTATCCTATATCAAACCCAATGTTTTCTCCTTAAATGGGTTCGGTGATCTGTCCATAGGTACTTGCAACTACCTAGAGGTCGGCATTCTATTCAAGTCCACCCTATAAACTGCCTCAAGTTCTTCCAAGTTCAACATTCTACTTGCAAGCCTTATACTTATTCACTGGTTAGAAATTTGAGCAATCCCACCCTACAAGTTGCCTTCGGTTCTTCATCTTATCAAGGTCAAGGTTTGGTGATCTACTTGCAAGCCTTGCACTGCCTCACTAGTCTGTGATCTGAGCAAGCCTTCTCTACAAGTTGCCTCAAGATAAATTCCTTCATTCACATTTACTTCTCCAATCTTTCTCCTTCTTCTGGTTCCACTATGAAATATGATTCCTCCAAAGGCTCCCCTTCCACTGCATAAATTAATTCAAACTTTTCTTCATATGCACAAACTATCTTTGGATCCTTTACTTCTACTCCTTCATTAGGTTCTTGATGATACTCAACACTTGATTCTTCCTTCTTCCAAACTCCTCTATGCTCTGCATAAGGTCTTCTTTCTCTACATCTTTATTCCTCTTTTCTTCTAACATATGAGTTTTTCCATCTGCACGATCTTCTAAGCACAAAAGTAACATGTTTCCACTTTGCTCCATCAATCCATCCATAATCCATCTGCTTACAATCTATCATAGGATTTATCCTCCTCATTTTATCCCAACACATCTTTTTAGAATGATTCCTTAATCCACATAAATTACAAGGATATAGATACCAACACAATTCCTTTTCATATCCATGCATATTACAATGTTAACAATACATGCCTTCTCTTTTCTGATTCAAACTTGCAATAACATTCTTACCTCGGTCATATCCAAGGCATTCACTTTTTTATCTTATTACTAGCTCAATAGGTTTTGTGATTACTTGATTCTGCTTTTTGAATCCTTTTCCTTCATATCCCATTTTTTGCATTATTTTGAAAACAATGCCATCACAACCAATTGTAGGCTTCATTACATTACTATCTTCAACTTCACCTCCTAAAGAAACTTTTACAAGATCACACAAATCATAAGTATCACATGAAACATCACAAACTTCAGCTTTAGATCCCAAATTCTCATTCTCCTTCTGGCATGCAATAAGTTGTAGCTCCAACTAATCAACATGTTCCTTCAAGCCAAATATTTCCTTCTTCTACAAATTGTTCTCCTTGTTCAACTCTTTCAAAATTTTCTCTTGATCTTTGTTCCTCTTTTCCACCCTTTCAAACAACTTGCACCCTTATGTAAAATTTGTTTTAAGATCTTGAAACATATCTAGCTCTACTTCTAATTCTTCATTTCTCCTTTTGGCATCCTTTAGTTCTTCTTCAAGAGCATCATACTTGTCTCCTCCTAGTTCTTTCATTCTCTCCATCAAATTTGCATTATACTTCTAGATTTCACATAATTCTTCTTCCAAAGTATCCCTTTCACACATTAGGGTTTCATTTTCCTTCATCATCTTCCCACTCTTTCCCATTGAAAAAAATTAGATAAATAGCCAAATCTGAATGCTTACTCAAATCTTTCCTATCTCGATCTTTCTTCTGTGATGCAACATAGGGTTTCACACTTCATTCAACATGGTCTTCCTTTCCAATAGATCCACAACTAGCTACCAGAATCACAACCATATTTGATACCAATTGATGCAACCAAGGTGGGAGGATACACTAAAGGACTATCCAACCTTTTAGCCTAGACTACCAACTCCATGATCACACAGATATGCAACAAAATTTAACAGCTAATCAATAGAAAGTTAAAAGACATTCAAGAACACCAAACATAAGATATATCCTAGGAAAACTCTAATAGGGAAAAACCCAGCCTTCAGAGCTCATTCCACATTATATTAAATCTTAAAATGCATTAAATATGCCTCTAGGTCTTACAAATTCTAGGCCGCATCCCAAGGATTATAAATAATTTAGATAACAACAAATTTCAATCGACTTCTTTTTCTGCTCCACACTCTCCCTTCTTTGAGATTCTTCTAGATTAGAATATTTTGTCACCACGCTTCATACTTGACACTATCGAGCACCTTGTCAATCTATCCCCTTCTATCTTTTCATAATAAATCCTTTCTCATCTATTTATATCATCCGCACATCAATGAACTCTTAACATGTCTTCCTAATTACAATAGTTAGTAAATTAAAGTGCCAACTCAGATAGGTCAGCCCCAAACAATAACAAATTACAACGTGAATCAACCAAGGTTGGACACAACAAAGATAGGACCCAAAAAAACATCCTCAACAATGAAACACCTTCAAAGATTACTCCTTGAACATCCCCAACACACTCCAACACCCTATTGGCATCGAACATGGAAAAATTGACCTCACAAAAGAAAATAACCAATCACAGGAACACAAATCAATGTTGACCAACAACACACAATCTAGAAACATCCAAAAGCCAAACGAATCACCACAGACACATCCACAACAACTCCACTTATTGGAATCACATCATCTTCCCTTAGGAACACCAACTAGAATAACTAAACAACTGTCAACACATAAATCTTCACAACTTGATTGATACTTCATATGGATCCCTGAAACATAACATGGTTAAAATAGGTACATGCAACCAAAAACCCTTTAACTCACAACCTCTGATCATCAATACACTGAGCTAGCCATGCCAATGGCTAAACTAAACTTCATTATCAATTGCCTCAATTTTCTGAGGACTTTGGGATGCCCTTGTATCATACTCTAGGGGTTATTTGAAAAGTGAGCCTCTTCACTTTGGTCTATACTATATCAAATCCAATGTTGTCTCCTTAAATGGGTTTAGTGATCTATCCACAAGTACTTGCAACTACCTCAAGGTCAGCATTTTGTTCAAGACCACCCTACAAAATGCCTCAAGTTCTTCTAAGTTCGACATTCTACTTGCAGGCCTTGCACTACCTCACTGGTCGGTGATCTGAGCAAGCCCACCATACAAGTTTCCTCTAGATCTTCATCTTGTTAAGGTCAAGGTTCGATCATCTACTTGCAAGCCTTGCACTGCCTCACTTGTCAATGATCTGAGCAATCCTTCTACGCAAGTTGCCTCAGGATCAATTCCTTCATTCACATTTACTTCTCCAAACTTTCTCCTTAAGATTAATGCTTCACCTTCTTCTAGTTCCATTATGAAATCTAATTCCTCCAAGGTTCCCCTTCCTTTGCATAAATTGACTTAGACTCTTCTTCATCTGCACAAACTATCTCTCCATCCTTTAATATTTCTCCTTCATTAGGTTCTTGATGATACTCAGGACTTGATTCTTCCTTCTTCCAAACTCCTCTATGCTTTGCATAAGGCCTTATTTCTTTGCATCTTGATCCCTCTTTTCCTCCAACATATGATTTATTCCATCTGTATAATTTTCTAAGCACACATGTAACATGTTTCCACTTTGCTCCATCAATCCATCCATAATCCATTTTCTTAAACTCTATTATACGCTTTGTCCTCCTCATTTTATCCCAACACATTTTTTCAAAATAATTCCTTAATCCACATAACTTACAAGGATATAGATCCCAATACAATTTTTTTCATGTACATGCCTATTACAATGTGAAAAATACATGCCTTCTCTTTTCTGATTCAAACTTGCAATAAAATTGTTACCTTGGTCATATCAAAGGCCTTCACTTTTTGATCTTATTACTAACTCAATAGGTTCTATAATTCCTTGCTACTACTTTCCCAATCCTTTTCCTTCATATCCCATTCTCTGTATGATTTTGAAACCAATATCATCACCAACAATTGTAGGCTTCATTAGATTGCTATCTTCAACTTCACCTGCTACAAAAACTTCTATAACATCACATGAAACATCACACACTTCAGATTTAGATCTCAAATTCTCATTCTCCTTCTAGAATGAAATAAGTGATTGCTCAAACTAATCAACATGTTCCTTCAGGCTAGATATTTCCTTCTTCCATAAACTATTCTCCTTGTTTAACTCTTTCAAACTTTTCTCTAGATCTTTGTTCCTCTTTTCTACCCTTTCAAACAACTTGAACCCTTCTATAAAATTATTTTTAAGATCTTCAAACATATCTAGCTCTGCTTCTAGTTCTTTGTTCCACCTTTTGACATCTTTCATTTCTTCTTCAAGAGCATCATACTTGTCTCCTCCTAGTTCCTTCATTCTCTCCATCAATTCTACATTATACTTCTTCATTCCACACAATTCTTCTCCCAAAGTATCCCTTTTGCACATTAGGCTTTCATTTTAATTATTCATCCTCTTCCCACTCTTCCCCTTTGAAACAAATCAGATAAACAAGAAAATTCTAATGCTTACCTAAATCTTTCTTGCCTCGATCTTTCTTTTATGATGACACTTATGGTTTCACACTTCTTTCAACATGGTATTCCTTCCCAACAAATCCATAATGAGCTAATAGAATCACAACCAGCTCTAATACCAATTGATGCAACCAAGGTGGGAGGATGCAATTAAGGACTATCCAACCTTATAGCCTAGGCCACCAACTCCATGATCGCAAAGATATGCAATAGAATTTAACAGCTAATCCATAGAAAGATAAAATACATTCAAGAACACTAGACACAAGATATATCCTGGAAAACCCTAACAGGGAAAAACCAAGCCTTCAAATCTCATTCCACATTATATTAAATCTTAAAACACATTACATATGCCTCTAGGGCTTACATATTCTAGGTCATAGCCTAGGGATTACATATAATTCATATAACAACAATTTTCCATCAACTTATTTTCCTACTCCATGCTCTTTGCTATGAGATTCTTTGAGATCAGAATACTTCATCAGCGTGCCTCATAATTCACACTATCAAGCACCTTTTTGATCTATCACCTTGTGTCTTGTCATAAGAAGTCCTTTCTCCTCTATTTATATCATCCACACATCAATTAACTCTTAACATGTTAGCCCAATTACAACGGTTAGTAAAATAATATGCCAACTCAGATACATCAGCCCCGAACAATAACAAATGAATAAAAGAATGAACCAAGGTTGATCACAACAAATCCAGGAACCAAAAAAAATCCTTAGTCATAAAATTACTTCAAAGATTACTCCTTAAAGATCCACAACACCCTCCAACACCGTGTCAGTCAAGAACATGGAAAAATTTACCTCACAAAAGAAAATCACCAATTGTGCTCACATAGATTAATTTGGACCAAAAACACATGATATGGAAACATCCACGAGCCCCATGAATCACCACA
Organism: Sequoia sempervirens; assembly: GCA_007258455.2. NCBI lineage: Eukaryota > Viridiplantae > Streptophyta > Pinopsida > Cupressales > Cupressaceae > Sequoia > Sequoia sempervirens. Next base: position 1,086,119,139 of record VDFB02271358.1, on the reverse strand, counting down.
AATTTTTTTGCAACAACTCCACTTACTGGAATCACATCATATTCCCTCAAGAACACCAACTAGAACAAATTGACAACTGTCAGCACATAGATCTTCACAACTTGATCGATCCTTTATGCGGATCCCTGAAACTTAACATGGTTAAATTAGGTACATGCAACCAAAAACCCTTTAATCTACAACCTCTGATCATCAATACACTAATCTAGCACATGCCAACGGTTAAACTGAACTTCACTGTCAACTACCTCAATTTTCTGAGGACTTCCAGATGGCCCTACATCAGTCTCTTGACATTATTTGAAAAGTGATCCTTTTCACTTTGGTCTATACTATATCAAATCCAATGTTGTCTCCTTAAATTGGTTCGGCTATCTTTCCACAAGTACTTGCAACTACCTCAAGGTCGATGTTTTGTTCAAGTCATCCTTACAAACAGCCTCAAGTTCTTCCAAGTTCGGCATTCTACTTGTAGGCCTTGCACTGCCTAACTGGTCAGCGATCTGAGCAAGCCCACCTTGCAAGTTGCCTCTGATTCTTCATCTTGTCAAGGTCAAGGTTCGATGATCTACTAGCAAGCCTTGCACTACCTCACTGGTCAGAAATTTGAGCAATCATTCTCTGCAAGTTGCCTCAAGATCAATTCCTTCATTCACATTTACTTCTCCAGAATTTCTCCTTACTATTAATGCTTCACCTTCTTCTGGTTCCACAATGAAATCTAATTCCTTCAAAGGTTCCCCTTCCACTGCATAAATTAATTCAAAGTCTTCATCTGCACAAACTATCTTTACATCCTTTATTGTTTCTCCTTCATTAGGTTCTTGAACTCAACACTTAATGGGTATGTGCAAAATCATGATGGGTCAAAAAGTGGCAATATGTAAGTGATATGATGGCCCATGTGGCTGACAACCTTTTTTTTTACCCAAAATTGATAAAATGAAAAGGGTTTTTAAAGGATATTCTAAGCTTTCCACCAATATAAATTATGATTTACTTTGAATTTAATAAGTAATTATTATTCATTTTTTATTTGAATTATGACTAAACTCCTGATTGATAGGTTGATTGAAAAACATCTATAGATTTAAAATGGTATGACATTTTTTGAATCTAAAATGTGTGTCACATTCTATGCTTTGTATACTATAGGATTGAAAAAAGAAAAAATGAATTTCATGAAGTTTTGACCAAGTTAAGGTGGTTAGACATACGAGTTTTTACATTTTTTAAAAGTTGTAATAAAAAAATCATAATTAATTATTTACGGGGAAAAAAATTATAAAAAAATATGCATCACATCTGGACATAATTCCTCTACGTATATTTAAAATCTTATAAAAAAGTGTTATCATTTTATTGTTGTTAGGGTGGTCAGATAAACACCTACTTATTTTTTCCCTGAAATTTAAGTATTACTGCATTGAAATTTCAAATTTTCACCAAATAGATTTTTAAAAATAAAAAATAAACCTAGTATTTTAGAAACTACATTCAATTTTCTACAAATTCTATTCTTACATATTTTTGAAATAATATAGAAAACTTATTCAAATTTTTACGTGAAGTTGCCTAACTCTAATTTTTCTGATTTTTTTGCTACCTAAGGGCCTTCTTTTTCCATGATGATCCTGCACATACCCTAATTCTTCCTTTCTCTAGACTAGTCTATGCTATGCATAAGGTATTCTTTCTCTACATTTTGATCCCTCTTTTCCTCCAACATATGAGTTCTTCCATCTGTACGATCTTCTAAGCACACAAGTAACATGTTTCCACTTTTCTCCATCAATCCATCCATAATCCATCTACTTATAATCTATTATAGGCATTATCCTCCTCATTTTACCCCAACACATCTTTTTAGAATGATTCCTTAATCCACATAACTTACAAGGATATATATTCCAACAAAATTCATTTTCATGTACATGCCTATTACAATGTGAACAATACATGCATTTTCTTTAATGATTCAAAATTGTAATAAAATTCTTACCTTGGTCATATCAAAGGCCTTCACTTTTTAATCTTATTACCAACTCAATAGGTTCTATAATTCCTTGTTGCTGCTTTCCAAATCATTTTCCTTCATATCCCATTCTATGCATTATTTAGAAACCAATACCATCACCAACAATTGCAGGCTTCATTGCATTGCTATCTTCAACTTCACCTCCTAAAGAAACTTCTACAACATCACAAATATCATAACTATCACATGAAACATCACACACTTCATATTTAGATCCCAAATTCTCATTCTCCTTCTAGCATGCAATAAGTGACTACTCCAACTAATCAATTTGTTCCTTCAATCTAGATATTTCCCCTTCTATAAACTATTCTCCTTGTTCAACTCTTTCAAACTTTTCTCTAGATCTTTGTTCCTCTTTTCCACCCTTTCAAATGACTTGAACCCTTCTGTAAAATTATTTTTAAGATATTCAAACATATCCAACTCTGCTTCTAGTTCTTCGTTTCTCCTTCTAACATCTTTCAATTCTTCTTCAAGAGAATCATACTTGACTCCTCCTAGTTCCTGCATTCTCTCCATCAATTTTGCATTATACTTCTTGATTTCACACAATTATTATTCCAAAGTATCCCTTTTTCACATTAGGGTTTCATTTTAGTTCTTCATCCTCTTCCCACTCTTCCCCATTGAAACAAATCAAATAAACAACCAAATCTAAATGCTTACATGAATCTTTCCTACCTTCATTTTTCTTCAATGATGACACTTAGGGTTTCACACTTCTTTCAACATGGTTTTCCTTCCCAATAGATCCACAATCATCTAACAGAATTCCAACCAGCTCTAATACCAATTGATACAACCAAGGTTGGAGGATCCAATTAAGGACTGTTTAACCTTGTAGCCTAGACTACCAACTCCATGATCACAAAGATATGCAATGAAATTTAATAGATAATCCACAAAAAGATAAAAGACATTCAAGAACATTGAACACAAGATATATCCTAGGAAAACCCTAATAGGGAAAAACCCAGCCTTCAAAGCTCATTCCACATTATATTAAATCTTAAAAAACATTACATATTCCTCTAGGGCTTATAGATTCTAGGTCACAGCCATGGGATTATAAATAATTCATATGACAACAATTTTCCATCAACTTCTTTTCTTGCTCCACACTCTCTATGATTTGAGATTGTTTTGGATCAGAATACTTCATCACCATGCTTCATACTTCACACTATTGAGCACCTTGTTGATCTATCCCCTTCTTTCTTGTGATAAAAAATCATTTCTCCTCTATTTATATCATCCACGCATCAATTAAATCTTAACATGTCGACTCAATTACAATGGTTAGTAAAATAGCATGCCAACTCGGATAGGTCAGCCCCAAACAATAATAAATTACAATGCGAATCAATGAAGGTCAACCAAAATAAAGCCAGGACCCAAAACAACATCCTCAATCATGAAACACCTTCAAAGATTACTCCTCAAAGATCCACAACATGCTCCAACACCCTGTCGACCAAGAACATGGAAAGCTTGACCTCACAAAAGAAAATCAATAATTGTGGGCACACTGATCAATGTGGACCAACAACACATGATTTGGAAACATCCACAAGCCCCATGAATTACCACAGAAACATCTACAACAACTCCACTTACTGGAATCACATCATCTTCCCTCAAGAACACCAACTAGAACAACTAAACAACTCTCAGCACACAGATCTTCACAAATCGATCTATCCTTCAAACTTAAGATGGTTAAACTAGGTACACGCAACCACAAACCCTTTAATCCAAAACCTTTGATCATCAATACACAGAGCTATCCATGCCGATGGCTAAACTTAAATTCAATTTCAATTTCCTTAATTTTTTGAAGACTTTCAGATGCCCCCGCATCACAAGGTTGCCACTGAGAAGGCTGACTATATGTACATTGTGAAGGTGGCATGGTTGCCACATTTAAAGCAGTATGCATCTCATACTCATGACACCCCTTGTCAATGATCTGAACCTTGGTAATTGTGGAATCAGGTGCAGAAGATGCAGTGGATGTTATGGTGCATTAGGTATTAGAAGATTTATGGGATGATCATACTTGAGGTGCCCCCATTTCTATTCCTAGACAATAATGAGAATAGGGAAAAGAAGCTTCTAGTGTGCGGCAATATTCAAATGGTTGAGGGTTAGCATGAATTGTAACTTCCATCCCATTAAATGGGAACTTCAAGCACTGATGGTAAGTTGAAGGAATATTTTTCATGGCATGTAGCCATGGGTGACCAAGAAGAAGGTTATTGGGGATGTCTAGATCAATGACATGACAGTTAGTGTACTATACAACAGGTCCAACCTGAATTGGAAGGAAAATTTTCCCCTCAGAATCACACTTTGCATTATAATACACCTCGATAGTGATAACATGATTATTTAGGTTAGTGTGGGTATATCCTACCTACTTTATGAACTTTAACATGAACATATTCAGTGCAGAACCATTATCTACCAAGACTCTTTTCACTTTATGCTAGGCTACAAGGACCTCAATATGGAGCAGGAAATTATGGTTGGAATCGATGCAAGGCATGTTGTTCTAACTAAAGCCTAGTTGATAAGTGGCTGAGAGATGTCCTACCAATGCTTGGAATTGAGTAGGATCAATGTCATTAGGGATGTGGGTATCTTGTAAGGCTTTGGTTAAAATTTCTTGGCACACAAGAGAAGACTTGAGAAAATCCATAATGTATATCTATGTCGAGGTCTTCCCTAGATGGTCAAGAATATTATATTAAGAACTTATAGGGGGTGGTTGGGTGGATGTAGAGGTTGCAGGAACTCTAATGTGAGTGTGGTGGGTAGTAACAACACATGTGGGTCTTAAATTTTAGGTGTATCATAGGCACACATGGTTCTACTTGCTCTATATGCATGATGAGACCCTCTTAATTAAATGAAACTATTTTGTAACTAATGTTATTTGTGGTGTTACTCTGATCATTGTTGTTACTAGATTTGGGATTGGCATTGGATGTGCTACGTCCTTGGTTATGCTTTGGGAATGCATTTGGTATATCTAAATTTGAGCATTAGATGAAGAAGCCTAGTTGGAATCCACGTGTATATCACCCTGATCTATAAGATCCTAGATGTAGGTTTTAAATCCTTGACATTTATTTAATGAATGCTCTTTGATCTTGTGGAATTCATAGTACTCATTTTCTTTATACTAGGTTGGCTTGGGTTTGGATTCATCAGGAGCCTTGGTTACGAGATACGTGATTGGATAATTAGCTTGAAGGAGCCTATTGAACAAGACATTTAAGGGCTCTCCTAGATAAGTAAATTGATGTTTGTTATTCCCTTGATTTTTCTAATTAGATTGTGGGGGAGGATGAGGTGCCCCCTATAGCACTGAGATGGAATTAGGAATGAATGGTTGATTAGAGATGTGTTGTTGTCTCTATGATGTGTTAGCTACTTGAACATGTTTGGTGTCTATGACACCATCATTGAAAACATTCTTATTTTTGTTCCAATAGTGAGGTTTATCCCGGGATGGGTTTTCCTTATCATGATTGTAAATTTTGACTAGCCATTTAGCAATAAGGACTCTCTCAAGGATAGGACCCTTCTCTACCACCTCTGCAAAGGTTATGACATAGTGGAGTCTAAAATTATGTGTCATGTCTGGGTGAGAGTTTTTGACAAAAAGGGTGACCATGTCTTTTTCTTTAAGTAGGGATTTCATTCGACCAGCCAAATCTTGCCACCTTTGAAGGTAGCTTGTGAAAATTTCTCCCTCATCCTGCTTCTCTTTTAGAAGATCCAAAGTATCGATGTAATTCTCCAAGTTAAAGGAGAAGTGGGAGACAAATTTTTCCAAATGATCTACAAAAGACTTAATGGATCCCTTCTCAAGACCCATGGACCATTGAAGAGCTATCCCTATTAGACTCCTTGGAAATAATCATAGGAGGTATTTAGTATTATGTTGGACTTCTTGATAGTGTGAATAAAACTCCTGAAGATGGATTTTAGGATCTTTAGTTCCTTTGTACTTATCAACTTTTGGAATATCAAAATGCTTTGGAAAAGTAACTGATGAGATTGAGGGATTGAAAGGATAGGGACAAATGTCTTCAAACTTAAAGGATTGCTTGCTAGTTCTTGCTTGCAAGTCTTTTAGTGTGGCCTTCATTTCTCTCCACTCCTTGTTAATGGATGGTACCTGAGGTTGATTAGATGGGATGGATTGGTTATATGGAGGATACTGCTGATAGGATGATGATGGAATGGAGGCATTTTTATTGTATGAAGGTGGAGGTGTGTATGAAGGTGTAGGCTAATATTGATTAGTGTAGGTGGATTGTGGTTGTTGGGTGGCATAAGATTGTTGATAATATGAAGAATTTTGATAATAAGAGATAGAGGCCCCTTGTTGGTAGGATGGAGGTGATTGATAGTATGAGATGGAAGCACCTTGTTGATATGATGGTTTCTTTAAGATGGATGCTGCTACAAAGTGTGGTATGGTTTGGACTGATAATTATAGGTGGTGTGTTGTTGTGAAGCATATGATGACTGTTGGGGATTAGGCTACCGATAGGAGGTGGAGGTAGTGTGTTCATATGGTGGTTGTTGATAAGGTGGTTGCAAAGCGGTAGCATGAGGTGGTTGTTGCTAAGGCTGCTGTAGAACATGATGTGCATGACTAGGATTTGGGTTTGATGTGGTAGGTCATGTGTAAAGTGAGCTATTTGGGTGATACATGTACTATGTGATGTTTTGTGGGATATGCTGGTGAAGTGGTAGTTGTTGTGTTGGGACATGCATTTTCTGATGAGATGGTTGTGCCTAGAGGGGTAGAGATGGGATATTGGGTTGTTGGGTGACTTCAAGTTGCTAGAATAGTGGATTTTGAGGGGGTTGTGTTGGATTACCATGTGGTTGATGCGAAGGCTACTATGGTTGTACTGTTGGGATGGGAATATTTTGTTGTGGAGGTTGTTGTGGTGTCTACTATGGAACAATAATATGTAGAGGGTCACCTTGTGGAGGTTGTTGCAGTTGTTGGGGAATGAAAAAATTGGATACGAGTGTGGACCTTGGAGGTGGTGGTAGGAAAGGATTGCCCCCAGTATTGACCTAGCTGGTTCAGAAGAGGTGGTGCAGATGGAATGAGAGTTGGACCTTGCAAGAGGTTAGGATGTGGCAGTGGTGAAAAATTTTGTTGCATGCCATAGGCAAGGGGGTCATTATGATCAAGACCTGACTGGGAGGCTCCTACGATAGTGCTCTTGGGAGGAGGGTGGACCTTATAAAAGATGGTGTTCCCGAACCCTTCTTGATACCCGTTTTCTATGGGGGGACCCTCAAAGATATATGAATTTCTTGGAATGTTCTATGAATTATGGGGGTCTTGACACATAGGCATAGGTGGTGCGGTGTTGATGTATTGTGACATGTTAAAGTCAGGAGGCGGTCTGACTCCTTTCATAATTGAAGTTGTGTTGAGGAGGCGATTTTCATTTGAACATTTACAAGGTTACTGAGGTACTCATCAATAGTGACTTCAAGCTGGATGACAATGCTCTCATCACCAAGAGGTGATGTGGTTTGTACTTCAGTGTTGAATTGGGTTGAACCACTATTGTTGGGATCTTGAGGTATATTCTAGGTTCCTTGGCTATTGGGATCTTGAGCAATGTTCTAGGCACCATGACCTTGTTGTTCTACCATTTTCTTTGCTTGTGATTGGGTCTAAACATGAATGAAAGTGAAAAACTACTAGATGATCTAGGATGACGTTACACTCTAAGATGTAGTGTAAGGATGATCTAGGTGATGATTAGAGGATTAATTAAACTGGATGAAGGATCGATGGATTAGATGATTAGATGAGGGATAAGATTGGATTTGATTGGAATGATTGATGTGATAAAAAATTTTTTTGGATTAGATAATTGATTCGATGAGATGACAAAACAAATTCTAAACCAAGTTCATAAATCACTCTAGGTGACTTAAGGTATTGATTGATCAAATTGAAGGATAGATAGATGATTATGACACTGAATCCACCTCAAGATGGAAGTGGATTGATTGGGCCGAAGATGATAACTGACCTAGAGTGAATGAAAATTCTACGTAGATGTGGATGATAATGATCAGATTTAGATACCTAATCCAACTTTGATAATAACCTCTAAAACAAAGTATAGGGGATTTGGATGGATGAAATGATGTTGGATATGTGATCTAGAGATATCCAAAGATGTACCTATATGATTTTGATGATGAATGGATGACCTTTGGAAGATACAGATGCATTAAAGTGAAGATTGCAGGCAAATTAAAGGTAATAAAAATGTTTTGATCAAGGAAAATGACTAAGAAAATGACAAGATCTCAATGGCCCAAAATTTTGATGTTCTAGAATTTGTATGGGAAATGGAAATGCCTTTGTGTGTAGAAAATTCACTCTTTTGAGGAGAAAATTTTCCTGTTGAGGGAAGTAGATTTTCCCAAACAGGTGACAGACTTGCCCAAACTAATAACAAATTTTCCTAAATAGGGAGTAGATTCACCCAAGTAGGGAGCTGACTCACCCAAAAAAGGAGCAAATTCACCTAAGGAGGGAGAAAATTTTCCCAAAACACTGATATATTCAACCAAAATAGTGACAAACTCACCCAAATGGCTAGCAGATTCACCTAAATATCTAGCAGATTCACCTAAACAACTAGTAGATTTTCCTAAAACATCTAGTAGATTCACCTAAAACATTGACAAATTCACCCAAACTACTATCATATTCACCTAAAAGGGAAGCAAGCTATCCCAATTAGGTGAAAACCTCACCTGTTTCTTGAATGGGATGGATAGGGAAGGATTCATCCAAAAATGGGATCACTCAACAGACAAACAACTTAGATAAAAGACTTGACAGATAGAGAAATGAACTATCCCAACAGGGGAACAAACTCTCTAAATGGATAAATAGATGCTTTGAATGGATAAACGAACTCTCTAAATGGGAAAAGGGATCCTCCCAATGGGAAAACAAATACTCTAAATGGATAAACAGAGACTCTAAATGGGAAAACGAATGCTCTAAGTGAAAAATAGACACACTAAGTAGATAAAAAAACTCTCTAAATAGGAAAACAAATGCTCTAAATAGAAAAAAAGATGCTCTAAATAGATAAAAGGACACACTAAATAGATAAATGGACACTCTTACTGAAAAATAGACACAATGAATAGAGAAACACACTCTCCAAACAGAAAAGTGAACAAAGAGAGACTCAAACAGAAGATGAGATTAGTTGTTCAGAGAAAAAATTCACCCAAGGATGCTACAAGTTCGTCTATTTCTAGGGAATGGGAAAATTTGACGACTCAGGGGACTAACAAGAAACTAAAATAGCCAACAAATTCACCTTAAGTTGAATCAAATTCACCCCTTTTAGAGAAACAGGCAAATGTGATGGCTGATGGACTGATGGATAGACTTAGACAACAAGCAAAATTGCCACTTTAACATCAAATTCAACTAAGATAGTAGCAAAATCACCCAAACTATGAGAAAATTCACCTATTATGTGGAGAATGGGTGAATTTGATGGGAAATGATTGAGAAATGACTAAAAAAAGATGGGATCACCCCTTTGGATAGGAAGTTCACCCCAAATAGAAGCAAATTCACCCCTGACAAAGGAAAATTCATCGAAAATGATGGACTTGGACTGGACTGGATGAAAAATAGCTAACTATGGCAAAGGACAAAATCACAACAAGCAACAGACAAAAGGAAAGTTTTATTCAATTGAATAGAAATGCATTGGTTTTGTACAAAGAAGACACTTCAAACAACACAATTTTTAAATTAGTGAGAATGGTTTGGCCAACATTGGTCTCTATATAGGTTGAACAAGGATATCTAGGGAGTCCTCAATATACGCACGATATGTGAGGCACAACTGTGAACACCAACCCATCACAAGTGTGAGTTGGGAGCCCCAACAAGGTACTAGAAACTTAGACCAAGTCATCATGTCTTATCTAGGTATCACCCTAGCTTTGACGCTTCGCTAGACACGACATGACTAGATTGGGCTACAGCTTTGGCTCTCCCCGCTTTATATACCCCATTGGTAACACATGGTTGGGGTCGTCGGTAGGACATGGTTGGGATCGTTGCTTGGGGTGATGAAATCCCCAAGCAAGTCCCTCTAAAAGAAGATACTAAACATTTTCAGCTGGTCCCCAAGCTTGCACGTAGCACAAGGGGAGAGCTTAGATGTACTAGCACCTCCTAGGTAACACAAATGGACAAGAGTGAACTATGATTTCTTATCACCTATGATCGCCAAATGGTGCAAGGGGATTGGATATGTCAACATACCACTCAAAAACACAACAAACAAATAAATTTGACCCTCTAATTAGTTCTACATGTGCTTAGATTAATCTACAAAACAATAAGCAAACTAAACTAAATGTGTTGGGATTAATCATTCTGCAAGAAAATGTTTGTAGTTTTGAACCTCCGACCTTGGATAAATGAGAAATAGCTACACAAAACATTAGTGGAAATAAGACACACTCAAACAGACAAGTTAGGGGGTCAATAACTAAAAATGAAAGCAAACAAACACTGAAACTAAAAATTTAGGTCTCTATTTTACCTCAAATTCACCTTTGTTTGAGGAAAACTCACCTATTTTGGAAAATAGATTCACCTTTATTAGCAACACATTTGCCCATTTTAGAAGCAGATTTTCCTATCTATAGAAAGTAGGTTCACCCAAATCAGGAGCACGTTTTCCTATTCCAAAAACAAAGAGTAAATTTTCCCCTTTTGATAGAGAGGTGAATTTGCAAGATGTAGATTTTCATTTGCTTAGGTAGGTTCTCCTATTTTGGTAGAAAGTTTTCCCTTGTTGTTGCAGATTCACCTATTTTAGTAGCAGATTTCCCCCTATGCTTAACTTGAAACTACAAAACTTGAAACAACAAAGGACGTGAAAGAACAAACACATTTGTGGGTCCCACTGGGCATGCCATAAATGTGTGTAGTGTTATAACCCTAAAGATATTATTAATATCTTTATTTGTTAGTGTGTTTTATATCCCTAAAGATGTAAAAATGAATGAAATGCAATGAAAGAAGAACACAAAACAACACCTCAAGATAAGCCAAGTTAAACTTGAACAAAACAAAGAAGAAAACAAGTTATTTACCTTGCTCAAGTTAATCCAATGGTTAGCCCTATTGATTTAATTGTTTGTGTGCTCCCTTGGATGGAAAATAACATAAAAAAAATGGATGGAAAATTATTTTGAGATGATGAGGATTCAAATAATGCAAGTGGGTATGTGAAAGGGAGCATAAAATGGATACAAATGAGCTTGAAAAGTTGCAACAATGGTGAGTGCAAAATGAGTGCTTGAATGTTGAATGCTTGAATGCTAGAGTGTGAATGAATGAAAATGAAGCCCGAATCCTTTATTTTAGGGGAAAGGCCTCTAGAGAAATGGAGGGCTAGGATTTAGCCACCATGGACAAGATGAATGGCTATGATGAGTTGAGGACTCACAACCCCTCACATCTTGCCATGTGCCAATGAGGTGTAAAGAAGGAATGTGATGTGGAGGTACTTGAAAGTACCTTGGGATTGGGAGAAGATTTCTTCAAAAAATTAAGTGCATGTCCCCATGTGGGAGGGATATGACACATGAGGAATTCCAGAATTCCTCAATAATCCTCATGGGAAGGAGAGAAACCTTGGAAGGATAAATGCTAATTTTTAATTCACATGATGTGAAGGTACCTGGAAGTACCTTGGTATTATGACAAGGTCTCCTCATAAAGGAGGTCTTTTTCCCCATGTGGGAGATGTGACACACGAGGAATTCAAAATTCCTTAATAACCCACATGAGGTAGAGCAGAGCCTTGGAGTAATAAATGTGAATTTTTAATTCATATGGGGAAGAGGTTGTCTTAGCTAAATGGAGAAAATATTTATGATGGTTAACTTGGAAGCATTCTATAAATGGCATGAGGGTTAGATTGACCTAATCATATGATTAAGGTTGTGCAAATAGGTGAATAAAGAAGCTAATGAGAGATTAGAAGCAAGTTACAAGATATGGAGGATGTGACATTAATCCTGATTAAAGGTGTGCAAATCCTAATAATAGATTAGTTAAATAGATCCATATTAGAGGGAGATTATGGAGGATGGGACAAGGAGAGAAAAAATAAGGAATTTAAAATTGGTTTAAATTCAAAAGGTCAAATGACTAGATTAAATAAATTGGTGTATTTATTTAATTTAGAGAGGAAGGGATAAAGGGTAAAGTATTTAATTATTAAATTAAATATCTTAGGAACCTGGGGAAAAGGGGAAATATTAATTAAATAAATCATTTAATTAATATCAATAGGGAATATGAAATAGATGAATAAAGGGGGTGAATTTGACCATGCGAGAGTGGTCAAATTCAAATGTCTACATTTTCACTTTAAACTTAGGGTTTAAAATATTTCATAAGGTTTTCATAAGTCAAAATGGCTAACAAAGTCCCCTTTTTAATTTCCCTCTTATGGCACATTCGTTTAAATGTTTTGATTCATGTCTACTGGTCCTACATTTTTCCTCCTATTGGTTTCATGCCAACTTGCACCATTAAAATAATCTCAAAAAATACTATGCAGGATAGCACTTGGGTGTTTGCCACGTGTTCCATTTCTTTGATGGGCCCTGACATTTTTTAAGGAAAATATGGTGGTGGGCTCAAGATCCAACATTTTGAATGAATTGTATTGGGTTAATCTCAATTATTCCCTACCATCCCATGCATAATCTATTTGAAGATACTAATACCATGTGGGGTAGTGAGCGGTTGTCGCATGGTATAATCCAAACCATTCAAAGGAATATTGAAAAGGTGAAATAATTCATTAAATATTTATCAAGACATTAAAGAATGGGCTACTAAATTGCCTTAAGGCTTCAAGGTTAAAAGGTAATCAAGATGTTTTAGTCATATCTATTCATCTAGTAGAATGTTAAGCACATGCTGAAAGGCTTGGGAATAAGCCTGGTAGTTAAAGGGTGGACATCTATGAATTTATGGGCTTCATCTGGGTTGTTTCACACCAGCCCATAGTCATTTGTCACTATCCCTACAAACCCATGTAGGATAGTGGGCTAGCGACACAATGACACTCTCAAAGATTGCAAGGTATGGTGGAGCTAACATTAACAACAAGGAAGGAATTCCACATGGAAAAATCTCACAATCTTGATGTCAAGGTCAACATAATTCAAATTTTCATAAATTTGCAACTCCATTTGATCCATCCATCAATCAGACTCACTAGAAGATCAATGACTAACATTAAAAATTTATAACAGTGTTGATGGAGTCATTCTAGTTCGCATGAGTGAATAATAATGGAAGACATGATCTACTAAATTCAAAGGTTCTCTTACCATAAAAGCATAATTGAAAGCGTAATTTTGATTCATAAAAGCATTTTAAATCATCAATAAATATGTAGCAGTGTGTTTCGAGTTCCTAGCATCTAGATTTAGGGTTTCCAAACATGCATAAAACTAGAGAATATTTTAAGGTTTAATGTTCATTAAATTGTATTTAAATTGTTTTAAATTTTCTTTTTTTTCTACATTAAATTTAAACCCTAGTTGTACCTAAGAAAACCCTAGTTAACACAATCTTTCATTATAATGGTGCCCTCAAAATCTTACACCCCTAGTTGTGCTTCCAAAAAATGAGTCTTATTCTAAGACATATTGGACCAATTACCCAACTCCATAAATAATAAATATGATGGTCAAACAGTCTTTGAATTTCAAAAAATAGAATTTGGTTTGTTGACCGACAACATTTCATTAAGGATGCTACACTATCAGTCACTTTGTGGACTCTATTCTAATATTAGTTTGGGAATAGGTGTTGCAATAACCCCATATGCAATGGATGGAAGTTAGATATGAGGAAACTTGTTGTTCCTATGTGTAGGTGAATTCCTAGTCTAAAACACAAAAAAAACATAATGCAAACAAGGAAATCATAAATAACACCTCAACGATTAGCCTAGTTGAACTCAAACAAAACAAAAGAGAAAGAGAATGTGGTTAGTTGGCCCTGTTGATTTTGTTTGAATGTGTGCTCCTTTGGATGGAAAATAGCATGCAACCTAACTCTAAATGATCGTGGGATGATAGGGAATGCAATGATGCAAATGGGTATTGCAATGGATGCACAAGGTGGATGCAAATGAAGTTGCAACAATGGAGGTTCTTGGCTTGGATGAATGCTTGAGAGTTGGAGTACAAAAAATGTGTGTGTTGGATTATTTAAAATGATGGAAAAATCCTCTAATTTTATGGGAAATTCCCCTAGAAAATTAAGGGTAAAGATGAGGCCACCATGGACAAGATCAAGGGCCAAGGTGAGTTAAGGATTCACAAGCCCTAACATCTTGCCATGTGGCAGATGAGGTGACAAAAGGGAGGTGAGGTGGAGGTAACTTATGGCACCTAGCAATTGGGACAAAATATCCTCATAAAGGAGGTCCTTGTCTCTATGTGGGTGATGGGATGTATGAGGAATTGAAAATTCCTCAAATATCCACATGGGGAAGAGGGGAGGAATTAAAAATTCCTTAAAAGACCTCGGGAGAATAAATGTGAATTTTAAATTCACATTGGGAAGGGGTTTGCTTCTCCAAAAGGAGAAAGAAATTAATGAAGGTTGACTTGGTGGTCTGCCATAAATTGCATAAGGATTAGGTTGACCTAATCAAATAATTAAGGTTGTGCAAACAAGGGATTAAGTAGGCTAATGAAGAATTAAGGGCAAGTGGAGAATTATGGAGGATGTGACACTAATCCTGATTAGGGGTGTGCACATCCTAATCATAGATTAATTAAATTAATCTAGATTAAAGAATAATTATGGAGGATGGGAGAAGGAGAGAGAAAAGAAAAATTTAAAAATTGATTTAAATTCATAAAGACAAATGACTAAATTAAATAAATTAGCATATTTATTTAACTTAGAGAAGAAAGGAGGTAAGTGATAAAGTATTTAATTATTTAATTAAATACCTTAGGAACATTAGAAGAAGGGAAATATTAATTAATTAATAAATTATTTAATTAATGCAGATGAAGGGTGCATGATAGAGGAATAAAAAGGGTGAATTTGACCATATGGGGGTGGTCAAATTTAGATGCCTATATTTTTCCCCTCTTTGAAATACTATTAGAATAATAGTGCTTCCAAGAAAAATAAAATATAGATGACTCACTAGAAGAAAGGACTAGAAAGTAACGCCCCAATGTAGGAAAAGTTGTGTAGGCTATCTAATCATAGAAAATGAAGGGATATGCCTCGGTCTCACAAAGAAGTGGACATGACATAGGAACAAAGGAAAATGATAGGGTATGCCCCATGGAGAGGGTGGATGGGGAAGAAAAAGGGGCCCCGGGTGACTTCTCAATATGGAGAAACAAAGGGTACCACATGATCGGGCATGAGAAACAATAAAGAATTGCTTTTTTATAGAGGAAAATAAACAAATGGGGTGCAAGTGGCATCCTACAGAATAAAAGGGGGGAAATGAATTAATTAAGAGGTTAAATAAAGGGTAAAAATTACCCAAAATTTAAAAGGTTAAAAAGGTGCAAAAGTTAAAAAATATAAATAGGAAATTTAAAAATTACTATTTACTTGGTCGTTGACTTAGCAAGAGAGAGAGAGGAAGTGAGAGTGACAAGGATGGCTGACGGGAGCTCCAGCGAGGATGAGGGGTTCATGGATGATGAGCTCATCCACAGAGGGGAGGAGGTGCACCAGTTCTATTATGAGCGCACGATACCTTGTTAGGTAGGATTCAAAACCCACTTCATGATTATTTATTGAAAGTTTAATGCATTTTTAAATTTTGGATTTTGGGAACCCTAGGGCACTAATTTTTGGTGGTTCGGCTAATTTTCCCATCCGTATGACAAGTTCGCTTGTTTAGTAAGGCGATTGGTGAAAGAGGTGAACTATCCTTGTGTAGGGGCGAACTAAACGGGGAGGGGCAATGTAAAAATCACCCCTCCCTATAGACAGGTGATTTTGGCATCGCCTGAGATAGGAAAATGAAAATTCAAAGTGACCCAAAAGGGCAGAAAACTCACCCCCTAGAGGAAAAAACATAGGGGTGATTTTGAAATCACTTCTAAACAGGAAAAGGAAAATTTGCTAGTGGGATGGGAAAATTCACAGGCAGGCAAGGAGAGGGGGGAATTTTCAAAATAAAGAGGCAATTTCATAGGTAGGAAAGGAGAGGGATGAATTTTCCAAATAAAGAAGCGATTTCGTAGGTGGACAAACAAAGGGTGAATTTTCCAGAAAAGAGGCGAATTTGCGGGGATTACCAAAAAGGTGAATTCTCCAAAAGAGAGATGAATGTGAGGGGTGGCAAAAGAAAGGGTGAATTCATCCCACATATGGGCGAATTTGATAGAACCCAGGGTATGGGGAAAAATGATGGGAAAACAAGTGAATGATGAAATACTAACAAGATGTTCTGTGTGGATGTAGAACTTCAAGATGCTGAGGACCTATGAGAGGCATTTAGTGGTGTTGGAGGTGACTATTAGGGTGATGACTTCCAATGACCATGAAGCATTGGAATAGGTGGCGTTGTTCTATATGTTGGATAACCCAACATCAGAGCACACTGGGTGCTCCTAACAACATTAATGGAGAGGTGGAGCTAAGAGACCTCGACATTCCATCTCTTGACAATGGAGATTGTAGTGACACTAAAGGACATGTGGAGGATGCTGTGGTTGCCCATTGAAGGGCACTTGGTTAGCTAGACATATAGCTAGGGAAGAGAGCGAGATAGGAGCCTACGAGATATCTTTGGATGAGCAGGTCTCCCTATCCAGGGAGAGTTAGACTTGGATGGGTCTTGGGATTGGAGGTGTGTGCACTACCATTATATCTCTATGGAAAGATTAGTAGGATATTACTACCAGATAGGAGCGGACAATTATTTAGCCTCAAGATCATTGAGGTTGTTTGACACATTGTGGAGAGGAGGGAGGGAGAGTTTGCATGTGGAGCATGTGTTTTCCCAACTATATCGAAACATTCACATTGTGTGCTACAAGAGAGCTCTTAGTATAACATATGTGATGCTACTGTAGGTATGTTCCTAGGAGCATATGAGTGTTGCGAGGTGAAGTGTTCTAATAGCAAGGACATAGGATGAGATGCTACTAGTAGCATACTAGTATGGTATAAAGTACAAATGGTTATTCCATTACCTTGATGTGAGTGACCTAGAGGCATGGAGGAGGAGGTTTGATGACCTGAGGCGGGACCAAATTATATGGAGGCGCTATTAGAGGTGACAATTTTTAGGATGGAGAGAGGATGAGAGGAGGCATAGGGGCTACTTTTTCATAGTATGCTACTTGATCAGTTGGTACCCACACATTGTTGAGTTGCATAGACTAGACATAGTCACAAGGTAGTTTGGTGTACAACATGATACCCTTGCAGGGCCTCA
Source organism: Sequoia sempervirens (assembly GCA_007258455.2). Lineage (NCBI taxonomy): Eukaryota > Viridiplantae > Streptophyta > Pinopsida > Cupressales > Cupressaceae > Sequoia > Sequoia sempervirens. The sequence goes on along the minus strand of VDFB02271358.1, from coordinate 1,086,101,526 downwards.
AATATTTTAGCAGATTACCCAGGAGTGCCTATGGGGTGATCAAATTAGAGGATATTTTGTGAGGTAGATGTGGGAGGACTTATAATAGATGTAGGGATGATAGTGCAATACTCTACATCGTGGACAGAGCATAGCCTAGGGTGGATGATGACACTGCACTCGATTGTAAGGGCACTAGGATTTGGTTCAGACAATGAGAGGAGAGTTAGGAGTAGAGGTGGCCAATAGAGGAAGGGTGGAGATAGAAAGACTAAGGTGGAGGAGGAGAGAGGAGACCAATGGGTGAGAGGGTAGGTGGAGGCGATGGAGGAGGATTCCCCAGAGGTACATCCACTACTGATGATACTATATGTACCTCCACCTATAGAGGATCTTGCATACTGCTGAAAGGAGCAATGGTGCGATTAAGGATAGCATAGAGGGTATGTGCAGGATCATGATGGGCCAAAAAGTGGCAATATGATGGGTATGTGGCTGATGACCTTTTTTTACCCACAATTTATGAAATGAAAAGGGTTTTTAAAGTAGATTTTTAGCTTTCCACCAATATAAATTATGCCTTACTTTGAACTTAATAAGTAATTATTATTTATTTTCTATTTGAATTACGACTAAAGTCTTGATTGATAGGCTAATTGAAAAACATCTATAGCTTTTGAACAACATCACATTTTTTGAATCCAAAACATGCATCACATTCTATACTTCACATACTATAGGATTAAAAAAAGAAAAATTGAATTTCATAAAGTTTTGACCAAATTAAGGTGATCAGACATACGAGTTTTCTATATTTTTTAAAAGTTGTAACAAAAATTTCATAATTAATTATTTACTTGGAAAAAAATTACAAAAAAATATACATCACATCGGGGCATGAGTCTTCTACTTATAGATAAAATCTTATAAAAATAATTATCATTTTATTGTGGTTAGGGTGGTCAGACAGACACCTACTTAATTTTTCCCTGAAATTTAAGTAATACTGCATTGAAACTTCAAATTTTCACCAAATAGATATATATATATTTTAAACAAACCTAGTAGCTTAAAAACTACATTCAATTTGCTACAAATTTTATTCTTACATATTTTTTAAATAATATATATAACTTATTCAAATTTTTATGTCAATTTTCCTAACTCTGATTTTTTTGATTCTTTTACCACTTAAGGGCTTGTTGTTTCCATGATGATCCTACACATACCCTAGAATAGACTTAGGGTGTTAGAGGTGGATCAAGACAAATTGTAGGTTGAGGTGGATAAGATTCAAAGTGAGGTGGATAGGGACTATTTAGCCATAGTAGAGAAGGCAACACAAAATTTGCAAGAGGCGCAGGCTGAGAGAGATGACCTCAGGAGGAAGAAAATAGAGATGTAGAGGGGGGTGGAGGAGATGATGAGGGAGAGGGATGAGCTAAGGAGGGAGTGAGATGAGCTCTGAGACAAGGCCGAGTGTTTTGAGGTGACCATGGGAGATACAGGGGTAGTGTTGGAGAGGGTAGAGGCAACAAAGGCATGGGTACATGCCTTGCAAGAGGATAGGGATGCAACCTCAGAGAAGATGTCATCGATGCAGGCACAGATAGACCAGCTAAGGATGGCACATGATGCATGGGACTAGGAGAGGAGATACCTAGTTGGATTATGAGATAGGTACAAGGTAGAGTGGTACATCACGAGGGAACAAGAGGCAGAGAGGGATGAGTACATGAGAGAGTTCATATACTACATGGGGGCTTACTTCATAGAGGTTCCAAATCCTACATGTCATGTACCTCCATATGTTCGAGTAGTACCATAGATGCAAGCACCATCACGGTCAAGAGGGACACAGCCATGAGGGTACAACAACTATTGAAAGAATCCCCTACTTAGAGGACCAGTGCTAGATTCCTCGCAGAGGTTAGATGGAGCCAACACAAGGTAGAGAGGACTAGAGGGGACATGATATAGGTTTTTTGATAGGTGCAGGGTGGCTATGTAGTACACAGAGATAGGGGCTATTGATTCCATAGCACAAATGAGACATGGATTATGTCATTCATTGATGCAGTCTCTACATTTAATGCAAAGCCCTATACTTGTATTTTATTCAATGATTATTGATGGAAATGATGGTGGTGTTATGATATGTGGATATTTATATGACATGAGGAGACCCTTATTGACACTATGTGATGCTTATGTGATGGATGTTTATTTTTTATCATGATGTATGTATATGTTTTATTATGGATGATTATGATATATGCATGTGTCTATGATTGTGTATGTTTATGCCCATGTGGATGACATGGATGAAATTCATGATGCCTAACACTTTGTGATGTAGGATGTGATAGATGATTTATGATGTTATATGCTATGGGATTGAGACTAATGATTTGTGATGCAAGTGGCGATGTATGCATGGAGATAGAAAATTTATGCTTGCAATAGATATGCTTAGAAATCCTTGTGATTGATTCAACAAATGTGATAAATATTTGTGTTGTACACTGTATAATCAATTTTCCTTTAATTCTAGTGGGAAATTTTCTAGGCATATTATTATGATTTGATGTATGTTATGGAAATGCAATGTGATGGACTGAATGAATGATGCAATGCATGCATATGTGTTAATTTTATGAATGAATAAAATGGATGGGATATAATGAAATGTATGCAATGTATGTAATGAGATGGACTAATATGTTCATAATAATGACTCTAAACAACCTAAAAAGATAATGCAGTGAAATGATAATGGGATGAACATAAGATGCTTAGAATAACCAATTAAGATTAATCTAAACAACTTAATATGAACATGATATGATAAATCAACGTGAGATGAAATGAAATGTAAGATGAGATGACATTGACACTATTTTGGATCAAGTTGTACTTACGCATTTAGTATGACATCGACCAAGATTAATGAATGATTATATTCACCTGTTTCTATGACATGCATGATTTTCCTTACAGTTATGTATCAATCTCATTTTCTTTACTCATTTTGCATGTGATAGACTAGGGATTTGACAATAGAGATGACCTTGGTACTATCAATATAATAAATGAATGTAACCTACATGAATGATGGGATTAATATCTGAATTAAATTAGCATGGGCATGATTGTAAACAAGGGATTGCATAGTGATAGAAGCTATTAATAGGCCTCCTTTATTCGTGTATCATGCTTGCTTTAGCTTATGGAAATTACTTTCCTTGTAATCATTATCAAAATGAGTGATGATGGGTATGATAATGTATCACATATCAAGATGAGAGGTGATAGACATGATACTGCCCCTATCAAAACTATAAGAATCTTGAGAAGAAAAGGAGATGGGCAATGAATATCTGTACAACCAAAATCACTAGTCATAGGATAGGGAAAGGAAAGATGCAGAAATACAATGGAACATGACAAGAAATGAAATGCAATCCTAATGCTATTTTTCCAATTCTTAGCACTAATTTTTCACTATAGCACAAGACACGATACACTAGGGTATGAGGACCTAAGGAAAATTAGTGTCTAATGAATGAAACAAACACAATAGACAAGGAGGCTGTCCCAACACCCTAAAGTCACAGTGACTTTGGTCAAGCTAGGCATTGGAATAACCACAAGCACAAAGGATTCCCTAGTGTAACACAAGACCACAGGGATCTTAGTCGGTACTACGTGGGACAACCAAGTAGACAAAAATAGACAAAAGATCAAGATATGGCCCTATGTTTACTAGTTGAAGTACACCATGATATGATGGATTGTGGCGACCTGGAAAGGTATGATATGAAGGTAAAATGATAAACAAAATGCAAAAAGCATCACAATAAAACAAAAAAATTCAAACACCCTTTCCCACAGGATTAAAAGGTGGATGAGGTTGATGCAATATGATGTAGGAAGGATGCATCATGTTAAGACCAAAGATGAAGACTAAACTAAGTGATTGATATGACTTAGGATATTTGAAACTGATTGAACCTTGTGATACTAGTGGGTAATGTTTGTTAAGAACTAGCTAAATAGGGACATACTCAACAACACGACATAAGACACAAGACACAAGATAAACACACCCTAAAGACCTAGGGGCTTGGGGGCTAATCGGAGATTAGCCCTGCCTACATGAAAGCATAGAGCCCTCATAGTTCGATAAAAGACCATGGATAAAAGTGGAAAGAGTAAAATGGAGACGACGATGGATGACAAAGATTGGATAGAAAAAATTCCTGGGGTTAGATCAAATGAGTGACCTTGCTTATGTGAAAGCACAGGGGCAACATAGTTTGAAAAAGACTAGCGACAAAAGATGAAACCAAAAATATGAAGGATGAAGGACTAACACAACAAGATAGAAGAAATCCCCAGGGTAAATACAAATCATTTTTCAAACCGTAGTATTCTAGATACTAAAAACTAATGAGGATAATTGTCGAGGTAGACCACATCCACATTAAGGTGTATGCAAATAGATTCATTATTAAGGACATGATAGGACAAGACCAAATGATGGCTGACATGATGAAGGACCCTAGGTGAAGGTGAGAGACCAACTGATGACATGAATAGATGACACAAGCTTAGATTGGGATGAAAAGCTCATAATTATGGATAGTCGATGAAAATCTTCCAATGCTCAACCAAAACATACCAAGTAGTGGATGAGCAGATGCAGATGAAAGGATTGGATCGATAAGATGTTGGGATAGGATGTGAGGAGAGGATGGATGGAAGCATAAAGAAACTATGATGCAAGATAGATAATGATTAAGCCCTCTACAAATGGAATTAGTCACTAGGTTTTCAACAAACATACTTATCTAAGGCAACACCAAGGGTGGTTTTCACCATAGGATGAATTATTTCTCTTTACTTTTTTTTTTGACTTTTTTAATTTTTTTTTATATTTTTGACCATTTTTTTCTTTTTGGTATTTTTTAGGATAGGATAACCTAACTAACTTAGGTATAAAACCTCTTTAGGTGCATGATGTTGATAGGCTCCTCTTTAGGTGTAGCAAGCCTATAGGCTCCAGAACCATATTTAGTTGTGACAATAGAAGGACCTAGCCAATTATCCTCAAACTTTCCTTTCTTGTCTCGATCTTGTTGGGTACGCTAATTTTCCTTGAGGACTAGATCACCAACATTAAACTAGCGAGGACAAACTTTATTTTTATAGATCCTCCTAAGATGATTTTGGTACACTTGTAGATGATTGCAGGCCCTGATACAATTTTCATCCAGGAGTTCCAATTAACTAAGTTGTGCAACCCAAGTGTCTTCATCATTGATTAGGTTCTTTAGAGATATCTAAGTGAAGGGATCTCAACTTCGATCAATAAGATGGAATTGACATCATAAATGAGAGAGTATGGAGTGGTGCCAGTGGGAGTGCAGATGGAGGTATGGTAGGCCCAAAGGGTGTGATGAAGATGGAGGTGCCAATCTTGACCAATATTATTGACCACCTTTTTAAGGATCTTGATAAGTGTTTTGTTGGTAGCCTTAGCTTGACCATTACCTTGGGGTTAATAAGGGGTGGACCAATGATGTTGGATAGATAGGTTTCACAAATTTGTATCATGCAATGGTTTTTAAAGGGATTTCCATTATACGTGATGATGGTGGAAGGGATTCCATATTTGCAGAGAATATGGAAGAGGATGAATTTGGAGATTTGAATACCTATAATTTGAGAGAGTGGAATTGCTTCCACCAACTTGGTAAAGTATTCAGTGGTGGTGATGATGAAAGTATGGATGTAAGAAGATGGGGGGTAGATCTTGTTGATCAAGTCAAATCGCCATTGAGAAAATGGCCATTGTGCTATGATAGGTTGCAAATATTGTGTGGGAGCATCTATCAAATCTGCATATTGCTGATAGGGTAGGCATTTCTTTATGAATTCACAAGAGTAATGCTCCATTATAGGCCAATAAAACCCAGCTCGGAGAATCCTTTTGGCTAATACCATGCCATTAGAATGGGCCCCACAAACCCCACTATGTACCTTAGTTAATGTAATGTGGGCTTCTAATTCGTTCATACACCTAAGTAGAGTTCCATCATACCCATGACGATAAAGTGTATCTCCCACAATGGTATAGTGGTAAGTGTGTTGGATGAAGGATTTATGTTGATTTCATGTAATGTTATGTGGAAGGATGCTATCACAGAGAGGTGTAAATTTCATGGTACTAGGGTGACTCAAGACCTACGATGTCATAAACCATCTCACTCTCAGAGATATCATATGACAAGATTGAAATTTTTTCAACAAGGAACTCACTGTCTATTCGATCTTTAGGCATATCAATGAGGGAATTCATCATAGCCATCACATCTACTACCTTATTCTAAACTCTAGGGTTTTTCTCAAACTTGATGAAGGTGAAGTTTTTCTTAAATTCATCCACCATGTGTATGTAGGGTAACAACTTATCATCCTTTGTCGAAAAATCTCCATTAACCTATTTGATAATCAATTGAGAATTGCCAAAGACTCGTAAATGAGTGATGTTCCATTGAATGGTGATTCTAAGACCAATGATAAGAGCTTCATACTCTACTATATTGTTTGAGCATGGAAATGCTAATATGAATGACTTTGGGATGTAGTCACCTTGAGGGGTGAGAAATAAGAGACCTGCACCGACCCCATTATGTGTGTATGACCCATCAAAATAGAGCGTCCATTTATATGCTTTTGTGACTATGAAGACTTCTTCATCAGTAAATTTAGCTGCCAAAGGATAAGCATCCACCAAAGGAGCATTATCCAACTAGTATTCTATGACTTTTTCCTTAATGGTCATATGATCCATGTACTCTATATCAAATTCATTCAGTAACATGACCACTTGGCCATGCAACTAGTCAAATAAATTATGGATAACAAATACTTAAGTGGATCAACTTTGGATATCAGCTTGACAGGATGACTGAGCATGTAATGGAAAAGATTTTGTGAAATAAAGATGACAGCTAGACAAGCCTTTTCCACTAGAGAATAGTTGAGTTCATAGCCCACTAATGTTCTACTCATGTAATAGATTGCACGCTATTTACATGACTCATCATGTTGAGCTAATAGTTCCCTCAGTGCATCTCATGTAGCTCAAATGTACAATAGCAGTGGTTCACTTGGGATAGGAGGCATGAGGATGGGTGGATGAGCCAAGTACTCCTTAATTTTTTTGAATCCTTCCTGACATTTTAGATCCCACTTGAAGGTGGTATCTTTACATAGGAGATGGGTGAATGATTGACACTTGTCAGCTAGTTGGGCTATGAATCGTTTGATGGACTATAACTTCCTTTGAAGGCTTCTTAACTGTTTGAGATTATGATGTGGGGCATTTCCATTATTGCTTTGACCTTTGTTGGATCTACCTCTATACCCCTACTAGAGATGATGAAGCTCAATATTTTTCTTGATGTAACCCCAAACATTCACTTCTTTGGATTCAAATGTAACTTGTAGTGCTCTAACCGCTCAAATATTCTCTTTAGGATCATAGGGTGTTCTCTTTTTTTGGACTTCCCCAATAAGTCCTCAACCTAATCTTCCATTATTATATGAATAAGGTCATGGAAGGTAACAATCATGGCATGTTGATAAGTTTCCCCCACATTTTTGAGGCTAAAGGTAATAGCATTGTAGCAAAGGGTGCCCCAAGGGGTGGTAAAGGTTGTTTTATGTTGATCTTTTGGTGCAATCCTAATTTGATTATAGCCACAGAAATCATCCTTAAGGGATATAATCTCATGCCCTACTATTAGGTTGACCAACATGTTAATATTTGGTAGGGGAAATCATCCTTAGGGAAAGCTTTATTAAGATCCCATAAATTTCTACAAATTCAAATGTTTCCATTTGGCTTGGCCATGGGCACTATGTTGGAGATTTAGTCAAAATAGTTGACAGGTCTTATGAACCTAGCTTCGAATAATTTCTCCAACTCTTTCTTGACAAGAAAATCCACCTAAGGATGTGTGTTTCAAGGTTTCTATTTGATAGGTTTTTCATTTGGATGCACATCCAAATGGTGTACCACCAATCTAGGATCTAGATGTGGCATGTCTGAGTAAGTCCATGTAAAATTAATGATTCCTTCTTTGAGTAGGTTGATGATGATAGAATGTTCTTCCTCTGAGAAGGATTTGTCTACATACATGATCTTAGGATCTTCCTCGGTTCCCAAGTTAATTTCTTGAGTTTCTTTGATCAAGATAGAAAACTGTTCAGACCACTGAGTTCCCATAAGGGGAAGATGAACATCCCCATCCTCTAGCACCTCGTCGAGGTTTACTATTAGATACACCCTTTATTTTGACTTTTGTTGAGTCAGGAAGTGCCTCAGAGATGTTTTCACTAGATGTCCCTTTTTTATTTTGTTTCTTCTTAATTTTTCTATTAGGGTGTTCATCCTCCCCCAATCCCATGAGATTTACATAGGTATCCACTAATTTAAAGGTGTCGATAGGTGCACTACCTTGCAAGTCCCAGTCAATGAGTTCAGGATGGCAAAGGGAAAGGCTGATGGAAAAGATAGATAGGCAGTCAAACATGGATGAGATGTCTACGTCATCATATGTGAGTATGATGGACTCTTCCTCAAGTATATCCTCAAGGAGACCATTATTCATTCTAATGTTAATAGAAGTACTAGTTGATGGTGCAAGACATTTTTACTTCATTTCATAGCCTAAGCCCAAATACTTTGGTCGTACAAGAGTATCAACAAGTTGTCATCTTCCTTGTTCTTCTATACCAAGGCCTTCCCCTTGACAATTATACTTTTTAGCTAGCTTAGAGGCATGAGGATATGTCTCCTAGAAATATTCCTTAAGAGGGAGAGAAGGTTCAGGATCCTCTCGGTATATCAATTGACTGATATCATCTTCTAGTGTATCTTGTCGTGTTCGAGGAGATCAGAAAATGCTAGACCCCATGATCTTAGAACTCAAAGTTATTGTCTTCTCTTCCTCTTTTGATGTGGACTACGAGGGTTGGACTTAAGTATGAGGTGATGGTGGCATGGTTTCCACACTTAAAGTCATGCACATCTCATACTCACCACAACCTTTTTCTATGATCTGGACCTTGGTGATTGTGGAATTAGATGTGGAAGATGGAATGGATGATGTAGTGGATAATGTGTTGGAAGATGGATGGGATGATGATTCCTGAGGTGTCCCCACTTTCACTCCTAGACAATAGTGAGAGTGAGGGAAGGAAGTTTCTGATGTATGAAAATATTCAAAGGGTTGCGGATCAACATGTATAGTTACTTCCATCCCATTAAATGGGAATTTCAGACATTGATGGTAGGTGGACGGGACAACCTGCATGGCATGGATCCATGAGTGACCAAGAAGGAGGTTATATGGAAAGTCCAGATCAAGGACATGGCATGTGGAATATTGTACAAGAGGGATAACCTAAGTTGGAAGACAAATAATTCCTTTGGAGTCACGTTCTGCATTGTTGTATGCTTTTATAGTGATAACCTCATTGTTTAAATCAGCAAGGGTGTAGCCTACCTATTTTACGAACTTCAATGTTCAAAGATTAAGGACAGAGCCATTATCTATCATGACCCTTTTTACTTTATGTTGGGCTATGAGGACCTCACTATGAAGGGGAGGGTTATGGTTCAAATCAATGCAAGGTATATCGTTTTGACTAAAGCCTAGCTGATACATGGCTAACAAGTGTCCTACCAAGGATTGGAATTTGGTAGGATCTATATCATTGGGGAAATGAGTATCCTACAAATCTTTAGTGCGAATTTCTTGATGAACAAGAGAAGACTTCAGCAAATATAGGATAGAAATTTGAGCTAGTGTATTTCCAAGGTGATCAAGAATATTGTATTGAGAGATTATAGGAGCTACCTATGTTGATGTAGAGGCTCCAGGAATGGTGATGTGGGTGTGATGCATTGTGATAATACACTGTGGGTCTTTTCCTTTGATGCAAATCATGCACACATGAGGATCTTCCTGACTGATGCACATAATTATACCCTCATACTCATAGGGTACATTCTTGTAGCTGATATTATTTGTGTTGTTATTCTGATTGTCATTATTGTTTTACCTGAGATTAACATTGGATGTACTAGCACCTTGATTGTGTTTTGGGAAGGTATTTTTGTATATCTGAAGTTGAGTATTGGATGATGTGGCCTAGTTTGCATCCACTTCGATATCACCTCGATCTATAAGATCTTGGATGTATGTCTTAGTCATTGACAGTTGTTTGTGGAATGACCCTTAATTTTGTGAAAATCACAATATTCATTTTATTGATACTATGCAGGCTTTGGTTTAGACTCATTGAAAGTATTGGTCACAGGATATGTGTCTTGATAGCTTGCTTGAAGGATTCTATTAAAGAAGACACTTAAAAATTCTCTCAATTGAGTGAATGTGTGTTTATTATTCACCTGATTTTATTGATTGGACTCTTGAGGAGGACAAGGTGCCCCCTATGGCACTGATATGACATTGGAAACTTATGGTTGATTAGGGACATATTGTGATTTTTGGGATGTGTTAGCTACCTAAACATGCTTTGTGTCAGTGACACCATTGTTGATAGGGTTCTTTTTTTTGTTCCCATACTAGTACTTATCCCTAGATGATTTGTCCTTATCTTGATTATGAATTTTGATTTGTCCCTTGGCAATGAGTTCTGTCTGAATGATATGACCCTTTTCTATGACCTCTACAAAGTTTGTAACACAATGAAGATTAATATTATGTGCCATATTTGCATGAGAGTTTTCCACGAAAAGAGTGACCATGTCCTTCTCATTGAGTTGAGACTTCATTTGACTAGCCAAAGCATGCCACCTTTGGAGATAGCTTGCAAAGGTCTCTCCCTCACATTGTTTTTCTTTCAAAAGATCTAGAGTATCAATATCCTACTCCAAATTGAAGTAAAAGTGTGTAACAAACTTGTTTGAAAGATCCACAAAGCTCCCTTTGGAAGAGTCATAAATCAATCCAAATCCACCCCTGTTAGACTCATTGGGAATAACCCTAAGAGGTAATTGTCATTATATAGGACTTTTTGACAATGTGAGTAGAACTCCTAAAGATGGTTCTTTGGAAAAGGATGTTCAAGTGAGATCAATAGATCAAATGGATAGGTACAAATATCTTCAAACTTGAAAGAATTTTTAGATGTCCCAACCTGCAAGTCTTTCAATGCGGCTTTGTTCTCTTCCCACTACTTATTAGCAGGTGTTGAGGGAGGTGGATTAGATGGATTGGATTGATTATAAGGAGCATATTGTTGGTAGGATGAACATGAGGTTGAAGTGGTTTGATCATATGCTGGTGGAGGCATATATGGTGGTGTTTGCTAATACTGATTCATATGGGTGGGTTGTGGTTGTGGATTGACATAGGATTCATGATAGGATGATAGATTTTGGTAATATGAAGAGGAAACCCCTTGCTAATATTGTGGAGGTGTTTGGTAATATGAAGAGGTGGAAGCACCATGTTTGTATGGTGGTTTTTGGTAGGATGGCTACTATTGGGAAGCATGATACTATTTTGATTGATAATTATAAGCATCATACTATTGGGATGCATACAAAGGCTATTATAGATTGGAGAACTAGTAATAGGGATTCAATTACGATTTGGAATTTTGAGATTTCTGATAAGCAGTATTAGGATTAGGATTGGATGGGGTAGAAAAAGTGGTATACATACTTGACAAATGGTAAAGGTATTGAGCAAGAGGATTGCTTTGCATTTGTGTTGGGATTTGGGTGTGATGAGGTGGTTATTGGTAATTTGGTGGTTGTTGATAGAGAGGATGAGATGGGATTTGTTTTTGTTGAGGGAATTGTGGTTGGTGAGGAGGTAACTGATGCGATGGTGTTGAATGTTGCATGGGGATTTGTGTTTGTTGAGGGGTCAGGATTGGAACACCTTGAGATTGCTATTGAGGTTGTGAAGTAGTCTAGGTTTCTTGATGTGGAGACTATGTGGAAATTTTTGTATGTTGTGGTGTTTGAGATGGGATTGCGGTGTGTTGCATCACCTATTTGTGAGGTGGTTGGGATGTCATCACCTACTGTAGATTAACTAGAGGCTACTAAAAGGATGGGACATTTCCTTGAGGAAGTTACTGAGATGTGAAATCTGGCAGTGGTAAGTTGTATGCGGGTGTAGATCCAAGAGGTGGAGGAAGTTCAACAAAATTATTGCCCCCAATATTCATTGGTGGTTGACCTGGTTGCTTAGGTGGAAGAGCTAGTACAAATGGTATGGGAGTTGAGTTATGTGGAACATGCATGGCTGGTGGATGTGGTAGACTCTTTGGCATACCATAGGCAAGGGGATCATTAGGATCAGGACCTGGAGGAACATTTGACTAAGGTGCTCCCATGACTAAAATCAGAACTTGAGGAGGGTGCATGACTTGATAGAGGACAACATTGCCAAACTTAGGCTGATACCAACCATGCTGTGGTGGACCCTCAAGGACATATGGAGTACCCAATTTATTTAGTGAATTTTGAGGATCTTGTGATGTTGGGGTTGCAGGAGGTGTGATGTTGACGTATTTTGATAAATTAAATCTTGATGGTGGCTTGAATCCCTTCATGATCAACGTGGCAAGGATTTTATCCCCATTATCTTTGAGGAGACGTTGTGTCATTTGGACATTAATAGGATCATTGATATATTCATCTACCATGACTTTGGGTTGGTTGACCATGCTCTCATCAATAGGAGGTGAATTGTTATGCACCTTACTATTGGATTGTGATGAGCCACCTTTATTGGAATCCTGAGGAGTGGTGATCTGGGTATCTTGAGACCATTGTTCTACCATGAGTTTCTTTGATTGCAATCGGGGGGTAACGGGCATGAAAATGAAAAACTACTAGGTGAACAAACATGATGATATGCTATAGGATGCACTTAAATGAAGGATCTAGGTGAAGACTAAAGGATTGATTGGATGATTGGATTAAGGATGTGAATGGATTAAATTAGATCTATAGGTGAGATGATATGATCACTAGGATTGGATGATTGATTGGATAGGATGATAAAATGGATTTTAAATCAAGTTCAGAGGTTAAAGTAGATGAAATAAGGTGCTGACAATTGGATTGGAGGACTGAAAGGATGATTATGACACCAAATCTACCTCAAGATGGAAGTAGATTGATTGGGCCATAGATGATTACTAACTCAGGGCAGATGACAATGTTAAAGAGGTGTGGATGATGACGATCAGGATCAGGCACCTAAGTCAACCAAGATTAAAAACTCTAAAATGAATTCTAGGTGATTGGGATTGATGGATTGATGATGGATATTCAATCTAGAGATGTTATAAGATGCACCTTTATGATTTGATTGAAAAATTAATGAATTTTGGAAAAATGTAGACAAACTAAAGTGACAATTATAGGTAGATGGATAATGATAAAAAAAAATTGATCATGACAAAGGACTCAAAAAACAACAGGCTTTTAGCAGCCCAAAGGATTCAATCTCTAGTATTTGTATGGGAAGTGGATATGCCTCTATGTAGAGAAAATTTTCCTTTTTAGGTCATGAATTCGCCTATTCAAGGACAATAGATTCGCCTCTATGTTGAGAAAACTTGCCTTTTTCTAGGAACTCAAATTCACCTATGTCTTAAGGACACACAAGAAATGGGAAAACTGAGGATGCAATTTAGCCTATCTCTTGGGGACACACAAGAAATGGGAAAATTTGGGGTACAAATTCACCTATCTCTAGGGGACACACAAGAAATGGGTGAAGTCAAGGTGCAAATTTGCCTATTTCTGTGTAGGTTTGCCTAAAAGCTAATAGAATCACCTCTAAGTAATGAAGGATCACCAAAAAGCTCTGAAGACCATAGGAGAATAGGTGAAATCAATTTGCAAAATCACCCAACGGGGATGAAAAATTCACCTATTTCTTAAACTATATGTACAGGGAGTAGACTCACCTAAAAATAAGATCGCCTATTGGACAAACAGATTCACCTAAATCCTGACTTGTACGAATGGGGAAGACACAAGAAAAAATAGATTCACCCCTATGGACAACATGTTTGCTTGTCCTAAGAGATAAACAGATGGGATGACCCAGACTAAAAGGGGGATCGCCCATGTGGACTATATGTTCACCCCACGAGAGGAAAAATTTGCCTATTCTAGGGAGAACGAGTGGATTCGATGGACAAGGACTAAGAAGGACCGAGCCTGTGGACAATGGGTTCACCCCAGGAGAAGAAAAATTTGTGTATTCTATGGAAATAGACGAATTAGAGGGACAAGGACTGAGTAGGACCGACCTTGTGGACAACAAGTTCGCCCTAGGAGAAGACAAATTCACCTATTCTAGGGAGAATAGGTAGATTCGATAGCAAAGGTCAAGACACAGAATCACCTAAGGAATGGACAGACTCACCTATTTTGGGAGTAGGAAAAAATAGTGTTGCCCAAAAAAGGAACCCATAAGAAAATTCACCTCTAACAGAGATGAAATCACTAAAACAGATGACCTAGACTAGACTTGAAGACAAGATCACCCTTTTGTAAGGAAAAATTGCATGTCCATAATGTAAATTACCCTTTGTAGGAAGAAAATTTTCCTCTGAGGGAAGGGTGTAGCTATGGTAAAGGACAACAAACATGGAAAACAATAGATAGAAGGGTTGGACTAACTCAACTAAAAATAAAAGGATTGGTATCACACAATGAAGACACGCCAGGCAACACAATCGTAAAATTAGTATTGAAAGTTTACAAACATGATGTAGGCTCACCACCTTGAGCGGACAACCTAAGGTTAATACTTTGTGATACCGAGGTGATTCTCTAGATCACCCTTTCTCACGAAGGTAGATAGCTACTGTTTTGGTAACACAGGGTCATCAATAGACACCATGGGATCACCTTCACACTCTCTCTCGAGGACTATTATAGTCTACCATGAGGATTTCTATCTCAACCCTAGGGAGTACATGGTGAGTAACTTCAGGGTATGGTGTACATCCCCTACACTACACAAAGCCACAACTAAAACACGGGTCTCTATCTAGGCTGAATAGGGCTATCTTGTGTGTCCTCAATATACACTAGGTACATGAGGAAAAATTGTGAACACTAGCCCATAACAAGAATGGATCAGGAGCCCCAGTGAGGTACTAGAAACTTGGACCAACCCTACACATCTTATCTAGGTATCACCCTAGCTTGGATGCTTCAGTAAACATGACGTGACTGGATTGGGGTACAACTTTACCTCTCCCCCATTTATATACCCTGCCGAGAACATGTGGTTGGAATCATCCCCTGGGTGATGAAATCCTATGAAGTTTCTACAAAAGGAAGAAGAGACTAGATGCTTCAACTAGTCCCTAGGCTCACATGTAGTGAAAGGGGAGAGCTTAGATACACTAGCACCTCCTAGGTAGACTGGACTGGACTAGAGAAAACTACAATTTCTCATCACCTAGGTTCACGAATGGTTCAAGGGGATTGGATACGTCAACAATTTACTCACAAGCACAACAAAAAAAGTATATTGACCCTTTAATTAATCTACGTGTGCCTAGATTAGTGCAAAAAACAATAGACAAAACTAACTATGATCTTCGACCAATCATCCTATAGAAAATTTGTTAGTAATTTTCAATACTAGTCTTAGATGGATGAGAGACAATTGTTGCACAAATCGTTAGTAAACATAACACTCATTAATAGATGAGTTAGTGGATCAATACCTGAAATTGAAACGAAATTGGAGCTAAAAATTAAGCAATTAAGCTTTAGGATTACCTTAAATTTTCCTCTGAGTGAGGAAAATTTTGCTATTCCTTCTTATGAAACTCACCCATCTAGGAAAATGGGAGAATTTGTAGTCGCTTGTTTTGGAAGATGGGTGATTTTGATGTCACCTCTATAACTTGATCGCTTTCACCTATTTCTCAGAGACCATTACAAGTTCACCTATGCTACAAGCAACTTCTCCTCTAGTTTCAATTTTTCCCCTTTTTACAAAAGGGAAAATTTGTGTCTGCCTTTGTTGACTCCAGATTCACCTCTGTAACTGGTGTGTTCACCCGCCATGGTAGATTTTCCCCTATGTGTAAATTAATGAACCTGCAAAACATGAAACAATAAGAAAAGTGCAAGTATAGACCTATGACGTGGGTCCCACTAGGCATGCCATATATGTTTGCAGGGGAATTCCTAGTTTAAAAATGAAAAACAAATAGATTGCAAACAAGGAGAACACAAACAACACCTCAATGATTAGCCTAGTTGAACTTGAATAAAATAAAAGATAAGAAGAAGTGTGTTACATTTCCCAAGTTGATGAGTTGGTTATCCCTGTTGATTTTGTTCAAATGTGTGTTCCTTTAGATGGAAAATAGTATGCAACTGAGCTCTAAATGATCATGAGATGAGAGGGAATGCAATGATGCAAACAAGTATTGCAATGGATGCACAAGGTGGATGCAAATGAAGCTGCAACAATGGAGGTTCTTGGCTTGGATGAATTCTTTAGAGTTAGAGTGCAAAAAATGTGTGTTGGATTTTCCAAAAAGAGGGAAAAATCCTCTAATTTTAGGGGAAATGCGCCTAGAAAATGAAGGGTCAAGATGAGGCCACCATGAACAAGATCAAGGAAAAAGGTGAGTTGAGGACTCACAAGCCATCACATATTTCCATGTGGCAGATGAGGTGTCAAAAGGGAGATGAGGTGGAGGTAACTTATGCTACCTAGGGATTGGGACAATATCTCCTCATAAAGGAGTTCCTTGTCTCTATGTGGATGATGTAATTTATGAGCAATTTAAAAATTTTCAAATATCCACATGGGGAAGAGGGGAGGAATTAAAAATTCCTTAAAAGACCTAGGGAGAATAAATGTGAATTTTAAAATCACATTGGGAAGGGGTTTCCTTCTCCAAAAGGAGAAATCAATTAATGAAGGTTGACTTGGGGGTATGTCGTAAATGGTATAAGCATTAGGTTGACCTAATCAAGTAATTAAGGCTATGAAAACAAGGGATTGAGTAGGCTAATGAAGAATTAAGGGAAAGTGGAGAATTATGGAGGATGTGACAATAATCCTCATTAGGGGTGTGCACATCCTAATCGTAGATTAATTAAATTAATCTAGAGTAAAGAGGAATTATGGAGGATGGGACAAGGAGAGAGAAAAGATGAATTTAAAATTTGATTTAAATTCATAAAGCCAAATGACTAAATTAAATAAATTGGAGTATTTATTTAATTTAGATAAGAAAAGTGTAAGGGATAAATTATTTAATTATTTAATTAAATACCATAGGAACATTAGAAGAAGGGAAATATTAATTAATTAATAAATTATTTAATTAACGCAGATGAAGGGTGCAAGATAGAGGAATAAAAAGGGTGAATTTGACCATATGGAGGTGGTCAAATTTAGATGCCTATAATTCCCAATGTGTACCTTCACATTGACCTCCTGAAATCCTTGAAAACTAATAATGACCCTAATGTTTAGGTTGTAAGGACACATTTTGGTATTAAAATGATTGATCTTACCCAGACAAGATTTCTTGAAATTTTCAATTTGAACCCTAATTCCAAGGAGCTCATTGATGAGAAGAAATTGAAGGAATAGTATGAAAGGATAAAAATGACTTTCAAGGTTTCAATATTGACTAATTTTAGGGGAAGAGGAAAGGGAGTAAACATGATCAAACTTAATCCATCTGATAAGGAGCCTTTCAAATTTGACATGTTTCAATTCTACTTTCAAAGGAATTTCTTCACTCTGTGTCAGATTTTAGGGTTTTATCCTCCCAAAAGGATGCCAACAACTTTTATATACATTGTAGAAAATATGTGATATGTGATGTATCTCAACAAGTTATATTATTTTGTAACCTATCTGTCAAATGAGATCCATAAAAGCCTAATCTGTCTCAAAGTTGGTAAAAAAAGAGTGATATTTTGGTGGTACTTCTTGTTAATACACATGTTTTTATACAAGAGAGCTAATTAATTTAGAGAAGATATGAAATTTGATAGGAAAGGTGAGAATGGTGAGGATCACCCTATCCAAGCATGTACTCATATATTTGGAAAAGTATGAGTAGGTCTCTAGTTTTGTGGTTTTCTCAAATGTGTTTTCTTCTAAATTGAAGAGATACTTGGTGATAGATCCACCTAGGATTCTGAGGGATTTACATGATTTTCTAAGACCTAAGGAGAGGAGGTTTGAATTAGGTATTGGTAAAAATTGGGGAGATATCATACCATAGCCTCATTGCACTATCCTTCGAGTATATGGCACAAGTGTCTGACCTCGTGTACTTCCAAGAGATGTGCCATTTCAGATTAGTTTTCTTGAAGTCATGTGGTAGTTAGGAGATGTTGAAGATAACCACTTGGTTGGAATGAAGAAAAGGAACTCTTTTTCTTGCATATATCATCTTCCCCATTTTTTTCATGATCAAATATGGATGGAAAAATATTATCCCAAGGATTAAACCTCTTGGAATGAATGTTGTAGATCAAGAAATCATCATCTAGAGGGTTTCAAGGAGATGTTGAAGGACAATATTAAGGGATAAATGCTCTATTGCAACTGCTAGTTTCGCAAAGATGTAATTAGAAATATATTTGGTCTTCAATTGGAGAGAGTAAAATGAAATGGCTGGCCTTGATGAAATTAGAGAAGGAAAAACAAAACAAGGATCCTAGTTTTAAGAGAATTTTCCAAGTAATAAATGATGAGATTTTCAGAGTAGAGACAATGCTTCAAAATTTTGATAGGATGGTAGCACAACTCAAATAAGATAGAGAAGTACATGAAAAGGAAAATTACCCAATGGTTGAAGAAATACCAACATATTAGCCACCAATAAAATAATATGTATTTTTAAGGAAGAAGAGAATAGTGACAAAGGAGAAAACAATTTCTACCCCTACTCAATTAGAGGGGTCAAGAGAATATTCTCTCATTCCTCAATTTCCACCATCTTCACCTCTAAGATTTTCCACTCTACAAATCATTGAATTAGATTCACCACCAAGAGAGACCTCACCAAAAAGAAGAAGGGTTGAATCATCTATACTTTTGCATTATCCTTTTGATTCTGATGAAGAGATCACTATTACAATTGATCAAATGATACAAGGTATGCCCTAACCCCCAAGAGGAGTGAATGTTGCAATTATGAGCAAGTTTGGTGGTGTTGTCATTGATGTCAACACAGTTCAGTATGTTGCAGATTTTGCATGTATAGTTGAGACACTGTTCAAATGTTGTGAGTACATGGAGCTATCCTTATGATGTTGCAGATGTGCTAAAATAATGGGTTACCAAGTGCTTTTGAGAAAATTAATAAAGAGTGAATTCAAAGTTATATATGTGTTCTGAATGTACTCTAGTATGTGCTTTGAATTTTTTCTATGTTGATCCTATACTCATGCAGATCTAAAGGTTTTTGTTGGTGATCTGTTGGTGATATCTCCTAATTTGTGGCTGCTTGTTTAATGAAAGGTGAAAGTTGTGTTCATTAGTGTGTGAACTATTTTGGCAGATTTGGTTATCTATGGACTAGGAGCAATGTTTCTACTCCACATTCCTCTACTCTTTTGTTTTAGTTCTTGCGGATCTAGAATATGTCTTGTAATGATGTTCTCTAGTTTCTGGAAGAGATGTTCAAGTTTTGGTACTCCAAAAGATGAGCTTCAGAGTTTTTGTGTGGGATTTCACAACTCATATGGACTATTGGAAATATTTCTATGTTTTAAGGTTGTTACACCTATTGTAGATATATCTAGAAGTATCTAAGATGTGTTCTCTTGCATGATGAAGTGTGTTTCAACATTGGTGTGTTATCTTCTTGTTGGAAAGTGTGTACTTCAATGTTCATTTTTATTTTCATTAGGTTTGGCTGACCTAGTGTTTACACTTCATATGAAGAACTTAAAATTTAATTAAGGAATCATGTGGTTGATCCAAGACATTACTTTTGGTCTTGGTTAAGTGTTTAATTCATCCACTCTCATTCTTTTCCATTGTGCTAATGTTGAGTTTCTGACCTAGTTTGAATTTTATTAAATGAAGCATATGTGGCCGACCTTGGAGAATGCTTCTAAGGTTGAAGATGGTATAAATTCAAGTCAAGATGTGAATGATTGGATGATGATGTAGAGTAACGAAGTAAGCCACTATCAAAGAGCATAATTGTGTGAAAGTGAGTTGAGGCAACATAATTCATTATGTTAGATTCCTAACAGTAGAGAACTAAAGGTTTCTACAATTTTTTGATCAAGGTTTCAGATGTGTGTAAATTTTTGTCATGGATATTTCTATTATATTTTGTATATGTAGGTAGTGAGCCTCCCTATTAGACAGTGAGTCCTTTTTGTAGGCAGTGATCCTTTTGTATCTAGACAATGAGTCCTATTTTGGGTAGTGAGCCTCTTGTATTAAATTTTTCTATCACTTTATATTGTCAGTTAATCCTCACCATGGTTTTTCCATTATTGGCTTTTCCACATAAAATTTGGTGTACATTGTGTTATTTTTTCTTTTTGTTATCTACATTCAATGTTCATACTTAATAATAGAATAATGTGGTTGTGAAATTCATAAGTGTTGAAGTTTTTTGTTTGAATTTGGTGACAACTAATTCACCCCCCTCTCAGTTTTCCTATGTCTTTTAACAATTGGTATCATAGCTTTGGTTCCTTGGTGTAGAGCTTAACCACTTAAGGAAGATTTGATGGCACATAAGTTAGTGAACCCTATGTTTGATGGATTTGATTACAGTGACTGGAAAGTGCAGATGATAGGATATATTATCTCTCTTGGTTACAAGACCTGGAAGGCTATTGAGATGAAGTATGTTGCTCCAATGAGTGGTCCTACTACCATAGATGAGGCTTCTAGTTATGAGGAGAATGAAAAAGGTGCAGATGATAGGATATATTATCTCTCTTGGTTACAAGACCTGGAAGACTATTGAGATGAAGTAAGTTGCTTCGACAAGTGGTCCTACTACTATAGATGAGTTTTCTACTTATGAGGAGAATGAAAAATAGAGGTATGTTATTTAGATTACTTTATCCAAGACTAAGAGAAGAATAGTTATCTCTCTAGGCACTGCTTATGAAGTTTGGAAAAAGTTTGAAGATCTTTATGAAGGAAATGATAGAGTTAAATTGACAAAGAAGCTGACAATAAAGCATAGATATGAGAATATGAAAATGGAAGAAGGAGAAGATCTTGCAATCTATTTTTTAGAGAATTGATATAGTAGAAAATGAAGCTAGAAATCAAGGGGTTACTTTGACTAATGAAGATATAATTGAGAAGATTCTAATGACTCTACCAAAATGTTACAGTGAGAAAGTTTTAGTTATTGAGGAAACATGTGATCCTAAGAAATATACTAAAGAAGAGCTATTTGGCACCTTGACTACATTTGAAATGAGAAAGATTGGAAAGAAAGAGGAAAAGACAGAAAAAAAATTTAAAGAAACAATGATTGAAGATGATCTCTATAGTGATGGTTCAGATGAGTTGGAAGTGAACTTTATAAGGAAGTTAAAGAAAGGTACTAGTAAGTGTAAAGGTATGTTTCCCTTTAAATATTTCAGTTGTGGTAATATTGGTCATTATGCTTCAAGATGTCCAAATAGAACTATACATAAGAAGAACAAAGATCATAAAGATAAAAAGGATAAGAAATACAAAAATTTGTACTATGTTAGAGAAGAAGTTGGAATCTCTAATAATGAATCTGATTATGAGAATGATGATAGTTAATGCTTGTTCTTATCCTTGGAGAGTAAATATGTGTCTATTAACTCTGGAAAATGTGCAAGAAAAAGTGATTCAAAGAACAAGAAGGATGATATGGAAGGTACTATGGTCACCACCTTTCATGCTAGACGAGATGAGGATTACTAGATGATTGACTGTGGATGTTCTAATCACATGACCAGAGATAAAAGTAAGTTTACTAAAATTGAAAAGTATGATGGTTGTTTGGTCATGTTTCATGATGATTCAAGAGAAAAGATTGTTGGAAAAGGTACAATTAGTTCTAATGGAATACACAAAATTGATGATGTATATTATGCAAAGGGTCTAAGGAATAAATTTTTGAGAATTGGAAAAATGTGTAGCAAAGGTTTTAAACTTGTGTTTTAGGATAATACCTATGAGATCAGAAAAGGATCCGAAGATATGGTTGCTACAAGAAGGAGAACTCATGGAAACATCTATCAACTTAAGGGTGTTTATGGTCAATCCCTTATATCTCAAGTTAATGAAAGTTGGTTGTGGAACTGAAGAATGGGACATGTAAAATTTGATAATCTAGTCAGGATTAGTTCAAGAGATGTTGTTTGAGGTATGCCTAAAATCATAAACCTTGCTAATACAGTTTGCAGAAGTTGTCAGTTAGGGAAACAAACAAGATGCAATTTCAAAGGAAATGAGAAAACTACTACTAGAATGTTTGAATTAATTCATGTAGACCTCTGTGGTCCTACTAGAATAGGAAGCCTAAATGGTGACAGGTATTTCATGCTCCTTATTGATGATTATTCTTGAATGACATGGGTTGATTTTCTTAGAGAGAAGACTCAGGATCTGGATAGGTTTAAAGTTTTTAAAGAAAGAGTAGAAAATGAAGTGAACCTAAGAATGAAATGTTTGAGATTTGATACAGGTGGAGAATTCACTTCTAGTGAGTTTAATGTATTTTGTGAAGAGCATGGCATAAAGAGACACTCTTCTGCTCCAAGAACCCCTTAGTAGAATGGAGTGGTTGAGAGAAAGAATTGGACTATACAGGAAGTTACAAGAACCATGATGAAAGAAGAAAATATACCTGATGTGTACTAGAGAAAGGCAATACACATTGATCAATGCTTATGTTCTTAACAAAGTTCAAATCAGAGGCAACAACACAAAAACTCCTTATGAGCTTTGGACTACTAAGGATCTTTTGAAGGATGAATTTGAGTATCTAAGGGAGAGATTTGGGGTCATTGGCCCTCTGAACTAGGTGCACATGGAGGTGCATTAGTCCAATGGATTCATAGATTCTTCATTTATCTGGATTGATCAATTGGTCTACTCTGTAGGGGGGTAGAAAGCTTTCATTGTTGTAGTATGAGTTGAATGGGTGCACTCCTAAGGGGGAGTGATCAAATATTTTGATATTTTCCATTGATGTCAAAGGGGGAGAGAGAGCCATGTGAAAAATAGTAGAAAAGAAAGAGAAGATGTTCTCTCAGAATATTATGTAGGTTGTTTAAAGGAGAATGTGGTCTTTGATGATTTTTCACATAATGTGTTGTCATCAATCATAAAGGGGGAGATTTTTGCAAGTATGAGCAAGTTTGGTGGTGTTGTCATTTATGTTTTCATTGACATCAACATAATTCAATATGTTGCAGATTGTGCATGTGTATTCAAGACATTGTTTAGATGTTGTAAGTACATGGAGCTATCCTTATGATGTTGTAGATGTATTGAAATGATGGGTTACCAAGTGCTTTTGATAAAATTAATAAAGAGTGAAGTTAGAGTTATGTATGTGTTCTAAATGTGCTCTAGTATGTGCTTTGCATTTATTCTATGTTGATCCTATACTCATGTGGATCTAAAGGTTTGTTGTTGGTGATATGTTGGTTATTTCTCCTGATTTATGGCTGTAAGTTTGACGAAAGGTGAAAGTTGTGTTCACTGGTGTGTGGACTATTTTGGAAGAGTTGGTTATCTATGGGATGGGAGAGTTTTTTCTGCTTTGTATTCCTCCATTGTTATATTTTAGGTCTTGCAGATTTGGAATATGTCTTGTAATGATGTTTTCTAGTTTCTAGTAGAGATGTTCAAGTTTTGGTACTCTAAAAGATGAGCTTCAAAGTTGTTGTGTGGGATTGCACAGTCTGAATGGACTATTGGAAATATTTATGTGTTTGAAGTTTGTTACACCTATTGTAGATGTATCTGGAAGTATCTAAGATATGTTGTCATGCATGATGAAGCATTTTATGTCATCCATGTGTTATCTTCTTGTTGGAAAGAGTGTACTTAAATGTTCATTTGTGTTTTCATTAGGTTTTTCCAATTTGGTGTTTACACTTCATATGAAGAATTTAAAATTTAATTCAGGAAGTGTGTGGTTGATCTGAGATGTTTCTTTTGGTCTTGGTTAAGTTTTTAATTGGTCCACTCTCATTCTTTTCCACCATGGTAATTTTGAGTTGCCGACCTAGTTTGAATTGATGAAATGAAGCATATGTGGCTAACCTTGGAGAATGATTCTAAGGTTGAAGATGGTATAAATGCAATTCAAGTTGTGAAGGATTTGATGATGATGCAAAGTATTGGATTAAGCCATAATCAAAGAGAAAAATTGTGTGAGAGTGGGTTGAAGCAGTAGTACTTTATTGTGTTAGATTCCTAAAAGTAGTGAGCTGAAGGTTTCTACAATTTTCTAATCAAGGTTGCGAATGTGTGTAAATTTTTGTGGTGGATATTTCTATTATCTTTTTTATCTATAGGTAGTGAGCCTCCCTACTAGACAATGAATACTATTATGGGTAGTGAGCCTCTTGTATTTCATTTTTCTATCACTTTATATTGTGAGTTAATCCTCATCGTGGTTTTTCTCTTATTAGGTTTTCCATGTAAAATCTGGTCTACATTGTGACAATTCTTTCTATTATCTGCATTCCTTGTTCATACTTAATAACAGAATAATGTGGTTGTGAAATTTATAAGTGTTGAAGTTTTGTGTTTGAATTTGGTGACAACTGATTAACCCCCCACCTTTCAGTTGTCATGTACCTTTTAATAGTGAATCCAGCAGATGAAAGCCTAGATTAATTAAGGTTGATCTGACTTGGGTCAACAATGTTGATGATGTTAGAGAAAAGGCATCTAAGGATTTTAAGGATGATGATTCTTGTTCTCAAGATAAAAGTGTTTTAAGAATCTATTTGGAGGGTAAGGAGGGATGAGTATGATGAAAACCTGAAAATGAAGATGATTGAAAATCTAGAGCTACCAAGGGAGGTCATTGATTGAAGATTCCTTGTAGAAATAAAAGAAATATATGAAAAACACATGTTGAAGGTAGAGATCTAGTAAATAATAGTTGTTTTCTACCCTTGTTAGAATGGGACATGGAATCATCCATTTTGTTTGATATAGTGAGGAGACATGATTCTCATATTTTCTACACTAATGAAGAAGTATTATTTTCTCTACATAGATTAGCATTTGATCCAAAATGGGACACATTGGCCATTTGGGCATTGGCCCCAAACACCAACAAGCTAGAAGTTGCAGAACCCCTAGCAGACCTTGGAAATGGACTAATAATCAAGACACTATTTGAGACTTCAACTATTGAGGAAGCCACATAGTCTATTAATGTAGCCAAATTCACCAAGGCTATTATTGAATCTTTACAAGAGCAGTTTGATTGAAAGAATAAGAAGTATAATGACTTGGTGGTTCTTTATAACAAGGATGAATAGAAAATTGTAGAACTGTAATTGGAGAATGCACTTTTAAATGAACAATTGCAATCATTGTAGTCAAGGTCATCAATAATGTCAAGGAAACTAGTGCCACAACTATAGGATAGTGTTCCATCTCCTCCACTCTCTCCAGTCCATTCCCCCACTAGTCTAATCACCCCCTCCAACTTCTATAGAAATGGTGGTTTACATTGTAAGGAATCCCAATCAATTTCCAATAATTTTGTGACTTCTTCAATATGATTTTATTTTTCTTTATTTTGCATGGGTTCCATTTGTGTAGTTGGTGCCAATGTTTTCAAAGGATTTTCCTTGTCTTTCTTAGTGTGGAAACAACTTTGAAGTTCAAGGTCGGCCTTGTGTGTGTACACTTTGTTTTAGTAAACATACTTCATTAAATGATGAAGAGTTGAAGGCACTACCTACATTTCATGAATCTACATGGTCTTCCTTAAATAAGATTATATGAAAGATTATGAGGCATAACATGGATATTAGTTTGCAACATAGCTCTCCCAATGATAACATGTAATGTGATCACACCAAGCGGTTGTTTTCCTATGTTATCAAATCAACAAATAGACAATGATTCAGGTTCAACCCTACTCTTGTCAATTCCAATCTTATCCAAAAGGTTCACACTAAACACATTAAGGGTTGACCCATTGTTAATAAGGGCTCTCTTTATTGTTATCCTATTAATAATGGCTACAATAATGAAAGCTTCATTTTTTTTTTTCACTTCCAAAGGAGGTAGCTCACATTGGTAGAAAATAATTTGTGTTCATTCCTTGAATTAGGTGTGCTATGGCATTCAGTTGCACATTAGGATGGATAGGAAATTGTTGTAAAGAAATTTGAATCATGTTATGATGAGGGGATGCTTGTATAAGATCCCATAAGGATATATTAATAGGAGTATTTTTAATTTGTTGAACAAGATCATACTCTTTTCCACTTTTTCAAGGAAAAAAAGTCCAACACTAGGAAAGATATGTTAAGGCAATGGTAATGAACTAGGAGTGGTTTGCTATTTCCTATTGTTTTGTGTATTGTATGTGTGAGTAAGAAAATTGTAACTTGGTTGTTGTGAATCATTGTTCTTTTCAAGTTATTATTTAGGTGGTTCTAAGATAAGAATGGGTTTATTTTGAGCTTGTGGTTGTTGTGAGGGTGGATAGAGGGTAATTTGAGTCTTAGTTGGTCCAATAATTAAAGGATTTTTTGGAGGTTTAATGAGGACTTAAGGGAGTTCTAATGTTCATAACCTCAACAAATTTATCCCTATTTTCATCATCTATTAGTGAAGGGGAGTCTAATGTCACTTCATCATCTTCATCGAAGGAAGCCACATCACTATTTTTTGAAAGATATGTGTCAATGTTGTCATTTTATTGCATCAATATATCTTCCCTATTAGGAGAGCTTTTAGGAGAGGAGAAAATAAGATGATCACATTCCATTGTTATATTTTGTAAAGTGGCATCATCACAAATAGGGGAGGCATCAAGAGAAGAACAACTATGATTTTATTTCTTATCAATGATTGGATATTTTTGTTTAATGATATCTTCCAAAATGGGAGAAGCATTAGGAAAGGGAGAAACAAGATTCTCATGAATTTAAATGAGTGTGTCTTCTAACTCTAGGCTATCTTCTTCACAAATAGGAGAGATAGTAGGAGAAGAACAAATGTGATTGTCATGATTGTCAATGATTTCATTCTTTTTTACTAAGGTCTCATTCTCTTGTACCATAATATATTTTCAAGTAGGAATTTTATTAGGAGAGGATTTTTCAAGATTAGCATGACTCTCAATGGGTGCATCTTCTAGCTTGAAAATACCTTTGTCACAAGTAGGAGAGATATTAGGAGAAGAGAAACTATCATTATCATGATTGCCTATCCTTACATCCTCTTTCACTAAAACATTCTCACAAATAGGAGAGATATTATGGGATGAGGGGATGATGGGAAATGTGGTATTATATAATATTTCAATAAGCTCAATCCATTTCACTAAGATACACTCATGACTAACATGCTTGTTAATTCATTTTTTCTTGGAAAACTTATAAATGAAAAATACTAACATTGTGAAAAGTAATCTATCGAAGCTATACAATGCTTCAAGATGTAAACAATTGTCTAAAAGTTTTGATGATTTTTTTATATTAAGATGATTTTGGAATGATTTTAAAAATGACTACACTAAATGGATTTTAAGACCTATATGCATAAAAGAAAAATTCTTGAAGCTTTTTAGATTGATGTTGTAGGTTACTAGTAGGCATAGTAAATGGAAAAATCACAAAAAAGCTCAAAAAATTTGAGTTTTGTAGGCCTCCAAGGAATCATTCACCCAAGTGTGAATGGTTCCATGTACAATTTTTTTCAAATTAAAAAATTCAATTTCAAATTGATTATATGCATTCTCGATTTTAGGTCTCAGACTTGTATTTTTGTAACATAATATTTCAAAATTTGATGTGGAAATGCAAGTAAAACTAATGAAAAATGATGAACTATATGACACTTTTTGAATTGAAATTTTGATCCAAATTTTGAATATAAATGATGAAAAGTACACTAATATGCTAACACTATGCAAAATTAATATAATATGCATGCAAATTTTTAAGTTTTCAGATTTAAACAATGAATAAATGCAAATTTGAACCCCTATATACAATGAAAACTAATGCAAGGTTTAAAGAACCCTAAATGTAAAGAAACTAATGAAAACCTAATGCAATCTATTTCAAAACTTAGACCTAGGGTTCACCAAAATGAAACATATAAAAATGGGGTAGGGGTTCAAACACATAGGGTTTTATACTAAATTTGGGATATTTCACCAAACTTAATATAAATAGAAAGGGAAAAAAGAGTGTAATGAACCCACCAATTCTTCTATTTCATTCAGGAAATCAAATCCCTTAAGTATAAATCCACTTTCAACCCTTAGGTGAGTGAATTCTTTGAGGAATCTTGTAATTTCCCTTTTTTTGTTAGGATAGGGGGTAAAAGTACAAAGTTGTGTCACACTTGTATAAAGGAACTAGCCAACACTGATCCAACTTTTAAACTTGAATCACTAAAACCTGATATATACATGTTTTGAATTTTGAAATGATATAAACTAATAAACTATTTATTTTTTAGTATATTTTATGTTTGTATTTTTTTAAAAATTAAAAAATTATTTGAATATACTTTTTTATAAATTAACACCATAATTTAGTTGCTAATAAAATGCTGAAAAATGAAGTTACATGAGAGGCCAATTTTTATATAATAAATTTTACTTTTGTTCTTAAATTTTTTTTGTGTGTATTTATAACTTGAACCTTTAGGGAATGCATATATTTATTTCCAATTTTGATAAATATATTTTTAAATGAATATTAAAATGTGTTTGTATTTAAACTTACTTGTTTCCATTCGATGCCAACTTTCATATTAATTATTTATCTAAAATAAATAAAAAATTATACCATCTTGATATAGATTCTTGTCTCTAGGGCATCACATTTTTTTCAATTTTTTCCTTGACATGGTAATCAACCTAATGTTTTATGTAGATAACCTACATTTAGTAAAAATAAAAGGGAAAATCTAAATAATAATTAAACAACTAAAATATATACATTTTTGAAAACTAAACTTATGGATCTACAAAAGGGTATTTTTATATTTAAAAAAATATATACTCATGTAGAAGATGTTGAAACATAAATATTTTTAAATGATTTTTTTTTCTTTTTGTTGGTAAATTAGACTTAAAGTGGTGCTAAATATGCATTTAGCCAACAATTTTATTTGGAAAAGTTGTGGGCATATATAACTTAGCTACAATGTGATAGAGCCCTCAAAATTCTTGACATTTTGAGACCTTTTGTGCTTGATATTAACATTTCATATGTTCCCCATTAATAGGGTTTGAAATCTTGCTTAGCCAAGTATTGTCCCCAATTAACCCATGCTTGATCCTTGAATGTTCTAATCTTACGTTGACTGGTGTTCCCAGTTGTTGGTCTTGTTAGTTGTCTTTTGAGCCATCAACATACATTCCTTACCAGCCCCATCGCCTGGGTTAGTTAGTCATTTTAATTTGTCCCTATGTTTTGGTTCATGGATGACTTAAGTCTAAGTCATCAGTTCTGAAGGGTAAATTCTTGTCGGCCTAGTTAGGTCCTTCTTTTATAAGTAACTTCATTTCATGTGCAGGTTGAGAAGTCACCAAATTGTGGGATTTCATCTGGACCATTTCCCGTTGGTCCATCTGTCTGAAATTAGTGTAGTTTATTTGCTGCAAGGTTAGTGAAATGTCGCCAATTGTAGGTGGGCCCAACTGTTACGGCACCCGAACCTTTGGGATCAATAGTGCTAATCGAGCCAAGAAAGATGATCACCACTACTCCCACCAGCTCGTGGAGGTAAGATGCATGTTCTTTAAAAGCATTGAGACCTACAAGAAGCTACCACGTGCACTCTGCAACTACTGGTGGGTGGAGCCCACAAGTACAAGAGTAAGGTCTAATCAGCAGATTTCTATTGGCCATTCATCTGAGCTAGAGTGGAAAGGCGAATTCAAATGATATTGTCTCAATCTGATTCATTCAAGATGCCCAAATTAGCTGTCAATCAATGACACATATTCAAAATTGTACACTCATGGAAATTATTTTGCTTCACGTGAGTGAACATTAATGGAAAAGGTGACTTGTAAACCTATTTAATTCCCTTCAAAAATTGTGTATGCAGCCAATTTTTTCTTATTTGGGATTGGAAGACATGTCCAAGACAATATGAAGAGTTGAGAATAAAATTGCAGAGGTTGTCCTGGTTGGCATTAGGGTTTGTCATGGTTGAAAGCAGTAAGTAGAACAAACACAATTTTATGCTTTCTGAATTAGGGCTTGCTTTAATGTGCTTTTAAACGAGTGTGTTTCATCATTTTGATTTCATTTATTTAAATTAGGGTTTATCTTTCCTTTTAAAAGTCATAGCCCTAGAAATTGTCCAGAATTAGCACTTTTCCTAGGTCACAAACTACAATTAAAAAGTTGAATAGTTAAAATTCCTTTGTTTACAACTTCAGTATACTCAAACCCATGGCTCCCAAAATACAAGGTGCTTCTTCTTCCACTCAACCTAGAACCCTTTCTTATGATGTGATTGATTTACTAGCCTAGTCTACAAATAAGAAACTAGAGGGAAGGGTCTTGTTTCATGGTCCTACTATAAAGGAAGGGTTGATAGATAAAGCTTGATTGATCAAAGATGTTGAAGTACAATACACTGGATGGCAGATGTTTCAACATTGGTTTGGAAATAGGAACCTGGGGTCTCCTTTCAGTAATCCATGGAGGTTGGATATGGCGTAGCTAATTGTTCCCAATTTGTATATGGATGTAGATCTCTTGAAAGATATCGCCTCAAAGTATGACCTGATTTCTAGGGCAGTCAGAACATTTGATGGGCTGGTTATGGTAAGAATAAGTAGGGACAAAATTGTAGAAGTCTTTGAATTGCATGAACAAAGTCCATACATAATCCCTCTGGATATGGATACTATTAGAAGAGAGTACAACAATACTAAGGTGTTCATCAAAACAAGGATGTTGCCCCTGTATACTGCAATGACTTGTGATGTGAAACATAATCTAGGAAAATTAATATTGATGATAGAGAGCTAGAACCTTTCCCAATGAGTTATTTTTCCAGCTATTTTAGAAAAATTGTGTACTCTCTATACCAAATTATTGGTGCCAATCTACCTTACACATCTGCAATACCCTCCTGATAGAATTGTTTATGACTATGGAACTTATCTGTCTGAACATAACCATAAAGGATTAATTGAATTGAAGGAAGGGAAACAATGGGTGAGGTTCTGGTGGTACTCATTGTTAATGCATATGTTCTTATATAAAGGACAAAGAGTTTTTGAGAAGGAAATCACCTTAGAAAGGAAGAAGGAAGATGTTGACCTACCTGTCCAATGTTGGACCTGAATCTTGGATAAAGATGACAAAAGGTATAACTTTGTAATGTTTAGAAATGCTTTTGTGTCTAGGATAAGGAAAGCATTGATATATGAACCACCTAGAATTCCCTGAGAAATTCACAAATTCTTGATACCTAAGGAGATAAGGCCAGATTTGAATCTAAGTCATAATTGGGGAGATTTAATTTTGTATCTTGATAAGATAATTTTTAGAGTATATGGTAGTGTTTTGGGCCCATATATCTTATCCAAAGATGTTCCTTTGAGAATAGGGTTCCTTGAGATCATGAGGCAGTTAGGAGCTTCACAAGCAACACATTTACCTGAATCAACAAGGAAGGGGTCATTCTTTCAAGAATGGATAGCATTTTTAGATTAAATTATGAAAAAAGGGACATGGAATGAATTAGAACATCTACTAGATCCATATAAATTGATGACTATGGGCATGAGGAATCATGATCCTAAAGGCTTCATCAGTAAACTCAAAGCAGATAAGAAAATGGGTAGCCTTGTACATGTTTTAGATTACCCTAAGGATGTTATCAGGAATGTTTTTACCTCTGAGGAACAAGATGAGAGAAAAGCTAAATACCTTGCTTATAGAAAGATGGTAGAAGCTAAGTGGAAGAATAATCCCCAATATGACCCTCTTCAAAATATAGCTAGTGATTTTAATAAAGTTATGCATGTCATGAACAATTTTGAGAATGTTGTTGGTGTCTTGAGAGAACAGAGGAAAATCTTAGATAAGGGAAAGGTAGTGGCAATTGAAGAAAATGTTGAAGTAACATTAGAAGAAAGACATACATGTTAGCCACCCAAGCAATTGAGGATATATTCTAGGAGGAAGAAAGTAACAAGTGAAGAAAAAATCTTAATAGCCCCTGTCACCTCTGAAGGGAAAAAAGAAAACTCTCCCAAGAGTGCAATACCACCTCCTCTTGCACAAGCCTCTTTGCTTGTAATTAATCTTGACTCACCCCCTAGAATTTATACCCCTCCTGAGCCACCACCTCAAAAGAAGCAAAGGACTAAAGAAAAAGGAGTTGTTGACTACTCTAACATGGTTGAAGATGACATTTGCATCTCTCCTAAAGAAATGCATATATGAACTCCTCCTCATGAAAGAGAAATTGCTTCAGGCTCAGGAAAAAGCATCCTCGAATTAGGAAATCTTGACATTAGTGGATTGAATATTGCAGATGATTTAAGGATAGAAGCCAGCAAGGAGTTTATGGAAGATGACTCCTTCATTGAAACCTCTACATTCTAGGATTTCTGGTGGAAATCTAAGGTTACAAAATATGTAAAGAGGGTAGCCATTGAAAGGATCTTGCATCCTGAATCACCTAAAACTTTCATTAAGGAAAATGTAAGGAGCATTATGAAAAATGAGTTCAAAAATATTAATGCCTAGGAGGGCAAAGAGATGGTAAAGAAGAGTGGTGTGTTGTTGTTGTTAGAATGGAAGATTTATGATGCTACTATTTGAGATGCCATAAGAAGGGATGAAAGGCCTCTCATACAAAAAAAAGAAGAACTAGAAATGGCACTTTGAGGTTCAACATTCAGTGACGATTGGAATGCACTGGAAATATGATCATTATCTTTAGGATCCAGGAAACTGGTTATGGCAAAGCCATCATATTTTCATGGACAATTGCTTATAAAGAGAGTTGTTGATACCCCTGCTTTGGAAGTTGCATACATGGTTGTCAATGTTGCTAGATTCACTCGAGCAACTGTGGAAGGTCTTACTCTAGAAAGAGATAACCTCATAACTAAATATAGAGAACTCCTGAATGATTATGATAACATCCAACACAAAGTGGCAATGTTAGAAACTGAATTGGTGCTTTATAGAAAAAGAGGAGAAGTTCAAAGAGAACAAGGTTATCCTAGCTCAAGCCACCCACCTCCAACTTCTCCAATGGAATATCCAAAACATTCACCTCATGACTAGGCCTTAATAATATTACCATACATTCAAGGATAGGAATCCTTTGCAAAGGGAGGGTTAAGTAGACCAAGCTCTAGTTCAGCTAACAGAGAGCAATTGCTTGTCCTAATTGAAACATATAAGAAGTTGTTGTAGAAGGATAAGGACACAATGTATGAAAACATATCAAAAGTTGTCTGCACTATCCTAACACATCTAAATGAGAAGATTTAGGTTAGACTTAATAGTGTGTATTAAAACTATGCTTTGATGGTACGAGTGATGAAATTGTCCCAAATAGACAAGATGTTATCCATACCAATCTTAAACAAATGGGTCCCAAGAGTGGAGAGATTAAAGTTAATATTAGTGGGAGCTAGCTAGCATGAAGATAAGTACCCTCTTGTACTTCCAGTTTATGATTTTGTATGCGAATTAAGTGAGCAAACATTTAAAGGCTATGTAGCCCCACTGGAGCAGAAGATAATAGAATTGATAGCTCAATATAACCACACTAATATGTTACCACTACCAGATATTGAGGTTTCTAATTATAAATTGAGACCATTGCAAGTGTTGAAAAAGGAACTGGTTGAGGTTATTGATTTCCAGGTGGATAAAATTTGCAAGGAAGTTGATACTGGTGTCTATAGTGACACTTTGGAGAGGTTAACATTTCTTATTAGTTTCCTGGAGGATTTTGAAAGAGAATCCAATGTAGTAGTAACCAAGTACTCCCCATATAGGAAGACCCTAGATAAAATTATTGACTTTGATTGGCCGTCTGAGGAAGAATTTGAAGAATGGGGAAGAGTGTATGCCAGCAAATTTGGTTTGTGAATAGGGATGTGAAACGTATACTGGGTCAAGTATTGTATAGGTCGAGCCTTAGAAGTTATAGTGTATAAAACATATGTTTCACAGGAAAATATCAGTTGTTGGCGAGATGGAATGTTGACTGAGATGCTAGCTCATCTTTTAATCCACATCATTTTTTCATCTTGTTTGATGAAATCAATGTGTTTCTATGAAGAATTTTATCCTTTTTGACATGTTCATTTTGGGAAGGAAAAGTTGCCCCTCATAATGAATGTAAATGATCTTTGTCCCATATGAATTCCCTCCACCTTGATGAATGTAAATGTAACTAAATTAGGGAATGTTTCTTATAGCGGTCTAATTAGAATGTGACATGTGTACTCTTGGAATGAAGCTTGTTTTTGCTCCCTTATTCTATAAAAGGGAGTTTAGGGCCATTTGTGCGAGTCTTTCATTAAATTCTGGAGCTGAATTGTGAAAATTGATAACACAGAGCGAACATAATAAGTCCTTAACTAATGCTTAAAGTCTAGGTAGAAAGTTTTGTTAAATGTATGGTTTATGAATATTTTTGAATGATAATGGAGGTTTTCCAAGTCTATAGTCTCTCCATGTTGGTTTTGTATTCAAATTATTAATGAAAATCCTGATCATAGATCATTTCATTAATTTTCATCACTTATGCTTTGATGTATGCTTTGGTTTTAGCTCCCATTCATGGAATGAGTTAAATGCTTGAACCAAATCATGAATTCATGTGCAGGGTTGAGGGATTTGATAAGTATTCTTTAGATTTTGGTCATAGATTTGTGAATTGTAGGGTAATGTTGCAAAGATCATGAGTATTTATAATTAAATGATCCTTGTACTTCAATTTTCTTAGACTCCTAGCCCATAGATAATGGCGCTGATCTTAACTTGTTTAAATCTTTCTTATGGCTCTAGTAACGTGACTTGAGAACAATTTTTTTTAAATAGTCATTGATCTATCTTGAATTTGTGGTTTTTATGGTTTTTATATTCTCCTCTTAAGGTGTGTAGTTTGTTTAAGGAACTGCTAACTTTTTGAAGAATTTTAGCTTTTAGCCATGGGGGAGAGTATATCTGCTTAAATATACAATGTAGACATGAATTGTATGAAATAATAGTATAATATACATTGTGGGATTACCCTATTGGGTTTTGTAGAGCCTGAAGTGTAGGAGATAAAGCTATTGGTGTCATATCTCGTTAGTTGGCCACTTGTTTAGCAGATATTTGAGAATTGAGCCCAACAAGCTCATAGGTACATGGTGAGACTTGATTTGTTCATTGTTAAAACAACCAATAGAATGGAAACTCTTTTGGGGACATAAGTTTGATGATTATTAGTTCTCCAGAATGCCTTATCATAGATCACCATGTTACATGGTGATATTTACTCATAGAGTCAGTCAATTGAAAGCATCTATTGAGTTTAGCTCCAATCTTTGCTACTATTCCATCTAAATTCCTGATAAATTTCCCATCCATTTTTCTTTAAGGAGTGCATTTAAAGTTCATATAAAATAAGTCATATGTGTCAAAGTTTGTCTTAGTTTCTAAATATTTATTTCTATTTGCAAAGATTATAACAAAATTGCTATCAATATATCTCAAGAACCTTGGGTGGTGACTTTGACGTCTCTGCACTAGTGTGAACTAGTGTTCAAGGATATTAAAGAAGTTAAGAAGAAAAGTGTAAAGAAAGTAAGGAAGGTGACAAAGGTGAAAAGGAATCAAGATCTAATGAAAGGAACTTGAGGCCATATGAAGAAGCATCTAGAGCATAAGCCGGAGGATGAATTATATAGGAATAAAGGAAAATGGATAAAGGCAAAGGACGTAGGAAAATGTAAGTTTACACTCATCTCACCCCTGAACATGAAATGCATTCTAATTGTAGCTTAGAATGTGAGAATAATTTATTATACTTCGGTGATGGTACTTCTAATGAAAGGGGGGGTTTTATGAAGACCATTGTAAATGAGTATTCCTCAGACCTTCGTATGCAAGCTATGAAACAGAGAGAAAGGGATAGAATCCAAATAGATAATGCTAATACTAGGCATTCTAGAGCTAAAGGATATATTACCCCAAATTCCCATGCATACATCCCTATCCAAAATTACTTACTGACTGGAGATGAATATTCCCATCATCCACTTCCTTTTCAAGATGAAAATGTAGTAGTATCTAATAGAGATTCTATCTTACCAGATGAAGAAGAGGTGTTGAATGATGTGCATTTGCTTAATCAAAGGATTTCTAAATGTAATGAAAATAGAAAGAAAAGGGAAGAATCTAAGGAAAAGAGAATTAGGGATGCTATGATGAAGATGGATGAGTTAAGAAGGAAGGCTGAGGAGATTGAAGTAAGGGAAAGATTGGTAGTCCAAGCTAATCAAGAAAATGGCCCGGTAGTGCAAAAAATTGTAGGGAAAATTCTTGTCGATCCCTCAGCTGATAAGACTATTGGGAGTCCACAAACCAATGCTACTGAAAAAACTACTATCCCACCTCCACCTCCCAAGAATATTAAGAAATAATCCCATGATGTTGATAAAGGGAAGCGCCCTATGAATGAGAAAAAGGCTAATGAAGGGGTATAGATTAATGAGGGAGGTGCTTCAAATAAGGATACTATTGGAATATGGCTTTAGAAGATTTTCTTTGGTTGCTACTGTTGTCATTGATGGAAACTGGGGTTAGTAGTGTGGTCCATAGTTTTGAAGTAGTTCCTACCAACAATGAAATTATAAGACAATACTCTACTAGAAAAATGCATGAAGAACAGTGTATCTGGTTGGTAAGTTAATCTAGATACTTCACTAGATCATTATTTTGTTGTGTAGATCCCCAAGGATGCTTTTCAATCACATATACTATTTGTTTGATAAGTTTTATGATATTACATTGATCCATGTATGAGTTTGGAGATTCGACAGAATAATTTAGTGTTCATTTTCTCATTATGGTTGACCTGTTGTATGTCGTGTTATGAATTTATGAGGAGTATGTGTTTAAGTATTTCTTATGTTGGGAATTTTGGTTTGGGTCCCTACTATAGTCTATCTGACTTATGTACATATGCATTAGTTCTAATTGGTGATTTGAGCTGACTTGTGGAAGAATATTTTTTTTTTTTTTAAGCCGACATATAACAATAAAATCTTGTTAAGTGGATATATATGTGAGATCATAATTTTTTTTTTTGATAAGAGGGGTGGAGTGGTGTATGAAGTTGTGTGTGTGAGAAAAAGTGTGGAACAGTTACATGAGGTATTATCAGAGGATCTATCAAGAGAATCTTGTTTATGCAGTAGAAGGTTTTTGCAGAGTAGAGTAGAGTAGAACAGAGAAGAAGTGTGAATTAGGAAAAAGGTCTAGAATTAGTCTTCATGTGCTTCATCGGAACTGAATCCAGGCATTTAGAGATATTGTATTCTCAGTTCATATTTTGAATAGCTTTAATACAAAATTCTTTTGGATAGTGAGTCCTCTTTTGTATTTTGAGTAGTGAGCTCTAGGCCGTGTGCCTGAATGCAAGTGCATTCCCCTTTTTATCATACTTTTAATAGAGTATACTTTATGGATTAATAGCCACTATGGTTTTTCCCCTAATATTGTTTCCATGTAAAATTTTTGGTGTTATGGTGTTCACATTGTCTTATTAATGTGCATGCATGTCTCCTTCTATTCATTTGTTATGGATGATATTAGAGGTTAAATATTGTTGTTGATATTTTAATATTTTTTATTTGAGATTTAAATTGTGGAACACTGATTCACCCCCCCTCTCATTGTTCCTTGTGTCCAAAAATTGGTATCAGATCCGGTTCCTCTTCTAAGTTTAATAGATTGAGGTGGATATTTGATTACAATGGATGCAAGTTGTCTTCAACAACAGCTTATGGTGGCACTTGATGATCTTGATCAGTATAAAGCAGAGGTCATGGAACTAAAAGAAAACCTTGTGGCTGCCGAAAAGTTCATTCAATCACTGAAGGATAAAATAAATGAGTCAAGGGAAAATAGGAAAGAACTATGTGGTTAGTTGAAGCAAAAATAAAGTAGAGGCCCGAACATCTGATGTTCATCTAAATTAAATCCTAAATGAAATAACAGAAGAATGTGAAAAGCTTACTAAGGACAATACTACTCTAAATCTTGAAATGGAATCTGTGGCAATAAAGTTAACTAAAGAGATTGAAGAAAGAAAGAAGAATGAGGAGAATATGACCCAGTCCTTGAAATAGAAATATAAGGAATACAAAAGAGAAAATAGTGGATTCATTCAGCTGGAGATTGAACAAAAACAATCTAGAAACAATGAACAAGAGCTTGAGAGATAGGTAGTTATTCTCAGAGATGAGCTTGCCACTGCAAATGAGTTTAAGGAGAAGTTTAGGATCAATTATGTTAAGCTTGATGAAATAACTAAAGTACAAAAGGATGCAAATGATAGGCGAGGTCTTGGCTATGTGAAGGAGGTGAGCTCCGGATCTAAACAAAAGGACCCTAAAAATAAGAACAAAGGAAGAAGATATTTGGTAGGGAAACCTAATGCTCAAAAATTTAATGAATATTTCTTTGATTGTAATAAATTTGGGTATATGGCTTCTCAGTGTAGAAGTAAGATAAGTTCTAGTAATCCATCATTTCTTGGTCAATGTTTTAACTACAAAAAGTTTGGTCATAAGTCATTACAATGTAGAAGCTGCATGTCTATTAGAAAAAGGGATGTTGAATGTTATATCTATGGAAGATTTGGACATATTGCTAATTAGTGTAGATCAAGAGGAAATTAGTGGAATGGATGGTATAGAAAAAATTATCCAGTATGCTACAAGTGTAACAAATTTGGTCACATTGCAAGAGTCTACAGAGACAAAAACATGAATAAAAGAGGTCTGGAACATCAAGGTAGAAATTTATAGAAAAGTGATAAAGGTAAAGGAAAATCATCTATGGAAGAGATAAGAGATCAGATAAAAAAAAACATGGGTAAAAAATAATGGATCTAATGAAGGTAATAAGACTATACCAGAAGCCCCCTCCGGTAGGTCATCTGACAATTGATTTCAGGCCATTGGCCTAGGGGGAGCTTTTCATGAAAATATTTTGTCCCCTCGTGTGTATTAGGTTCTAGATTGCAAGAAGTTGCTTCCAAATGTGTTATTCATTCTCAAATTTACTCGTGATCACTTCTTGAAGTTCCACAAATGGATTTCTCTCTTGCTGTTTGAAAATAGTGTAACTAGAACTTATAGGGAAAATCATTTAATGCAATAAGAAAGTTAGGTGTGAAAAGTTATAAAAGGGCATTTGAAACCCTCATTTGTCATTGTGCACCAAAGGAGAATAGTTGGAGAACCCTTTTTTCAGCAAAATTTTGGAGTGAAATTCAAATTTAGTGGCAAATTTCTAGGTATTTCTATTGTTTATAAATTTCATACTTATTTCATGATTAGTAGAACCTTATTCGGTATGAAAAATGAAAAAAATTAAAGGAAAAATAATTATGGATGAGTTTCATAGTAAAAAGGTTAGGGATGTAAGAAAATAATTGTCTCATGTTGAATTGAAGAAGCTTGGAGGATTGAAACACAAGAATCTAGATATCTAGAATGAATTTCCTCATTTCTTCAACATGGAGGTAGTCTGGTTAATCTTGAACAGATTGGATGGTGATATACTTACTTTGGATAAACCCTATCAAATTTCTAAGGATGTAATCATAAATCTAACAGATTTGAGAAATGTTGGTGATGTTCCAAAAAATAAATCAATTTGAAATGTTGAAGTCGAAGCCCTAACTAGCGTGAAAGGAGATCAAAGGGCGTTGATAATTACATTGATCAAAGACCCATTAATAAAGTATATTGCATATGGAATTTCATACAAAATCTTCTCCAGAAATAGGGAAGGTGCAACCTCTATGGGAACAGTCTATATTGCACACAAGATGATAATATAAAATGAAGACTTCAACCTCTGTGGATTAATGAGGGATCAACTAATGGAGAATGTGCAATTGAAAAAGGAAATAGATTACTCTTTCAGGTTTGGTACCTTAGCTATATACATTATGATGTATTTCCTGAATTGCTTTCCTCATAATGACAATGTAGTATGGAAGCAAAATATGTCAGTTTGCAAAAAAATCTTTGAGCATTTTAAATCTTTTTAAAATGGTGAAATTTTTTATGAGAACTTCTTTAGAGACTTATTAGGAAAGTTTGGTATTCCTCTCTCGGTAAAAAAAAATGAAATTGGATCATCCTCCAGTAACTCAGAGAAAAAGTAGAAGAGAGAAAGAGAGTTTTCTAGTGACACTCCTCTGACACCTAAGTGAACAAAATTTGAAGGAAAAGGTAAAAGGAAGATAGTTGTGGATGTAGTTGATGAAGAATCTAAGGAATATACTCCAAGAGATGAACCAAAACTAGTTGAACTGGTTGTGGTAATTGCAGAAGAAAGTGATGAAGAAGGTGCCCTACTCAAAGAAAAGATATTGTAGATTGTTCAGGAAGAAAATGGAATACAAAATATAACTGAAATATGGATAAATGGTCCATCTTATGAATAGGACCTCATTGAGGGCACTCTAGGAAGATACTTTATTGATAACAACATTGAACTGAAAAGCCTAGAGAATGTGCTTCCGAAAAAAATTATTGAATGTATCAAGGAGGCTATGGACTCTATGTCTCAGGATAGAAAAGAAGAGGAAATAATCTCACATATAAAGATGCAATTTAGGATATCTCTCACCAAACTGAAGAAGAAAATGAATATAATAAGACAATGCATTGACATAGTGAATAAGATCTTCAATTACTATCTTAGGTGGCCTCACGTGGTTGGAAAATACAAGGATAAGTTGGAACAAATTGAGAATGAGCTTGTCAAAATTAGTAAGGACTAAAATATGGTTCATTACAAGGATGAAGAAGTGAAGAAGAAAGTTCAGGAGCTGTAAGTTGAGCATGCAAAGATTCACTCGACCAAAATTACTCTTATGGAAACCTTTTGGAAAGTGAAGGACCTGACTGAATGCAGATTAGAGCAAATGGTTGAAGTTTTAAATAAAGGAGAAAAGCTAGAGGAAACTTTTACCATTCCTAAATCCCTTATTCAAGTCATCAATAGAACATCATAAAATAATAGTCTGATAATTGCTACTGGGATTGCAGTGGACTCTTCGAAGAAATTTCTCCATGAAATGAAAGATAAGTATAAAACAATTTTCTGATTTGTGTGGTAGTTGTAATTCTTCAAATTTTGATCCATTTCTACATCAACAAAGGGTGAGAGAATGCAGTAAGAAAAAGTGGAGTAAATAAGATAAGAAAGTCTTATCATTGATGTCAAAGGGGGTTAGAATGCAGTGAAAAATTCCTTCACATCCAAATGGGGAGTAATGTTTTGTTGTAGTGTTTTGCAGTTGTTTTGTTGTGTTGTGAAGTTTTGAATTTTGAATTCAACACTTAGTCATTTTTCAATAAGTGTTTCCATCAATTCCAAAGGGGGAGATTGTTGGCATAGTGTTTTCATTGATGGCAATTGGATTCACTAGTGTGGTCCATAATTTAGAAGTAGTTCCTATGGGCAATGAAATTAGAAGACAATACTCTACTAGCAAAATGCATGAAGAACAACGTATCTGGTTGGTAAGTTGATCTGGATACTTCACCCGATCATTATTTTTTTGTGTGGATCCCTAGGTATGATTTTCAATCATGTATTCTCTTTGTTTGATAATTTTTATTATATTACATTGATCCATGTATGATTTTGGAGATTCGGCAGAATAATTTATTGCTTATTTTCTCATTATGGCTGACCTATTGTATGGCATGTTCTAGATGTATGAGGAGTATGTGTTTAACTATTTCTTATGTTGGGAATTTTGGTTCGGGTCCATACTATAGTCTAGCTGACTTGTGTGGGTATGCATTAGTTATAATTGGTGATTTGAGCCAACTTGTGGAAGAATACTATATTTTGTTTTAAGCTGACATATAACAATAAAATCTTGTTAAGTGGATATATATGTGAGATTAGAAAATAATTTTTTTGATAAGAGGTGTGGATTGGTGTATGAAGGTATATGTGTGTGAAAAATTGTAGAACAACTACATGACGTATTATTAGAGGATCTTTCAAGCGAATTTTGTGTGTGCAACATAAGGTTTTTGCAGAGTAGAGCATAGCAAATTAGAGTAGAAGTGTGAATTGGGTAGAAGGTCCAGAATCAATCTTCATGTGCTTCATTGGAACTAAATCTAGGCATTTAGAGGTGCTATCTTTTCAATTCATATTTTGAATAGCTTTAATCCAAACTTCTTTTGGACAGTGAGTCCTCTTTTGTATTTTGAGTAGTGAGCTCTAGGCAGTGTACCTAAATGCAAGTGCATTCCCCTTTTTATCACAATTTTAATATAGTATACTTTGTGTATTAATCTCCACCATGGTTTTTCCCCTAACAAGGTTTCCACATAAAACTCTTGGTGTTATGGTGTTCACATTGTCTTATTAATGTGCATGCATGTGACCTTCTTTTCATTTGTTGTGGATGCTATTAGAGGTTAAATATTGTTGTTGATAGTTGAAGATTTGATTTGAGATTTAAATTGTGGAACACTAATTCACCCCCCTCTCAGTGTTCCTACTGTGCAACAGATAAAAATCAAGATGATTCTATTTCAATCTTTGATAAATTAATGAAGGAGAATGAAGAATTGGAGAGGAAGATAAAGGAAATGGAGCTACTGGTAGTAAACAAGGAAATGAAAAATAAACTTAGTTTCTTGGAGTCTACATTGCATGATCTTGTCCTTGAAACCCAAAGCCCGCAAGGCTGCTCATCCTCCTCAAACCCTCATACTGGTGACGAAATTTCACCTACCGGTAACCCCTCCAACTCTTCTTCACAACCTAAACACAAAGATAGAATTATCCATTTTAATGATCAACATGACTCACAACATAAAAGGAATGGAAATCATGGTGAAAGAAGAAGAGATAATGATACCCAAGATGAGGTGGAAGGGCCTATGAGTAGGAGATTGTTGCATACCGATAGGTATAGGAAACTATGTTTTGAAAATATTCTTGGATACCCAAATCCTGTACCTAACAATGTCAGGAAATATGTGCCAAAATTTACTGGCAACAATGCCCTTAGTGGCAAAGCTCAATTGAAGCCTGCATTTCAAATTTTTATTGAAGACTTTGAATTATGGGATGAGGATGTGGCTATGAATTATTTCATGTAGTCCCTTACATAAGATGCAAGGGACTAGTATAGGAGTTTACCAAATGCAAGTATTGACTCCAAGGATTCATTCTTCTAAGTTTTCAAAGAGCAATATGGTGATCAGACTGACCCATGGTTCAAATTAAATGACTTCAACAACATTACAAAGGGGCACAATGAAATGGCTATTGAATTCAATGCTAGATTTCAAAAAGCAATGTATAAGGTCCCTAGATTTTTGAGGCCTAATGAAAGAGTATGTTTGGTTGTATATTTTAATGCATATGATTCTAAATTTTTTTATCTACTTAGAGAAAAAAATCCACAATCCTTAAGAG
This sequence comes from Sequoia sempervirens, assembly GCA_007258455.2. Lineage (NCBI taxonomy): Eukaryota > Viridiplantae > Streptophyta > Pinopsida > Cupressales > Cupressaceae > Sequoia > Sequoia sempervirens. Next base: position 1,086,057,533 of record VDFB02271358.1, on the reverse strand, counting down.
AGGCCTACAATATGGAAGTCAACATTGAAAATAAGAGAAGGGAATCTGGCAAAGTTGGTAGAAGAGATGACCTAAGCATTCTAAGAATTCAAAAAATCAGAATAAGAATGTATCTAAAATTGCAGCCCTAGATGAGAAGCTAGATCAAGTGTTAAATCTATTACAAAGGCAAGCCAAGAATGAAAAAACTTAGTTCCAAAGAAATGAGAGGCTCCCAAGGCTTCAATATTATCCATATCATACTAGTTGGCATAATGAAAATACTGTTCCAAATAATCAAAATAATTTTCAAGCAACACCAGATCCTTTACATAAAAATACAACAAATGTTGTGGAAGAGTTACCTTGGTGTGAAGTCTGTGAGATGCTCCACTCTTCACATCAATGTGTAGTGGCTAGATCCCTAGAAGGAACTCAAAGTGATTAGAGGGAAACTGATTCTCCCCATAATCCTGATGAAACTACAAATGTATTTATGATTGGATCAGCTATGGAGTGGGGTGACTATTCTTCTAGCGATGATGCTAACACAAATGATGTGGATATGCAAAGACAACAAGTAGTCCTTCACCACCAACAAGTGTTCTTTGATGAAGAAAGAGAGGATGAATTCATTCCTTATAACCTTGAGGCATCTAATGTTTCCTTGAGGAGACCTTCAAATTGAGAAATAGAGAGATATACAATTGCACTGGTTGCTAGAGCTCAAGCAAGAAGTGATCTCCATCTTAGGAATAGGGTAGTGAGTAGAAATCTAGGTCAGCCAATAGGCATATTCATTAAGGAGAATAGTGCAGACAGTAAGGCAATTAAGACATATAAGAAGAATAGAGAGACCAAGCCTAAGGAAACTAAAGAAATGAGAATTTGGGCCAAGAAAGGTGGTAAGGAAAAATTTGTTGTTGACATTGTACATGATGATTTGAAAGCAAAAGAGTTGAAGCCTACTGAGCAAAAAGTAGAGAAGCAAGTTGATATAGTGGTTCCATAGGAAAAAGTACTTCCACAAGTACCAAGCTACTCTCTTGTTGATATGTTTTAGGTGTTGTCTCAAATTTTGGTTAAAGTTCCATTCCTTGAGATGATGAGGATTGATTACCATAAGCACAAAACAATGGCTATTATCAATAGTATTCCCAGGGATAACAAACAAAAAGCTAAGCCTGACATACCTGAAACAAGCAAAGGATGAGAAAAGGGGGTTGAGATAGGGGCGAATGTTGATGAGAACCCTAAGATTTATTTAGGAACCATCACTATAAACCCAAGTTTATTCAACCCTTTCTTTTTGAGTCTAATCATTGATGGAAAAATACTCAGGAATTGTATGATCGATTTGGGTGCTTCAAAAAATGTCATGCCTATCAAAATAATGGAGAAAATGGGTTTGAAAGTTGATAGCACATATGGAAAATGCTATGCCATGGATTCCAAAGAGGTCACAATTATTGGTGTAATCTATGAGGTCCCATATAGATTGGTTGCATTCCTAGAAAAGGAGTTGGTCATGAGTGTCACAATGGTGTATATTCCACCAACATATGGAATGCTACTCTCAAGACAATGGTGTGCTTCCATGGGAGGGAGCATTCAATGTGACCTATAATTTGTGAGATTTTTAATCAATCAAAAGGCTATTAAAGTTTCCCTAGAGTCAAGATTTTGACATATGATTGAGCATGTTGAAGAACCAGAAGAACCCCCAATGATCAACTTTGTGGAAGCTGGAAAAGATACCTTTCGAGTGGAGGAAGTGGAGCAAAAAGGAGGAGAAGCTAAACCTACACCAATTGTTAAAGAGATCCTACTAACATTACTAGAAGATCCTCTATGGACTATGTACTTCGATGGAGCCTGCTCAAAAGAGGGCTCAGGTGTTGGGGTCATTCTTACCTCTCCCCAAGGTAAAACTTTCAAATATTACTTTATGTTATAGTTCACATGCACCAACAATGCAACTAAATATGAGGCCTTACTTCTTGGTCTAAAGCTTGCCTCCAAACATGGGATAAAGTTAAAGGTATTTGGTGATTCAGAGTCAGTAGTCTCCCCAGTCAGGTCTAGGTTTGTCACTAAGGAAAAATGATTGAGATAATGTAGGAATGAAGTGTGGGACACTATCGAGGAATTGAATGGTTTTGTAATAGAATGGATAGAAAGAGGATAGAATGTCAGAGCAGATCTATTGGCTAACATTGCAGTTAAGCTAGATGATGTGACCTTTGATGGTATCTCAAGGATTGAGGTACATATAGGAACTATTGTACATGAAAAAATTTGCGATTGGAAAGTGTTCGAGGATGATAATAACATTTTGAGGTTCTTACATTGTGTTGATGAATATGAGAGTCAGGAAATTGACTTCAGTTCATATGTGGTGGAAGTTGACGACAACGAGACATTGTTTGTAAATGAGGTAATTCAGTTGAAAACAAAAAAAATTCCCAAGGGATTAGTTGCACTTGAAAGATTTTTTGATGGCCCAGATAAGTCAAGTGCTAGACAAAAATCTTCACATAAAGAAGACCTTGAGGAGATAAACTTGGGGACAAACAATGGCCCTAAGAAGGTTTACATTGGTAAAAGCATGAAGCCCCATGTAAGGACTATGTTAATTTCCTTATTAAGGAAATACAAACATGTGTTCACATGGTCTTATCTTGACCTGAAGGTATATAGGGAGGATATTTTTCACAATTAGATCCCATTAAATCCCAATACTAAGCCCTTTGGGTAGAAGCAAAGACCGATTAATCCCACTTTCAGACCCAAAATGCAAGAGGAACTAGCAAAATTGAGCAATGCATGAATCATTAAACCTATAAGGAATTCCTCGTGGGTATCCAATTTGGTTCCTATCAGAAAGAAGAATGGTTATTTGAGGTTATGTGTGGATTTTAGGAATCTCAATGTCACATCCTTGAAGGACAATTATCCCTTACTGAACATGGAAGCAATGTTACAAAAGATAACAGGTTGTGAGTTGCTTTCCATGATGGATGATTTTTTGGGATATAACTAGGTCATGATAAGAGAGTCAGAACAATACAAGACAACATTCACCATGCCATGGGTAACCTATGTTTATGTTAGAATGCCTTTTGGCCTTATAAATGTTGGTGCCACTTTTCAAAGAGCCATGGACGTGTCTTTTGCTGACTTTCTAGATATTTTTCTTGCTATTTATTAAGATGATCTTACCACCCACAACAAAAAAGAGGAAGATCATTGCTCCCATATTGAGAAGATTTTTATCAGGGCTCTAGAATATGGTATCTCCTTGAATGTGAAGAAATGTGCTTTCGCCAGGGTTAAAGAACATAAGTTGCTAAGGCATATTGTTTCAAAGGATGGTATCAAAATTTATCTAGAAAGAATAGTAGCCATTGATAAGATTACCCCACCAAGGAATGTCAAAGGGATTCAATCTTTCTTTGGGAAAATAATTTTTTTTAGAAGATTTGTACCAACTTTGTAGAGATAAGCAGGCCTATTTCAAAAATACTCAAGAAAGGAGAAAAGGTAACATGGCCAGAAGAACCTCTTAAAGCTTTTCAAGCCATTAAAGATGCTATTGAAGTTGCACATGTGTTGAAGACATTGGATTATTCAAAACCATTCCAATTTTTCACATTTGCTTCCTTTTATACTGTAGTAGGTGTATTGCTACAAAAGAATGATGAAGGTTTTGAACAACACATTGCTTTTTTTAGAAAATCCTTACAGGAAGCTGAACTCAAATATGACACTACTGAAAAGTAGGATTATGCCTTAGTTAAGGCTGTAAATAATTTTAGAACTTATTTGAATGGTGAATCAATAGTTTCTTATGTCCCAATGTAGCAGTCAAGGACATTTTTACACAACAGGAAACTACAAGTCAGAGATGTAGATGGATTAACAAAATTCTAGAGTTCAACATAGATATTCAAATCACTAAGTTGGTAAGGGGTAAAGGGTTAGCCAAGCTCATGGTTGAAACCAATTTGGAGGATAACCAAATCAATGAGGTTGAACAAGAGAACATTACTCACATCTGTGATATGCAAACCTATGGTTGGTATAGAAGGATAGTTGAGTATTTACAGACTATGATATGAATTGATGGCATGCCAAAGAATGAGAGGATAACTTTAAAACTAAATGAAATCAAATATGTTGTTATTGATGGAGAACTATGGTGGAGAATCCTAGAGGGTGTGCTTCTTCGGTGTGTTGATGGTGACCAAGTGAAGGACTTGCACAAGGGAGTGTATGGAGGTCACTATATGGCCAAAAATACTACAAATAAGATATTAAGGGTTGGTTTTTGGTGGCCCACAGTCTTCAAAGATTCCCATAGATATGTGAAGAAGTGTGATTCTTGTAAGAGATTTACTGGTAAACTAAAGTTTTCAAGCAATTTACCACTTAGACCAGTTTCAGCACCAACCCCCTTCTAGCAGTGGAGCATTGACTTTATTGGAGAAATGGTGGTGAAGTCTAGTGGAGGACATGCTTGGATTCTAGTGGCAACTGACTATTTCACAAAGTGGGTTAAGGCTATTCCCACATGGAATCCAAATAGCAAAGTTGTCATAGATTTCCTAATGAATAACATCTTAAGTAGGTTTGGTATTCCTGGGAGAATTATCTCCAATAATTCCATGTGCTTTAGGTTTGAAGAGTTCATGGATTTTTGCAATCAACATGGTATAAATGTGTCTTACTCATCCCCATACCACCCCCAAGGGAATGGACAAGCCAAGTCTAGTAATAAGAGCCTTATGAAGATCATCAAATGGGTCCTTGAGAAGAATAAGAAAGCCTGGGATTCGAAGTTGCAATTGGCACTATGGGTAGATAGGAACACTGTCAAGAAAGTTATTGGGCACTCTCCTTTCAACTTGGTGTATGGGGTAGAGGCTAGGATCCCACACAATAATCTGATGAAAATGTATAAGTTTGTACAAGAATATGATACTGACATTTGTGATTAGATGCAAAATAGGATGAATGAATTAGACGAGCTTGATGAGATGAGGATAGTAGCTCACAAGAAGAATGAGAAAATGTGGCTTCAAGTTAAATATTTGCATGACAAAAGAGCCACTCAGAGAAAATTTGAGGTAGGACTTATGGTGTTGATGTCGAATTCTAGACTAGAGGATGAAGGAAAGCATGGGAAGTTTTACCCCTTATGGCTTGGACCTTATTTAATTGCAGACACTCATGGGGAGAATTTTGACTTCCTACAATCACTCTTAGGTGAATTTCTGGAACTTCCAATACATGGATAGTTCCTGAAACCCTATTTCTCTTGAAATAGGTTATATCTCCATGTACATTGTATAGTCCTATAAATTTTTTATAGAGGATTTGGTGTGTTTGCTTTCTATTGTGTCTTCTTTCCTTGTCTGGGTAAGATCCTAGTTTCTTTTGGGTTCCTATGTATTTGGTTTGCTTCACCAAGATATTTGTTCCTAACCATACCATGGCATATGGCTTTGGGAGATTGTTGGCATATTCCTAAAGATGTTCCTTTGAGAATAGGGTTCCTTGAGATCATCAAGTAGTTAGGAGCTTCACAAGAAGCACATTTACTTGAATTAATAAGGAAGGGGTCATTCTTTCTAGAATGGACAATATTTGCATATTACATTGTGACAAAAGGGACATGGAATGAATTAGAACATATGCTAGCTCCATATAAACTGATGACTATGGTCCCAAGGAATCATGATCTTGAAGGCTTCATCAGTAAAATCAAAGCAGATAAGAAAATGCGTAACTTTGTACATGTTTTTCATTACCCTGAGGATGTTATTAGGAATGTTTTTAACTTTGAGGAACAAGATGACAGAAAAGCTAAATATCTTGCTTATAGAAAGATGGTAGAAGCTAAGCGGAAGAATAATCCCCAATATGACCCTCTACCAAATATAGATGGTGCTTTTAATAAAGTTATGCATGTCATGGACAATTTTGAGAATGGTGTTGGTGTCTTGAGAGAATAGAGGGAAATCCCAAATAAGGGAAAGGCAATGGCAGTTGAAGAAAATGTTGAAGTAACATTAGAAGAAAAACCTACATGTCAACCACCCAACCAATTGAGGATATATTCTAGGAGGAAGAAAGTAACAGGTGAGGAAAAAAGCTTAACAACGCCTATAACCTCTCAAGGGAAAAAAGAGAACTCTCCCAAGAGTGCAGTACCACCCCCTCTTGCACAAGCCTCTTTTCTTGTAATTAATATTGACTCACCCCCTCAGTTTTATGCCCCTCCTTAGCAACCACCTCAAAAGAAGCAAAGGAATGAAGCAAAAGGAGTGGTTGACTACTCTAACATTGATGAAGATGACATCCACATCACTCCTAAAGAAATGCAGATAGGAATTCCTCCTCATAAAAGATAAATTGCTTTAGGTTTAGGACAAAGCATCCTCAGATTAGGAAAGCTCGACATTAGTGGATTGAATACTGTAGATGATTTAAGGATAGAAGCCAGTAAGGAGTAACTTCTGAAAGATGACTCCTTCATTGAAACCTCTACATTCTAGGATTTCTAGTGGAAATCTAAGGTTGAAGAATATGTAAAGAGGGTAGCCATTGAAAGGAGCTTGGATCCTAAATTTCCTAAAATTGTCATTGAGGAAAATATAAGAAGCATTATGAAAAATGAGTTCAAAAAGATTAATGCCTAGGAGGGCAGACAACTGATAAAGAAGTGTGGCGTGTTGTTGTTGCCAGAATGGAATATTTCTCATGTTATTGTTTTAGATGCCATAAGAAGGGATGAAAGTCCTCTCATACAAAAAGAACTTGAAATGGCACTTTGAGGTTCAACATTCAGTGAGTATTGGGATGCATTGGCAATATGGTCATTATCTTTAGGATACAGGAAACCAATTTTTGTAGAGCCATCAGATTTTAGTGGACAATTAATTGTAAAGAGAGTTGCTAATACCCTAGCTTTGGAAGCTGCAGACATGGCTGTCAATGTTGCTAGATTCACTCAAGCAACTGTGGAGGGTCATACTCTAGAGAGAGATAACCTCAAAACTAAATATAGAGAACTCCTTGATGATTATGATAATAGCCAACAGAAAGTGGCTGTGTTAGAAACTAAATTGGTGCTTTATAGACAAAGAGGAGAAGTGCAGAAAGAACAAGGTTAGCCTAGCTCAAGCCACCCACCTCCAGCTTCTCCAATGGCATCTTCGCAGTATTCACCTCATGACCAGGACTGAGCAATAGTACCATATAGTCAGGGACAAGAATCACTAGCAGAGGGAGAGTTAAGTAGACTAAGCTTTAGTTTATCTGACAGAGAGAAATTGTTTCTTCAAATTGAAACATATATGAAGTTTCTTGAGAAAGTTCAGGACACAATGTATGAAAACATATAAAAATTTGTTGGCGCTATCCTAATGCATCTAAATGAGAAGATTTACATTAGACTTAATAGTGTGTATGACACCTATGCTTTGATGGTCCAAGCGATGATATTGTCCCAAAGAGATGAGATATTAGTCATACCAGTCATGAACAAATGGATCCCAAGAGTTGAGAGAATAAAGTTAATATTAGTGGAAGCTAGCCAACATGAAGATAAGTACCCTCTTGTACTTCCAGTTTATGATTTTGTATGTGAATTAAGTGAGAAAAAGTTTAAAGGGTATGTAGCCCCATTGGAGCAGAAGATAATAGAATTGATAGCTCAATATAACCACATTGATTTATCACTACTACCAGACATTGAGGTTGCCAATTATGAATTGAAACCATTGCAAGTGTGGAAAAAGGAACTAGATGAGGTTATTGATTCCTTGGTGGATAAAATTTGTATGGAAGTTGATACTAGTGTTTTTAGTGACACTTTGGAGAGGTGAAAATTTCTTATTAGTTTCATGGAGGATTTTGATAGAAAATACAATGCAGTAGTAACCAAGTACTCCCCCATATAGGAAGACCTTGGATAAAATTATTGAATTTGATTGGTCGTCTGAGAAAGAATGTGAAGAATGGGGAAGAGTGTATGTTGAAAATTTTGGTTTTTCAATAGGGATGTGAAACATACACTGGGTCAAGTACTGTACAGGTTTGGCCTTAGAAGTTAGAGTGTATAATGTTTCACAGGAAAATATCAGTTGTTGGTGATATGGAATGTTGATCGAGATGTTAGCTCACCTTTTGATCCACATCATTTTTTCATCGTGTTGGATAAAATCAATGTGCTACAATGAAGAATTTTATCCTTTTTGACATGAGATTTTTTGGAAGGAAAATTTTCTCCTCACAACAAATTTAAATGATCTTTGTCTCATATGAATTATGTCAACTTTGAAGAATGTAAATGTAACTTAATTAGGGAATGTTTCTTATAGCAATCCAATTAGAATGTGACGTGGGTACACTTGGCCTGAAGCTTGTTTTTGGTTCCTTATTCTATAAAAGGGAATTTAGGGCCATTTGTGTGGGTCTTTCATTGAATTCTAGAGCTGAATTGTGAAAATTGATAACACAGAGTGAACATAATAAGTCCCTATCTGATTCTTTAAGTCTAGGTAGCAAGTTTTGCTAAATTTATGGTTTCTAAATATTTCTTAATGATAATGAAGGTTTTCCAAGTCTATAGTCTCTCCATGTTGGTTTTTTATTCAAATTATTAATGAAAATCCTGATCATAGATCATTACATTAATTGTTATTGTTTATGATTTGATATATGCTTTCGTTTTAGCTCCCATTCATGGAATGAGTTAAATGCTTGAATCAAATCATGAATTCATGTGGAGGGTCGAGGGATCTGATAAATAGTCTATAGATTTTGGTTATAGATTTTTGAATTGTAGGGTAATGTCGCAAAGATCATGAGTATTTAGAATTAAATGAGCCTAGTATTTCAATTTGCTCAGACTCCTAGCCCATAAATAATGGCAATGATCTTAAATTTTTTAAATCTTTCTTATGGCTCTAGTAACCTGACTTGAATTTTTTTTTTATAAATAATCATTGATCTATCTTGAATTTTTGGTTTGTATGGTTTTTATATTCTCAACTTAAGGTGTGTAGTTTGTTCAAGGAACTGCCAAATTCTTGAATAATTTCAACTTTTAGTGATGGAGGAGAGTATATCTGCTTAAATATACAATGTACATGAGAATTGTTTGAAATAATAATATAATATACATTGTGGAATTACCCTCTTGGGTTTGCAAAGCCCGAAGTGTAGGAGATAAAGCTATTGGTGCCATATCTTGTCAATTGGCCACTTGTCTAGCAGATATTTAAGAATTTAGCCCAACAAGCTCATAGGTACCTGTTGAGACCTGATTGGTTCATTGTTAAAACAACCAACACAATGAATCATACAAGATCATATGTTTGAAAAAAAAAAATTCTAGTTAAAATTACTTAAACTCACTTGTGCTGATAAGTTGGTTGAAAGTGTGACACGAATTTGTGCTAATACCTAGGGGTCTAGGCTAAACAACACTTTGGGAAGAAAGATTAAAAATTGAAGATCAACTCCAAATTACAAACTATAAAGTGGATTCAAAAGATCTAGCATAAAACTGATGGAACCTATATAATCTTTAGAGAATTAGGAAGAGATAAATCTTGTGTACCTCTCACAAAAAGGAGTTTTTTGAAACTGACTAAGGAATCATTCACCCTGTGGAAAATGAGTCATGGGTAGGGATCTCCAAAAGATATCTCTAGGTTCTCTACTATCATGTCTACACTTCCAAATTCTCCATTTTCACTATTAGATAGTCAAAAATAAATCCAAAATATGAGTTTTCATGAAATGACAAGAAAGGTGACAATTTTGACAACTTTACAATTTTGCACTTTTGAGATCTTCAAGTTTTCTTCAACTTGTAAATCTACAACACACAAAGAAAGGAGAAAAATGTTTATTTTTTGGTGAATGGGGGTTTTCCTTGGTCAAACAATACTTTTTGTAATTAAACCTTGAAATGGAATGAAATAGCATGAAAGGGATGGTGAACGAGCAAATCAATGTCAAAGCATACCAAACGCTTGGATGAACCTAAATAATGGAGGTTTGTAACTTGCATGAAATGAATTCAATTGATGTGGATCTTGACTTTGAATCTTTGCTTGAAATGATACTTTGAATGCTTCATTGAATCATGAAAGCTACATAAACATGTTAGCTCCCAAAACATGAATGACTCCACATAACTTTGACATAATGCTTTAATCTTGATTGCTGCATAAAATAATGAAGAAATCTTCCCTTGAATTCTCTTGACAATAATATTGGCTCTTGTAATTGATCTCTAAAAAAACTAATCTTGAAAACTTCTCTAGAAACTTAGACTTGATTTGATGAAATAGCCTTGTATTTATAGTAATTTATCCTTAATTCAAATTTTAGAAGCCGACATTGAATCATGGATTTGAAAATATTAAGATACCACCAAAAAATTAATTTAAATTCGGGTCCTAGGTCTAAGTGAGGACCCATTCACCCTTGGGTGAATGGGTCCTAGGTTACTTAGGACACTCATTGGTCAATGATAAGTGTTATGTTATTGCATTAATGAATGTCAAGTTTTCCTCTTCAGAAATTGCAATTAATTAGGCTTGGATTTGAATTAAAGGGGCCAATTAAGGAAAATTAACCTCAATTAATTAATAAAGCCCTAGGTAAGTGTGAAAGTGTAAATATACACATTACAACACCATAAATAAGGAACAATTAAGTTCATTTAATTAATAGGGCCCTAAACATAATGTGAATATGTAAAATACATATTACAACACTAAATCTAAGTCATAATTAAATTCATTTTATTATTTAATTCCCCAAATTAATTGGAAAAAGGGGATACATTTTCCTTCACTACAAAAAGATAAAAGATACAACAAAATGATAAGAAATAAAGCCTTGAAAAGAAGGAAAAGTTGAAGGTTAATAAGATAAGATAGGATGGAGAGTTTGATCTTAAAATAGTAGAGCTGAGAAGGGATTTAGAGAGGTGTAAGCTCTTGGTGAAGAAATGGCTTGAGGAAAGAATCCTAGAACATGATTGGTATTGCCCCATGATAAAGAGGTTGAAGTGGCCGAGAAATTTGATTGTAGAGAAAGGAAGAAGGAAAGGAGGAAGGTTGAGAACAAAACCTTGAATATGATAAGAGTAGGGGAAAGAAGAGTACATGTAGAAAAAGATAAAGATAGAAAGAAAGGAAACAAGTTGTTGAAGTATGGGAAGTAGACCAAAGAAAATAGTTCGTAGTAGAGGTACATTGTAAGGTACTTAAAGATGAAAAGAGGGTTATTAACGAAAGGAAGGGAACCTACAAAAAGGGAGAGATGAAAAGAAATGACACCAAGGATGGAAGAAAATGGGGATAGTAGACCAATGAAGAGGTAAATGTGAGTATGAATGTTGATTTTGATGATATATGTGAAAATAGGAATGTAAACATGCAAGTTAAGAAATTCAAAAGACAATAAAAAGACCATGGATATAGGATACCAAGTTAGCAAATGAAACCTGTTAAAGAGGGATATCAGATAAAATGTTCACAGAGGGTGGCTTGTCATAGAGTTTGTGACAACAAACTGAAACAAAGGATGGAAGAAATGAAAAACATTACAAGTAGAAAAGATGGTAGGCCAAGTGCAGAAAAAGAAAGACATCAGCCCAAGAAAATGGACAAGAAAATATAGGTAGTGAAGCATGGGATAGCACTAGAGGAATGTGGTAATGTAAGACATGGTGATGAAGAGAAAAAATCCAATAATTAAAGAATCATGAGGAATCCAACAATGGATGACAAGTGGACCTTGCACTAGGGTATACAAAAAGTGGGAAACTTATGTAGAACTCAAGAAGAAAGAAAAAGCATTAGCACTCCATGAAGATGACATGACAATGCAAAAGATTGAAGAAGGGAAAAATAAGGAGAATGAGCTAGCAACTTGGATGAAGATGGAGGAGAATACATACAATGTGGAAGGTAAACAAGTTGATTTTGATGTTGGTACTTTTGAATTTTAGAATGAAATTGTTGAAGACAAGAATTTTAAAGAAGAAAATGATAAGGATACGAATCTAAATTTTTAAATGAGATATTGGAATGTAAGATGGAGTTGTGGATGAAAATATGTGAGAAGGGAAAGATACAAGAAGAAAAAGGATAGAAAAATGAGGTAGATTGGAAATCATATAATGAATAAATATGAGTGTGGAATGGGTCTGAAGAATGAGTTGGACAAGAGTAACAAGAAGAAAGAGTGGAAAATAGAAGAATAGCATGATAAAGGCATGAGGAATGAAGAAGGAAAAGAAAAGTAACAAAATTTAGAAGTAGATATTAATGTAGTAGAGATTATTAAATACGAAGGAAAATATATTCATGACAAGAACATGATAGAGGTTGAATTAGAAAGAGAAGCAGTAAACAATAATAGTACAGATGATTTGTGGGAAAAAAATTTCTGAGATAGAACAAGAGTGGAGGGAAAAGATGGCTAATGAAGGTATGAATACAAGTAGGATGGTGAAGAATATAGAAAGGAAGGTTGTAGTTGTTAACAAAAAATTTGGTGCAATGATTAAAACAAAGGTAAATATGAATGTCTTCCATAATAATGTTGTTATGTATTCTTTTGCTATGTTGAATGATAAGGAGTTTGGGAAAGAGTCTAGAATAGTGTATGCAAGTATTTTAGTGAATTTAGTGAAGACATTAGGGGTTATGTTGAGAATGGAGGAGTCATAAATGATTTTTTGTTGTATAGTTTGGTTATCGCAAAAGAAGATGGAATGGTGGATGTAGATTCACATAAGGCTGTGAATGGATTTGATGAAGTTGAGAGAAATATGGGCAAGCTCAAAATGTTTGAAGAAGAAAATGTGAAGATCTTTAATTTTAGTACTTTTAGACATTGATTTTTGTGCGATTGTGTGGGGAAGATAACTTTCACAATGAAAGCTAAGAAGGAAAGTGTTGAGGAAAGATCTGCAACATTGGAGAAACATGATAATTGATCCAACACGATTATGGAAAATGTGGAAGAAATGAATAGAGCTACATAAGTTTTTATTAATGGCCTTTGAAATGAAGAAAATGTTGTTAGGGAGATTCTAGCATATGTTTTAGGACATAGAGCATACCTACGTGCACTTTTCCAATTTCATTCAAGGGTAACCCTTGAGATCTCTTTGCAATGGAGAAAGAGATCTTGCTAAGGGTTGTCCTAGGGGATGAAGATGATCTATTGAGGGGTTCACCAACAAGTTTAAACATGGAAAAGACAATGAAATGCAAAGTATAAATCAAAACCCTAATTGAATGTAAAACAACATAAAATGACCTAGAAATGTAAACAAAATGTAACAAAAAATTATAAAACTAAAAGTGTGCACCTTGAAACTTGGTGAAGACTAGAAACAACTTTGAAATTCTGAAAAAGCTAAATTGTTGACCTACTGGGACTTATTCACCATTCTAGGTGAATTAATCCCAGTTCTAGGAAACTGCATTGGAATAGGCTTCAAGCAAATGGGTATCCAAATCTACAAAGATCTCTGAAATACACCTATAGTGGGACTCATTCTCCACTCTCGGTGAATGAGTCTAGTTTGGATTTTTCTAGAAATTCAAAGTTGGAATCTGTTCTTGGGTATGTGCAGGATCATCATGGAGAAAATAGGCCCTTAAGTGGCAAAAAATTCAAAAAAATCAGAGTTAGGAAACTTGACATAAAAAATTGAATAAGTTATCGATATTATTTCAAAAATATGTAAGAATAGAATTTGTATCAAATTGAATGTAGCTTCTAAAATACTAGGTTTATTTAAAAAAATAAATCTATTTGGTGAAAATTTGAAATTTCAATGCAATAGTATTTAAATTTTAGGAAAAAAATAAGAAGTAGGCATCTATTTGACCACCCTAACCACAATAAAATGACAATATTTTATTATAATATTTTAGATATAAGTAGATGACTCATGCCCCAATGTGATGAATATTTTTTTTAATAATTTTTTTCTAAGTAAATAATTAATTATGAATATTTTATTACAACTTTTAAAAAATATAAAAACTCGTATGTCTGACCACCTTATCTTGGTTAAAACTTCATTAAATTGTTTTTCTCTTAAATCCTATAGTATGTGAAGCATAAAATGTGATGCATATTTTGGATTCAAAAAATGTGATACCGTTTGAAAGCTATAGATGTTTTTCAATCAGCCTATCAATTAGGACTTTATTCATAATTCAAATAGAAAATGAATAATAATTATTGATTAAATTCAAAGTAAAGCATAATTTATATTTGTGTAAAGCTAAGAATCGCCTTTAAAAACCCTTTTCATTTCATCAAATTTGGGTTAAAAGAAGTCACCAGCCACATACCCTACACATACCCATCATATCACCACTTTTTGGCCCATCATGATCTTGCACATACCCTCTTCTCAATCTACTCAATTTGTTCCTCTAGGTTCTTGTTGGAACTGTAAAAATATGATATTTTTACATATGTTTTCTTTCATAATTTTCCAAAATTGCCCTCTTGAGCATTTTCTACCCATATTTTACCATATTGCATCATATCTTCCTTCAATTCATACATTTTGTACATTCTCGTGCCTATCAGCATAGGTCCTTGACTATTTCCCTAATTCGTTTTCCTACCTGCAAATGAGTATGTTGCCTTTCGACAAGACGTTTGCAATTGTCTCGGTGATCAAATTTTTCTTCTAGGTATCATTCATCGGGAGTTCTTCTGGGTCTTGGCGACAGATGTTGATTCATATCAGCATATGTTTGGTCATGTCACACCGACCGGAGGATGAAGCTACATCAGCTTAAGCTACAGTTTCAGCATACTATCATGGCGAACTCTTATGGTCTCACCGAACAGCATGTGGGAACTCACTTCAACATAACGGATTGTTTTGGGCATATGGTTATAGCGATATCTTTTGTCTCGCCGAATAGTGGTAGAGGAATTAACTTATTAGCAAAAGGTCTTGGCTTAAGAGTAGAGTCTCCACGAATCCAATAGGTCTTGCCGACTAAGTCTTGTGAATGAAGACTTCCGATGAAGCAAATAGAATCTATAAGAGGTCTTGCCAATGTCAGAGGTGTTATGGCGACTGTGAACAAAACTAAGGGATGTTGGTGTGAGATCAGAGCTCTCTTGGTGATATGGTGTAATCCTAAGACTTTCAATATAGCAAGTGCAATCTATGTGAGGTTTCCTCGACCTAGATGAGTTATAATGAATAGCTCAAGGAGTATTCTTTTCGGTGAGAGAATCTTGTGGTCTTGGCAAGGAGCCTGGGGTCTTGTCGAATGGAGTTCAGTGTTGGTTTTATCGGCAGGACATTGGGGTGGTCACAGTGACATGAGGTTTTATGAGGACCTTTAGTAAGAGACAAGGTATTCAGTATTGGGTCTCCCCAAGTGCGGTGGGCTATAGTGACTGTGAAGGAAACAAAGGTGCTTTTCGATGAGAGTCTTCCCATATCTTAGCGACTAGGAAAACAATATGGGCTTCCAATGAAACATATTTTGGTCTATGGGAGGTCTCCTCGACAGATGACAGTCATAGCGATAGCAAAATATGCATAGGATGTGGTGTTTGAATTCCCTTCGGCAGAGCATATGTGGTGTCTCACCAATTGTTTATAGCTGAACAATAGAAATAAATATTATTGGGGCCGAGATGTGTGCCCAATTGTAACGGTTGCCCAAATTCTATGGTGGCTGACATGTGCTTGAAACGTTTTAATTTCTAATGCTGGTGTATTTATATACACCTGAATTGTAATTGAAAAGAGGGAGGATCATATTTTAGATCATAGATAGATAGA
The DNA here is from genome assembly GCA_007258455.2 of Sequoia sempervirens. Lineage (NCBI taxonomy): Eukaryota > Viridiplantae > Streptophyta > Pinopsida > Cupressales > Cupressaceae > Sequoia > Sequoia sempervirens. Next base: position 1,086,041,680 of record VDFB02271358.1, on the reverse strand, counting down.
TTAGGCATGGCTATAGTAGGATAATTTTCTCTTATCAGAAACTATGTGCATGTTTTCAAATGGTGGTTTCAATAAAATTCAGCTATGTGGTAGTTTTGTTTTGGTATCAATTGTGTGTCAAGTTTATTGAAAAGCATTGCTCAAGTTGTCTCCATGTTGATTCTTTCTAGTTGTTTAAAATGATGTAAAAAGTTTACTTTTGGTTTATCTGTGCACATTTGCTGCATTTGTGTGGTTAATCAATTGGTTCTCTCAAGTAGTGATTAAATCCTTTTCATTGATCACAGTAATCAAGAAGATTCATCTGGATTCTTAAGGTAGAGCTCAATAGTCATAATCTTGCATTGTTCATACAAGTTATGACAGATGATATGCCTACAATTTGATCTTCTGCCAGAATAAGTTTCCCATTTCTGTTTCATGCGACTCTGCACACCCAACAAGGCACTGGTCTCTACATTTCCATTATTTGAATTCACTCAATTTCTTTACATCTGCTTATTGATCATTTTAAGAGTTAGATTAGAAAACTTCTTTTACTATTGCTATCAATTTTGCTTTCGTTTTGTTCACTATTATCTGCCATTGTGGATAAAGTACTTTAGAGGGATAATTATAAGATAAGTCTGCACTATTCAAAAAGGTACACCCACCTAGGTCTTGCAACACTTGAAGAGTAGAAGGTTTAATTGTTTCAAACCTTGCTTTGTTACCCTAAAACATTGTGAAAGCCTCGCAACCTTTTGTGGTTCAAACCTACGTTTTTGAGAGCTAACAAATTGGCGACTCTGTTGGGGATTACATCAGAAAATTCAGTTGAACGCCATCATATAGAGTTAGTGAAGAAAATATTTGAGAAGTTTCAGAAAAGGTGAGTCCGCTGGGAATAGATCAGAAATAATGATTTTCCTACTTTTGGAAAAGTCGGTGGCGACTCAGAAAAAATTATTGTAGCTATTCAAACATGAATGGAGGAGGATCTCAGTTCTAGGGAGGTCATGTTGGAGCTCCTCATGGTTAGCAGTATATGCCATATCATCATACATAGCACTATGGTCTGATGTACCAGCATCAGTACCCACCTAGTGCCCCCCCTCATTAGTATACAACAATGATCAAACAGTTTGATTTGGCAGGGATTCCATTATCCCCTTATCCAATGGATGGCAATTGGAGGGGTATTGTTCCAAAGTTTACAGGGTGTGATACAATCACTATTGAAGATCATTTAAGAAGTTTCAATGCTTTTATCCAAAATTTGGATGTGCCCTATGAAGATTTACGCATGAGTCTATTTATGATATTACTGGTTGAAGATGCTAGGGATTGGTTCAATAGCCTACCAGCTGTCTCTATTGATTCTCTACAAGGATTTCAAGATCAATTCCTCAAGCAGTTTGGGAATCTAGGTGCACCAGATTATGCTCTTCATGAAGTATTTTACATTCAAAAAGATCAAAGTGATACAATTTATGATTTCAATCAGAGATTCAATAAGTTGCAGAATAAAATACCTATTGGATCAAAGTTGCCAGATTTCGTAGCACTGAGTATTTATTTGAATGCATTTGAACCCAAGACAGGGTATGAGCTAAGAAATAAATTCCCAAGAGATTTGGCTGAAGCACAGAAGATGGCACAAACAATTGAAAACAACAAGAAGGCTATTGGTATAATCAGTAAAAGAGACAACCCTAGGGTTCTTCAGCAAAGCAGAAATTATTGGTACAGACAGGAGAACACATATAGGAACAAAAGGCCAAGGTTGCATGACATTCCTTATAATACAGATTGAAAGGACAACAAACCTATAACAGCTAGGCCTAGAAGCGAGGGAGCTCCTAATCCATTGAGCAAGAAAGGAACCTACATGGTAAGTAACAATTACTTTTGTAATTTTTGTGGTAAGCCACATTCCCCAGATCATTGTGTTGTAGCCCAAAGAATATAGGAGGAGGGAATGTTGAGGGAAAATAATGAAGAGGATCACAAAGTTTATTTGACTTCAAATACCTTTCACCATGTTGTGGGAAGGTAGTCATCTCTGGAGGATGATGGTTATTAGCATGATTTTTCAAATCAGAAATATAATGTTCATATGCCAGAGCAGCAAGTCCTTTCTGACTCTGAAGAAGATTATGCAGAGCCACATTCTGTTGAGATGCCTACTCAATATAGTATGAAGAGACTTACTGAAGAAGAGATGGAGAGACTAACTATTGCTGATCAAAAGGAGACATAAAGAATTGTGAACCAAGTGTGGTCCCAGGGAATAAGGTATGAAAACACTATCAGTGTTGAATCCAATAGCTATATTTTTGATGAGTATAGAGAAATTCATTAGATGATGCATCCAATTGAAGATAAGACATGTGCAAGCAAGAATGATTCCTATGATTTCCTACATGAGAAAGATGAAGGTACAAGAGATTTCTCTTTCATAACAAATTTTCACAGAGAGAGTAGTGTTGAATCCAGTGAATATTTTGATTCTTATAATGAACCTGAGGATTTTGATCTGCAGTCAAGGGATTCTTCTATCTCTTATGAAGATCAGGATGAAGAGGCAGTGGGAGATGTTGATTTATCAGATAGTAAATATACAATACCTCTAGCTATAGTTGAGAGTTATGAAGATACATTTGATCATGATGATGTTTGTACATTTGAAAGTGATTTCCAATTTTTTTTGAACTCATTGTATGATGAAGATTTAAATGAAGATCAGATGATTTTTTGCCAAGGTGTGTCAATGAGTAAGTTTCAGATATTTTCAAATTCACTTTATGAAAGAGAGGAGCTAATCTCAAACAAGAAAAATGATGGAATAAATAACTGCACTGATGATGTTTCCGATTTCCCATTCTTTGATGGTATTAGATTTCTATTTGATGATGAAAAAAGTGAGGAGTATAATTGTAGTGATGAAAATATTAAGACTTGTTCACTTGTTGGTAAACATATTGCAGATTTGTTTACTTCTGAATACCAGGGATGTGCACATGATGATGATCTTGAAGTTTTGTCTCTAGCTTACTTTTGTTTTGACAGTGAAAAATCTTTGTGTAAAGATTCTTATGACTCCCTATGTATTTCCTGGAATGATGGTGATACTTTTGGTATCGATCAACAGTCTATTTCCATTTAGGATGAGGTATGTGATTTTGAAATTTCTAATTCATGTAAAGAAGACATTTGTTTGCATACCAAGGATGATAGAAGTACATATTTTATTGATTCACATATGCATGATATTGAAGACATGAGTCATGATCCGGTGTTGCCTCCGAATAGAGATACTAAGGAAATGTAAAAGGTTTCTGACTTGATTTCCTCAAAAAGCAGTGATATGACAAAGTTTTTTGTTTTTCAAGAGAAGCACTTTGATTGTGAAATTCTTATATAGCTAGGTGAATGTTTCACAATTCATATCAGTGAGAGAGATAATATAAAATGTTGTATTTCATACACATGTATTTTGTATATTGAAGATAATAGAATTTTGTCTGATGATGGAGAATTCAGACTGTTGAATACTATTGGGAGATTGGTCCAAGCTGAACATAGTGATTCTCTGAAAACTTTCAGTGACATATAATATTGCATTTGTGTCTTCAAGAGAAGCCTAATGAACTCAAAACAAAACCAGGTATTTGACAGGGGAAAGTATGAGATTGTAACAACTCAAGATAGGAGAAGTTAACACACAGAGGATTGAGGGTTGCCAGTGCATGGACAACTCTTACTTGTTCTCTTTAAAATTATTTTCCATGCACAGTAGTTTAGGATGGTGGTTCACCTCCATTTTGCATTCATTCCATCTTGCTTTTGGTCCATTTCCATTCTGTTCATTTTGTGTTTGGTCTAGCCTACTCACCCAAAAGATTTTGGATCCTTGCAATGATCTTACTATCATTCATCCCCAGACGGAGCACTGCTGGAACTATAAAAATCTGATACTTTTACATATGTTTTCTTTCATAATTTTCCAAAATTTCCCTCTTGAGCATTTTCTACGCATATTTTACCATATTGCATCATATGTTCCTTTGATTCATACATTCTATACATTCTGGTGCCTATCAGCATAGGTCCTTGACTGTTTCCCCGATTCATTTTCTTGCCTGCAAATGACTATGTTTCCTTTCGGCAATACGTTTGCAATTGTCTCAGCGATCAAATTTTTCTTGCAGGTATCATTCAACAAGAGTTTTTCTGGGTCTCAACGACATATGTTGATTCATATCATCATATGTTTGATCCTCGGTGAAAGCTCTTACCAAACGTAGCGTGTCACACTGACTGGAGGATGAAGCTACATCGGCTTAAGTTGTGGTGTCGGCATACTGTCATGGCAAACTCTTATGGTCTCATTGAACAACATGTGGGAACTCACTTCAGCATATGGTTATAGCGATATATTTTGTGTCACCAAATAGTGGTAGAGGAATTAACTTATCGGAAAAAGGTCTTGGCTTTAGAGTAGAATCTCCATGAATCTGATAGGTCTTGCCGACTAAGTCTTGTGAATGAAGACTTCCGGTGAAGCAAATAGAATCTACAAGAGGTCTTGCCGATGTTAGAGATGTTACGGTGATTGCAAATGAAACTAAGGGATGTCGGTGTGAGATCAGAGCTCTCTTGGTGATATGGTGTAATCCTAAGACTTTCGCTATAGCAAGTGCAGTCTATGTGAGGTTTCCCAGACCTAGATGAGTTACAACGAATAGCTTGAGGAGTATTCTTTTTGGTGAGAGAATCTTGTGGTCTTGGCGAGGAGCCTGGGGTCTTTCCAAATGGAGTACAGTGTTGGTTTTGTCGGTAGGACATTGGGGTGGTCATAGCGACATGAGGTTTTATGAGGACCTTCAGTAAGAGACAAGGTATTCGGTATTGGGTCTCCCCGAGTGCGGTGGGCTATAGCCACTATGAAGGAAATAAAGGTTCTTTTAGATGAGCGTTTTCCCATGTCTTGGTGACTGGGAAAATAATATGGGATTCTGATGAAACATATTTTGGTCTATGGAGGTCTCCCCAATGGTCAATGGTCATAGCGATAGCAGAATATGCACAGGATGTGGCGTTTGAATTGCCTTTGACAGAGCATATGTGGTGTCTCACTGACTGTTTACAACTGAACAACAAAAATAAATATTGTTGGGGCCGACATGTGTGCCCGATTGTAACAGTTTCCCAAATTCTATGGTGGCCAACATGTGCTCGAAACATTTTACTTTCTAATGTTGGTGTATTTATATGCACCTGAATTGTAATTGAACAGAGGGAAAATTAGATTTTAGATCAGAGATAGATAGATTAGGCATGGCTACAATAGGATATTTTTCTCTTATCAGAGACTATGTGCATGTATTAAAATAGTGGTTTCAATGAAATTTAGTTGTGTGGTATTTTTTTTTTATATCAATTGTGTGTCGAGTTTATTAAAAAGTATTGCTGAAGCTATCTCCATGTTGGTTCTTTTTGGTTGTTTAAATTGATGTAACAAGTTTACTTTCGGTTTATCTGTGCACATTTGCTGCATTTGCGTGGTTAATCAATTGATTCTCTCAAGTAGAGATTAAATCCTTTTCATTGATCACAGTAATCAGGAAGATTCATCTGGATTCTTAAAGTAGAGCTCAGTAGTCATAATCTTGCATTGTTCATACAAGTTATGAACATATCATATGCCTGCAATTCAATCTTTTGCTAGAATAAGTTTCCCATTTCTGTTTCATTCGACTCTACATACCCAACAAGGCACTGATCTCTATAATTTCATTATTTGGATTCACTCAATTTCTTTACATTTGCTTATTGATCATTTGAAGAGTTAGATTAGAAAACTACTTTTACTATTGCTATCAAGTTTGCTTTCATTTTTTTCACTATTATCTGCCATTGTGGACAAAGTATTTCAGAGGGATAATATTATAAGATAAGTCTGCACTATTCAAAAAGGTACACCCGCCTAGGTCTTGTAGCACCTGAAGAGTAGAAGGTTTAATTGTTTCAAACCTTGTTCTGTTACCCTAAAAGGTTGTGAAAGCTTGGCAACCTTTCATGGTTCAAACCTATGTTTTTCAGAGCTAACAGTTCCCATATCTGAAACCTTGATTTTGGGGTTGTAGGTGAACTTCTTGTGAAGATTATGACCATGTAAGTAAGGAGACAAATGCAACAAGCTTGCAACCTAATCCTCAATGATCTTGAAGTCTTCAAAGCACCTAGATCTGCAATCACAAAGAGAGAGAGAGATAGAGAGATTTGATTGTTAGGGAATATTGGTTTTCCTTGGTCAAACCCCATTTAGGTAATTAAACCAAATGATGAAATAAGATAATGAAGTATGAACATAAAATAGTGCAATTAGAACCTTGCCATGTTGATGGATCTTGAATTTTTACAACAATTGATGAAGAATACTACCCTTGAATACCTTAGAATTGATCTTGAAAGATATCTTGATGATCTTATGAAGACTTGGAAAACTTAACCCTTGCTTGCTTGACATGATAACATGAATAGATGACGAAATAATGATTTGAAAGCTTGTTTATATAGGAAATCCACTCAAATTATCACTAATATGATCCCAAAGGCCAACATAGGCAAAATTTAAACTTCAAACCTAGTTTTCCCCACTCAAACCTCAAAAATAGATCAAATGGGACTCATTCACCAAGCTGGGAAAATGAGTCCCACCTGGATGGGACTCATTCGCCTAGAGTGGCGAATGGGTCCCATAGGGGCTATTTTGCCAGCTAGAATGTCAAGAAGTTGAGAAATTAAGCTTATATGTGAAAGTGTAAATAAATACACTTTACAATACTAAATTAAGGAAAAATTGGGTTTATTTAGCTAATAAGGGCCCTAAATCCCATGTGAATGTGTAAAACACATCCAACACTAGATTAGGTCCACTTAGTTTACAATCCCCCTAGATTTAATGTGAGTATAAATAAATACATTTTACAACACTAAATTAGGGAAGAGTTAAGTTAATTTAGCTTAAAAGGGGCCCAAGACCTAATGTGGATTTTTAAAACACCTCACAATAATAGATCAAGGTGACATTAAGTCCAATTTATCATTACTTATTCCTAAATTAGGTGAAATTGTACCATTTCCAAGAGGGACTCTTTTCCATCATTACAACCTCATGTGCAGGAGAACTTATTTCTTTTGTCTCCTAGGGAGCCTGATGCAAGGGCATCAATTTTTTTTTTGGTTTGTGTGGAGTCATAGTTGTTTTTTTGAGCCTGAATTCTTTCTATTTTTTATGTTTCAGATAGGTTTCACTTTGTGGTAGGAAAACAAGAGCCTAACAATGTGGTTCTCCTAAATCAATTAAGTTAAAAAGAAACAATAAAAAGGATAGTTAGAATGGTGAGAGAATAGGGGGTTGCTCTTTTATGTGAATTTTTTTTACCATAAAAGTAGAGGGATGGTTATTGGGAAGCCCCAATCCAAGAGACAACTTAAATAAGGAATGGTTCTATGCAAAAGAAAGCATTGAATCAATTTGGAGGGAATCAAGTCAATTGGTTCTAAGAAAGCAACAATCGATGTAGCTTTAGGAAAGGCTAATGTTGAGAATGCCAGCATGTAAGGTAAAAATGAGAGGAGTGCTATTATCATTCAGTGGAGTGGAGCTAGGTTGAAATTTCCTTAGATTAGAAATTGATTCATTGACGAATCAAATGCACTGTAATTAACTTGTTATTTCTCAATACACACCATGGTTTTTTGTTGGCTCGAGGTGAAGTATGTCAGCCTTATATTGGATGTTTGGTTCATTAAATAACTAATGAGGTTTATGCAACTTGAAAACTTATTCTTTCCATGATTGAACAATTGATGCATTTAAATTTTTCTTAAGAAATATTTGGTTCATTGGTGTCATTGTATCCTTCCTGTCACAAGCGTATGAGTACGCAATTGAGTCATCAAAAAAAATGTTGAAGACCTAATAAAAAATCAAAAGTGGTGTATATTTTTCCATCGTAACCTCATCATTCTCCAAAATTGAGTGAAATAGAGCTACATATAAATGTTCAAAATTTATTGAACATAAGCAACATGAACTATAAAGTTAGCTAAACATTATCTTAAGCCAAATATGATGCAAGATTAAGAATCACTACTTAGAATTCTATTATAGATGTCACATTTGAATTATAAGTGGATGCATTACCATCATAACCTTGTCATACTCAATTCACAATGGTGGATACATTGATCTAAGTTGCTTGAAAAGTAAACCTTTGTTCTCCAAAAAACCTAAATTTTTATATACAAGTGAATTGGTATATGTAATTTAATGTAATTTTATCCCATATATAAGAAAAAATGAATCTAAATGAGATGAATAATATCATACCTATTTCATAGAAAAAATGGATTTTCTACTGAAGTGTTCTTGGGGGATCATCTCTTACCTTTAAAGTATCCAATATTACTTCATCATCTATTGGTTCCCAAATCAACATATGCAATGAGTCCTAAAGAGTAGCCACTCTCTCATATACATACTCAACAGGTTGATATGGCCAATGAATGGGAGAGTGAATAAAATACCCCTTTCTCCCATGCACTTCAGGCTCTGTTAAACCTAGGAGGGTGATCCCAATAGTGTTCTTATACGTACTTGTGTGCTGAAGTATCAAATACATTGTAAACATATGTTTTTCCTTTAGATGCTTAACATACACAATACTATAAAGGCTTGGATGACCTCTACAATAATGCCTAATTTAAACATGAGAGATGTAACTCATTAAACTCATCACACAAACAAAATGAGATTGATATTTGATGTAAAAGATGATCAACTATTGTATTAACCATCAAATGCAACATGAATAGCACACTTAGATCAGTGACTCATCCTTGGAATGAATTCAACTCAAAAACATACATAATCTAATAAAAATATTCACCTAACAGTATATGAAGATTTGAAATGTTGCATTACAACATTTCAACATTGTGTCTTAACCTTTACTTCTTACTAGCATCCTAGCACTCAATTCAATACAAATTTACAGCCATATTCAAGCACCTACATTAATGTTTTCAATTAATAAACAAGAATAGAGCCACACATCTATTTGAAATTGATAGAGATAAGTAAGACAACCTTGATTGTATCATTCATAATTTGTAAAACCAGTACATAGGAGAGTAAAATAGTTTTAAACTTGAAACATTCAACACTCTTTTTCTAGTATTGTAATGGAAATTACATAAACATTGACAGACTCAAACCCAAAAACCTAACACTAAAATTCTTTGTATTCACATTACAGTGTTCTCTGTGATTAATTACAAAAACAAATCTCTCAAAAAATGGAGCAAGAACAACACTTAAGGAAAAATAAAACCCTAACTGCTCATTTGAAGAAGACACTTGGCACATTTAGTTTCACTGATCTGCAACTCCTTTTACTTGTTGAATACTCTTCAATCTGCTCTCAAAATCATGCTTCATGCACCTGCTCATCCTCAATAGAAAAATATTCCCTAGCCTAAAATCATCATTCCTCTTTATTCTATAGTTGAAAAATATTCTTTTCCTACAAAATATTTTACCCCCTTTGCTCATTTTCACCCAGCTGTGTGAAAATGATGTCCTCTGTAAAAAGTCATCTCCAACAAAATATTTTGCACAGTGAATAAAATATTCACATTACAAAAAAATTTTCTATGTCCCTCTTTTACTTTTACATATCATTAAAATTTTAATGCCCAACAAAAAGTATTTACCTCTGTTTTATCGAGCATTAAAACTGACTTACCAATGCCTTTTGATTTTACCCAATCATGGCAATATTTCATCAAAACATTTTCCCTCGTGTTTTATATTTCACTCAAGATTAAAAAAAATGACTTTAAGTGAAAAAATTTAATTACCTCCTCTTGTAGCATTTTAAAAGTTTAGAAAATTTTAAAATGTTTTCACCTAGGCCCACCATCAACTTCTCCCCAATATTTTCCATCGCTTATCTCAAATAGAAATAAAAATGAAACCATTAATAAGCAATGCACGATAATATTTATGCATCCCATCTCATAGCCAATTGCTAATATATTTGGGCATTTCAAATATCCATTACCAATGAAAATAAAATACCTCGACAGTCATTGATCTATAATGAAAAGAAAAAATAAAATGACGATGTACGATAAGAGTAGAAAATGCCCTAATTTTGATGCCTCCACCATTTGAGTCCTACATTTTGCAACTTCCATGGATGCCAATAGTGTCAAACAACTATTTACTGTAGTAAACATGTAACCTTATCTTCTCCCTTAAAGCCACATATATGAGGGATTTTTTACAATCTGCAAACTTTAGTGTAAAAAACAACAAATCCAGTTAAGAAGCTTTGTATCAGGACACTCCATGAAGTAATTTGTCTTTGCATTAGGAGAGAAAAATAAAGAAAACAGAGGCTTGTGACATCTTTTCTACAATTTATTCCTTAACTGAACACACAAAATGCTCCAATTTATTTTTCCATTGCTTGAGAAACCCCAACCATGTATTTACAATTATTCTTACCTGCAAAGAAAATTTTAATTCCCCCTTTTTTGGCTGTAGAAATCATTTTCCCATGCCTGTACTTTTATCTTGATATTAAAATTCCATCAAATATTGCCATGGATTCTTTTTTGGATCCACTGTTGCCTTACACAAACATTTCTAGATGCCTTTGCACAAGCATCACGTATCGCGAATGTAGGAAAAAGGTGAAGAAATAAATCAGCTATATGTGACAGAGGAAATGGTATTTCTCATCGCTGATTTGATTTGGAAAAGAGACCACCTTCAATCTGCGATGGGTGATGAGAAGAAAATTCCATAGCTGGTCACTAATTCAAATGTGAAGAACGGATCAAAATAGAGATTGGCAATGATTTTTCCCGTGAAGCTTGAAAGTCATAAAAGTCACTTTTGGATCAATTAGAAGCAAGAATTAAACTTTTTTGTCCCTACGAACATTTGAAATACATTTCCAATTTTCCCTAAATGTTTATTTGCATTTTTCCAATATTTTAAATATTCAAAATATTTTAAATGTATGAATATTTGAAAACATTAGAAAATAGGCAAATTTTAATTACATTTGTGGCCCAAATGGGGAAATTTGACTACACACAAACGGTGACCCTTGGAGTCGATTTTTTTGTGTACAACCATAATCAATTATTTAGAGAAAACCCATTTTTTCAAATGTTTCCCAACCATGAAAAATCATGTACCTCCTTTGTAAACTAGCCCCTGGGATGTGTTCGCCGCAATAGAAGTACATTAAAATAATGTATCAAATGACCTTTGATCTTTATGAAAATTGAGCTTTAGATGTTTTAGACCAAAATGATAAATGGTTTGTCCTTAGATTTTGAAAATTTGAAACATTTTGAAACACCCATTTTGGCCATGTTGTGATCAGAAAGCAATTAAATACCCACTAGAACTTATCCTGGGAACCTAAAATTGAGTAGGCATGTAGGCACTTGACTCAATAATATACTGCAATAAACAAATATTCAAAAGAGATATTGAGGTGAAAAATATTAATCGACAAAGTTTCTCACTAAGGCATTTTTGGGGGGCTCAAAGTCAGCACTTTGAAAAAATATCAAAACAACTTCTAGGGGGTTGGCACTGGAAACATAATCTCATATAAGTACACTGAGTATGTTTGAAAAAGGTATTTTATTCAGTCATTATTCTTCATGAGATATTAGGGATCAAAGTTGACCACCTTGAAACATTGTTAGAAATGCAGATATAAAACTGAACAAACTGCATTTTCTTTTGATCTCGAAAAAATAGCAAATATGATCTTGAGACTCTAAAATCAGACAGGGGAGTACATGAATTTTAGGATAATGGAGAGAAACAATCCATTTGGCATGAAAAACAACTGGCTCCGAATAGTGACCCTCCAAAGTAGGTTACTTGGGCAGATTTTGTAGGTGCACTTCTAAGTGTGCAATGGCAAATTTTTCAATATGGGCACTTCAAATTTACAAAATTTGAAGGTGCCATCATGATCAACATTACTAATCGTTCATAGTTATATTGTAAAATGGAAGGAATAAAGGGAAATGTATGTAGGGGTAAGTGCATGTATCTATGACACAATTTTGGCTCTTAAGATGCCACTTTTTTTTTCTAAAATCAACAAAATTTGATTTGCACGAGAAAATGAAGATACTTCTAGTCAAAATTTCAAGACGCAACAAGCAAAAAAAGTTGAAGAAAATTGAGTCTAGTTTCTAATATACTAATTATTTTTGAAATTAATGAATATTAAGGGTCTCAAAAAGGGGCAGCCCAAAACAAGTCCTATTTTTATCAAAAAACAACATATTGCCTAAGGGCTCCCCCCTTTTTTATTAACCTTTTTTTTTAGAATTTCAAACATCCGAACTGTGAGAAATTATCTAACACCATGTAGTTTATCATCACTCTTGTAGATTATTTTTTTAATATATATATATATATATATATAATATTTTATGAATTTAGAAAGTGGAAACATCCTAAAAAGCTAAAATTTGAGGATGCTCCCCCTAAACTTTTTTCAAACTGATCAAAAATTGATTTTGTTTTCATCATGTATAGAATGGAGTCTAGTTTTATAAAATTTACTTTTTTCACGTTTCAATGAATGAGTAAAAATCTATCCTAAAACTAGCACATGTTGCTTTTTGACTGAAAATAGAGACATTTACAATAGAAGCTATGGATCAAAACCAAGTTACTGAATCAAAACAATTTTTTTATATATATTTAGATATCTAAGAGAGAGGTTAATGCTATCAAAGGTTTTCTATAAAATTGCATTGAAAGACCTGCAAACGTGATGGGGAGCACATACGAAAAATATGAGGAAATTTGGAAAATCATGTTAATTCACTTTTCCAAAGTAGGTCATTTGGTGAGTGCCAAATTTGGTGCTTGCCAAATGGAACATCACACTTCCTAAGTGCCAAATTTGGTGTGTGCCAAATGGGATGTGTCATTTGGCTTGTTCCAAATTTGGTGCTTGCTAAATGACCTACTTTGAACAAAATGTAACTTTCCCATCTCTTTGGTTGACCACTTTGATAATGCTGAGAGTGCACGGTTTAAAATCGTAGATGGATAGTTGAGGTTTTACCTTTCATACACACTCTACCTTGTTACCCCAACTAGATAACTCTCTATCCCTCTGAAGTCTCTCTCTCTCTCAGGTCTCACTCCCTCCCACAATACCTATACTACTCTCTCTCACTTCAAACCCCTCTCTTAGGTCTTGTTCCCTCCCACCCTACCTAGATAAATCTATCTCACTCTAACCCCCTTTCTCACTCTCCCTCTATCTCCCTCTCTTAGGTTGTT